>OX439140.1:55918602-56562095 GCA_949318255.1 Pollenia labialis
CTTTTAATAAAAAACACCTTTTTTTATTTTCGGTTTTTGAATTTAAGTTTTCTTTAATTTTTTGTTGTTTTTGTTTTATTAAATCTTTTGGTTCACAATTTTCAGTTTCTAAACTGTGTTTTTATTATTTATTTTTACAATTTAATTTGTCACTTATTTTAATTTTTTTGTTGGGTCACAATAAAAAGGGTTTTTTTTTAATTTGTTAAAAGGTTGAAACTAGAGTGAGTTTTAATTAAAAAATGATCTTGCAAGTTAAATTAAGTACAAGAAAAATAATGTAATGACAAAATGTGAAAAAAATAAATAACAATTTAAGGACCGTTAGTATTTTACAGGGTGCTGTGTTTGGGACGAGTCATCATTAAACAGCTAATCTAAAGGGATAGCAATAAAAAACAATGGGATTTGCTGTTATAAATTTTTTCTGTAATGCTTTTTGAAATATCCTGTCATATCCTACTAACAAAAGCGTACTCATACTTACAAACTACAAACTACGAACAATGAAGGTAAAATCAATAAATTTATCCGTTCTACAGCAAATATATAAATTTTTGGTGATACATATACAATCGAGACGTATATTTTAGTATACCAATCGATTCAGAAACACTTTTTTAAGAGATTTTATCATGTCCATTCATCCATCTGGCTGGTTGCAGTTTTTAGATAATGTAATAAAATTTGGTAAATACGTTTTAATTGTCATAAGAGCGAAACCTAGGTAAATTGTGAGAATCGGTCAATAATCAGCCCAATTATGAATAAAAATTTTCCGGGATATTTCTCCCTTCTTCCATTTTTCCTATGTCAATTCAATTGTAAAAATGGTAAAAGGGAAAAACTCCCAGGGACTTTGTATTCATAATTGGGCGGAGTGTCACAAAGTCCCCATGCAAACTTTTTTTTATGTTCATTAGCCATTTAGTCATGTTCGTATAAAAATTAAATTCGGCCCAAAATGTATTACTGCAAATTAAATATGGTTGAATTGGTTCAGATTTAAACATACAGCATTCAAATATCAAGCCCTAGAATATACATGCTATTTTGTCCTTTAAATGGTAAAATAATTTTAAATTTAGCGACCGTTCCTTTAATCCCTTTAAGACAAAATATCTCATATATTCGGTGTGTCTAGATAATATTGAGCACAAATAACTCCTATTTGAATCTTAACCTCATAACATGACTTTATTCTTGTCAGCCCAGAATAAAGTTTATTTCAATGCAAATATTAAATTGTGAAATATTTTGCTTTCGCATAAGCCATATTTTGTTTTTTTGGGCGCATTTTTTTTAATTTTTAGGACATATTTTTAAATTATTAGCATGTTAACTTGATTGCATTACATGCTGTGTTGTCAATTGTGAAATAGTACTGAGGCAATTAAACGAATGAAATTAAGGCTTGATTTTGTTTTGGGAGTTTAATTTTTAAGGCAATTACCCGAATTGGGTAATTAAGCCTGTGGCAATTAAACGTGGATTTTTATTTGAAAAATGGATGAAAAAACGGGGATTTAAAACTCTAGGTAAACAAGCGTGTTAGGCAATTAAGCGTGGGGTAATTAACCGAGTAATACTATAATAGCAAAATATCTGTGAATGCTTTATTAAAGTTATCTAGTACATATTTGAAAACTTGTTAAATATAATAAAAAAAAAATTATGTTAACAACATATTTTTTTCTTGCTTTTAACTAATTAGTGGTGACCCCAATAATTTAATTAAAAAATTTTATATTAAAATTTTTTTCACCTTAAAGCTTACATTTTTATTAATAATTTATTACAGAAAGCTTTACTTTTTGTAAATGGACATGGGTATGTGGTCCTACAGATAACATCAGTTTAAAACAGTAATGAGAAAAAATGAAATTGCACTATCCTTTTATAGAAATTTAATGTTTTGCACTTTAACATAAAAATATATAGATATATAAATGATTAATAGTTTTCCTTAAAGCTTCGTTCACAATCACAGTTACATTTTCACTTGGTGTTCATAACAGAGCAACAATTTTTTTCGACACCACACACATTTTGCATTAAGAATCCGTTCGCAAAATTTACCCACAATGTTGAAATTTTATTCAACATTTTTATGTTTTCGAATTTATAAAAATGTTGAATAAAATAAAAAAAGTAACCTATAATTAGAATTGTGGTTATTTTGTTGAACTATTTATGGTTTTTAATCCAAATTTGTAATACGGATAAAACAGAAGTTAGGAAAATCATGTAAAATCAATTAAAAATGGATAATCATTCAAAAAAAAAAAAAAAAAAAAGCAAATTTCGATCTACCAAAGGGTTAAAATACAATTTGGTTTAAGGATTGATGTTTGACTATTGACGTCAGCAGTCGTCGATGGCTGCGAGTGTAAGACGGCAAATCCATCTGAGGAGATCGAGTGGTTGCGATCGAAACATGTCATGGTAACCAGCCGCCTGGGTTCGAATCTCAGGTCAGTCAAGAATGAATGATTATCAATAACAATTTTAATTAATTTTCATGTTGTAAAATTCCTTTCTTCATAAAAATAATTTAATGAAAATTAAATTTGATGAACTTAAGCCTGATTAAAATATTAAAAATTTGGATCAAAAAGTAACCTATTATAGGAAATAATTCCCAGTTTCTATATTGTTGAAATTTTCATTCAAAACTAAATAAAATTATTTTAAACGTCAGAAACAATTTCATACAAATTGTTGCTGAAGTTCCAGTTTACTCAACTTTAGTTAAATTTTAAAAAAAACTTTAGTTTAATTTTTGTTCGAAAAATTAAAGGAAAATATATGAAATACTTTGGGAAGAAAAAAGATAGAAGAAAAAATAAAATTGTTTCTCTGATTGTGAACAAAGCTTTTTTAATAACAATTTTAACATATTAAGCATTGACGCAAACGGCGCTGCCGCCGATCAATGAATGAATGAAAAGGATTCCAGTTAGATTTTGTTACCGGGATTTCCGTCCCATTAATTTTCCATTGTTTTTAATTCCCGATTTCCCGGGAATTAATTACGGGATTCCCCAGAAATTTTGAAGAAACACTTTTTTTAAACTTTAATTAATCTATATGGGACTCGCATGTTTAGTTGTTTTATCCAACGTATTTTCACCACAATAGTAAAATTACTGCAGTTTAAGGCTTATTAAGCGGATTTTTGAGATATTCTTTATATAGAGTCTAAATTACAATTAAATTATAGACCTATCTTCACGAAATGTTATTTATTGTCTTAGCAAACTTTAAGAACAATATAAGCTTTTACTATTTTTTACTGAACTATACTGCATTTTGCTAAGTTGCGTTCCCGTACACAAAATGCAGTAAATGAGAACACAAACTGTGAGCGTAAAGTGGCAGTTCTTGTCTGAGTATTTACAAATTTTTACTGCAGAAATTTTTGCAGTAAAATTTAGTAAAACAAGAAAACATATTTTTCAAAAAAATTGTTAAATAAAAGAAAACTTTTAATAAAAATTAAACCAAAACAAAAAGTGGAAAAATATTAATTAATTTAACTTGTTTTTAATTTTTTAGAGTTGTAAAAGTGTGAAGTAATCAATAGCAAAAAAATTATTCATGTTCTTTTGAATAAATTAATCCCCCACAAATTAGTTAAATCAAATAAAATAAAAAACAAAAAATATGAAAGATTACATAAAATTATTTGTTTGTATTTTCCAAAAATGTTCGTGTTATAGGTACAAAGTATTTAATCGATAAGAAAACGAGTTAAAGGCCAGTTTACACGGTAATACAATGTATTACGACTTTGTAGAATCAAAATAATATGAATTTCTCTTCGTGTTTAAAAGAAAAAATAAAAGTCAGTTGTATGTATTTTTCATGTTTACACGGATGGTATAAGTAAAATTAAAAACAATAACAAAAAAGCAGATGGTTACAGTTTTAAAATTTGTACAAAAACAACATGAACATTTCTTAAGTGGTTTTCGTAATTGTGTAAAAATGCTACCACCTTCAATATATCCGTTAAACTACACCCCTGGTGTTATGAAAATATGTACATAAGTTTCTAAAATGGTTTAGGAAAAAAACATTTATCGACCGCTTATCAGATTTTGTATCCGTATTCTCTCTTACTCAATACATTTTGCTTTTACATGATAAGATTTTTCTCATTCTACATCATTTTTCGACATGTCGTAATACCGTGTAAACTGGCGTTAAGTAGTAGTAAAGTGTTTTAGTCTTATGAAAATTCATTTTGTTGATTTGCACCGCAAAAGCATTATTCGTTAACCTACGGCTAATGGACCGTATATAAATTATAGATCGACCCTCACAAAATTTGTCTTGTAAAAAAAAGGAATTTGTTGAAATTTAATGACAATCGGTGCATTCCGATACAAATTTGGGTCCAAAAATCTTTCTACTGAGGGGTAGTGCTAGAATTCAATCCCAAACAGCATAGAAGAACTTAAAACGTTTTTTCACCCAAATGGCTAAATAGACTTAAGGAACCGGAGAATATACACTTCATGGGATCTAAGATGAATATTAAAAAAAGAATGACATGGAATGGCAAACTTATGGGCCATTTATGGTGTAAGTGTGTTAGAATTCCTACTTCATGATGTTGAGCTTTCAGTTCCTATTCGCCCTTCCAGAAATTATATTTCCCTAAGACTTCAATACTTTCATTCTTATTTTGCAAATGAGCTCTGAATTTGACAATGTGTATAAATATTTATTATTTGTTAATATATATTCAGATTGTATATACATACTTACAAATTCATTAATTAAAAATATTATGGTATCTATATATGGAATAACATAATGTGTGAGCCAGATTGGTATAATACTAGATATTATTTTAATTTAAGATTATTAACTTCTTTTAATTTCATTCACAATCAAGTTTATACACATTTAAAAAATCAAGCTAAAATATTTTTGTAAAAGGAAGACTAGAAATTGAATTCATTCATTATTAATTTACGATATTTTGAAGATGATTCTTTGGATTTATATAAGGAGAGAAAGTTAGATCCATTCAAGATGTTTAGCACCTCAATAACACTAAGTTGATATTTTCCGAACAATGTTAACCTTAGTTCTTTATAGATTGGACAAACACCAATAAAGTGGTACGTATTTTCAGATACCTCTAAGTTGCAGATAGAGCACTTGTCTATTGGGATTTTACTAAACGATCTGGCATTTAATTCAAGTAACCCTCCTCTGGCTTTTATTATTATTGGCAGTAAAGGTTATGGTGTTGGGAATTTCTTGCGTTTAATACATTTTCTTCACGTTCTTTTATTTCTAGTAATTTTACTATTGTTTTTCAATATTTGCAAAGTGGTAAATTGGTATTATCAGGAGTAAACTGAAGACGTTGACAAAGAGTGGTCCATTCATCTGCCCAGTAGACGTTTCGTGTTGTTATTGCTTTCGCTAGAATGCGTGGCAACCTATTTTGATTCATATTTAAAACCTTATTTTTGTTGTTATCTGTTATTCTGTTTAACAAGATTGTGTTGAAAATTGTACATGCTATATCAATAAGAGATATAGCCCACGATTGTTTACCGGGAAGGATGTATCACCTTTCTTAAAAAGCGGGATCATGATCGAACTACGAAAGTTTGATGGTATCTTTTCATATTTTCATATAATGTTAAAAATTGTCAGAATTTCGTGAATAAAACAAGCAGGAGCGTATTTATAAAATTAATAAGTAATGCCGTCTTGAACAGGAGCTTTATTTCATTTTAATTTGTTAACAACGAACGAAATTTCACAAAATTCTATGGGCGAATCTAGAACAGGGTCAGTAAGATATGGCATGCACCAGCTCATTGTGTTATTGTTTTCAGTATTTTGTAACAATTTGCTAAAATGAGTTCGAAAATCATCTGCTCTTAAGTTGCCTTTGATAACCTGCTAACTTGCTCTCATTGATTTTGACAGTTTCCACCAATCATTACTGCATTTGACTGTATTTAACTCGTCTAAATTTTTGTTGTACATTTCTAGTTTTTTGTCTTTGCATAGTTTTACATATTTATATGTATAGCCTGACCTTTTTTAAAATAAACTTTCGATAACGAGCACACTTCCAATCAAACCATTTTTGCTTGGGCTCAAAATAAGTTGTATTTGCATTTATCCTTGCAGCTTGTTTTATTTTATTTGACGTTAAAGTAACCAAATCATCTATGGGAACATTTGTTTGTAGATCAACGCTTGAAGTAAGGGAGCTAAGTTTTTCGACATATATAGGCTTATGTTTGTCTTTCCAGCGCAATCTGAGAAGAGTAGAGTTCTGCATTTGGATATAAACATTTAATTTTTAAACATAACGGCATGTGGTCAGACTAGGGTTTTGATGCCACCGCTAATAACTTGAAATTTGGACCAGAGATTGGTCACTCTCCAAATCGATCCACTAAAGCCTGGTACTCTGCTCAAATTTGTGAAAAATGTTGAGCAACATTAATTATTTCACACGAAAATTTTGACATGTATCAATGTTACCTTTCATGCGAGTTTGTACAATTTGACGTTTTTATTTCTGCAAAGTATGCGACATTGTTTTGCGTATGTAAACAAACCGCACATGTATTTATGTAACTAAAAATTACTTTTTTATTAAAAAATTTAATAAAAAAGAATATAAATATGGATAAAAAACGGAAACCGATTGTGTTATCTTAATTTTTTATTTCTTATTTAATATTCAGTTGATACTTTGTTGCTTTTGCTTAAAATTCCACTTGAAATAAGTGCAGCTTACATTATTTCGCAGTTGTAAAATAATGTTGCCAGAAACATTTCCTAACTTTTTCACAAAATGAACAGAGTACAACTCTATCAACATTATTTCATAGATATTCCGCACAAGTTTTTTTCATATGCGTTTTGACAGCATTTCACGTGAAATGTTGAACACAGTACCAGGCTTTAGACGGGATTTTTGAAAATTCAAATGTTTAGGGGGTAAAAACGGAATTTTGGTACTTTTTTGACACCCCATCTATCTTTTGAACCAAAGTTTATACCACATTCGAAACCTATAAAAAAAATACGAATTTGGTACTTTTTCGAAATTCGAACATTTAAGGGGTGAAAATCGTAACTATTTTTGGTACTTTTTTTACAAAACATTTTCCTCCATTCTTTGACATATTCGTACTAAATTATGGGCTCCCACTACAATAGTGAAATTTTTAATACTTTAATGGGGGGAAAAAATAGTACCAAAACAGGAAATACGGGAAATTTGATATTTTTGTTTAGCTTTTTGGTTCTACAACTGGTATTTTTTTAATTATCGTTAATATTGGACCTAGAAACATAAAAGTCAACATGTAATGTCCTGAGTGGATAAGAATCTATGAGGGACTTTTTGGTACTTTTTTGTTCTTTAACTGGTACTTTTTGAATTTCCGTTAGTATTGGACCAAGAAACATAAAATTCAAGATGCAGAGTCCTGAGTGGATAAGGATCTATAAGGGGAAGTTTTTGGTACTTTTTTGTTCTTTAACTGGTACTTTTCGAATTTCCGTTAGTATTGGACCTAGGAACATATATATTCAAGATGCAGTGTCCTGAGTGAATGAGAAAATATACTTTGGCATACAGATATGTCCACGAAGAAAAAGAAGACGCTAACGAAGTTGCAGGTTAAATGCTAGTTACATATACATTTTTAAGGGATGTTGTTCCTCATTTGTTTTTATAACTCTTTTCCTACTAAGCCGATTGTGCTGCAATTCAATTCCAAAATGCTAAGGAGAACTAGATAGAATTTGACACCAATGTTGTTTTTTCTTTTGATTTGTTTGAAAGTGAGATTGTTTTGAACAGACGAACATGTCTAAATCGAATCAGAACTACTCAAGGACGCAGCATATGCATAAAAAAACAATTAAGGTCCAACTATAATGTGCATAAGCAAGCTAAAGGCGCCCGTACACGGCATGTTTTTGTCATCTGACATGTCAAATTTCCCACTGCAAAATACATACATGTCGTGTGTTACCTTTTTAACTTTGCTTCTGTAAAAGTCAGATGCAAAGTCATCTGACAAAATTTCAATTAGAGCGTGCTCTATTTTCTTCTGATAAACCATCTGACTTCAGAAATCTATGCTGGGAAGAAACCGTCAGCGGCGTCCACTATTGACGATTTCATTAGCCGGCTGAGGTTGTTATTTATATTACCGATAAATGTATGTTCTTTTAACCTTTTAATAGAAATAACGTACATACATACATATATAAAAAACGTTTCATTATTTTACCGAAAATTGGCATCTTCGAATTTAAAGAAAAAAATTTTAAGATGGCTGAACTCTTTTACGGCGCAAATAAAAATGTTTGTGGTGGCAGCACGTTATTTTCAAACCGAGAACTATGTACTTTGGTTTCTGCAATTACTATAAAAAAAACAGAGACGATCCCAGAAGCAAATTACATGTACGTTTGTGACCGAATAAACTTTTTGAAATCTATGTTTCAAAACAAATTAGTTCCACAATTTCAGAAAATTAATTTTATGTGATTGTTCTACACCAGATTCCCGCAAAAGTACTACACCGTGCTTTTTTCTCTCAGCACCATTCAGTGATGTTAACCGTAAGGTAATTACCCTTTTTTACGGTAATTTTGGGCCGCAAGGTAATTTTATTTGAAATACGGTAATTTAAAGAAATTTGGGATTTTTAAATACATTTACTTACATATAGGTTTTATAATTTTAGCTTTGGAGAGGTCAATTGCAATTTTAAAATAGATATGCTTATAACAAAACATTAAGAGCGTTATATTTCTGCAAATTTTTTCGTAACACCGATAATTGCAAAATATGAAAAATGAAATTTCATTAAAAAACATTGTTGTTTAATGTTCTTCACATACATATGTACGCAATCATGCACCCATTTTGTTCAGAATTAATTTGATGCCGTCTTCATAAAATATACAATATTTTTGGTTAAAATTGTATTTAAAGACGAAAATTCCCATTTAACTTTTTCCTAAAACAATTTTTCAAAGAACTGTGCAACGATGTATTAAAATGCTTTGGAGAAAAGACTGAACAAGCCAGGGACCATCACGCGACGAAGATAAATTTCAGTGCATCTACACAAATATAAAATTAATTCTTAATTGCAAATAATTTTCTATTTGTTTAGATGAAGTGCATAAGGAAACGTTAACGATGGTTGCATTACATGGTAATGTAAAGGGAGAAACTCTTTTTAGGGTAATGTGTGACGAATTTTTTTTTTCTTTCGATAAAAGCAAATTTTGTTCTTTATGCACCGATGCACACTAGAAAATTTCGGCCAAAAATGATTTTTTTTTATTGTAATAAAATTTTGATGACAGATTATAGCGAACACTTTAAACCATACAACTCATATCTTAATTTGGCTCTTGTGGATAACTATTTTACTGTTAATACTGGAGCAAAGTAGAGAATTATTTTCTTACAAATTTAAGGGTTTTAAAGTTGGCTTGTGTACATTATTTTTCGTTTAGCTGCACATTCAAGATTGCACGAAAATTCGTGCAGGTACGCAAAATATTCTGTTACGCAGTATTCACTTAGCATCGTAAATAATGCTGCTAAGGGAATTCACTTACCTGTATAAATGTGCCCTTATGTAAAATTGTTTTCTTATATTCAACAAATTTTTTTAATACAGTTTTAAATTTAATATAATCTGGGAATTTATTTCTCATGTTGAGTACATATATGGGCTATTTAAAATTTTTTGACCACCTGCTAAAACCGACATACTATGACTCTTATTTTGTTAAGTCTTATGAATTGAAAAAAACGTTGTACAGTGTTTGGATGACTATACTTGAAGGATATGACGTGCAAAGTTTTACGTTGAAAAGTCTTCTCCTTAAGAATTGGTGGTCATCTTAAATTCGAAAAATTAAAAAACCGACTTGAAACTTGCAAGAGTTTTTTCATCCATTCCGTTTTCTTTGTAATAGTTTTTAGCTTTTATATCCAAGCCAATACAAAATATAGTCACTAGACTTGGAGGATATATCCACTAAAAAAAATGTTTAATATCGCTGCTGGGTGAAAAGTTGCATGGTGGTTGTTTACAAGTGAAACCAAAATTTTCCGAATTTTAAACTTTTTGAAGATTTACATAGGGTTTTTGCGCCGCTTTATAAAAATGAGTTTTAAGCGCAGGACTAAAAAAACTGCGTAATTTTATAAAGTTTGAGGTATATCAAGTTGGTGTCAGCGCACTAATAACGTATCACGGACATCACAAACTTAAAAGAAATTAGCGTAAATTTTTTAGAAATGTATCTTTTTTGCGTCTGACAATCTGAATTGTCTTTTAAGTTTGCTAGTGTATTGCGTGATGTGAGCAACTTCGTAAAGGGCACCTCCGAGGCGAAAACGCACTGTAAAATTTTTAAACGCAAACATTTTATGAACTTTTGAAATTTTTTGCAAAAAAACAATTTTTTTTAAGCATTTTTTATATCTAAACATGGCATGGGAACATGTTTAGGTATCCAAACAAATTCTTAGCGACGAACTAAGCTGATATTGTGCAAAAAAAAAAATTTCTTTCAACACTGGCGCGTGCAGCGGCAGTTTTTACCAAACACATTTCGCTTTGTGACAAATAAAGCGCTGTATGAATTTCGCTCAAACGTACATCGAGTAGAAGACTTTACTGAGCTTGATAGTAAAATTGACCAAAAATTTTAAGGATTTAACATTTTATGGAGGAACCAAAATTTGTCTTACCTCAAAAAGCATCCTTGTTTGAAATATTTGATTTATATATTTTATGAGCGCCTAGAGAGAGCATATGACCGCTGCGAAAATATTTTGGTTTCTGGAACAACCGCAATGGTGCTGAAAACACTACATTGAATTTACAAAAACTGGCAAAATTTAGCGCAAAAAATAAAGTTTCATTAATACAACAATAAAACACATCTGCCTACCCATCAACTATACTTACTGTCGCATTTGCTTATATGTATATACATGCTTATATGTATATATGTAGGATATTTACATACCAACAAGTTTTTGTGGCTATTTTTGTTTTTTAATAATTTCTGCATATGCCCTGCAAAAAAAAGAACGATTCCAAACACGCGTGTAAAATGTAGCCCACAAGAGACTAGGACTAGTCCAACAGCAACCCAAACGTATGGAAAAATACGGTATATTTAACATTACGATGTCCTTCGGAAGGACCATATAACACAGCTTTGGAGTACAAAGGAGTAGTCTTAAAACTACTCCATGCTCATACATACTCCAGAGGATTAGTTTTAACTTCGTTTAAAAACGATACATGTTGTTTCAATACAAACTACGGTCCATGCTTGCATAACATTGGACCAGTCCAGGGCGTAGTCTATATGATCAAAATGGATCACGGAGTCCAATATTATCTACAGGTGTCGGCTGGTTGTATTTATCAAAAATTTCGTGCTGCTGTCACGCAAACTATCGATCAACCACAACATTACTAGAGAGGAGCGTTACTAAAGCTACGGTCACACTTATTAAATATTTGACCAAATAAGCGTAACCCCTGCTTTTGTTAATAGCTATTGAGATTTAACATGTTCTTAATATTACAAAATAAACTAATTATACACAGAAAGAAAAACACTCGAGATAAATCAAGTTTTTTGGGATTACTTTAAGTACGAGTCGTACTCAAAAATTCAAGTACGAATAACACTTAAACGTACTCAAAACAATCCTAATTGGATTACTACTCATTTAGTTTATATTTTTGGTTAAATATGTACAAAAGATTTCTAAAATAAAAGCCATATCGGGCATGATGTTGGTGTTTTATCATTCTGTAATGTGTAATACCGGTAAGTAAATCACTCATAATCATTTTTTCTTTGTAGCTTCTTTTTTTTTTTGTTTTTTTCAATCATGAATTCGGGATAAAATCAACTTTATATTACTTGAATCAAGCTCATTTTGAGATTGATTCAATCTTAGTTTTACTTAAATCAATTTCATTTTCGGATTACCTTAAGTACGAATTCGGATTAAAACAATTTTATAATTTTTGGATGAAGCGCATTTTGAGATTGAATCAATCTTAGTTTTACTTAAATCAATCTCATTTTCGGATTATTCCAAGTACGAAAACGGGATTGAATATGGATTATTTAAGTATTTTGGGATTAAAAATCCGTACTTTAATCAATCTTTAAGTACTTGATTCAAGAAAATCCGTACTCACCGTACTATTAATACCGCTACGGATTGATTTGAGTACGGATGGATTGATTTTTCTTTTGAGTATACTACCAGACAGAGCAACAAATTGTTTTTTGTAAAATGTGGCATTATAATCTAAATAAATATGGAAATTGACGGAAATGATTATTTAGGTTGCTTGGTGGGCCCGTTTTTTCGTAAAATATTTGATAAGTGTGAACGTAGCTTAAAACTATTTGTTTCCTCCTTCTTCATGACTGAAGAAAGGAAAAAAATTTATTTTTCCTCACCAACATAAATGAATTGGTGAAATATTAACAATTCATTTATGAGTGTGAAAAAAAGTTTCATATTTTACATTTTTCATTTATGAAATTTTTGTAAAACTGGTGCTGTATCAAAATATGATTAATTCTTAACTTATTATGGTTACCATGACCATAATATAATAAATGATTTACTTATTATGATTACCATGACAGTAATATGATTACTTCTTTACTTATTAAAATTAACAGGATAATAATATGATAAAGGGAAAAATATTATGATGTAATTTTACTAAAATATCAAGTCATAATATGATTCAATAATAATAATCGTAATATGGTGACTACAATCATGAATCTTATCATAATATGCTGCTCTTAGAATATGTTTACCACAACCATGTTTATTCTTTGCGTGGTGTAACCTTTTTAATATCCTGCTGGGGAAGGTGATTCGAGATACAGATGTTAATAAGACTGTCACACTATACACAAAGCAACACATGCTGCTCGCTTGTGCCAATGATATCGACATCATATGTCGAACATTGCGAGCAGAAACTGCAACCTTCGAGAAAGTGGAAAAGGTATCTACCACTAAAACTTCCAGCAGACTCGGACGAAAAGTGGAAGTTGAAAACCACAACTTTGAGATAGTCAATGATTTTATATAACTCGGCACCAACATAAACAAAACAAACAACATCTGTTTTAAGATAAAACGAAGAACAATCCTGGTTCTAATAGATGCTACTTCGGACTAAGTAAGCAATTGAAGAACAAAGCCACCTCTCGAAAGACGAAAATCACCCTCTACAAGACACTGATACTACTCGTGCTGTTATGTGGTTCTGAAGCATAAGTACTTGCGAAAGCAGACGAGGCAGTACTTGGATTATTCGAGAGAAAAGTTGTTCGTTAAATCTATGAAGCAATCTACGTTGACGGAGAATATTGGTGTCGTATAAACCAAGAGCTGTACGATTCCGACACCAACATAGTTAAGCGTATCAAATTGCAGCGATTACATTGGCTAGGTCGAAGACGCTCCAGCTTAAAAGTCATTTATACGCGCCTAGTGACGGTTCACGCAGAAGGGGAAGACCAAAACTCCGGTAGAACGATCAGAAAAATATGCACTAACCGAACTGATGCCGTTTTACTGGAAATTTTCTGATTCGAAAAGTTATTAACTTTAGGTGGGTATTTGAGTAACGAAAAAAACATGCAAATGCATGAAGTCCCTTGCCCTGCTCATGATTTAAATTTCTAACTCTCGGTCTGCGATATCGATATATCGGCGAACCTTAAGTATCGCCAATATATCGGTATAGGTATTCGTTACTTCCCTAATAAAATATCACTAAGGGAGAAGAGAATGCCAATTCTTGATCCCTCTTTTCTAAAATCTCAAGACTTTACGAGTCAAACTTGACGTGTGTGAACCGGCGCTAAGTTTAACCGGAACATTATATTTATCCTTAGGCACATATTTCCAAAATGATGAAGGTAAATTAAAGTAATCCATTACTATAAAGGTATCAAGTTCATTAGAAGTGAATTCGTTTACCGTGTTAAATTCAAAACATGGAAGCGACGCTTAGTGGCGGCAACGCTGAATGGTTAAATTATTCATTTTTGACAGCGCGTAACAGACAAACCTCAGTAAAGGCGGTAAGGATTTTTTATTTGTCAAAAATTCTGATGCACAAATATATTCAACCCAATAGTAAGTAAAAATCTCCTGCACTCAGAGAAAAAACAATTATCAATATGGTCACCTCCAACAAAACTCGGTAGCCTTATATCTTGGAAACTAAAAGAGATATAAAAAATGTAAAACTTATCGTTGTTCCTAAGCAAAATAAGCGGACAGGTGTCTGGTACTTTTTTGAAATTCGGACCTATTAGGGAATAAACGGGTAAAACCTGAATTTTGGCTCTTTTTTGGACACCCCAACTACCATTTGAACCAATAAACATAGAAACAAAGTTAATACCACATTCGAAACTAATCAAAAAAATACGAATAAATTTGTACTTTTTCGAAATTCGAACATTTAAGGTGTGGAAATCGTAACTATTTTTGGTACTTTTTTACAAAACATTTTTCTCCATTCATTGACATATCGCACCCTAAATATTAAAGGGTCACAACTCAAAATTATAAGTTTTCAGTAGAGACACAAAACGGCTTACTCTTTATATGTACTCTAAAACTACAAAGAAGGATTCAATTAAATTTTTTTTGCAAAATACCCTTGAAATTGATCTAAGATTTCTACAGTGCGTAGATATTACCACTGTGCATCGATTTCTTACAAAAAGTGAAAATTTAAAAATTTTGAGTTTGCTTTCGTTTTGTTTTGTTCTTTGCAGTGAGTAAAACCAAAACAATGAGAATGATTGTGCCATTTTGTTTTGTATTGTTTTTGCTCGAGAGCGCAAATTGTACATTAATATAAACGTACACAGCTGGAAAAGAAAAGAGTAAGAACAATATTGAAACATTCAGAGAAAAAACGTTTGACAAACGTTTGGTAATTGATTTACTCATTATAAAATTTACTCATTTACACTATTGTTTCTAAGTGAAATAAATAGAGAGGTTTTTTCGTATTATTGCTTATTTTGACTATTATAGTCAAACAACTACAAAAACCAAACAAGAACTAAATCAATTACTGCAAACAAAACGTTTCTCTATTTGTTTTGTACTCAGATGTACGATTGTAACGGTAAATGAAAAAATGCACATGAGTGGAAAGCCAATTGTTTCGTTTTCTCTCTTTGACACTTGAAAAGTTTTTGTTTTGGTTTTGCACATGTAAAATACAATTAAAAAATTTTGAATAGTTTTGTGCATTTTGCAAACGTTAGCGAAATGTTTTGTTTGTTTTCATACTCTGGTATTTAGGTTGCGATAATTGTACTAAATTATGGGCTGCCAATACAATACTGAAATTTTTGATACTTTAATGGGGGGAAAAAATAATACCCAAAAAAGGAAATACGGGAAGTTTGATATTTTTCTTTAGCTTTTTGGTTCTACAACTGGCATTTTTTTTAATAAACTTGGCATACAAGTATGTCCACGAAGGAAAAGGAGACGCTAACGAAGTAGCGGATTATATGCTTGTTTTATATAAAATAACTGAATATTCTTTGTTTTTACGGAATATGGAGTTGAATTTTTGACAGTAAAAATTAAATGAACTCTTCGTAAGTCTAAATTTACACGTTTCATCTTTTGATGCTCAACTTCTTTTCAATTCCCTTTTAAAGATGCCAATGTAATCACACGCAGCAATCAGTTTCAACTAGTTTCGGTTCAAAACAAAAACAATTTTATTAACAGCAAATCAAAGAGAAAAAGAAAAGAAAAAAATTACATGCAGCCATCGTTGTGCATCTCCGTACTAACCCCCTTTCTTCTTTCTTTTCTCAACTGAAATCATAAGAGTTGAGCATCAAAAGATGAAACGTGTGAAAGCAGACTTACAAATAAATGAAAAATAACTAGACCGGGTTTCAACTGAATTTTCATTTATTTTATATGTATTCCAATTTCAGGTAATTGTACGTACATAATATTGTGGGTGTATATTTTAAAAAATATTTAAACATATTATGTTTAATACAACCATGTTATTGTTACCTTTAGTCATATTACGGTTAAAGTAGTCCTCCATCAAGAATCTACAACCACATTATGGTTACACCCGAACATGTTATGGTTAATAATTTATGTTATTTAGAAAAGCCAAGAGAAGCTGTCTTACCGATTTTCATTTGATATTGAGTCGTATGCGGCCATTTTCTAATTTAAGAAAACGTCCATTATTTCACTTAGCCCTCAAACAAATGTCCTTCCAAAATACCGATATCTTTAAAAAAAGACTCTCAGCAGTTCCTAAGAAATCAACTGAACTGAATTATAAGCAAAAACCTTATGTAGAAAAGTATGACCAAAACAAATTTTGAAAAACGTACATCTTTTACAATCCAAACTTTGATGCACAAATAGAGCGAAAATACGTTTCGGTGCATGCTGATATAAAAAAATCAATCAAATCGGTCCATAGACTGCTTAAAAATAAGCAAAAATCTAACCCTACACCAAAATTTGTCTGATAAAACCATCTTCATTGAATCACATTATGAAAAATACATCTCCTATAGATGGTAATATTTATCTAGATATTTTGCACAAATAATTTTTATATGAATCATGCGAGGCAACGTAATTCTGTTTTACCGGAACCATGATTGCCCATGGATGTCAGATATGGCACATTTTTAAAACTGTGGTGTAGGGTATCTTCGGGCTTGACCGCTTTATTTTCTTACTTGGTTTTGTATTCAATTTTGAAATTTTTTTTACTATTTTTGACTTTTGATATTTTTTTATTAATCTTCTTGTTTTATCGTTATTGTAGAATTTTTTTTTATAAGTTTAATAAGTTTGATCAAATGTGAATATGGACTTAAGTAAAATTTGTTTATATTTTTTATTTCTCTAACAGCGAAATTATTTCATATGAGTTGTTTGTCACTCTCATTGATATTTTAAACTATGTACGTACTTAATCGTATAATGGCATTTAATTTAAAAAAAATGGGTTTCTTTTAATAATTTTCCGAGCCATTTTAAAATTACATTTTAATTTTGTAAACCCTTTCAGTAAATTCACAATCAATGGCTGGTCACACCAAGGTTTATTATTAGTCACGGTAATTATGTTTCATGCCAAGCGTGACTGACAATAATGATCTTTTTATTTACTCGACACGTTCATTGGTTCATCTCCAGCGATACACTAGACACATTGACGTTATATTCCAGCAATGGAATACACATACAAACACAAGAGTGAAATTTTATAATTTGTTTATTTTAAGGCGATATAAATGTAATGAAATACTAATTACATAGAAACTACTTACCCACATGTTATTTGTTTTCTTTGTTCTAAATTTATTTATTAAATGTGATGTTCGCTCTAATTTCTTAATTAAAAGTCGATTTGTCAACGATCATTGACTTATTTAATGACACAATTTGTATTGTAAAAAGTGAATAAAGGCATCTAAACTCCCAGTCCTTTCAAATTGACTACGTAACATATTTATTAGTTTAATGTTTTTTTTACATATTTTACAAAACAATTAAAAAGTTAAAAAAAAATGTCTGGATCAAACGTTGTTTGCATTTTGTGGTTTTGAAAATAATTTGATAAGTACACAATACAAGAAATTTACACTTTTTTTGAGACAAGCTGGGCGCCTGTCGTTTTAACCTAATTCGGGTACGCTGAATCCAATGGTGCATCCCGTTATTTTAGGTAAGCTCTGGTTGTTTTCGAGATATACCGTTATTTAGAAAATGTAAGAGGTTGCACAACATATATTCGCGTAACTCAAAAACGATTTAGTTTATTGAAATTACTAAAAAACCCGAAATTCCGCAATAAAATTTACTTTAAGTAACGTAGTCGTTTTAGAAACTTAATTTTTTTTGGAAAAAAAATATAATTTTTTAGCCACATTTTAAAATTTTTGTATTTTAAAGATTGGAAAACGCAGCTAGGCTTCTAATTTTTTGCAGACATATACAAAACGAAGCTTCAAACAAAACAACCCAATACAAAATTTTATCATTTTGAGAAGCACTAATGGTACATTTAAAAAAATAAGCGCTCAATTATGCGCTACGCAGTCAGACATACAGAAATGCAGTAAAGTAAGTGAAAGAACTCTCAACAACTTTTATAAAAAAAAAGTAAAATTTCAAGTGCTACGGCACTCCCTTACTACGAAGCAGGTTTGTATGGGAGAATACTAAAAAATAACTGTATCAAAACATTCAGTGTGTAAGGCCCTTCGTTGCATTCAACAATTTTTATATGCGCTGAATAATGCGCTTTATGTATCAAAAATGTATTGCTTCAAAGTGGGAACTCGCCATATAAAATTCATGTCTTCCGTCAGCGCAATGGTAAGCGAAACGCTTATGTTTCTCCCTTACAAACCTGCTTCGTTGGAAGCTCCATTTTTTATTGGGAAGCCATAAATGGTATAAATCTGTTAGCCACTTTTTATTTTATTCACAAAAGTCGGAACATTTTAATTAATTTAAGAATTTCATAAAACGCAATATTTGTATGGGAGCCCCCCTAAAAAGTGTTGATAAGGGGCAAGTAAGTCTCGAGAAAATGTTAAGGACAAAAAATTAACTGAGGTCGGTCATACATTATATCCCACTAGGGGGGACTCCTGGGCATTTATGGCACTTTTTCTTCAATATATTTCAAGTCTGCATTGAACATTTTGTATGGGAGCCCCCTTAAGGAATGGAGATAGCGTGTAGGTATGTTAGAATTAAATGATTGAGATAAAAAATAAAGTGTGGTTGGTCATACATTTGACCCATCTAGGGGCATTGTAGGTGCTGCAGGGGCAAAATTCAAGAATTTTAGTAAACGCCCATATTTGTATGGGAATGGAGATAACGAGTAGGTATGTTAGAAATTAGTGGTTAAGATGAAAAATAAAGAGCGGTTGGTCATACATTTGACCCATCTAGGGGCATCCTTGGCACTGCAGCAGTCAAATTTAAGAATTTCATTTAATGGCCATATTGCGGAATTTCGAGTTTTTTTTTTTTTAGTAATTTTAATGAACTAAACTGTTTTTATGTTACGCGAATATATGTTGTGCAACCTCCTCCATTTTCGAAATAACGGTATATCTCGAAAACAAGAGCAACATTGGATTCAGCGTACCCGAATTATATTAAAACGCCATGTGTCCGGCTTGTCCGTTTTTTTTTAACTAGCACAGTGTTATTTTTAATAAAATTTTTTGGCAGTTATGATTCACTTGGAGACACTGGATTTTGCACCACGTATGCGAAAAACGCTGTTCGCACGGCATGTTCATAAATCAACAACAATTCTTCTTGGTTATTTTGGTTAACTAATTTGCTCTTTAACTTTTTTTTTTCATAAGACAGTTAAAGGCCAAACAAACTACACAGGAGTGTTAAGAAAAGTATTAAAAAAAACTCCGGCAGTTTCATAACCCGTTTTTTAGAATGTTTCGAAAAATAGCTGCTTTAAACCCGCAAGATTCTAGACAGAAAACATATTTAAATTAGCACGTCATGTAGAAATCTTATTAATATTACATTTTGTATTCCCGAAAATAACTTTGATAATATTTAAAATTATTGTTAGTTTAAAGATGATCTGTTTCCGCCGGCCGTTTTAGACAAAATGTATTACTTCAAGCGATAAATTTTACATGTATCACTGTTACCTCCAACACACCATATATTATGGGGACTTGCTTGCTATATTTATAGATATCACATATACACAGATCAAAATAGTTTTCTACTTAAATTAAGCCAGATCACAAGTAGTTGAGAAATAAGCAGAAAATCACGACTGCCTCTAATTTTTAACCATAAACCTCTAATTTTTAGCCATACGGGCCTGTCATAGAATTGCATTCCGATCGAAAGTGGTTTTAATTCCGTATTTTGCTTCTTCAGAAAACGAAAAATTTTTTCGGAATGAAACCACTTTTGGTTTTCTAAGTGGAATTGGTTGTTTCAGTAATTTATAACCGAAAAAACTACTTACAACTATTTTTTATGGATAAATAAATGTTTTTTATGATAAAGATTAAAGAAATAACACACTTTTGATTTATTTATTTTACCTTATATTGATTTTATTTAAAACATAATAAATTCTTTACCGTTGAGTTGCCACTTTTTTTTCCTCACAAACCACTTTTTTCTGCACATTGCCATACTTAACACAAAAATCATATTGTTTTTATATAAAGTTGCCATATCTAATTGTAAAACCATTTAGCAAAATCGATCGGAATCTGAAGAAGCTAAAACTAAATCGATCGGAATTGAACATACGGCTTACTTTAGCTGTCCTTTGGCTAGCAATGAAATAAATACATATACATTAAAAAAATAATAAATTCCCAGATTCTATTTTTTTATTTCTTTTAAAATACCTATTTTTTGCTCAAAAGAAAGGTTATGTCTTTTCCTTTAAGGCAGTTTTGGTCGGATGAGGGGTTTTCAATTTTTTTATATCTGTTCGCAAGTGCTTATAAAACCTTTATAATAAAACCAATGCACTAGACAAATTAACCTTTCCGAAGGTATGTAACATACCAAACCAGCAGACTATCAGGGGTGTGCTGGAAATCGAAAACGTAAAACGCAATTTTAAAATTTAAAAGTTAATTGTGAAATTAAAACAGAGTTTATAATTGCAGATAATTTGTGGCTCAATGAAGTTAAAGTGGTGGAATACTCCACAGTGTAGAATTTTAAAAGTCTTTTTTTAATAAGATTTCTGTAATAAAAGATTTTTATGACAAATATTTCGCTATCAAACGGAATTTTATAGCAAAAATTAAAAAAATTTGATTAAAAATGTATTAAAAACAACTTCCAAATTTTGGCGTTTACGATTTCCAGCACACCCCTGTATACCTTCGATACTGTGAACACCAGGAAGAAAATCACTTTTTTTCTATAAAAATTCCCCCAGAGTTTTTTCCCCTTTTCCCATTTTTACAATTTAATTTACATAGGAGAAATGGGAGAAAACTTCCGGGGAATTTGTATTCTTAATTGGGCTAAATATATAATAATAACAATAACAATAATAAAATAAATGATTTAATACAATTAATCTTAATCACATTAGATGCTTTTATATCAGAAATATTTTTTACATTTAATTTGTTGGAGCTGATGGAGTGTTTCAGTTTTGCACATTTTCAAATACAAAGTCTTTCATCCTCCCTATTTATCGCTTTAATTTTCTGCTTTTTTGCTAATCATTTCTTGGCATTACTAGACTCAGCTGTTGATTTCGCTGCTTTTTTATTTTCTGGCATTGGAAATAAATCGCATTGAGTAGAGGTAGAAAACTTTTTCAACTTGAGTCTTCCATCGACAAGCGGTATAAAAACATGGTATTGAGCAGTGCTGTCGATTTTTATCGCATCATCGGTTCTGTTCTTCAGTGTTTTGAATGTTTCCTCATGATCCTCCTTGCTACTAAAAACTATTTCAGTTTCAAATGGTATTAAGTATTACTTGACCTTTCTTTTAATAATTATTTTAATTGATGCTAACCAAAGGTTAGCGAAATATTGAAACAAATATATGGGCATTTCCATTTTGACGTGTCGTGATATTTGTATCATAAAATGTAAAAAAATGAAATGAAGAAGTCAAATTTGTAAAAAGGGTTTTTATATATACAAAGTAATGAAGTAGCACAAAATTCAGAAAAAAATTACAGTAATCGACGCTAAGGATTTGCAGATATAAGCAAAAATCTGCCCTGGTGTGACGTTAAAAAACGGAAGTGGATTTTGACTTGCATTACAATTCCGAAAAAGACGACGAATTGAGCAAGATGTTTTGTATTAAACCTTTTTTAGTAAACTTTGGACTAATACAGATTTATTTTTCAAGGTATAAAATTTTTAAATCTTTGCTCGTTTTAAGGTACAGAATGCAAATTAGGTTGTATTTTAGGACCATGTTGTTCTTACTTAATGTTTGTTTGTTACTTAATGTAGAGCTAGTTGCGCTTTACACCAACAAATAAAAAAGTAAACTAGACATTTAAAATTTTTTGAGAAACAATTTAAAATACTTCTGGCATTACGTTTCAAAAAGTAGACTTTTTGCTGGAAATGTCCATATGTAATATTTTTTTTTATAAAAGAAGACTTCAAGCTTAATCACTTTAAAATAATTAAAATAATTATTTCAGTTTCTTTAATCATTCTTTGTCCTAACGCTTTGTTTCCTCATGCTAGTACAAGTTCGAAAAACTCAATACACTTACACTTTTTCACTAACATTTACACAATTTTTGTACTTTCAGCCAATCGACTGTTTCCCCGATTTTGCGTAAAATGGTAATATGAAGGTCGTCACAGGCTGGAATATGAATCAAAGGGAATTTTTTATAAAAGTGGAACATAACACCTATTAGGAATAGAAAATTAAATAAAATTTTAATTTGACACTAAGCAAACAAATTGATAAAATGGATGAAATAGATAACCATAATATGATTAACATTCACCATATTATTGTTAATTCTGACCATAATATGGTTACTTTTGTCAGAATTCTGGGAAATTTTGACCATAGTATGGTTAATTTTGAACATAATATGGTTAGTTTTGACCATAATTATGATTAATATTGATTAAAATATGGTTTAACACTGTCAAAATCCAACCATAGTATGGTTCTCTTAGAATATTGTTACATCCAACCATATTTTTTCTACGTGAATGATTGTAGTAAAAATAAATGATGTCTTAAATTCTAAAGTCATCTGAAAAATACAAAAGCGGTGTATCAAAGGGGCGGCAAAATTAATTTTGCCAAGCCCAGAAATTGGACCGGTCATTATTTTCGTAATAATTGGGTGAGGCATTCTCCCTTAGTTCCCTCCCCATTCATTCATTTATATATCCGATTTATCGGATTAATCATATTTGTCTAATCTAGGTAGAATGACATCTATATCTGCAGGTATTTCAACATTTTTCTAAAGTTACAATTCTTAAAAGTCCTTAAACTATTATATTATTCTTTATTTACTTTAAATAAACATTTTAACACAGATATTGTTTAAAATATGGTAAGTTTTAATAAAAATATTCATTCTTTCTTCAGACCAAAACAGCTACATATGAGTAAAAAAAATTAAAAATAATTATTAAAAATGCTCCAACAAAATGAGTTAAGTGTAGTTTTTCGAAAAAAAAATTTGTTATGCTGCCCAATGGCCAATAAGTCCAGTTTTATTTCAAGTAATACTTAAAGCATTGTTAACATTTGTTCAATTGAACGGTTCACTTTAAAAATATATTCTTAGTTTACTACATAAAACTTTTTTTTTTGCTCTCCTGAAAAACCAGGATAAACACATGGCTGATTTTGTCGGAGCAACGACGATATGCTAAATATTGAAAACTCCACCCCCTGCGTTAGAAATAATTTCTTTTTTATACATATCCCACTCGCAGCCCACAAACCGACCAAAACTACCTTAAAGGAAAAGACATAAGCTATCAAATTTGCCTGGGACAAATTTTTCTAACAGACACAGCTAATAAGTTACATGGGCCAAATGTAAAATTTTGACCCCCTCTAACTTAGAAACTTTTTGACCGATCTTGTTGAATATTTCTGTCCAAGCTCCTATCCAATAGGACTAACCTTGGTGCAAATTTCATCAATTCAAAATCCATGATGTGATTAACGAAATAGACCCACCATTTTGCCGAGAAAGTGATTAAAAGCTTTGGTGAAATTATCGACATCTGTCAGTGTGCTCGTGGTAGATATCACTTTTCATTCAAAATTGCCGAACTTTTCTTTTCCTAATACACTAAAAATTTTAATCATCTTCATCTAAGTTCTTGTTCAAAAACCCCATACAAGATTAGTTTGAGTTTAAAAATCAATCAACAATATGTGTTCCCAGCGTAGGGATTTTCGCTACTACAACACTTAAAAATGTTCAATATAGAAAGTTTTTCAACCTTGGAAAGAAGCTCAGAAGTACTACATATTACTTTAACTAGTCCACTTACAAATGCCCTTACGTAATAAAAGCCTTTAAATAAATACGAAAATTGTTTATAGGACAAAGCCTATTAAAAATGTTGAGAATCGGTCCATAACTTCATATGACCCCCATACAAACTTATCAAACAATTTTATTATGGTTGCATTTAGATAAAATTTTGTCCAAAGTTTCTTATTGCAACATAAATCGTCTTATTAATTTTTTTTTAAATCAGTCCATATCTGAACATGGCTCACAGACAAATAGCACTCCTGCCAGTGCTTCCTTATAAATGTTATCATTAATATAATATTGAGCGGCGACAGCTACTATATGATGGTAAAAATATGAACTGGTAGTTCCAGAAAAAATCCCTATAAAATAACCCTCTCACTATTGTGGGTGGCATGTCATAACGTCCAGTGTCATAGTGTCCATGGACACTATGACACTCCAAAAAGTTCCATAACGTCCACGGACACTGTGACACTTTTGAAAGTGTCATAATGTCCGTGGGCGTTATGACACTTTGTAAATGGACATTATGACACTTTCAAAAGTGTCATAAGGTCCGTAATTACTTAAGAGGTTAAATACAAAAAAAGATCTACATACAGGCTGAGAAAAACATGTTTTATTATGGGCACAACCAACAAAACTATTTTTAAAGAAACTAATTTAACCATAATATGGTTGTCGGTTACAATGATTTGGTTAAATTAAACATATTATGGTAAAATCTATGGTATAACAAACACCGGCTTCGCTAAATAAAGCTTATCTGCACAGCCGGCCTTGGCCGGGCGCAAGGATTTTCTCCTCTATAATATAACAAACACCGGCTTCGCTAGCTAAAACTTCTCAGTATAGCCGGCCTTCGGCCGGGCTAAACGATTTGCTCTTCTATGGTATAACAAAGACCGGTTTCCCTAATTAAGCTTCTAAAATCTCCCTTGTTTTCGAACGAAGGCCGACTACGCAGAGAAGCTTTAGTTAGCGAAGCCAGTGTTTGTTAAACCGTAGAGGAGAAAATCCTTGTGCCCGGCCGAAGGCCGGCTATACTGAGAAGCTTAAGCTAGCGAAGCCGGTGTTTGCTATACCATAGAGGAGAAAATCCTTGCGCCCGGCCGAAAGCCGGCAGTGCAGATAAGCTAAAGTAAACGAAGCCGGTATTTGTTATACCATAGAGGAAAAAATCCTTAAGCCCGGCCGAAGGCCGGCTATGATCCCAAATTTGTTGAAATTCTCGCTTGCAAGAATTGTTGGCATTATACGTTGTGGACATTATGACACTTTGTAAAGTGTCATAATGCCCGTGGATTTTATGTCACTTTTCTGATGGACATTATGACACTTTTTAAAGTCCATGGACACTGAACGTTATGACATGCAACCCTATTGTGGTGTGTGTATAACAACAGGCAAAAGACGGTAGTGTGGTGCGTCGGTGTATGAAGAGAAAAGATAATTTAAGAAAGTTAGATTACCTCCAGAATTTTGCATCTACCTAAATTATATAAAACAAAATTTTTTTTAATTTTTTTCGAATTCTTATTTAGCCTTCTACCAGCGCTGAAAGTTGGAGTATTTTTATATATTTTTTTTAGTTTCCCTAATTAATATTGAATTTTTTTAAAGATTTCTTTTAAGCCTACACGTACAAAATAATTTTGTGCTGAATCACAAAAACTTAAAATCCATTATGTGCGACATAAAATAAGAAATTTTTACGCCAAGACACCAAAAAAAACATTAAAAGAAGCTTCACAGATCCCCTCAGCTTTCAAACTTACTGAAAGAATTTAAGAAAAATACTTTACACCCGAAAAACTACTTCCCTGGAAAATTATCTTAAGGAACTTGATGCAAATCCACAATCTGACTTCTCGTTATGGCGAGCAACTTAATTCAACCTTGTTTTCTACGTATCCCTGTAGTAAATTAAATAGTCAGTTGCAGAAAACACTAACTATAAGTTAACTATTTTTCAAATGACTACAAACTGGTTTAATTTACATGCAGATATCAACCAAACATATTGCAAAGAGGCACACGTAAAACACAAATAAAAGCAAAATAAGTAAAACAAGCATGCCATGAAGTCAAATGAAAAAAATATATACAAATTTTTTAAAATAATTAAAACGATTCAAATCTGTCTATGTACTAGAAATTATGTAGCGTATTTATTTCAGCACTATTATACATTATCATTTAAAGCAATTTGATGCAAAATGTTCTTAAATATTAATTTCTATATAAAAATATGCATGTTTGTTCATAGGAACACATATTTTTTTTACAAAAATTATTTCAATTTCAAATAATTTATTATAAACCGACTATACTATTAATTAACTACAAATAGGTTGAACAATAAGTAGTTAGTAGTCAGTTTAAAAGTCATGCAAAGATGGCCAATTGACTACTGCCTATGACATGCCTATGTTAAAATAGTGAGTCGTCGACAAGGAAAAAAGTCACTTAATCAACTTGATGTGGCTATAAAAAAAATCAGTTTGAAGTTACTTATAAATGTGTTTGACTTCCTACAGGGATTTAACTTGATTTTGTTCTGTGTGTACTGTCGTTTTCAAAACAGATAACCAATAAATTAAGCCCATACACTTTTGCTATGTTTATCGCCGTTTTTTCATTATGCGATTTTCTTTTTTCCTTTCTCCCAACCAAAAACTGCACACTGAAGAAATTTGGTTTTCTCAAAGTCTCATTTGCTTGTACTCTGTCGCTAAGCAAACGAGCACTCATCTGCCAATTATTTATTTTCCTTTTATTTGCCGTACCTATAAATTCAATTAGCTGACTCCCAACTTTTGCATGTATTTTGAGAGGTGTTGCCAACTGAAAACAATGTTTTTTGTCAATATACTGAGAAATCTAAAATCGTTAAAGGTCGGGATTCACTATCCTACACAATCGTATGTTTCATTCACACGAAAATCTGATGGAATTCTATCCGGTATAAAAAAAATGTCTTCAAAATCTGTTGTCAATGCCACAATATCCCTCAAAAATCATGCCAACTCCAATGGCTGAGCTACTTTACAAAAAAATGGAACTCTGATCGCATAGAAACTATCATTTTATGAAAATGTTCACTTAATTAATTTTTAACCCACACTTTCATACTTTATGAGCACACACGATTTTTTTTGACAAATCGTACGACTGAATAGGATAGTGTATCTCCGGCTTAACGGGTAGTTTATCTGTCTAATAAAATATGTAGTATGAAATGGGAATTTAGCAAATTTTAACGAAACCTTGGTAATTGGCATTAAGTAACAGACAGTTTGTCGATACATTGAGAAAATGGCCATTAATGTATTGGTATACTCATGTGAACTTTAACTTTGTTGCATAATACAGTTAATGTATACATATAATGAAATAAATTTTAATTCATGTTGAGGTTTTGAACTGCACCTGTATGGCATTGATTAAATACAAGAACTTTAAAAATGGTAAAGCATAAACTGGACATTTTCCTATTAAAGTTACTTTTAATTTTAATTTCGAATAGCCTGAAAACTCAATCAAGCTTTTCTTCCATAACCTTTCACGTTTCAATTTAGTACGCGCATTTTCACCAGCAATTCGTGCGTGAGAACACGTAATTTGCAACAATTATTCCAAACAATGTGTTGTTTTCATTCCGTCAAATTAGACATTTCATCTTTATAACTGTGATACGTGTAAACACCTGTAACATCATGGTGGTGCATACACATCCATTAAAAGATGCATACACATTAGTGTGTCCCAAAAAATATATATTTTTAGGGCTCAAGCTAATTATTTTTGAAAATTTTTCGGAAGAGGTTATGAGGTCGCACAAGTCGAATTTTTGCCTAAAATCGAGATGCCGGTCTTTTTTTTTGAGTTTTATTTATAACTTTGCCAAAAATCACGATTTTCTACCCTTTTGAGGAAACAATTTTAAAGAAAAATGTCTGCGCTTTATTTTTGTGTGCAAAAACTATAACAAATTACCTTTTTACAGGCAAGCCATAAATATGCAATTGTATGTTTTTCCTTGTACGGCCAATGATGGCAGAAACAATATATTTATCAGTTTTAGAGTTTTTTAGGAACATTGGCATCGATTTGTTAGTGCATATTTTATTTTATTTTGGTTCCCCGAACATTTCCAAAGTTGGACTAGGGCCACCCAACAAGAGGGGGTACTATCGCCACTACTTTGGTATCTTAATACCAACACCCTGCTCAAGGCCATGGAGGAAACGCAATGTGCTTCGTTCCCATATAACGAAGGGACAAACATAGAAGGATTTGCCATATCTTTTAAAAATTTGGTATAAAATAGCTTAGTTAAGAAAAATAGGAATTTTTGGAAAAATCCTTCCAAGGAAACGCCTAAATCTCATGTATCCTCATGTATATTGGAAATTTCATTTTTCCGTCAACAATGCCCACAAAATTACGAAAAGGGTCATGCTGTGGTGCGATTTACTAACTTATAACGATCCGACAATCGTTATATTTGTCGACATAAATATTCGCTTGCAGTAACGATATTGTGATTCAGTAACTTATTTTTAACGATTGTTAACAGCTTTTTTTTGTAACATCTCTGTATACAAAATGTTAAAAAAAAAACGAAAAGCACAATAGAGAATAAAATAAAAACAAATGAAATTGGTATTGGTGTTACACATGTTTTTTCATTCAAAATACATTGAATAAGGTCTGGCCAGACTAATGAGTAAGACGAAGGGTTAATTTGTGGTTTTATATTTTTTTTTTGTGAATTTTAGATTTAGAATTTTGTTTTTGTTCCTAATTTGCTTATTTTGGAAATTTTAAATTAAGGATTTTGTTTTTGTTCATACATATACCTACATATGAATATATCTTTGTATGTATGTAAGTTATTTTAAACATTAAATACATTTTATCGATTAAGTTAACACAATCTAAATTATTGTCGCTAAAATGTCGACAAAAAATTGCTTAAAGCAACAGCTGACTTTTAACGACAGCGAATATCGTTAAAAGTTTTACTGAAAAGCATATTCGATAAATTTTCGTTATTTTTATTTTAACGATTCGATTATCGTTATAAAAGTTAGTGAATCGCACTACTGATACAGATAAAACTAGCAAAGTGTTTGTTATAGCGTTTTTTTTTCTTAAAAACGCTATAACACCTACAAAAATTATATATTCACCCTTATCATGAATAAAATTTCACATGTAAATTTCCGAACGTGTGAACAGTTGGTATCATGAATAAAATTTGTTGTGGAAATTTCCGAATGTTTATATTTTTAAACTCCGAAAAAAAAATAATTTGTGAATTTATTGTTTTACACACGATTGTTAATAGCTCACATGTGAAATATTTTTACAACTTATAAAGAAAATAATTCACAAATACACGCAAAGAAAAAACATGGTTGTGGTAAACATATTCTAAGAGCAACATATTATGATAAGATTCATGATTGTAGTCACCATATTACGATTGTTATTAAATCATATTATGACCAAATATGTTCGTAATATTACATCATAATATTTTTCCCTTAACCATATTGTTATCCTGTTAATCATAAAACGGTAAGAAGTTATAATATTACTGTCATGGTAATCATAATAAGATAAGAAGTAATCATATTGTTGTGATGGTAACCATAATAAGTTTAGAAGTAATCATATTACTGTCATGGCAATCATAATAAGTTTAGAAGTAATCATATTATTGTCATGGCAATCATAATTAGGTTAGAAGTTATCATATTATTATCATGACAATCATAATAAGTTTAGAAGTAATCATATTATTGTCATGACAATCATAATAAGTTTAGAAGTAATCATATTATTGTCATGACAATCATAATAAGTTTAGAAGTAATCATATTATTGTCATGGCAATCATAATAAGTTTAGAAGTAATCATATTATGATGCAAAGTGATATGAACTGTTATACATAAATTTTTTACATCATAATATGATACAACTTTAAAAATAATATTATTATTGGAAAAAAATACTTATGATAAAATAAAAAACATAATATAGTTACTGTAATCTTTTTGTCGTAGGTCGCAATTATTTATAAATTATTTTATGGAGTTTTCATTATTTTTCTCTTAAAATAACACAAAACTTAACAGTAATGGTTAATATTTTGCACCAATATTTTTTGCACACAAATTTTTCCACCACTTTAAAATTATTAAAATTTTTTTAGCAAAGATATTTTATTTTGTGATTTAATGTTTTTTCTTTATTTTTTTTTAATTTCTTGTTTATTTTAATGGTTATTTTGTTATTTCTTTTTTAATATTTTTCTTAATTTTTTTTTAATTTCTTGTTTATTTTAATGGTTATTTTTTTATAATTTAGCCACTCACCAACAAATAATTCGATACGTTTATGTAAAACATGACACAACTGATACAAAATTATTTTACAAATGGCGATACCAAAATATTATTAGAGTAACGATATTTTGATTGCATCTTACACTTATTATGATAAATGTATATAAAGTTATCATGTTATGGCTATTAAATATCATGTTATGGCTGTGAGTAATATAATATGTTTTGAAAGTTATCATAATTTAGTTGTTAGAAAAATAATTATTTTTCGGTTAACAATACTCAAATTTATAATTGCGATAAACATTAATATGTTTACAGTAACTATAATATTGCTGATATTTAATAAAAATAACAATTATTTGTGTACAACAACAATATATTGTTACAATAAACACAGTGTGGTTGCCGTAACCATGCCCAACCATATTTTTTCTCTGCGTGTAGTTGTCTGTCGGAAAAGGAAGAAAATGTGAGTTTTTATTTAAAATTAAAAAAAAAACGTTTCAAATGCACAAATTTAACTTAATACATTTAGCTATCCCAAATTAGTTTTAGGGTTTGTTTAAAATTTTGCAATTTTTCGCGAATTTTTGAAATGTTTGCGATAGAAGCGATTTGTTACTGTAATTTTTCTGATTATTTACAGCTTAAACAATTTACAATAAATAGTACCCTTTGCCATAATGCCGCTGTTTGAAAATTTTTGCGAATTTCCGCTAATTTTACAATTTTTACCGAATTTTTGCCATTCCTTATAGTTTTTTGAACTTTTAATTCGTTTTATGGCTTGTTTGAAATATTGAAACTTTTCGCGAATTTTTTACAAGTTTTCAATTTTTCGCGAATTTTAGCCATGTTCCCGATTAAAGCGATTTTTTCCTGTGATTCTTTACAGCTTTAACGATTTTTAATAAATAGTAGACCATGCCGCTGTTTGCAAATTTTTGCGAATTTCCGCTAATATAAAAATGTTAACCGAATTATTGCCATTTCTTATAGTTTTAAAAACTTTTAATAAATTTTATGGCTTGTTTGAAATATTAAAACTTTTCCCGAATTTTCGATATTTTTGCAATTTGTGTTTTTGTTATTTTCCGACACTCTGTTCTTTTAGCCCGTTTAGCGATTTCAAATAAATTTTAGGGTTTGTTAACAAATTTTTTTTTTTGCTATTTTTCGCGAATTTTAGCCATGTTCGCAATTTTTAATAAAAATTAGACTGTGCTATCATGCCGCTCTTAACAAATTAGAGATATTTAATTCAAATATGGAAATAATTCCATAAATTTCCAAAAACGTAGTTTTCTTAAATACATTAATTGTTTTTTGTTTACAACTCCGAATATATCGACAAAGGTTTTTAAAATCAGGTATGTTATTTTATTCACAGGGAATTCATGATACGAAATTAAAATCCATGTGAATTAAGAATTTCATTCGGAAATTTTCACATGTGGAATTCATGATAGGGGTGATTATAAATTATGTGTATTACCGTAAGTATAAAGTAAATAAAAAGAGTGGGAGAGAGAGCAGAGATGGCAAATGCCAAATTTTTTTGTGTTTTTATTCAGAAAAAAATTATGATAATTTTAAAGCTTTTTAAGATTTGACTAAGGCGGTAAGGTTATTTTATTAGGACAACGAGGGCAGTTGGCGGCAATTTCTTCTTCTCCGAAAATATCTAACAGATCTTTACGAAATGTAAAACATATGTAGATAGATCCATATTAATATGAACAGACAAGCTATATACATATATTTTTTTTCAAAAAATTTCCGATCGTAATAAAATATGGTATGTAAATTTATATATGTTTGATAGATAGAATCGGACCATTAATGTGGAAAATACAAAAACACCATTTATTGAAAAATGGATTAAAAACGCTTGAAATACTTTCGCAAAAGTAAAAACTATAAGGGTATTTGAAAGATAACATAAATGAGAAAGAATTAAGGGAAAAACTAGCAACGTTAATGTCATTAAAAAAATCATGAAAAAGCTCAGTTTTAATGAATGAAACATTTTTATTTATACGAGGTTCGCCCCGTGGCCGAATTTCGACCACTTGATATATACTGTCAAAAATCTAACGTTAATACATGTGTGGGCGTGTGGTTGCAAGATAAATTAAAACGCTATTTAAACACATTCATCCTTAAAATTTTGAAACAAAAATCAAGCTACTGTCACACTTGGCAAATATTTGACGAAAAAACGTGACAAACAGGCAAACTAAAATATAATTTCCTTTAATTTTTAGTGATTATTGATGTTGATTAAAACTTATTTAGCTGAAACACAAACTTCCAATTATTAAAAGGAAAATTGTTGTAGAGCATATTAATTAACACTTTTAACGTACGGATTAGTGGTATTCTATGAGGATAATTGGTAAAGGGACTAAAATGACCCCTAAAAATGACAGATAATGGGTTAATATGTTCTTGAAAAAGAACCGTCATTAAAATTCTCTACAAATATCGGTTTACCTCATTTAGCTCAGAATTATATTTAATAATTTTTTTTTCACTTTCTTTAAACGCCTTTGAAAAAAATTGAAAAGTTGTGGTGGTCCATAAAAAAGAACTCGAGCAAAATTTTCAAAATCGTTCCGCAGTTTTGGTCTACTGATGGTATACTTTAATTTTTTTATATTTTACTATTCAAAATATAAAATCGTGAAATGAAAAAATATTAGTTTGTAAATGTGTATATATTAAATTCTATATTTTAATTTAACTACACACAAAAAAAAATATCTCAAAAAAATTTTTAACAACACAGTTTGTTAAAAATAAAATTTTAGGTCAACAAACTTTTTATTTGATTCAATGAAAAAATTTATCAAATTTACATATTGCAAAATATCAATCAATAAAACATATCAAATAATGAAATTATTTAATATTTCTTCATATTCAATAAAAAAAATATTTAAATCAAAGTAAAGACAGGTTTTTTACAATTCTATTCCATTTTTTTAATAACTCATAATTCATTTAAAAAAGGTTTTCTGATGATCTGAAGTAAACAACCAACGAAATGCGCATTAGAACTATAGTTATAGTATAAGCCAACAATTTCTTTTAACAAATCACGTAACATTTTGTTAAAAATAATTATTTTGGACAACAACTTTTTTTCTTGACTCAATTAACCTGGTTGTTGACTAAAAATTCAACAACTTTACCTACAAACTTTTTTATCTATACTGCAAAAATCGTCATCGCACAAAAATAATTAAATTTTTTTTTTATTAAATATGCGATTTTCGTATTCAAACCATTTTCTACTTAATGAAACTTTTTGTTAAGTTTTATGAATCTATCATTTGCTTTGAGGGTTTAATACAAAATGTGCATTCGACTTATAGGCGGAACTTTTTCGGGGGGCAAATAGTGGGCCCGACTGATATTTATTATCTTTCACCGGGCTTTATACGCAGCCTTAACCTGGCATGGTGAGACACACGGGGCTGCACAAGAGATCCTCTGGGTCGTGGTGCTCATGGCCTTCATTTATATACATATATACATACATGTATTCTAAGTCAAATTACAATCATCAAAAGATTTTATACTTTAATAGTCTTATTCCTTCAATATTTTCCAGGAATATTTTCTATGCACTATCAGAATTTTCGTTTTTGTATACATATTTTTGTTTCGAGGCTTACTTTAGCTATCCTTTGGCTAGTGATGAAGTAAATTGTACAGAAAATGTATACAACTATTAGATACCAGCAGAATGTAATGCATTTTCTGGCCCGCTACGGCCTCCGTCAGCATTCTGTGTATCTTACAACTGGAAAGTGCCTATTCTAAATTGTATGTATTTAACTTAATTATTTTAACAAATAGAATCTGGGAATGTTATGAGAACACTTCAGGCTTTTTGAAACTTCGTCATATAAAATTTTATGTGCTGTTTACACAACACAAGTGACTGAACGTGTAGTAAAATTTATATGAAAAGCACTCAGTTTTTTTTAATTGTTTTCCATATAAATTAAAAAACAAAAAATATTTTTTAAAACTACTAAATTTATTTATAAGTTTGAGTAAAAATACATATTTAGTTATTGTAATATGTAAATTGGGGTTATGACTCATTTTTTACAAAAGATGTACATACCTATCACCACGTGACAGCTATGAAATGCAATCCAAATGCAATTTCTAAATAATCACAAATATTTTTTTCTTCTATTTCCGAAAGAGCCAATGCCGAAAATCGAAGCTCTTTTGTTAAATCCAAAAACAAGAAAATATAAAGAGTAACCGTTAGATTTCTTAAAAGAGCTACGATTTAGGCGTTTAAAATTGTGACAAAGGTAAATTTAATAGTTTATTGTTGTTGTTTTTTTTATTTTATTTTTATGTATATCTGGAGAAGGGCAAGAGGAGAAGTCTCCAAATAAGGTACAAGCATCTTGGCTATCAATACACAACATCCGACAAACTGTGGGCGGGATTGGACAAGTAAGCGTGGCACAAAGTTGAATTATTAATATTTAATGAACGGTATTTATATAACTTTCTGTTATTTTCGCACGTGGGTAGGGTATATAAGATTCGGAATAAAGCACTCTTTCTTGTATTTTTTAAAAAGAAAAATGGCGTTTGTTAATATTGTCTTTTGCACATTTTGGCTATGGCACGTATAATTTGATATCTATGTGCAAAAAAAAATTCGAAAGTTATTCTCCTAATGTTCAGATTGAAAAAGTGATCCGGAAGGCCAAAAACCCACACTACAGAAAAACTTTATTAAGGAAAGTCCTAAGAACTTTATTTAGATGTAAAAGTGCTCCCTAATAAGTACGAGGATTTAATAATTATTGTTATATGGACATAATTTAAAGCCAATTTTGAAGGAAAAGCTAGTCAAGAAGTATGAATTTGTATTTGAAATTGGTTCTTATATATGGGCATTTCCATTTTGACGTGTCGCGATATTTGTACCAGAGAATGACAAAAATATCATTTTAAGTACTCTTTCAATATTAGTGAGAAAGCAGGTGTGGACATGCATGAGTAAAGATCATAACCATACACATACATACTATTACCCATAACAAGTTGAACTTAAATATGTATAAATATACGCTGCCAATATGTATATACATATTCATTCTTCTTTTTGAATGTACATGCAGATATAAATAAAATTTCTGTTAGCTATCTGCAATACCCATATAAGTATGTGTATTACCGTAAGTATAACGTAAATAAAAAGAGTGAGAGAGAGAGCAGAGAGAGAGCAGAGATTGCAAATGCAATTTTAATAATTTTGGAACTATGCAAAATTTTTTTGTGTTGTTATTCAGAAAACAATTATGATAATTTTAAAGCTTTTTAAGATTTGACTAAGGCGGTAAGGTTATTTTATTAGGACAACGAGGGGCAGTTGGCGGCAATTTCTTCTTCTCCGAAAATATCTAACAGATCTTTACGAAATGTAAAACATATGTAGATAGATCCATATTAATATGAACAGACAAGCTTTTTTTTTTTTTTTTTTTTTTTTTTCATTATTTATTTATTGAATCTTCATATAGTAAATATGAACTCACAATAATTAATCAAATCTTAACCTAATACTTTATTTTATGTCCTGCCAGTGCCAGACAAAAAATTTTTTCATCACTGGTTCTGTTCACTTATATATGTAGGTGTTTATCGCTCATCTAATTGGACAAGTGCTGCAGTGTCTCTTCTTCTTAAGCGAGTGTGGCCGCTATCATTTAAAATATTTCGAGCTAGTGGGTTCGGATGCAATTCGAGCCTTTTTAAGTATTTTACTGCATATTTCGTTATCACAGTTTTAACTAATGGAACATTGAGATCCTTGTGAATATTTGAATTTTTAACATACCAAGGGGCAGCTGTGATTATTCGAAGAAGTTTATTTTGGCGCCTATGAATTTTATCGATATTAGAAGCCGAGGCAGTGCCCCATAACTGAATACCGTAGCACCAGATAGGCTTTAAGATAGAGTTGTAAAGTAGGAGTTTGCAGTCGAGACTAAGGACAGAGTTTCTTCCAATAAGCCAATGAATTTGTATGGCTTTTAGTTTCATTTGAGTTAATTTTGCCTCTATATGGCTTTTCCACGTCAAACGGCGATCTAAATGTATACCGAGATATTTTACATGCGAATTTTGAGGTATTATTTGATTATTGATTTTAATAGGGGGACATGATTCCCGCCGCAAGGTGAATGTTATATGTACGCATTTTTGCTCATTTACCATTATCCTCCACTGTTTTAGCCATATTTCTAATAGAAATATATGATCCTGTAAATAACGAGATGCTTCATAACTGTTTTCGTGGACGCTTAGAAAAGCTGTATCGTCTGCAAATGTTGAAGTTTGTGTGTAGTTGCTCGTTGGCATGTCCGAAGTATAAATTAAGTATAATAGAGGCCCCAGAATGCTGCCATGTGGGACTCCAGCGCCAATTGGCTGAGGTGAACTAAAGAAATTTCCTTCTTTTATAATAAATTGACGACCGACTAAGTAGCTTTCTAGCAGCTTGTGTGTGTTTGCTGGAAAATTTTGCTTCAATTTATGTAATAAGCCTTCATGCCAGACTTTATCAAAAGCTTGAGAAACATCGATGAAGAGAGCGGAACAATATTTTCTTTCTTCAAAGGCTTTTCTTATGGCGTTTACTATACGATGGGTTTGTTCAATTGTGCTGTGTTCTCTTCTAAAGCCGAATTGGTGGTTAGGTATACATCTATTTTCACTTAAAATTGGAGTTAATTTTGACACTAACAGCCTCTCAAACAGCTTTGATATATTAGAAAGTAAGCTTATAGGCCTATATGACTCAACTTTTGTGTGATCCTTTCCTGGTTTAGGTATCATGGTGACTAAGGAAACCTTCCATTTTTGAGGATAGTATTGAAGACGTAAGATAGCATTGAAAATTAAAAGAATAATTTTCTTTGCTGTGCTGGGTAACTCCAAAAGCATTTTGTTGCTGATCTTATCAAAACCAGGGGCTTTTTTGGGGTTTAATTCACAAACAGCCTTTTCGATTTCTCTTATCTCAAATCTTAGGGGAACAGCCGCTCTAGCAGGAACAGGTGGTAACTCGACCGCAGTATCGTGAGATATATTTGGGGTAAATACGTTTTTTAAGTGATTAACAAACAGATTTCCCTTTTCGCTTTCATTTCTTGCCCAACTTCCGTTCAAGTTTCTTAATGGTGGCTTAGAGGCGACTGGCCTTTTTAGATTTTTAGCTACACGCCATAATGAGTAGTCTGATTGCGGAGTTGCATCAAGTTCCTTAAGATATTTTTGCAGAGAAGCTGTTTTTTGAGTCTGTAGTAACTTTCTTAGCCTTTTTGTACAATCTTTTAATAAACTCTTTAGTTGAGGGGATCTGTGCAATTGCCACTCTATTCGAACTCTTCTTTTTTCAGACAGGAGACGCTCAACATCTGTGGAATAAATTTTAATATTTTTAGTTTTGTTTGGGGTAATACTGGAATGTTGCACAGCTAGCTTCAGAAAACTGTCAAAATTAAGAATAGCGCGATCTACGTATTCCGGTGTACTAGGCAGAATATTTTCTGTGCAATGGGTGCTGAGATATTTTTTATATTTTAGCCAATTGATTTGTGTAGCTGGCGTCGCTAAGTAACCAGTTGGAGATACAATTCTATTGGGGTTCATTAAAGTAACAATTGTTGGTGTGTGGTCGGAAGATAATTCTAAGGAAGCTTCAACATAAATCGTTTCTAAGGGAATGTTTTTAACCACGCCAAAATCGATGACATCTGGTATTTTTTGCTGATCAGTAGGCCAATATGTTGGTTGTCCACTCGCTATCACATTCAAATCCATTTTAGAAATAGTATTAAATAGAACACGACCCTTTGGTGTTATAAGTCGGGACCCCCAGAAGGTATGTTTAGCGTTATAATCGCCAGCGGCCAGGAAACAAGGTCCTAAAGATTTAAAATAATTATTATATTGGCCTTCTGATATTGAATATCTAGGTGGGGAGTATAACGATGAGATTACTACGTTTCTATTTAATTCTTCAACGCAAATGTTTGTTGCTTGAAGATAATCTTCACGATGATCACCCATGAGGTAGTGTTTGACTCTGGTTTTTATTAAAATGGCAGAACCTCCACAAGCTCTATCTCGAGGGTCCTTGATATCATATATTATATAACCATTAATTTTAAACGTATTTCTTGAGGTCAAATGAGTTTCAGAAACCATCATGACATCAATTTGTTTACTTTTAAGAAAATATTCTAATTCATTTTTATGTTGGCGGATGCCGTTTGCGTTCCAAAAACAAATTTTTAAACAGTTCATGGTTTATTAAGTACAGCTTGCAATAACATCGATTGCATTCTAAGAATCTCCTGCATCATATTACCCATTGAGTTTGTAAAATTATTTACTGTTTGCACTAATGTTTCCATGGTTTTTTCTAAACGACTTAAATTCGACTCTGGAGTTTCGTCATTACTTGGCGAGGCCCCTTGCATTGGCACATGGTTTGATTTTAGGACGTTAGCGTAAGAGGACCTGTTATTACCAGGCTGGGGGGCTTGAATTGCATTTGTGTTTACTTGGTTTGCAACCTGCATTTGAGGGGTATTTGTTTTCGATCCAACCGTTTGCTTAACGATATTATATACAGGGCATCCTCTATAATTGGCAGTGTGGTTGCCGCCACAGTTGCTACATTTTTTTACGTTGGGGTCGGTTTTAGACTTATCGCAAGAAACTGTACCGTGTAGTCCTCCACATACTACGCAAACAGGGGGTAAGTAGCAGTATGCCTTGGTATGGCCAAATTCTTGGCAGTTTAAGCACTGAACAGGTCCATTTTTTTTGTGCGGCTCCTCAATTGTGATTTTTCTGTATAGAATATATTTTAAACTATAAATGGGATGCGTTTCGTTTTTTTTTAACTTAATGTCGCCGGGCTCTAATTCTACACGAAAAAGTGGTTGAGGATTTTTTTCCCTATTTCTAATATTTACCACATGTTTTATCTTGAAACCTTTTTCTTCCAAGAATGTTTTAATTTCCTCTGGGTCTACGCATGAATCAATTCCTTTAATCACCACCTGCAGGCCTTTACTGCTCTTGAGTTGGTATGTATAAAAACTTTTTTTAAGTGCCTCAAATTTGTTAACTATTTTTCGAAAATCATTTTCATTATTTACTTGAATTTTCGTTTCATTAATACTACCTCGCTTTATTGCGGCTACATAAAAAGAGTTTTCACCAATCAACGAAATTAAACTCTTTATTAGATCATTTGAGTTATGCTCCCAAAGATATATCGGGGAGGCTTGGACGATTTTATTACGTTTGGTGCTTCAGAGGATTCATCCTCCAGAATTGCAAAGCGATTTTGGGAATTTATTTTATCAAAAAATGGCACTTTTGAGGCCGAAGCAACAGCTGAAGATGTAGGGCTGCGACCCCGTTTAAGGACTGTTATATACCTGTCCATACCAACTTGGACTTGAGGCTTTTGACAACTTTTTACAGGGGGGTTTTCCATTGCATTTGTGTTTAAGTTCATGGTATCATTTCCCACTAAATTTGTTTTTGACGTCGCGGCAATACTTTCTGGCCTGGCAACACTTGTCACCAGGTCTAGTTTTAGTTTTTTTAATGAGTCACTATCCACCGTTTGTGTAAATACCGAGGGTGAGAGGGAACGTGTACGAATAATTGGCTTAGCCGTTAGGTAGTTAATATTGTTTTGTTTTGTTTTATTTATTTCATTATTTTCATTTGCATGAACTGTTACATAGCAATTTCTCTCGTTGAGTTTTATTGTTGTCTCATTGTTTTTGTTTTTCACCGTAACTTTGTGCTTTTAATATTTTTGTTATTTTTTTTATTTTGTTCTTTACAAAATTAAAATGTTTTTGCAAGATTATATACCTACATACATACATTAGTATGTATGTACATATATTCACTTATATTTTTTTATTTATCTTTATTAATTTTTCGTTTTTATTAATTGATCACTTTTATGCTAAATAATTTATTTAAAAATCATTTATGTGTTTTGCGTTCATTCGCGGAATGTTTATTTTAAAAAAAATCGAATTTAATTAATTCAAATAGTATGCGGGTTTAATAATACACGTCTGTATCACAACAAAGCACAAACTGAACAGACAAGCTATATATATTTTTTTCAAAATAGGACCACGAGAGAAGCTCGAGGGTATTTTCCTTTACAACTTATTAAAAAGAAATGTTTGAATTTTAAATCTTTAAGAAAGGCGTCTAAGCAAGCGCTAAATGTATTACGTGGCGGTTACACTCTTTCTTATGAGCACAACATACAAATCAATACTTACATGCATATAGAAAAAACAATATCTTCCATCTCGTGTCGTCTACCTATGCTATGTGTGTGTGACAGCGACAAGTGCAGAAGTGCAAAAAAATTGTTCAATTGGATAGTTTTGGAGTGGTATAAATTGCCCCCTATCTCCCCTTGTATCCTATTTTTGTTTAAATACATAGCGTAAGTGTCTATATAAATATGAATCTATCTATGTTTAAAATTTCATTAAAATCTGTCAGATAGCTTCGGAGAGCAGAAATTCCCCTTTCCACCCCTCGTGGTCCTATTTTTTATAAAAATGTATAGCTTATGTGTAGTTTTACATAGGCACTGCTGATTTCACGGACAAATTTATTTTATGTATCATAAATAATGTGTACATAGTCCCATACCTGCGTAGTGATCAACGCACATTTTTGTTAAATTTTTTTTTTTCATTTCTACACAGAAGTGCCAAAATGACAGATAACCAAAACACATTCATGGGTATTGAATAAAATCTGCATAATATTCATGTATTTTTGTCTACTGAATGTGGTTGCGTGATAAGTATAAGTAATAACCATACCCAGTGGTATAAAAATGAGCAATCGCCACCCATGACAGGCGAAATAGTTAGCACTTTTATTCAATTTGTACTAGGGACTACTGATGTGCCATTCAAATCGTACCTACATCTTTCTCTAGACACCAATATCTAGTGTCAACATGTTAAAATAGGTACCCACGTTTCGCTAGCTAAATCTATAGCTCCAAGTAATGCAACGCACACCCATAGCTGTTCTTATTATTTGTGTTATAAATATGTGCATACACAATAACGAAAATCGTGGGTAAATATCTCTGTATATTTTTCTTATGGGTACTTGTTGTCATTCTCTGATTTGTACCACAAAATGTAAAAAAATTAAATGAAGAAGTCAAATTTGTAAAAAGGGCTTTTATATATACAAAGTAATGAAGTAGCACTATATTCAGAAAAAAAATTACAGCAATCGACGCTAAGGATTTGCAGATACATATAAGCAAAAATCTGCGCTGGCGTGACGTTAAAAAAACGGAAGTGGATTTTGACTTGCTTTACAAAACTGAATAAGACTGCGAATTGACCAAGATGTTTTGTAAAAAACCTTTTTTAGTAAACTTTGGACTAATACAGATTTATGTTTCAAGCTATAAAATGTATAAATCTTTGCTCGTTTTAAGGTAAATATGGGAATTTTCAGTGAAAAGTCTACTTTTTTAATGTAACGCAAGATTGCGAATAAGGTTGTATTTTCGGACTATGTTGTTCAATCGTTATCCCTTTTGCTACTAAATGGAGAGCTAGTTGCGCTTCACACCAAAATATAAAAAAGTAAACTATATAAATATATAAAATTTTTTGAGAAACAATTTAAAACACTTCTGGCGTTACGTTACAAAAAGTAGACTTTTCGCTGGAAATGCCCATATGCTATAGCACTTTGAAGCATTTGCAATGATACCCGTATTTTTAAGATTCAGTTTAAACCAAAAGATATAGGGTTGATAAAGTATTTCGAAACTTTTACGACCTACAATTCTTAAACTAGGAGCTTTGGCGCGAAACACATCTTGCTATAGAACTATAATAATATAAATTTGGTGGTGAGCTGAGCTTATATTCTTGTTTCAAGCCGGCTCTATGCTGTATTTTAATATTAATTCTTTTAATTTTTGATTAAATTAGCAACACTTTTTTTGTTTTGTAGTTGACAAAAATGTATTCACATGTATTCTATTTTTGACATATTTAAGTCGGTAGCCTGCTGTCTCAAATTTATTGCGGGCGTAAAACTACATCGTAAGAACCCCAATAAATGAATTTAGAACAAAACGAAGCAACAAAACATTTGATTTTTATTTGTTCGTTCGGTATGTGTGGCACAGAGCATACAGAGGTGTCACGAGACAGAAAATATTGTGTTTTTTTCTGTCTTTTTCTGCGAAAGCTGCCCTTTTTGCATTTTTTGTTTTGATTACGCAATTCGTGTTGATAGTAGCGGCCTGTTTTTACACATTGCCACTTTACTACCAAAAAACATTTTCTTTCTCTTTCTTTGAAAGCTGCCCTCGCAACTGATTTGGGCCTTTTTCACACGTCACTTTTCACAGTTCTGTATATTCTGTGATGTGTGGTAAACTGCCAAACAACGTATACTAACATCATAAACTGGGTACAAAGCTGAAAACCAGTATAACTTAGGAACGGTAAAAGCAAATTCAAAAGTTGCTGTATCTTAATTATTTAAAATTAAATTTTCTTTCAAACTGCATAGTTTGCTTTTCCGTTTTCATAAAATTTTTAGAAGTTATAAAGCGTTATTTACAATATTAATGAAAAAATTTGCGAAAAATTGTAATTAGGGTGCCTTAATGAGCAAGTGCATTGCAATAACTTATAGTTTATGCACATAAATATAAAGCATGGACATTTTTCTTTCTAATTGTTTCCTCAAAAGTGATTAAAATCGTGGTTTTTGACTGCCGGTAGGCAGTGCTTAAAAAACTTATTTTTTTTTTGCCCTTTCCTGTTTTTAACTCCTGACAAAAAGTTTGTTCATCATCATTATAACAAATTTTTTTAATACTTTTTGTGTTTTGTTCCGACATTTTCTTTCTTTTACCGATTTCAAATAAATTTTAGGGTTTGCTTCCAATTTTGCAATCGTTCGCGAATTTTAGCCCTGTTCGAGATTGAAGCGATTTTTTTCTGTAAGTTTTCTGGTTCTTTAAAGCTTTTACGGTTTTAAATAAATATTAGACTTTGCTTTCATACCGCTGCAGCGCGCTGTTACCAAATATTTGGGAGTTTCAGCAATTTTTAAAAAAATTTTCATTCCTGTTAATTTTAGGGACTTTTAATCAATTTAAAGGCTCGATTTTTGAAAACTTTTTTGAGTTTTCTAAATTTTTGCGAAGCTTTGTTGCTCTTAGAGGCAATCGTTATCGTTTAAAAAATAGCCTCATACCTAAACCGAAGTCACCTTTTTTACAGGGCACTCTTAATATTGTCGATTTAAACTTGCTAATCTTTAAGAGAGGAAAACATTATTAAGAAACGAACACCGAATTGCATTTTTTTAATAAAATGTTAAATTTTTTTTTTGAGAAGAAACTACCATAAATGTTCAATTAATAAAAAATAACATATATGTTTAAAATTTTTTTTTATAAATTAATTAATTTCAATAAATAAAAATGTAAAAGTTTTTATTATTTGGAGTTAATATGTAATAAATAACAATAACAACAATTTTTGAAATAAAACGGACAAACAAAAACTATAGTAAACATATTTTTTCAACAGTGGTTCTTGTAGAGATAATTATGTAGTACTCAAAGTATGAAGTACACACAACGTAAAAAGTGAGTCAACATTGGAAAAAACTTTTTTACAATAAATTCATTACCATCAAAAATTTCTCAAAATTAAGGTCAAAAATTTAATTGATTTCCATTAAACTGGTCTTATAGGCACCAAAAGTTAAGATGATTCTTAAGATAACGGGTTTACTGTAGTAAAAAGAAGTGTTTAGTTTTCCCTGGTGTAGACTCACTTTTGACGCTGTGTGTACATAAAAATTAATATTTTCATGAACATTCTCGTTTTCAAAATTTGTGCGATTTTATATCACTTTATTTCGATTTGCAGAACATACTCGATTATGCATTTATTAAAAAAACTGTGTGATCACTTTATTAGTAAGTCCCCTTTTAGACAGGAAAAGTTTGACAAAGTTTTTTGAATTCTCTTTTAAACTTTGTTCGGTGTAAAGACACACAAAGTTTAATTTGACAAAGTATTGTTTTCTTTTGTTTGAATATATTGTATAAACAGCGTTGCCAGAGTGATGATTTTATCATATTTTTGATTTTTTTTTGGCAAAAATACCATTTAAAACCTTTTTCTCAAATGATGATTTTTTTTATTTTTAAAAATAATGATTAACTTTAAGTTTGATTGTACAAAATACACAATTTTATTAAAACAGTCAATTTTTAAAACAATAAGAATACACAAAATTGCATCATCATTTCTGGACGTTCTTATTCCTTAGAAATTAATGGATTTATAATGTATTTTTAGCAAAATTTGTACAGAAAATATAACCGAAAACAATTTGAACCTATTTAATTTTGTAAAAATATGGCAATTCGTCAGCTCATTATTATACATAATAAATACATAATAGCCCGACAAAATAGAGACATCTGAAAAAGTAATAAATGCATGGGTTCCAAGGATAATGCACTGGTTCTTTTTTGGGCGAAACATGCAAGATTTTAACATTAGCGTGTCATTGGCGAGAATGGGTTCGCATTAGTTAAACGGCTCGTCATGTGAAGAATTAGGATTTTCATTAATATGAAATATTCATTTGAATGAGTGCGAATTAAAACAAATGAAGTTCAATGATTCTAATACGTATTTTCATTAGTGGCCAATATTAATTTTTATATGCATTATCAATTGTATTATAAATTAATTAAAATGAAACATGAAAATACTACAAAAAAAATAAGGCATATTGTTCATTGCGTTTATCGTCCACAACTCTGTGCAATACAGTTCTATTTCGTCTGGCCGGAGCATACCGGATCTATATATGGAACTACAGGGCATATCGGTCAGGTCAGGAGCTGCTGAAATAGAATTGTACAATGTGTACATTCCGCCGGTTAACAGCTTACCTGCAGTGTATCACCCAGACATTGGATTCCTTCTTGAGGGTGATTGTGATGGCAGATTTTAATGCACATCACGAACTCTGGCACTCGAATGTCGGGGATGTTCAAAGGGGTACGGCATTAGCGGAACAGATTGATGATTCCACATTATGCACATTAAACGATGATGCCCCCACCAGAATTATTAGTAATTGCACCAGCTCGCCAGACATCACCATTTTTGGTGCGGGTCTGATAAACTATGCGACTTGGCAACCAATAGTTTCTCTGGCATCAGACCATTTACCCATGATTATTAAGCTTGACAGACCGACAGACTTTGTGATCTCTTAACGCCGCACCTATATAAATCAGAAAAAGGCAGACCGGACGGGCTTCAGAGTGTTTACCAACAGCAAATTTAATGATTTACCAATTCCTTCTGACGTTCACTCCGCAAAAAGGAAGTTCCGGAAAGTCGGCCTTGCAGCAGCCGTTTGCTTCATTCCTGCCGGAAGGATCCCGGTCTTGAAACCAAATTTCCCGGTGTCAGCCGCGGTCGTCGCGGAAGAGCGGGACGAAATTCGCAGAGCCAACCTGAGTGATCCCCGTATCAGTCAACTCAACAGGGACATCAGCAAGTTGGAATAATGAATATAGACGGGAAAAATGGTTAAATCATTTAAATACGTGCAAGCTAACCTCCGGAGCCAGCAAGCTCTGGGCGACTGTCAGATTTCTGACGAATCCGCAGAAGCGTGACGATTGGGTCTCGATTACATTCAATGGAAATGCCATACCGGACCCCAAAAGGTGGTTGAGCTACTTTGCGCGGCAATTTATAGAGCACCCTGTCAGAGATAAGGCGAAAAGAAGTATTGTGAGGAAGGTACACTGTCTTCGAATAACTGACACACCATACGCTTTTTCTTCGAGTGAGGTTGCACAGGTATTCAGGGCCGTTAAATCATCCAAAGCCCTTGACCCCGACGGAAGATCCATGATGCTCAAAAATCTGGACGAGCCCGGAGTAGAGTATCTAGCAAACGTCCTCAATTTATCACTAACCACCCAAATAATACCCGAAAGTGGGTAGGGTGATTCCCCTGCTTAAGATGCGTTTCAGGGAGACTCAAACAGGCCAATCTCCTTGCTGTCACCTGTCGCACTACTCCTCCCGGAGCTAGTGGAACATTTCCAATGTTATGCGCGGCTTGCAAGATATGAGCCTGAGAAAATTATCACTTTTTTGCAAATATGACACCGAGGCCCCAAAACTTTGGGGGCCCATAAAAAAAGGTCATGAGTTTGGGTAAAACTTGGAGACACGGGTCTTTCTTGGTTTTTTTTTTTTTATTACGTAGTTTTGTCCGTATATGGGTTTTTTCGTGTTGCACTGTGTTATCAATAAAAACTATTTTAATTTCATTGAAAATTTGTTAAACGAACCTTTAAAAAATCTAAAATATTTTTTGTTATCAATAAGCGTGTTAACGTTTAATTTAAGCTTAGCAACTTTAGTTTGGATTAAATGATTTTTGTAATCTTTTTTAGCAATTGACTCTTGTTTGAAGCAATTATAGATTAGGACTGGCCTACCTTAGTCACACCCTCTTATGCAAGAATTCGTCAACTGTCAAGTCTTTCCATGGGTTTTATTTTGTTTTGAAATTTCTGTTTTGTACAGAAGACCGCCAAGTGAAATATATCCTGCAGTAAATTTTGGTAGCACTGCAGATCTTCAGTTGTTGTGGTTAATGTTATTGTTTAGTGTTTTAACTTGGTGTTTTATAATTATTTGGCTTCAAATATGTATAGTAAAATTTCTGATGATGAACCTGAAACAATAATAATCGTAATTTCACTTATATCACGTAATACTTGGTGGCCACATTTTTACAAGTAGACTGATAACTAAGATGAAACTTCTGGAAGGGGAATTCGAAAAGAATAGAGGATTCCTTTTAAACAACCCGCATTCAAAGAGTTTTATTACAACAAAATTGGCCACGGAGAAGTGGTTGCCTAAGCAATTTTTGGCGGTTCAAAAATTATCTACCGTTCCGCAGCTTCCAGTGATCGCATGTCCATCTGGAAAGATATAGACTAACGGAAAGAAATCAATGACCCAAAATAAGTAGTTTACCAAGTATATAACAGAAGCCAATTACCGAAGCCGACTCAAACCATGAATCAAAAAAAACAAGATTGCGCACACAGCCTTACAAAAAAAATTCTACTGCGCATCTACGTCATCATAGACTAAATATATACACAAAGTCTATTGTTTCGTCACACACAAAAATAACGGACCTGCGCAATTCGCAATCTTCTTTCTTTGATTCATGGACTCAAACATCGACGTATTATATGACGATGCGTAGAATAAAAACTCAAACAAATAGGCTGGGGCTGTATGCAAATACAATAAGTTTTATGGAATGTTGTATAATTTTAATTAAGCTTTTGATGAATATTTTTCAAATTAACCCTATATTTTTATCTAATGGGGCTTATTTGTACAATAAGTATGCATAATAAGTTCTTTTTCTCCTGACTCTAATATACGCCCAATAAAAAAATTTCCTGTTTTGGGAAGTACTAATAGTAAATTTTAAAACGTAAGCGTATGCGCTACGCAATAAGACATATAGAGATGCCTTTAGGTAAGTGAATTAATTCTTAGCAAATTTTAAAAAAATATATAACATTTAAAGAGTCGCGACATTACCTTACTACGAAGCTAGTTTGTAAGGAACGAGTAATGGTAACAACAAAAAATTGTGTTTGCAGCTGATCATTACGTTCGCCAATTTTTATACGCGCTTTCTGTGTCAAAAGGGTGTTGCTTCAAAGTCAAATTATTTATTAATTTCTTCCGTAAGCGATATGGTGAGCGAAACTTTAACGTTTCTGTGTGCGGAGATACAATTCTATTGGGGTTCATTATAGTAACAATTGTAGGTGTGTGATCGGAAGATGATGGTTAGGAAGTTTCAACATGAATCGTTTCTATGGGTATGTTTTAAACCACGCCAAAATCGATCTCATCTGGAATATTCAATGTTGGTTGTCCGCTCGGTTTTAAGTTATTTATTTTTCGTTTCGTCAGTTGTTGCAAAAAGTGACCGCAAGGTGGCGATAATGACATTTTTCTTATAAATTAAAAAAATACCATTGATAAACTGAAATTTATTGTTGGCTGTTTTTTATTACTTGGTCTAAAATCTTCTAAATCTAGAGTCTCCTGATGATCTGGTCTAAGCAGCCAGTGAAATGCGCTTAGGAATAGCGAATTCCACCAGCAATAATTTTAGTTTATCAATGGTATTGATTGCGAACCAAGCACATTTAAACGAAACCTTGTTAATGAATTTTTGTCTCCCGGAAAAGCTTTGATAAGAAAATACCTTTCATTTAGATTTTTTCGATGTTGGTATATTCTGAAAAAATGTAGTCCTAGCACTCCTGGACAAAGTCGCGCAACATTGTCAAACCAATGATTTTTGTTTTAAGAGTCAAAAAGGCGATTTTCGTGAGTAACATAAAAATAACAGTTTTTTTCAAAAACTTCAGAAATGTAGAGATACATTTTCAAAAATAAAAAAGTTCTTTTTCGCAAAAAGTCGATTTAACTTACTATGTATGTGGTGAAAGTGCCTACATCCTTTACATAACGTATATTCGGAACGCTAGAGCTGATAAAAAAAATAAACAGAGTACAGATTCGCGTTGACAGTTCCAACGAACAAACGACGATTGACACGAATTGTAAGCTAAGTCTGTGTTCATACGGCTCATGTTTTAATGACATGATTGCTACTTTACAGGCGAGAGGGACGAGGGGAAAAGAAAGGAGTACACAGATGCATGTACTGTCAAAACGCTTTGCTTTTTCTTTCGTTGTTTAATTTTGTTTTTGTTTTCAATATCAAAACAGCACACATGCATACGCACAACTATACAAAATAAAAAACATGTCGTCAACATGACATGAATCATTTGAACGCCAATTCATGTTCAAAGAAGAAAAAGGAAGCCGTATGAACTCAGACAAATCGCAACGAAAAAAATCGTTTAATGCAAAAGCAGACTAACATGTTGCCCGTTGTTTTTTTATTTTTAAAATGGAGTAGATCTTCAATGCACACAAAATCAAATGTGTATCTTTATTTTTGTTTGAAATTTCAAGAAAGTATTCATGAAATGGAAATGTTCTTTAGAAAAATTCTATACAACCCAAACTCTTTTTTAAGGAAATTTGTTTGCGCTTCCATATTTTTTGTTTGTTATTAACTGCTTGGTAATATAGCGGCACTAGTTTAGATTTGAGAAGAGAAATACATATAAAGGTTTTCACATATTTCTAAGATTTATTGAAATTTGCAGTACTTTTTTAAATTGAATTAACTTGTTAATCATATTTGTTATTGAATTTCCTTTTATTTACATATGTAAAAAAAGGACTCTTGTGTTATGAGTTTTAAAGGACTTCAAATGTTAAAACCACATTTCCACACGCATGTTATGAATTTGAAACTGTTTTAAAGAATTAGCATCAACAAAATGTACCCAAAATAGATTATCATCATCCACATCAATGCCAATTCGATTGTATTGTATTGTATTTTGTATCTTATCATCACTTTATAATGCTACAATTACATACCTATGTATGTATGCACTAAATAAAACAATAAACATACAGACATACTCGTATGACTATGGCTGCATATATGGATACTACTTAAGTGTGCTTGGATGTGTGTTTAGTGTACATAAGTTAATGTAAACAACAACAAAACAAATAAATTTTACCCTCTTATTAGTGATTTTAGACACGTGCCACGATTAAGCGAACGTATGTCCTGTGAGCACGGCTGCCAGATTTGACGAATTATCGCCATTTTGACGATTTATGGGTACAAAAATGAACTACAGACGATCGGGCGACTTACTTGTACCTCTAATCTGACGATTTTTACTTTGAAAAATTTACAAATTTTTAATATCTGTGGCATTTTGACAACTCATCTTAAGTCGAGATAAGACAGCAAAAAAGATTTTTAAAAAACTCTGCCCAAAAATCATTTTTATTAAATATAAAAATAAAACAAAATTAAACAAAAAATTTCGCTTATAATACAAAATTTCAAAAACGTAAACAAAAATGTTATTTGAATTAGGGATGGGCAAGTTGAAAAAATATATCGATATATATCGAATCGATATTTTTTTAGAGTATCGATATTTATTACTTCAAAAATATCGATATATCGAAGTATTTTGCTAAAACTATTACCAAATTAAAAAATTCAGTATACCTTTGTACAAACATATGTATGAACAAATTAATTCTATGTAATTACTTTGTTACTTTTTATTGTTTCATTTTATTTAAAAAAATTATTAAAAACAAAAAAATTTAATCAACACAATAAATTCAATTATAACAAAAACAAAAGGGAAGAATACAAAAAACCATAAGAAAAAAAATAAATTACGAAAAATTTCAATAGAAGTAAATAAGTCATGGAAGTACCAACTTTCCTTAAAATTTTAATTGCACAACAAAAGTACCAACTGGTTTTAGTCAAACCAGTAATCATCAGATATGGACATCAGGAGCACTCTCTGTTTTATGTGCACTTCAGACAATCTGCTTCTTGTATCCGACACTGCTTCTTATAAATGCCAATTATTTTAGATCTTCATATTTGTTTAAAAAAAACATATGATGCATGCAATGATTCCAATTCTTAAAAAACATATTGTTTGAAAAACGGCTAAAATTAAGAGTTCTTAATGAAAACTGACTTTAAAAAATATCGAATTCGATAGTCGTATTTCAATATCGATACATCGATATATCAGTATATAAAATATCGATAATATTTTTTTTAAATATCGATATTTTGATATATCGATATTTTTTGCCCATTCCTAATTTGAATGAAAATTCGTGTGAATAACAACATTTTTTTCAACTTTTTAAATTCGTAGATACTTTCATTTATTGGATGGGCAGTGATTTTCATGGCTTAAGGTGCGGTCACACTTGTAAAATATTTAACGAAAAAATCCATTTTTGTCATATTAATGACATGTTAAATCTCAATAACTATTAACAAATGTTGTGGTTATGTTTATTTGCTTTAATATTAATATTTATTAACCCTGCAAATAATATTAGACAACCTGATCCATTTTGATTAAACGGACTACTCCATGGACTGGTCCGATGTAATGCATGCATGGACCAAGTCATTGTTAAAAAGTGTTTGTAGAGAGACGACATGTCTTGGGTTTTTAACGACAAGTTTTCGTTTTTAAACGAAGTTAAAACTAATCCTCTTGTGCGTTCAGTTTGTTCGTTTAAACCTTTTTTTAATCTATTTTTAACAATTTTTTTAAGCACTTTTTAGAATTTTCTACGTTTTAATTAGGTGTTCCATAACTCTCGGCGACAGTTAGTGTTGTAACTAATTTTTTACGTTTTTATGAATGACAATATTTTTCAAAACCTTTTGGTAGTGTAACATCAATAATTCTGGCTCCTAATTCAGTTCAAATTTCTCAAACATTTGTAGCGTTCCCGTATGTAGCAAAGTCATCTATTGACAGCAAGAATTAACTTATGCTACCAATAGTTCAAAAATCTTTAATTCGTTGCTATTTGTAATGGCCTGTTCAACTATCTCGACAGCAAAACGAAGCGATCGCCATCCATTCGCTCGATTTCGAATCAGATTGGGTTCAACAATTTCGACAGCTTTCGATCGCTTGCTCTTACGTTTGTAAATATTTGTTACTTACGTATTAAAATAATTAAGTATTGCCATATTAGATATTTCTATATTTTGTTGCTTTTTTGTTCAAAAGTATCAAAAATAATACTAAATGGCTTGTTGACAAATACAACCGCGTTTGAAATTTTATCAGCTGTATAAAAATGTCAAAAAATAAAAAAAACCTTTTTTGTTGAAACCAAAACTAAAGAAAAGTGTAAACAAAAATTGAATTTAATAAAAAACAAAATATTCAAGCAAAAAAAATTAATGAAACAAAGAAATAAATAAATAAATAAGTCAATCAAACCAAACGTAAGAGCAGTTTGTATTTTATTTCTAACTCTATCCTTCTTCGTTTGGATGAAGTTTTAAAATGTTCCTCCATTTATTCGCCTAATGTAAGCAATATTTCACTTATTTATTTCTCTCAAGAAGCGTTTTCGAGATATTCGCGAAAATCATGTTTTTCTGCAGTTGTTTTAGCTCGTTATTTTGAAAATTGAATTGTTCATCTGAATTGTAAAAACTATTGAATAAAAATGTTTTCCGCTTTCAGCACATATATATACTGTGTTGATCGGATAAAAATTTACTGTGCTACATGCCATTCGATTTAACAAAAATTTTTTTTTTATGTTTTTCAATATTAAACAAATTAAAAAGCTTGTAATTCAGTGAATTTTTATCCGATCAACACACTATTAAGAAAGGAGGATAAACATATTTATTCAAAATTTTGGAAATATAATATTAATCCAGACAAACAAGATTTTCGCGAATAATTCGAAAACGATTATGAGAGAAATAAATGAGTGCAATATTTGAGTTTACCCGCCCCATTAAGCTTAAACAAAATCTAATTTTTAAGTCTAATTTGTTGTGGCGTATTGTAATCAAAAAAAAAATTACCAATTGTTCTCTATTTTTATTTATAATTTATTTAAATTACCCTTAAATATTTCTTGTTTGTTATAAATACCATGATTCGACAACAAAACAACAAGTGAGTGGTTTGACATTTGTTTTCGTAATGTCGACAATACTTTCGATATTAATAAACCGCTTTTTGTATGAGAGTACTTACGTTTTCTTTCGAGTTGTCATCTAAACGAATGTTCGTATAGAATAAAGTTAGTTGAACCCAAAATAGTTTTCGATCGCTTAGAATGCGATCGAAGTCGTTCTTTCGAAATCGTTGAACAGTCCATAAGAAGTTTAAACTATACAAATTTAATGAAAGCGATATTTTTATTTTCGGATTTTTTAATACAAGTTTTGACTTGAATGCCTTTTGTTTAAGTGCACTTTTGACTTAACTGCAGAAAATTAATAATTTTTGTCATTATTCTTAAAAATCCCATACAAATTTATTTTTCTATACCGTCACATTTCAGATAAATGCCCAAAATTTTTTGCATTATAAAATTATTTTTATACAAAAAATCAAAGTTAGCTGCACTTTGACTTAGCTGCCCAAACAAAACATTTTCTGTTATTATTCTTTAAATGCCTTGGTTTCGTTATTTTTGTATACCTGCATATTTATCATATTTTTGGGCAGCTTTAAAATATTTTCATATAAAACATCAAAGCTAGCTGCACACTTGAAAAAATATGGTGGCCACATATTCATAAAACTATCCAATTTTAATAAAATATCAATTTATTAAGAAAGCCATTTTGTATCCTTTTTTTAAACACTTTACTTTAGTTGCACTCTTATGCAGGTTCCCACAATTGTGTACTCGCACATTAATAAGTGCATTTATAATTTATCTGCACAAAAGATCGTGCAAAGGAGATTGTGCAGCTAAGTCAAATTTACTGAAATAAACTTTAATTTTATTGTAAACGAAAACTAAAAATAACAATGCATTTTTAAAGCTTATTAAAAGTTAGTTGTTTTTTTTAAATTACTATTTTGTGAAGATTGAGGTAAGTCAATTTGACGATTTTTACCTTAAAATTTGACGATTTTTAACAAAATATATCTGGCAACTATGGCTAAGAGGCGTAATATGGCTGAGAGGCGTAATACAAGAGCACCGTTTTCCCCCTCTTCACGAAGAAATAAATGTTTCTTTTTGTTTGCTACAAATTTACACATACAACATTTTTATTTGCTAAATGTATGGTTGCACTTAATTGACATTAAAATGTCAAAAAATAACACACGATAAAGAAAGCATGCATTTTTACAATTTGGTACAAAAACTTTTATAAAATTAATTTCTTGAATGGTATTTTTAAGTCAAAAAAATATTACCAACTGTATTTTTGACTTTCCAATGTTTCTTAATTGCAAACAGACCTTGGTACATATGTCTTAATACAACAGGCTAAAGGTCTTGAAAGTCTTGCAAGTAGCTTGAGTATTTACACAGTCAGTTGTAAGTTAATTTTTCAAATGTTCTCGAAGCGAAAACATCTTATTAAAGGCTAGTTTACACTATTATACTTTGTATTAATACATGTCCAATTATATGTAAAAGTCTGATAGTGTGAATGCATGTGTGATGAAATGACAAGTATTGTGAAACAAGTTTGACATCCCTTACGACTTCATTGTTTTTTGAAAAAATTTAAAACAATAATACTTTTCATTGGATCAGGGTTGCATTTTATTTCATGTGAGAGTGTTTATACTTTGTGTGATGGTGTGAACACAAACTGTCATGTTAAATTAGATTTTTTATTATGGAATACGTAAGACTTGTGAGATAGTGTGATCTAGCCTTAAAAAAGGTTTGTGTTTCGGTTTAAAAACATAACCATGCTAATAACATTACCATGTTATAGCAAAATAAATTAAATAATTTTCTCTATATTTAATTTTCGGTCCATCTTGATAAAAAAAAATTATGTTTATTTTATAAAATATGTCACTCAAGTATTGACGCAGAAAATATTTGATTAATTATTTATAAATACACAGAAAATCCGCTTTTAACATAACTTTTATATTACTAAGTCCTAGTAAGTTGATACAAAAGTCATCCGCGGTAACACTGTTTGTGTATTGAGTTTTTCGAACTTGCACTTGCATGTGTAAACCCCAGGTTAATCTATATATAAGTATATAATATAAATGAGTGTATGTATGTATGTATGTAACGTATGGAATCCAAACGGCTGGGCCGATTTTTATGAAATTTGCAGGGAATCTTCAGAATATTCAGGCGGGTGACGCTGTGAAGTCTGATTTTTGATTTTCGGTCTTCGGGCAGAGGGGCGTGGCAAAATCCAATTTTCATATTGCACCACCAATGACATAAATATACATACATAAGTTTATTTTTTTTATTTTATTTTATATATAGCCGTTGTCATGTTTTTCAAAACGAGATATCAAACTCTTAAATCGGGTATGTAGTTCCGAAGATATTTACAAAAAACCTATGTTAATAATGATCCAATATCAAAATTTTAAAACTTTCGAAATGTTGCATTCAAAAATCCGAGTTTTTGGTTTATTTACATCAAAATCTGTTCCCCAAATTTAATCGAGGCAACAATCATCGGTAACAGATTTAAAGGTGAAGACGTACTTATACTTATTCAACGAATTCCGATGATTTCCAACGATTTACCATTCCGATTCAAGCGGCTCCAATTCCCTTTGCGTCTTGCCTTTGCTATTACTATCAAAAAGCAAAAGGCCAATCATTGACTATTGCTGGCTTAATTTCGGAAAAATCATGTTTTTTTTACACGGCCAGTTGTATGTGGCTTGCTCCCGAGTTGGCACGCCAAAAAATTTATACGTTTTTACACCAAATAAAAATCAAAAAAAATAATAATAAATAAATATTATTTCCAATTTGCCTTAAATACATGCGTTTCTTTTTTGATTGAGCCCATATCTACACCATTGTAAGTTTATATGTAAACAAACTTTATGATAGGTGTTCCATGGATTTTTATTTAAAGGCCGTAAATTGCGTTAAAAGCTCAATATAAATTGTGTTGTAATGCAACACAAATGTTTGCTTAGGGCCAGCAATGCGGACCTGGCCGGCTAGTAAATAAATTAATTTCTACATATCGCATTTGATAACAAACTGGGTACTTATTAACTCAAAATTTCAAAATTGTCAATAGAACCTAGTAAATACTTCACTTACTTTTTCAAAATGAACAGCTTCTTTCACTCATTACTTAGTAGATTTCGCTACTAATTGCGTTACGTAGCAGCAGCAATAAAGCTAAAATGAGTCATGTTGTGTGGCTCGGCTCGTCTTATTGAAACCACATACAATCAGAGAAAAATATGGTTCGGTATTGTTACGGCAACTACAGTATGTTTATTATAACAATAAATCGTTGTCGTAAAAAAAAATTTTTTATTTTTATTTTATATCAGCAATATTTTAGTTACTGTAAACATATCAATGTCTATCGCAATTATAAATTTAAGCGCGGTTCACTGAAAATAAAAAACCAATTGTTACATAAAATAGCATTGCTTAGTCCCAATCCATATTATGAAACATTTGCTGCGAAACATTTGAGTTTGTTGATGAAAGGGGATAGACGAATGGAAAAGTGTAATTGGTTTCATGTACAAGCAGTTTTTGTAAGCTTTTTATTGAAAGAAAGAGAGAAAATGCATAGAAAATTACTTATGGTGTTTTCTTTTCTCCAAAAAAAAATACCACATTTTAAAAGGTGCATATATAAAATGTCTTGCCGAACATGTAATACTGCAAGTTTTATTTGACGAGAACAAAACACAAAATTGGACAGCCCTGTTTTTAACAGCTGACAAAAAGTATGTTCTTCAATATATAAAAAAAAATATGAACATAAATCAAAAAGTGTGTTCTTCAAAATATAAAAAAAATATAAATAAACCCAAATTTGTTAATATATTGATATTAAATAAATAAACAAAATGAATGACGAAATTCCAATTTCTTTAGTTTGTTTCTCATACCTTCGCCGGATTGCTGATTTATTAACACGAATTTTTACGATTTCTTGATTTGACGTTTTTTTAAAAAAATAATTTTATAACACCCAAGGCCCATTGGAAAGGTCTGCGCAAGAAGCCTGATGATCATTGTTTATGTTCTTTTTAGTTGTCAAAAGTTGTTTACATTTTGCTTACATGTGCATGTATACGTTTATGGTATGCCACACATGCACATTTTTTCCTTTTGCTTTGTATATGAGGTAGTAAATGTTTGACAACTAAAAAGAATCGTTTTTTGTTTTTGTACAAGTAAGCAGACCTGATAGATGGGCCTTGATAACACCGAATTCATTTAAATTTTATACCACTGACAACCTTCCATTAACAATGTAATACTTTGTTTTTACTGTAAAATAATAGAAAAAATAACTATTAAAACTTAAAATTTTTACTGTCCTGATTAAAGGCGATTTTAAAATAATGCTATCATAACAAAATTTGGTACGTCACAGTTTTTTAGGACTAGAAATTACACTGTGAATTTTCGTGACGATCGGTCTATAATTTACCCTAGGCCCCATCTAAACCCTACTCTCGGAAAACAGTTTAGTACGCCTAAAGCCGTAAGAAATAATGCTATCAAAATAAAATTAAATACTTCACTACTCACACTAATAAATTTCGTGATGCTCGGTTCATAATTTACTATAGGCCCCATAAAAAGCCCAATGAGCTGTCGGTGGAGGGTATCAAAGATTCGGCACAGCCGAATATAGCACTTTAACTTGTTTCACAACAGCTTTATCTTTAGTGGGGCTAGTGGCAGGTTACGCCACTGCCTCACCCAATCTGCGGCAACTCTTGTAACTAGTGCTCGCATTCTTTCCTTAGACATTTTTTTCTCCAATTTCTTGAAATCTTCACTTTTGTTGAACAGTCTCCATATTTGTCTATATGATCAATATGAAATATAATCAGTTATACAATAATGCTAAAAGTCATTTCTGTTGCACCCGTCATTCAAATATTATGATGACGGGTTCAACAATTTTGAATTAACGGAAATTTCAACACTAACCAGAATATACACTTCACTTTAATAGATTTCTATTTGTCTTTGTCTTTTTCTTACTTTTACAAAGATTCAAAACATTTCTATGAACAAAGTAGAATTTTATACGTTTTGCATGACGGGTGCAACATGTTAACATTGGATTTTCAAAATGAATAATTCTGATGAACTAAAAACAATTACATACATACTTTTTTATATCGCTGATTGATAAACGTTTGCAGTTCAATATACAAAATAAAAATATGATCACAATTTGGCAATAACTGCTGCTTTGAACAAGTGTTACCACGTATGAATTTTCTGTTCGCGCCAACTATATGAATCTTAATGCTTCGAAGTGCACAACAAATTTATATGTAAGCTTACGTCTAAAGAAATAATATTATTATAAAATATAGAATTTTTTAATTTAAATTGGCATCAAAAAAAGTATCAAATAGTGTGATTTGAAAATTTATGTTAAAAGTTGTCTAGAATAAATAGAATCGCCCACTTCTAAACTTATTATGATTAACATGATAAGAGTATGATTATATTCAATTATAATATGATGTAATTGAAAGAAATTATGATTAAGAGGAAAATATTATGATGTAATATTCAGAATATATTTGGTCATACTATGTTTTTTTACGATTCTAATAATAATCATAAATCTAATTCTAACATGTTGTTTGCTATCAGAATATGTTTAGCACAACCATGTTTTTTCTCTGCGTGTGACAACAATATTTAGTATTTCTTCTGAGAACGGTAAAATTGAAACGACTCCACGCTTGTAGATTGTTTGGCCATGTTTGAACCACAACTTTTGCAGTAAGTTTGAACTATTTTTACGCGTTCATCGATTGTTAACGAGCCATATTCGTAAATAAAAAACCTTTCGCTCCTGACAGCTAACTTCAAAAATTAGAAACTTAATTGGAGTCGTCTAACACATAATTGGAAACTTTAAAATTATTTTGTTAAACTCTCACAGCCATATTCATAAACAGTTCTTATTTCAAACTTATAGTATGTAATAACTATCAAACGCTTTTTGTCTTATAAACCTCTTATAAAAATTTGTATTCATAAACGTACATTAACAGCTTTTTTACTATTACCTGTTGGTAGCGATTTGTGTTTAAGTATGGCAACTTTCTTTATATTTTTCTGCCATTTCTTGCTAGTGATTCATGAAACTTCTTTTCGATTCACATAATATTCTATAACTATTTAATTTTGTTTTATAATTTGTTTTTTAATTGTAGATCTTAAAAATTATTCTTAACAAATAAAACTACCTATTATTTTAGTTTCTGAACAAAATGTTGCCGAAAGGTATCATAAAATCTTGTGTTCGATAAGAAAGTATTCGAATAAAAAGTTTGCTTACTTTTTATTAACATCACTATTATTATGATTTGTTCATTTTATTTTTTTTTATAGTTTTGAACAATAATTTGTTGTTGTAAACAAAAAAAAAACTAGTTGCAATAATTTAAAAAATAATCAAAGAGAATATCTGCATTTGCCCCTGAACATACATATTCATTTAAATCATATATGTAAAAATGTTTGTAAATAATTAACAATATAATCTTCAATTGGTTGTATAAAGCGGCTCATACACTTGCAATACAATTTTTCAATTTTACGTATTGTGCAATTATATCGGCAATGTGTATGTGATATTCGAAGATGGCAAAATACATTGGCAACAATCAAAATACTTGATTTATATTGCACAACGAAAAGAAAGTGAAATGTGCTGGCAACATTGTACAATGCTGTTTATGTTATTCCTATAGTCTTTGTTCACCTATTTATTGAATGAAAGTTGAACAATATTTTAATTGAAACTACTGTGCGACTTATTGCATAATATAGGACAATATGGAAATAATATGGCAAATATCATATACAATAATATTGCAAGTGTATGGGCCGCTTAAAATAAAAAAAATTTAGTTACATAAATGTACATATTTAACATGTCCATATTAATAACTAAATAATTTTTTTCCACATATTTCTCAAAAATATTATCATAAAATGCAAACACTTTAAAAATGTCATTTTATTTTTGGTTTAAAGAAGGGCAAATCCAACAATAAATTTTCTTACTTTATGAATGGCTTATTAAAGGATTAATAGACTATTTTTCGTTTATCCATACAACTTTAGCAATTTTTGCTTAAAAATGGTTAACTAATCATAAGTAAGTTTTAATGAATACGGCTGTTAAGTATTGGTATAGATGTACATATGTACATATTTATTTCGATTAGAAATTTTTTAAATAAGAACTCAACATTTAAAGCAAACCCATTTTTAATTTTACATTTAAGTCATATGAAAAAGAAATTTTAAACCAACCGTTTTATTACCAAAGCGGCTAGATATGAATATTAAGTGTCGATTTTTTTCCAAAAATTTAAAAACTAACAAAGTTTTAGTTCAACTGTGATACATTACTAATGAAAAACTGTGATATTTATTTACTTTTTTATTTTTATTTTTAAATAATTTTAAACAATTTCGTGTTTTATGTTGTAAAACTTGTGTGTTTTTTATTATTAAATGTAAATTTAACAAAGATTAAATATTTAATAAACTGAAAAATCCCAGATGAATTTGGAAAATACCAACGAAACGTAGGATGAAAAAATTATAAATAAATAATCTTTTATTTAAATACAAATGACCTTGAAAGCCTGTTTAGATAAATTCTAAGAAAATAATAACAAATTCAAGAAAAAGGTCGATTAATAACTAATAAGTAATATTAACAAATTTTAAGTTATTTCACTGTTGTTTAAGAAGTGCTATATCTCAGAATATCTGTACATGCATACATAGTAAAGCAATACTTAAAGTCTCAACAAAAATGTGCTTTATAAAATTGTAACTATAAACGTTTAAATACATATTTCGTTTATCCATTCAATTCCTGTTGGATTTTTTGGAGCATACAAATTTCGAAAATTATTATTCAGCAGCAAAAGTAAAGAAAAAAAAAATAAGAAAAAAAGTACTCTTAAAACAGAAAACAAAAAGGAAAAAGATTTCCATTGCAAATATCCTTGATATCATTTATTGAAGTGGAAAAAATTCAATCAGTATACGTTGCCAAATACACACAAAAGATTCACAATTTGTCAAACCTTCCGTCGCACATCTCTGGAAACAACGGATAAACATCGACGACAACACATCGATAAAAAGAGAATGTCAGCAAATAAAACAAGATGATGAATGTTGAAAAAAAAACTAAAACAATAAAAAGCAGAAAGAACACAGCTCTCAATTCAACTGTGTGAAACATCTTTTTCCCGAAACCCGAAACAAAAGGCATTATTCAAAGTCGTCCGTCGTTCATCCAGTAGCAAAGCAACAGAAAAAAATTCTATTAAATAATTTAATTTGCAAACACAGAGGGAAATTGTACTAAAAAAAAGACTTTAAAAAACTTTTAATAGAAAGTTCCATAATGTACTTTATATAGCGTACATACATATTTACTCGTACGTATGGATGGTTGGTTATACTGGTATTTGAAAATACACGCATGAAAATAACTTTGTAAGATACTAGAATATTTGAAATTATAATCACAATTCATACAAAACAATACAACTCAAAAAATCCCAGTAAATACTTTACTTGCCACTCTAAATACGACAACATCCTCCACGCATTATTTTTCAACAGCGATGCCAGAATGAGGATTTTACGATCCATAATTTACCTTTGATTCCATATTTAGCAGCCTTCTGTATTATAATTTATGTTTTGAAAACCAGATACTACTCTGAAGAATTTGGGTTCATAACTTACCATGGCTCCAATATATATTCCCCTCCTGAAAATCATTTAAGTTCGGCTCAAGCTATTAATATGGGTCTAAACCGCAACCTATTTTAATGCTGAGGTCTGTTTTTATGAAGAATAACTAATAATTAGGGCCCGGACTTAAAAAATGCACTAAAAATAGAAATATATGCGCTAAAAATTTAAAAAACATGTAGTTACAACTATCTGGAATTTTTTTATTATTGAAAAAATAACATTAAAATAACAAGAAAAAACAAAAATAGCAGAACGTTAAAATTCAGGCTCATAAACGTAAGTACGGCACAATAACCACAAAAGTAGAAGTTAAAATAAAGAAAAACACAATGTAGAAACAGTAAGACAATCATGTATATTAAGTCACTTGTAAAGGCCCAACTAACATATGCATAAGTGTCAAACCAAACTTAAGAAAAATGAATATGGTAATCTCCGACTGACGACAACAAATATGCATTTGCATAAAAATCCGGGCCTTGCTAATAATAAATAGATATCATATAGATGTTACTCCTGAAATATTCGGCACAGCCGAATATAGCACTCTAACTTATTTTTTTATATTGAATATGAACTAAGACTTCTCCCATCACGTCACATTCATCAGATGTGTTTTTCGCTTTATCCTTCTCGTTCCCACTCTAAAATGATTTATACAAATTCACTAAACAATTCGATAGTTTTCAGGCTTCGTATAAGTATAACATCTTTCAAAATATATAAAACTCAATCGTATAATAATAACACCAACAACAAAAATACAACATTGTATAATTATACGATTCGACAGGAAATGCGCCATTCATGTGAGCTTGTGAATTGGACAATTGAGATCCATATGAGCAAAAAAACCACAACTGCATCTAATTCTGCGGCCGTATGGAACAACTAGTTAACTCCATTTTTTAAAAAACAATAAAAACACATTTAGGTCCTTATTATGTAAAACACAACACAACGCCAAAGAATTACATTGAAAGCAAAAACAAAGTCATACATATTTTGTAATTTTGTTGATTTTTTCTACAGAATTTCAAACGCCTCATAGCTTGTGGCGTATAAAATTTTATAACGGTACATGAATTTGTGTAGAAAGCAACAACAAAATATGTATGACTTTGTTTTTGCTTTCAATGCAATTTATTAGCGTTGCGTTGCGTTTAATGTAATTAGGGCCTTTAAGTTTTCAACATATTTCGCTAATTATAATTTAATATGAAATAATGTCATTATTCATGCACATTAAACAAATCATAATTTCTGGTTTCATTGAACTCATTTTTGGACATTAATACCGAAAATCAATGTCAGTGAACTTGTTTTTTGAAAAATGGAGTTGCCCAGTTTTCCCACAAAATATTTTTTTCCTTTAATGCCCGTAATTTCGACAAAAAGGAATCCAGCAGTATATAGAAATCTTAAAGAAAGCTTAAAGTTAAAACACGTACGCCAAATAAACGTTGAAATAGGTAAAGATAATAGTAGGTATGAACACGACCAGGGGCCTGATTCTGGCAGGCGGGATCGAGTAATTTCTCGATTCCAAAGCAATTTATTATCTAATTATTTCAGTCAATACTGAACGAATCGGAATTATTTTTTCAGTGTTATAAAGCATTCATTTGAGTTTCACAATACTGGAAAAATAATTTCGATTCGTTTAGTATCGACTGTAATAAAATTGCTTTCTTTTTGTAGAAATTACGGGCATAATTCTTAAATATGTCAAAAATAAGCCGAGTTTGTTGACAGTCGTATTCTATGAATCAAAAACTTCAGAAAATGTATATTATAGTTGCGTTCGAGACTTTACTGCATTTTACGAAATTTCGATCGAGTACACAAAATACAGTAAACGAGAACAGAAATTGAGAGCGTAAAGTGACAGTTCTTGTCTGAGTATTTACAAATTTTTACTGCTGAAATTTTTGCAATAAAATTTAGTAAAACAAGAAAACATATGTTTCAAAAGGTAAATAAACAAAAGTAACAATTAAAATGCATACAAATTGTGAAAAAATTAATAAATAAAAGAAAAGTTGAAATAAAAATTAAACTAAAACAAAAAGTGAATAACTATTAATAAATTAAACTTGTTTGTGAAGCATTTTTTTGTCCAGGTAATTTTTTAGAGCTGTAAAAGTATGAAGTATTTGGGTACTTAAGTAATCAATAGCAAAAAAAATTATTCATGTTCTTTTAAATAATTTAACCCGCTACAAATTAGTAAAATCAAATAAAATTAAAAACAAACAAATATGAAAGATTACATAAAATAGTTTGCTTGTATTTTCCAAAAATGTTCGTGTTATAAAAAGTTTTTAATCGAGTACCGATAAGAAAACGAGTTAAGTAGTCAAGAGTGTAAACATTTTTAAACACTTCAATTATTTGCCATCAGCTGTTGCCTTTATTTTACGAATTTTTACAAATTTTGCTTTCGCGTACTTTTTGGACAACAGCTTTTTGTGAGAGCAAATTTTTCAGTTTACTCATTAACTGCATTTTACTGTAAAAGTACTCAAACGCACCTTATATACATAACCTATTTTTTACATAAAAATTGGTATTATTCTAATTTTTGTTAAGTATTTCAAAATTTCGATCTGAAAGAGTGATAGTAATGGAAACACACTTTCTATTTTCGCAAAAAGTCGAGTAACCTAGTTTTTTCATACGGCCACAGAATTATATAACTTGTTGTTGCTGTTTATTTCATTCTTCTCTGTATCTGGAGAACGGCAAAAGTCGCCCTTTTCGTCAAAGATTTTTGCGCGATTTGTTAATAATTAATTAAGCAAATTTTTGCAGGATAACGATTTACTTACTGCCAGACTATCTGGATTTCGACCCAAACACAGCTGTGTTCTACCTTAAGCGATGTTACTGACATTAGATCAGAAATCGATGACGACAAAATGGTTTTGTAATACTATTAGATCACTCAAAAGCGTTCGACACTGTTAATTCTGAAATTCTTATTTTAAAATTGTCGCATGGTTTTAATTTCTCATCAACGGCCTTGATGCTTATATCTTCATGCCTAACGGGTAGGTCACAATCTGTGTTTTATGGGAATAGAATGTCTAACAGTATAGAATTGACAAGTGGAGCAGTGATGTCAGATGAAATTTAAATAGCTCCCTACGTTTGCATAAAAAAATCCCCACATTTCCCTACAACAGCAATATGTATTAGTAAATTATTACTAATTCAATATAGTAAATTTTAATTACTATAATCAAAAAACAATAACATACATTAAATAAATTTCAATTAGTTTTAGCAAAAAACAAAAAATAAAATAAAAATCTACATATGTGACGCGCAAAATAGAAAGGGACCTAAGGGTAAACCCCAGTTTTTTTTTGGGGCATGAGATCGGTCTCATTCGATGCTCAGATGTTTTCCACATCAAAAAAAAAATTGATTTTTTTTACCCTTAGGTCCCTTTCTCTATGCGCTGTCACATATGTTGGTATATGTTAGTATGTATAAAAAATCAGTTGTAAAGCACTTACGATATCATGTTCTTAAAATGACTTTCTGTACAACGGTAGCTTGTACAATTTAACATTTTTGATTGTAAGTATGATCTAAGAATACATATGGAAATTTAAGCCTCGTGACTCAGTTTTTAAAGTTCTTGGACTTTGATATATTTAACCAAAATGTTCCCAAATCTATCTTTGAAAGAGAATTAATTTCTTCTTCTGAAAAACTATATTCTAGGGTTAGCCATTCTTAAGTAAGAAGATTAGCATCAACATTAAACTTTTCACAACATTTTGAATATGTAAATTTTTTTATTAATACTACTTGAAAAATTTAGTCATTCTTCTGTAATACCACAGAGGTTTTCTTATAAGTCAGTTAGATTATATTTTAATTTACATGCAAGGAAAAAATTCCCTACATTTTTACGAAAATAAAATATCTTTCTTTTTTTCCCTACAGTCTGATTTTTGGAGAAAAATTCCCTACAAGTAGGGAATTTTCCCTACATCTGACATCACTGAAGTGGAGTCCCACAGGGTTCAATTCTTGGCCCTATGTTGTACTCTATATATGCAAATGACCTTCCAATTCAGGTGAAATATTGTTATGTACAAATGTTTGCTGATGATGTACAAATCTATTTTGGTTGTAAACCCTCGGAAGTTGATGACTGTATTAGTAAAATTACCTATGACCTTAACAGCATCAATATCTGGGCAAAATTAAATGGTCTAAGTCTTAACCCGAGTAAATCGAAATACTTACTTATAGCGAAAAAGATACCTATTATGGGCAATATTTCTGACCTTATTCTTGGAAGTTGTATGCCAAACAGGTTTTTGGTATAAAGTTTGAGCATTTACTACAGTGTAAAACATTATTGTATCTGCATAAAATAATATATACTCGTCAACCGGAATACCTTTATGACAAGATCCAATTTCTTAGATCAAATAGAGGAAACCGAATTAAACAGCCGAGATACAAAAGTCAAATATCGAATCAACAATTTTTTATAAACGCTATTAGAATTTGGAACCAATTACCCCTAAAATTGCAAACTATCAGCAACGCAATGCATTTTAAGAACACAATCATTTCATATTTTAAAGATATATATTTTTTTTGGGAATAACTTAATTATTTTATTTTTTATTATTTTTATGGATCAAATCCACTTTATAATATGTACCAAATATTTTGTTTTTTTATTAACATGTTATTTTTCATTACATTTTTAATTTGTCATGTAAATTGTATTGTATTTTTTTATTATCTTATATACTTATGCCATAATGCCTTTTTTAACACATATTTTTTATCCAATACTTTATTATAAGATTGTATTGGGTTATAAACAAAAAAAAAATAAATAAATAAGCCAAAGCTCCTAATAAGCTAAAATGACACTTGCCCCTTTCCTTTTTTTAGGACCAGCACTCAGGGGATGATCCCTACTAATGCATTGCATTGTGTTGGAACCAGGAAGAAAATAGGTTATGGGAAGAAGGATAGAGGGAGTTGTGTTTTTGAAAACACAAAGACAATGCAAATTTTTGAATATCTGGAGAACAAAAACAGGTAAAGTATCCAAATTAGGTAGAAACAACTCGGTTAGGAATACACAGCACCCCACAAAATATGGCCGGGATTGGAAAATTTGCCATGGCACCTTTAGTATATAGAAATGTTAGATTTCAATATATCTGGAGAACTTTAAGTGCGAAAGTTATCAAATTAGTTACAACCAACTTGGTTGTCAATAGTCAAGATCCGCAAAAATATGGGGGGGGATAAGTGAAGTGCAGATCGGTTAAAAAATAACCGAGATATGGCCAAAATTCACAAAAAATTGCTTAGAAAACAGCAAAAAATTTTATAAAAACTTTATTTTTGGGGCTGTCATATGACATTTGGATACGTCTTATATATCAAGATCGGGAATCTTTAGTAGAACATATTTTAGGGCGGCATTAAAATTAAATTAAATAAAAAATAAAGTTAATTTACACCATTTCCAATTACTATTACATATTTAAATTACAAACACATTACAACGATATGAATAACACATCGCAACTAGAAGTATCTCCTACTCAAGAAAAAATGTCTCCTGTGGTTAATACCCCAGCACCTAAACGTGGACTCCCTAGTTGATTGCCTAGTTGATTGTGACCTACGTATTAATGGTATCCCATTTTATGATAATGAAGATCTACCGCGAATCTTTGATGACATTTGTCACACTTTGGATATTAAAACCCCCTCTGTAAAGGCCATCTATCGTTTACAAAACAGAAACAATTCACCTGATGCTGTTATTATTGTGAAACTTATGTCTCCATACGATAAAATTTTTTTGTTAAAATCTTTAGCTGGATTTAGAAAAGCTAATCGGTGTTCTTTAATGCTCAAGTATATTGGCTTTAAGTCGGGTAACTCTGAGCGATATAAATCTGATGATCCTATTTACATCAGCTTTACGGCTCAAGAGGAGTAATCACCTTAGATCAGTTTTCACTATGCGTGGATTAGTTTATGTTAAAAATGATAATACTGAACAACCTGTTCGTATAGGCAACCTCCAACAACTGAATGAGTTTTTTCTTCCAGCTAACAATGTACCACATAGCAACGATTCTTTCAACATGTATTCTAACAAAACTTCTCAATAGTATATTTTATCATCATTGTATCATTAGTTATTTTTATTTAAATGTTAACTTTTTAAATTTAATTTGCTATGCAATTATTTTAGAAATATTGATAATTTTTTCATTTATAAAACATTTTGTATTTATCTTCGTTGTTGTTTGTTTGCTATCTAAACCACAAAACCATATTAAACTTACAACATAACATTCGTACTAGTCCCAATGATGGATCAATGAATATGTTGCGTGTTCTAACCAAAATTAAAAATGGTATTCACATATCTCATATCAATGCTCAAAGTTTAAACAATAAAATTGACGAGTTCAGATTATTCTTCGAAAACTCATCTGTAGATGTTATTTGCGTATCGGAAACTTGGCTTAATGAAACTACACCTAACAGCTTTATAAATCTTGATGGATACAGAACGTTTAGAGCTGACCGAATAACGCGTGGTGGCGGTGTTGTTGTTTTATAAAAAATAATATTAAATGTCGTTTTATATACTCCAGCATATCCCTGAATAGAAATAACAACCTGTCTAATGCAGACAAAATTGAATATATATTTATTGAAATTACATCAAATGGTAACAAATTACTGCTAGGATGTGTATATCGACCTCATCGTAATGTGCCCCCCGATACTTTTCTTAACTATCTAGGAGAACTTTCTCTCTCATATGCTGATATTGTTATTGCCGGCGATTTTAATGCCAACTTACTAATTAAAACAACATTTCCTAACGATCTGTTATCTCTTGGGATTAAACCTGTTAATTGTTCTGTACCTACTCATTTTTCTTCGTCGTCAAACACGCTGCTCGACTTGTTTCTTGTTTGTAATAAATCCAAAGTTCTGTTATATGATCAGCTATCTGTTCCTTGTTTCTCGAATCATGATCTTATTTTTACCACATATGACTTCAGTCTAAACCACTTTTATTAAAAATTTACGTATCGTGACTTCAAACATGTAAATTATCAAGCTCTGGATGAACATTTTTCAAATATTAACTGGAACTCTATTTACCACATGGCATCTGTAAATGAACAAATATCCTTTTTCGAAGATAAAATTACCTATTTGTACGATTTATTTATACCGCAAAAAACAAAAATCATAAATCATTGCACTCGACCATGGTTCTGCTCAGCAATAAGTAACCGGATAAAGCAAAGAAATTTATCTCGATGGAAACGTTTTAAAATCCCACAGTTATATAACGACTACCGAAGACTTAGAGCTGAAGTAACTCAAGAAATAAGGAAAGCTAAAATTCGATATAAGTAGTGAATTTAAATTTCGCTGTGTTAATAGTGAAGAAGTTTTATCATGCTTAATGGCGATAAAGTTTAATTCCATTGGCTATGACAATATAGATCCCCGTTTTATAAAAATCCTACTACCAAGGCTGTTACCATTTCTTTCACATATTTTCAACACTATTTTTACAACTTGCGTCTACCCAAGCAACTGGAAACATCCTAAAATAATTCCGGTTCCTAAATCTAACTCCGAATTCAGGCCAATAGCGATACTCCCATATATTTCTAAAGTAATGGAAAAACTGATGTACCTACAGATTAATGAGCATATACAAAGTTTCAGTCTATTAACACCCCTTCAATCTGGATTCCGATCGAAGCATAGTTGTGTTACTGCTTTAATTAACCTGTGTGAAGAAATTCGTATGGACATTGATGTGGGAAAGTTAAATATTCTTGTACTAATTGGATCACTCAAAAGCTTTCGACACTGTTGACCACTCCATGTTGAGTATTAAACTACAAAAATTGTTTCGATTTTCCTCAACATCTAACAGATTACTCAGATCGTATTTATCAAATAGACGCCAATAGGTATTCATTAAAAATGGATATTCATCTTCCATCCCAGTTCCTAAAGGAGTTCCACAAGGATCAATTTTGGGGCCACTACTGTTCTCAATGTATAGAAATGACTTACCACAATGTCTTAAATATACAAGGGTCCACATGTATGCAGATGATGTGCAAATATACATTGATAGTACGGTACAGCTTATTGAAGAAAATGTTGATAAGTTGAATACTGATTTGAACAACGTCTACAACTGGGCCACTGCCAACAAACTTTTAATTAATCCTCATAAGTCAAAATGCCTTATTATACACAAAAAAAAACTCGGGTAAACTTGAACTTTGATATCTTGCTAAATAACCAGAAAGTTGAATGTGTATCATCTGCAAAAAATCTTGGTGTCATTTTCAACAACAACTTGGATTGGTCAAGCCACATCAGAAAAGCCGCTGCAAATACATACCTAAGGTTACGAGAATTATGGCCTACACAATTTCTTACACCTCTTGATACTAGAATTTTGATAGCAAAAACATATTTAATACCTCAATTATTATATGGAAGTGAAATTTTCACTAGCTGTGACTCTGCAAGTAATAACATACTACGCAAAACATATAACAACATTATTAGATACGTATACGGTTTACGCAAATATGAACACATATCGTCATTTTCAAACAAACTTTACAAAATATCAAAAACTGGGAATTATTTCCTTCTATGAGCTAAATTTCAGTTATGTATTTTATAAAAAAAAAGCTTTATAAAATACATAACTGAAATTTAGCTCATAGAATAAATTCGAAAAATAAAATGTTGAATTTACAAAATATATTTTAAAAGTTTTATGGATATGAAAATACTTGTCATGATGCACAAAATCATATATACAAAGGAACCATCTTATTTATATAATCGCATAGTATTTGCAAGATCCAATAGAGGAAACAAACTTATTCCATGTAGTCATCGTAGCCTTGTCTCTGAGTACCAATTTTTCGTAAATTCTATCCGTCTTTGGAACTCACTTCCTAATTCTTTCCAAACAAACAACAACGCTAGAGATTTTAAAAAAGTTTTACTTGCACATTTTACTTAAAAACCATTCATTTTAATTATTCCCAATAATATATATTTTGTATGTCTAATATACTTATGCCCGTAATTTCTAGAAACAGATATCTAGCTGTGTATAGATATCTATGGTGTAACGAATGTTTGATAATTTTAACATGTTTGTCTTACCTACTGGTTGAACTGTAGTGTATTTTACACCATCGATTTTTGACAGTCAATTAAAAATATTAATAAAAATACAAATGTTGCCATATTTTAAAAGAAAACTTAAAGGAAAAACCACGTAGGCAAAATTAACGTTGAAATTACCAAACTATTTTTACCGGATAGGTAAAGATAACTGTTAGGTACGAACACGACCAGATATCTGTTTGTTGAAATTACGGGCATTAGTATAATAATTAGTAAACATTGTATTGTTATTTATAATTTTTAATAATTTTATAATTTGTTATTCACTAATGTATTATCTACTACACAATCTACTTTTTTATAACAAACTTAATTCGCATACTATAATTATAAGATTTAAATCTTGTTGTATGCGATCGATATACAAATAAATAAATAAATAAATATTTTCTAAAAACGTCGAAATATCGGTTTACCCATTTTCGGGTACCATAGATCTTTCTGAGTCAAATTTTTTTAACTCAATTGAATTGCAAATTTCTGCCTTAACCCTAGATGGTTACTGTTCGTCGAATCCAGGGCTGTGGAGTCGTCCGAAAAAAGTACTAACACCGACTCCAAATGCTGAAATTTTTTAAGTGCGACTCCGACTCCTTCTATAATCTTGATGCTAAATGAATATGAGACTCAGTGATTTTAAGTTTTATTTTTTCATTACCGTACGGCCTTCTAAAAATTAGAGTTTTTGAAAAGCAATTACCGTACGCAAACATTAATGTGCTGTTTCCAAATAACAGGCGATTGATTATGTAGTAAAATTTATATGAAAAGCACTCAGTTTATCGCCTGCCATTTGGCAACAGCACATAAGAGCAGTATTCAATAACCATTTATTTAAATTTTAAATGTGTTTTAAGAAGATAATTTTTATTTTGGAAAATTTTTTTAAATTTTTTATGCCGAAAAACTTTGGAGTCGGATTCGCGAGTTTTTGTGGGTACTACGACTCCGGCACAAAAACCTTAACTCCGACTCCACAGCCCTGGTCGAATCGACGAAGCTCATTTACTTTTTATCATATAACCTTTTTATGAGTGTCCAAATAATCTTTTGTCATCAACGTTAGCTGATGCCGAAAGCTTGTAGAGAGTGGAATTACGCTGGATCCTCATTTTTTTAAAGCTGAAATTAAGAGGTGTGTACTCGTCGTAACGACGAGGAGTAAACATAGTGTAAGTTTCTGTGTCTATTAATTGGAATTTATAATATGTATTACCTTTGTCAACAGCTACGTCATGTCGCTCCTTTATTGCAACAAAGTCATATCTGAAAAAAACAAAAATTTCAAGTTTTTTAAGCATCTCAAACTGAACCGAAGTATTAGCAAAATACATTTCATTAAACCTGTACATAAAGGTATATTTTGTTAACTTTAATCGCATTTGTCCAAGTTTGAATTTTTTCACAATATGTTCCATAAAGATCGAAAAACCAAAAACCGAGGACAGTACCTGCAAAATCGTCATTAATCTCTCGTGGCTCCCTATTTAAGAGACAGACACCTACATAGCAGCCCTTAATTAAGGAAAAACTTCAAAATAAAATACCTAATCGACAAGACTCCATCAAAAATGTTGTCAAAGGACCAATAGAGCGTAAATTTGGTCACCTCTGTCCCTATAGCAAACTCAGAATGACGAAAAGTACATGCAATATAATTTTTTTTGTATTATTTAACTGATTTTCTTTAAAAGCTGAGTAAGAAAATAGTAATGCTTTTTCCCTTTTTAGTATTTGTTGTTTTAAAAAGTTAATTATTTTTAAAAACAAAAAAAGAGTACAAATTCGAATCCAATTTTAGAGAGAAAAATAATTTTTATTTGCATTTGGTTGTTATGGTAGGGATTCAGGATTAGTACATAATTTCACAGGCAAAATGTTATTATTCACATCCCAACTGCTGGAATAATCGTTTGGAAAGCCGGTTACTGCTGATGAAATAGGTGAAGAAGATAAGTTGTCCACCAAAAACGCAAAAGGCCCTATCTAACATTTTGAAATCTTTACAGATGAAGCAACAACTATTTAAAATGATTAATTGATAAATCGCATTAAACTGTTTATAACTTGTTTTTCTCTATTTTTCTTCTACATGGTACAGTTCTATGCGATAAGTCTAAAACATACCCCCAACGTAAAAAAATTTAGCAACTGTGGCGGTAACCACACTGCCAATTGTAGAGGATGTCCTGTATATAATATCGTCAAGCAGTCGGTTGGACCAAAAACTAATCCTCCCCAAATGCAGGTAACAAATCAAGTGACCACAAATGACATACAGGCTCCGCAGCCTGGTTATATCAGAACCTCTTATGCTAACGTCCTAAGATCAAACCATGTGACAACACAAGGTGCCTCGCCAAATAATGATGAAACTCCAGTTTCTAATTTAAGTCGTCTAGAAAAAACCATGCAAACATTAGTGCAAACAGTAAATAACTTAACGAACACAATGGTTAATATGATGCAGGAAATTCTAAGAATGCAATCAATGTTATTGCAAGCTGTTCTTAACAAGCCATGAACTGTTTAAAAATTAGTTTTTGGAACGCAAACGGCATCCGACAAAAAAAATGAATTAGAATATTTTCTTAAAAGTAAACAGATTGATGTCATGCTGGTTTCTGAAACTCATTTGACCTCAAGAAATACGTTTAAAATTAATGGTTATATACTGTATGATACCAAGGACCCTCGAAATAGAGCTTGTAGAGGTTCTGCCAATTTGATAAAAGCAAGAGTCAAACACTACCTCATAGGTGATCATCGTGAAGATTATCTTCAAGCAACAAACATTTGCGTTGAAGAATTAAACAGAAACGTAGTAATCTCATCGTTATACTCCCCACCTAGATATTCAATATCAGAAGGCCAATGTTTTAAATATTTTAAATCATTAGGACCCTGTTTTCTAGCCGCTGGCGATTATAACGCAAAACATACCTTCTGGGGGTCACAACTTATAACACCAAAGGGTCGTGTTTTGTTTAACACAATTTCTAAAATAGACTTAAATGTGGTAGCGAGCAGACAACCAACATATTGGCCTACTGATCAGCAAAAAATTCCAGATCTCATCGAATTCTGAGTGGTTAAAGACATCCCCATAGAATCGATCCATGTTGAAGCTTCCTTAGAATCATCTTCCGACCACTTTAGTGAATCCTAATAGAATTTTATCTCCGACTGGTTACTTAGCGACGTCAGCTACACAAATTAATTGGTTGAAATAATTATAATTGTGGTTATTTTGTTGAACTATTTATGGTTTTTTAATCGAAATTTTTAATATTTTAATCAGGCTTAAGTTCATAAAATTTAATTTTCATTAAATTATTTTTATGAAGAAAGGAATTTTACAACATGAAAATTAATTAAAATTGTTATTGATAATCATTCATTCTTGACTGACCTGAGATTCGAACCCAGGCGGCTGGTTACCATGACATGTTTCGATCGCAACCACTCGATCTCCTCAGATGGATTTGCCGTCTTACACTCGCAGCCATCGACGACTGCTGACGTCAATAGTCAAACATCAATCCTTAAACCAAATTGTATTTTTTACTTTTGGTAGATCGAAATTTGCTTTTTTGAATGATTATCCAATTTAATCGATTTTACATGTTTTTCCTAACTTCTGTTTTTTCCGTACTTATGTCAAGAATTCTTCTTGAAGTCCAAGGTACATTTTTTGTATTTTCATTTTGTCTTTCTTTTTCTTGTTGACCTTTTTTTTTTGAAATATTAAAAATATCTCAGTACCCATTGCACAGAAAATATTCCACTTAGTACACCGGAGAATGTAGATCGCTCTATAGTTAATTTTGACAGTTTTCTATAACCAGCTGTTCAATATTCCAGTGCTGCCCCCAAAAAAACAAAAAAATATTAAAATATATTCCGAAGATGTCGAGCGTCTCCTGTCTGAAAAAAGAAGAGTTCGAAGAGAGTGGCAATTGCACAGATCCCCGCAACTTAAGAATTTATTAAAAGAGTGCACAAAAAGGCTAGAAAGTTACTGCAGACTCAGAAAACGGCTTCTCTAGAAAAATATCTTAAGGAACTTGATGCAACTCCACAATCTGACGAAAAGGCCAGTTATATCAAAGCCACCATTAGAAACTTGAATGGTAGTTAGGCAAGAAACGATATTGAAAAAGGAAATTTGTTTGTGAGTCACTTGAAAAACGTATTTACACCAAATTTATCTAACGATATTGCGGTCGAGTTACCACTTGTTGCTGCTAGAGCAGCTATTCCCATAAGATTTGAGATAAGAGATATCGGAGAGGCTATTTGTGACTTAAACACTAAGAAGGCACCTGGTATTGATAAGATCAGTTATAAAATGCTTTTAGAGCTACCTCGCATAGCAAAGAAAATTATTCTTTTTATTTTTAATGCTATTTTACGGCTTGAGTACTACCCGCCAGAATGAAAGGTTTCCTTAGTTAAAAAAGCATGCTTCATGTAATACTGACGGAAAATATATGATGTCTAAATTAATTTTTTGAGAATGTATTATTAATCTACAAAGTTTCATTCAAATCGGTGTGTCAATATTGGGTATGTTTTCTTACTATTAAACAAAATAATAATACTATATACTACATACTAGTGATGGACAAAAAGCATCGATGTTTTTAAAACACTTGATGTATTGTGTCGAAACATCGATATAATCCGATGTTTTTTGCTCCTAAACAATCGGAAAACATCGATGTTTTCTTTCGATGCATCGAAATGACAAATTGTATACAGAACGTGTAGATTGATATATAGACGTGTATACATATCTATATGTGTTGGCATGACTCAAGTTTGTATATGTAAACGTGGTAAATATTATGCGAACAACTGTCAAAACTATTATATGCGGCGAATAAGTTCGGGTCTGGCATCTTTACTCCCAACATACAGCTTGATAACCACGCGTAATTAAAATAAAAGCTAACAAATTATGCACAAATTCAACACAGGAAAATATTTTGCTGATTGTTTATTGTTTACAGTATTGAAAAAAAGTATTGGGAGATGTAAAATAAATTAAAGATTTTTCGAAAAAATAATAATAAATAATTAAAAAAAACAATCGATGTATAAAAAACATCGATGTATTTTCTGAAATATCGATGCAACATCGATGTATGTTTGCGATGCATCGCATCGAAAAAAACATCGATGTTTTTTACAGTGTCCATCCCTACTACATACAAACATTTTTATCCAACAAGTTTATCCAAATTTAAAAAATATTATATAACAGTTTTAAGCCAAATTGAAAATAACAGAAGGTATGCGTACAAAAATATTGATGGCGTATTTTAAGGGACACCTAAACGAACATAAATGTTGCCGTATGGAAAAACTAGGTAACTCAATTTTTCGAAAACACGAGCAAAACACACTTAAAATTTTAAACACATGGGCAAAACCAAAAACAGTCCACCAACCAAAAATTTTTCAAATAAATTTTTTTTAATGGAATTAAATTAAAAAATGTGTATTTCGATGATAATAATTTTTACCAAATTCTGCCCCACACCTGATCTTATATGGTATTTTCTTTTCTGACAATAATATTCCATGTATGCTGCCATTCGCGCGGGTTTTTGTTCTATTCTAAAAAATATGCAAAAGTGTGAGAAGTTGTCGTTTTCCATTCTCAATATGCTGCAAAAATAAATGGCAAATTTGTTCCATTTCTTACCCCCAGTTATAATAGAGTGTGATATAATACCATTTTTGCATCTGCGTTAAGTACTTTTTTATGCAAGCAATTATTTTTCTCATCAACTTTTTTCTTGTGTTTGGGTACAATTTTATACATATTTATTTTTATATTGATGGATAAAAAAAAATTTTTGTTTTTGTTTTTTTGACTTTTATTTAATAATTTTTTTGTGTTTAATTTTTAACAGCAGCTGACTTTAATTATTGAAAATGAGTGTTGCTAACGCTTATTAATTTGTTTTGTTAACATAAATAAATTAAATAAAAATTATATGCTACTGAAAACTATAGCGTGCGTTATGAGGCGTGCGTCACAAAGGATTAACGGCTTTTTTCAACAAATCACAACATTTTGTGGCTGCTTATATTCATATTTCTTTTAGGAATTAGATTTTGTATACCTTATGATTAGGGTGCCACCTTTTTTTGTTGCAATTAAAGTACATTAATTATGAAAGATTAATTAAATAAAGTGCACATTTTATTATAAAGTACAATTTATTTCTGTTTATTGTTATATTTAAAAACATTTTTTTATTGCTTTTTGCAAATTTTATCAAATAATTATCATTGCTAAACAATTGCACAGCATCTTTACAGTCTATATTTAAGTTAGAGGAAATAGATATTACATTTTTTTATCAGATTCAGAAACGCTTTGTGTCTTTCGTCTCGCCATTTGCTCTTCATTAAATAAAAACCGCTCTCTGTGAATGCTGGCGTGGCAGGAATAGAAAGTGTAGAAGAATATTGCTTACTAAAGTTGCCCTGTCCATGGTTTATTCATTTTATCATAAATATTTAAAACTTAGTCATCGTCCTGACTTGCAATTTTTTGTTGCTGCAACTTTTTAAAATTCTGCTTTAAAATTACTCTTTTTTGTAGTTTTTCTTTCTTTTTTTTATATATTATATATAAAGACAGATACACCTACAGCCAACTTAAGTTTAAAGTGTGAGAATTACAAAACAAAATAGAATTGCAGATCACATGAAACTGATTACCCCTCTCCAATCTCCTCACCACACACATCCATAAACTCAATAATTGCTGCAACAGAAAGTGCAAGTCTGGACGATAACTTATAAACCGTATTCTTATTGCAGTCAAAGAAGGCTAATTCAACTATAGATGGTGTCAAAACGCCATCTGGTTTTAACAGTTCGAACCTATTTGTCTTGATTTGTTAGTGTTTTGCTATGAATGGTTGATATTTCGAGCCGCAACCCTGCAGATAACGAGATTAGTCCATACATGCATGTAAACAGTAGTCCATAAAGAAGTAGGAGTACTCCAAAAATATTCCAAATATATGGTTAAAAGGTGGTCTATTCAGCATTACGATGTTCTGGGAGTGGTATATATAACCCAGTTTTGCATTACTATGGAGTTGTCTTAAAACTACTCCATGTTCATATATGCTCTTGTGGACTAGTTTTGAAACTACTCCATGGTATACTCCAGAGGATTAGTTTTAACTTCGTTTAAAATCGAAAACATGTCGTCCCACTACAAATTCTTTTTAACAATGGCATTATACCATGTTTGCATAATATTGGACCAGTCCAGGGAGTAGTCCATTTCATCAAAATGGATCACGTAGTCCAATATAATCTGCAGGGAATCTCCCACAATGCAATGCAAGAAACCCTATGTTGTTTCTGTTGTTTTTGGATTGTTCTAGTTCCGACATCATCTGCACTTGACCTAGGGTTTACACTTGCAAGTGCAAGTTCGAAAAACTCAATACACTCACACTTTTTCACTAACACCATCACATTTTTCGTACTTGCAGCCCAACTTGCAAGAGAATTTGCTTGCAAGTAAATATTTGACACTTGCAGCAAGTAAAATGACAAATGAAGAAACAGTGTTACCGTGGATGAATTTTGTATCAATTTACTAGTACTTAGTAATATAAAAGTAATGTTTGTAGCGGATTTTATGTGTATGTATTTATAAAAAATAACAAATAAAAAAAGCACAACAATACAACAACGCATCTCAATGGCAATATTAATCATAAATTTTAAGCATTTAAAAAAAAAAATTGTTAATCAAAATATTTTCTCAGTAATATTGTGACATCGCCACTACGGCAATACTGGAGTCACATATTTTATAAATTAAACATAATTATTTTATCAAGATGGACCGAAAATTAAATAAAAAAGAAATTATTAAATATATTTTGTTATAGCCTGGTAATGTTTTTAATCTGGTTATGTTTTTAAACCGAAAAACAAATCTTTTTAATAAGATGTTTTCGCTTTGAGAACATATGAAGAATGAACTTACAACTGGCTGTGTAAACACTCAAGCTACTTGCAAGACTTTCTTGTTAGTAATTACTTGCATGTGTAAAGGCAGGGTGAATTCGCCTTGTAGTTCAACAAGCAAGTTAGATAGTGCTGCCAGATTATCTTTTTACGAAAAGTCGTCATGGCATGGTCTTAAGAAAAAATCGCCAAAATAAAAAACATACCTCAACAAATGGCCCTGACTAATATAAAGTGAATCAATTTTAAATTTTGGAGAAATCTAATCATCCGAAATAAAGTATTTTCGCGTACTTTATAATTCTCATAAAGTAAAGAGTACTATTACTCAAAATAACGTACAATTCTTTATAATAAAGTACAGGTGGCAAGCCTACTTATGATGTAAAATTCGCTAAAAAATTAGGAAAACACACTACAACTTTTAAAGTTACTTCCATTTATTGTGGCGTGCGTCACAAAATTTTGTGACCAGTTATTTCGCAACAAATACCTACAAGAAATTATGATATATTCAATTCGTAAGTACAAACATGTGACATTTTGCCAAAACATCTAAAGTCGAGATAAGATAGCAAAAATGTTTTTAAAAACTCAGCGAAAAAATCATTTTTATTAAATTCTAAAACAAAATCAAAGAAAAAAGGCGCTTAAAATGCAAAGTTTTAAAAACGAAAATGTTTTTTGAATGAAAATTCGTAAGATTAACAACATTTTTTCAATTTTTAAAATTTGACTTAAGATGTTTTGTCAAAATGCCACAGAAATTAATGCCATTTTTATAAATCAGTCAGAAAACGCATACGAATAAAACGTTTGTTACGCAGGATTTGCCCATATTTTACTTATTATTTAATATGAATTTATCTTATTATGCATGCGCATTGAACAAATCATAGTTTTAAATAATGTTAAAGATTTTTGGATCCAATGAACTATTTTTTGGTCACTAAAACTGCAAATCAATGTCAGTTGCAACAAGGGTCAGAAAGAAACCTTCCTGGTGCTGGCAGAAGACGAACGGTGCACACGAACCATCCAGCAATTAAAAAGAAAGCAATATACACGACGAAATAAACAACATAACACCTGAAGTTTTGTGAAAGGTTATGGAAAATTTGTTGGAAAGAGCACGAATTTGCGAAGCAGAAAATGACCACCACTTGCGAGACATTATTTTTTATAACTAAAAATATTCCCCATTTATATACTGTATTAAAAAAAATGAATAATTATTTCTTAAATAAAAAGTTATAACGAATTCAAACCCCTTCGAATATTTGCTGTGGAGTGGGTACTGAGATATTTTTTACATTTTAACCAATTAATTTGTGTAGCTGACGTCGCTAAGTACCCGATCAGAGATATAATTCTAATGGGGTTCATTATAGTAACAATTGTAGGTGTGTGGTCTGAAGATAATTCTAAGGAAGCTTCAACCTGAATCGTTTCTATGGGGATGTTTTTAACCACGCCAAAATCGATGACATCTGAAAGTTTTGCTGACCTGTAGGCCAATATGTTGGTTGTCCGCTCCCTACCACATTTAAATCCATTCTAGAAATTGTATTAAATAAAACACGGCTCTTGGGTGTTGTAAGCGTTATAATTGCCAGCAGGCATGAAATGATTTAAAATATTTATAATATGTATTGGCTTTCTGATATTGAAAATCTAGGTGGGGAGTAAAACGATGAAATTACTAGGTTCCTATTTAAATCGTCAACGAAAATGTTCAGAACATCCACAATCTCTATCTCGAGGGTCCTTGGTATCATATAAATTATAACCATTGATTTTAATCGTATTTCTTGAGGTCAGATGAGTATCAGAAACCATCATAACATGAATTTGTTTATTTTGAAGAAAGTATTCTAGTTCATTTTTTTGTTGGCGGATGCCGTTTGCGTTCCAAAAATAAATTTTTAAACAGTTCATGGCTTGTTAAAGGTGCATGTAGACGACATTTGTATTACATCTGACTTGTAAACTTTTCAAGTCACATGCAATTGTGCATGTCCGTCAAAATTGCTGTTTTACAGAAGATTTATAATATTCGGCCACAAATGTATATGTAGTTTGCTTCTGACATTGTCTCTGTTTTTTTTCGCATAGATATTGCAGAAACCAAAGTAGTTCTCGGTTTTAAATCGGTTTTAAATCGCACATTTTTATTTGCGCCGTAAAATAGTTCAGCCATCTTAACATTTCGTACTTAGGAGATTACAACAACAAAGCTAACACATTTCAGATTCGATTCTAGTCACTATGGCTAATAATTCGTAAAAACCTGTGCTTTAATGCGCCGCATCATTATCAACCCGTAAGGCCCCATTTATACTTCAGGTGAAAATCTAAATGAATTCCTCAATAATCAAGTTTTGAAACTTAATTGAAATTTCCTACAGTGTACAACTCCCAAGAAAAACATATGTATACAAAAGTATATATAGTTATATTTGCATAAGTTTATACAGAGTTATACATTGAAATTTTCATATAAATGCAAAGTTTATTTTGTTTGAAAACTGTGTAAACAAGTCTGTTAAACTAGTGGAAATTGTTGTACAAGTGGAAATATTTATTAAGTATTTGTTGAATTTTTAGCAGTCAATTATATAAATGTACATTAAATACAAATACATTTGTACATACATAAATATAAATTTATACATACACATGTATCTACTTCTTTTTATTTTCCAAATTTTTGTGTAGATTATTTTATTTTCTTAAATACACAAGACAACTTTATACACGAAAAGTTTCTTTCTCGAGTGTACTTTTCTTTTGTTACTTTTTTTTTGACTTCTGTAGTCGTACCAAGTTTAGTGAAGCTTGAAAACACGTCCATACTTTATTCTTTCCTTCCTTTGAAATTTCATCACCATCATCAACACAATAACAACAACTAAAAGGATGGATGAAAACACATACACACACACACAGTCATAAAAACAAGAAAAGTTCATTCTTTAATATAGTCCAACCATTCACTCCGCCGTCACTGTTGCGCCACCATTGGGTCCTTTTATATTTTTATTTTATTCATAAAATAAGAATAATAAAAAAAGACAAATATTGTTTATATGTAACAAAAACGTTGTCAAGTTTTGAATCCCATTTGAAGTGGGTTGTCGTTGTAGTCGTTTTGTATTGAGGCAGCATAACAATGATTTTAAAGTCAACAACAACACAGCAAGAATAAAAAAAATATTTCCGAAAGGATGAAAGTATATCCTCGCTTTGAGGATTAAAAATAAAATAAGGAACACAGGGAACAAGTTACTTTTGTGAATTCTGTGTTTTTTCTTATGTGTGGGTTGGGCATGGCTGTATTGCCTTAAACCAAACCCACTCTCTCACCACATAGATACGCTTTCTTAGTTTTGCTTAGCGAAGGTCGGTTGCTTTCCTTTAAACAAACAGACAGGTAGGTACTCACTTACATTGTCAGATACACATATATTTTAGCGATTCAGAGTTTCTTAATGTGTAGCAAATAATGATCGAGCTTAATAACATCGTCAGCAGAATTCTTAATAGGAAAACCAAGTAGGAAAAGCCTTTAAAGAAAGAAAATATTGCTCTGCACTCTTCATTGATGTTTCGTAAGCTTTTGGTAGAGTCTAAAATGAAGACTTAATACATAAAGTTAAGCTTTTTTTACCCGTAATCACACAAAATTGTGGTTTTTACGCACTTTTATGATTCCCGTGAAAGTGGGAAATAAAGATTATATTCCCGGGATCATGGGATTCGCCAACAAAACTGATTATTTTGTGGACTTAAACATTTTAAATATAATTTTCCCATCTTTTATTATTTTCGCTTATTTTTCTTTGTTTCGTATATAAAATATGAAAAAAAGTAGCAAAACTTTTATCTTTCTCTTATCAACAACTAATACGGTGTAAAGGGTCCTAATTAAGATTACCATTTTTGGTTAGTGTGTAAAAGGCACAAAATATACTTATGTTTAAAAAGATTTTGTCAGTCGTGCTTAATTCCCAGTTTTCATTCTTGATGTTTTTTCTTAACCTACTTACAACTACAATTAATGCCGGAAAAATTCCAACCAATTGTAGTGGGGAATGTAAGAAGAGATAAACTCACCGTTTATTGTTGATGTGTTTGTTTAAACTTTGATTTTGTTACAAGTAAACTGTTGCTTATGATTCTTATTCGCTTAACAGTTTTATTTGGTTAAATATCTTTAGTTTTTTTAAAATCTTTATGGATGAAGTTTCCTGACGATCTGGCCTAAGCAACCAGTGAAATGCTATAGGAATAGCTTATCCCTTCAACAATAAATTTCAGTGTTTTTTTTAGCATGAATGAAAACTGGAATTAAGCACGACTAACAAAATCTTTTTAAATTAATAAACTTACATACATATGTTATTATTCTTGAGAGAGTGTTTAAAAAAAGAATCTTAAACCGTTGGCAACACATACATTTTTTAATTTTTGAAAGGCAATTTTCAAGCTAATATGCAGTGTGACCATATTAGCTTTTTTCGAGCTAAATTTAGCTTTATTTTTTCATGTTTAGCTTTAGATATTTCATTTAGCTTTAAGCTTTTTTTCGGCTTTTATCAACAATGCATTTAGCTTTTTTAGCCTTTTTTAATTTTAATTTCGTGTTTATTTATATTTCAAAATAAATAAAACAGTTTATCCAAATAAATTTATTTGTGATTTAGTTGAAAGAGTAATAGTGTGACAGTGCAGAAGTAATCGCTTTTGCAGATTTGAACTACATACATAACAGTGCTGCAGGGCAAGAATAAAAAAGTTACGCTATTTTTTAAAAAAGCTAAAAATGTTTGTCAAAAGTTACAATTCAAAATATTTCTTGAATAAATAGTAAGTTTATATGATTTGTAAAAAGCAAATACATATTTCTATTCAATATTTTAGTGATAATAGCAAGACTATCAATTATGAATAGAACAAAAGCATAGCAAAGAGTAAGTTTCAAGCATATGCCCACTGCATGAGAATTAAAAAAAAGGCTTAAGCATACAGTACTTTTCGTTTCTAGTCCCAACTTTAGCGATTGAAATTTATCTGTTTTGCTGCCGTTGTAAGAAAATTTAATATAAGATTTACATGATAGTCCATTAAGGGATGTAAGCATATTTGCCATATATTCCATCTATGAGCGGCCAGCAAAGGCAAAAGTAAATCGAATTATGTTGATTATAGTCACATTAGCAAAACGTTTTACCATATAAAAGAACTAAAATTAAATCGTTTAATTTTTGTCATCAACACTCAACTTGAAAACAATTAGTTTTTGGTTTAGGTATCAGGGTAAAAATATACTTATGTGTTTTACATTGTCGTTGTCGGGATTTTGAAATCGACAAAAATTTCAACCGACTACGACTTCGATTACGAAAACGACTCGTCGACTGTTTATTTTTAAAAATTTATTGAAAACATCTGATAGTTAAATTTTTACCAGCAAGAATTATTTAACCTGTTTCTTATTTTAAGTTACTACAAGAAGCTATAAACAAAATTTAGCTTTATTTTGTGGCTTAAAATTTCCTTTTTTAGCTCTTTTTAGCTCTATTTTAAGCATGATCTAGCTTTATATTTTTTATAAATCTGGTCACACTGCTAATATGTATTCCCCAAAAATATGTAAATATGAAAGACAATACACTCAATTTTGGGTAAAAGAATGCTGGGCTATTAGTTAGTGCTTATGATGCATCGAAGTATTAAATAAGTGGCGGATATATGTATTTTTATCGTTGGTTTTAAGGATGGCTAAAACCGATTGAACAACCTTCAAATTCTTATAATTTGCCTCATTGTTCTGCTTGTAATTCTTCACTTGAATCGCTTAAGAAGGATTTAAAAAACATGCCCAAACCAGTCGCTACAAACAAAATAAAATAACTTTTTTTACTAAAAATGTTTATTTGTGAATTTTTTTTGAGGAAAAGAAAAAAGTACCTGGCAGCCGTGTTCATTTATAATAATTAAAAAAACAAATTGCAAGAAAAAATATTTAAAATCAATTTGTAGTAGATTTGAATAAATTAAACCTTAGATATGTACATTTTATTATGAATTAATTATAAATTCGTAAATCAACTCATAAACAATTGCATACTTATGTATCAAATCATATGTCAGCCATTACTCAACTACTTCTATGTAATGCAGATGGTATGAAGTAGTCATTGAAAAGTAAGAAGTACTGAAATTGCAAGTCATTACCAAGTATTTGCTGGGGAATAATGCTTTTGTGGTGGAATTTGGTCTAATCTAGTTTAATAAGACTCGAAATACTAAATTTTGTGAAGATCGCTTCATAATTTATCATACGTCCCATATAAAACCCATTTTTGGAAAAACTTTACTTCGCCTTAAGCCGTCATAATAATAAATTAATTATTAATGTTGCTTATTGTTTGCTACGTCTATAATTTTCATTTCAGATTGTCAGTTAAATAAACTTAAAGCCGCAACAAATACAAATTTGGCTGGATGGAACAACTTTAGACACGAGTCCGACATAAATTTAATACAGCTTAAAAATGTTTTTGTTCCAACTAACCCAAATTCTGGCTAACGATTTACTAAACTTTTGCTAACGAGCTGCCAAACGTTCGCCAGCTTATGAAAACGAGCTATTTAATGTCAAAAAATTTTGAAACAAAATAAATAATGGAAGCTCTCGACATCACAGAGTACAACACTTGAGATGTTTTCAATTTTTAAGCAATATAAAGTGGCATCATTAAAATTCAGAGTTGATATATTAAAAGTTACCTGACGCATAAAAGTTTGTTTTGAATCGGTTTCAGAAAATGTACTATATTTATTTGAACAAATTTAGAACAATGGTCGCAAATCTAATGTAATTTTTACAAAACGCAATTTTTTACATTACCAGCAAGTTACTTTGACGGTGTTTGTTTTAAATATAAACCCTTTTCCACCTGTGGTGAAGGGTATGAAAAGGATAGTGTTGCCACCTTATTTGAGATTACCAAGTCAGATGTTGTTTAAATTTTTCTTCTTAAAAAAAAACTTTTTATCAACAAACAATATTCATTTAAAAAATTTGATCGGATTGGATAGGCTGGTCAGCTTAAATCTTACCTCGCAAAGCTTAATTAAATAAGAAATTTGTTCCTTTTTGCTTGCATATCTCCAAAATGTTGAGATTGACCTTAAAATTAAAGTATTTTCAGAGTTGGTATTACAAACAAAAAAATCAGTTTTAAAGTTTGGGAATCTTTTATATTACGAGGATATACCAATACATATTTTTATTTCAGTATACAATGTGAGTTGAGTATGCTCACCCATATTATGGGAACAATAAATATACGTGATCAGCATATTGACACCCGATGTCGTACATGCTGGCATATTTACTATTCAACTCACACACACATATACATTTATAAATATAATATAATCCTTGCACACACAATCTGGGTTTTTGTAAGGAATTGTAGCTGTGCGAATGATTTTCAGTTATGGCACACAGAGTTTGTTGCTTTCATATTGGCAATGTACACAAACTCTACATACATGCACACATTATACATTATTTGTATGTACTACATTCATATTTACATCTGTGGATTACGAACACATAATATGATGTATGTATAAGAAGGAAATACTTGAAATTTTTGTGGAGTTTAAATTCGAAATATGCACTAAATATTTATTTATGTCCAATAAACAATAACGGTTTTATTTATACTAGTGTTCGCCTTATGGTCAAAATTCGACCATAATTTTTTTTTTGTAAATATGAAGAAAACATAATTCATCTAAGTATATATGAATTTATTTGTTTCGATTTGGCGAGGGTCCAACCTCCAGTTCATATTTTATCTTCTACGTGAGTTGATTTAATTTTGTAAGTTCAGTATAAAAAATACCAATTGAAAAACAAAAAAGTATCAAAAAGTCTCCTTTATATATTGTCATCCACTCAGGACGTTGTACGTTTAATTTTATGTTTATATGTCTAATATTAACGAAAATTAATCAAAGTATCAGATGTAGAACGAAAAAGTACGAAAAAGCTACCCTTACATGTTCTTATTCGCCCAGTTTAATGTATAATTGTATCTTCATAGGTCGAATATTAACGAAAATTCAAAAAGTTCCAGATGAAAAACAAAAAATACCAGCATTTTTTATCTAATAGGTTATCACTCACTCAGGATCCTACACCTATAATATTATGTTTCAAAGTTCTATATTATAGAAAATTTAAAAATTATGACATGAAGCACAGAAAAGTAAAAAAAAAGAAATTTAGTTTCCCATATTTCACCTTTTTTCTCCCCATACAGGTTCCGTTGACAAACAAAGGAAGAAAGCATTCTTAACTGTTTTGCCTGGTCTGATTTATATAGTCGAAATATACGAAAACCGGTTTCTGAAAAATGTCGAATAATCGATTACCCTAATTTTTTATTATTTGATAATTGAAAATAAATTTTTATTTATTTATTTTGCATTTGTGTTAGTAACAATTTTGAACGCTTATAACTCTGAAATTATTGGACAGATTTTAATAAAATATACATTGTGCACTTCTTTGAGTAAATACCTCTTAAATGATGTATATTTTGTTCAAATCGGTTGACATACAGAGGAGGAAAGTGTTCTTAACTGTTTTGCCTTAGCCGATTTATATATTTATTATATAAAATATTTTTTTAATAAAACTCAAATATTTTCTATGAAAAAGAAGGTCAAAATATTATTTTAGTTATTTAAAAATATGTTACATTGATTCGATTTAGTATCTATATGTATTAATCGGTTAACCAATTCATTAATACCCGATTAACTGATCGGTAAATTTAAAATTGGCTTTTTTTGATTAACGATTTAACCGGTTAAAGTCGATTAACCGATGTAATAAAATTTTCAAAATTTTTGTAGTATTAAACCATATCTTTTCGTTTTTTAAATTATGGGTGAGTTCCGAAACGTCAGTGCAAGCAACTCTCTTTTTTAAATGCATTCTACAATGCAACCATGTACAATTCTAAAACGTTATCTGTACCAAAATTCACCAACAATGTTACCAAAGTGCAACAAAAAAGTTGTGTTAAGAAATATTTTTTCATACAATATATTTTCTTCTACAAATACAGTACAAAAAAAGAATTAAATAGTCGGAAAGTCTGAAAGTCGGAAATTATTATTTAGAATATTCGGTGCTAAGCTTTGCCAGGATGAGTTCGATGATGACCTGACAACAGAAGAAACTTTCGATAGCAACAGAACATCCCTAGTAAGAAGTGTTAAAAATGGTAATAATGAAAATAGGACTCTGATGGAATAATGGAAGATTTTACATATTTAGTGAAATCCAGGAAAATTACGGAGAATTTAGATATTCAGTATTATGGGTTGCTTTCTTCAACATAAACGATAAGTGAAAGAACTTTTCCCAAGTAAAATTTATCAAAACTAAAGAAAAGTGTCGATAAAATCCTAAATATTTTAACTAAATTATTTTTCTAAAAGAAGACTTTATGAGATCTCCTTAAACTATTTAAATTACTTATAAAATTATCTAACAGTTTCTTTTTAATAAATACATAATATGTATTAATTAAAAAATATGTTTTTATAGTTATGAATTACTTTTTTTGTTTGCTCATTTTAGTTCATTTATTGTTATCTTTGTTATGTTATTGTTTTTTTTTTTACTAATAAACTCCAGATAATAAATAATTTTTATTTATTGAAATCACTTACTTTATAAAAAACAAACTTTATTAATCGGTCAACCGATCAATAAAAAAATTAACCGATCAAACCAAAACCTCGATTAATTAATCAAGCGATTAACCGATTAAAGTAAAACCCCGATTAGGTGAATACCTTAGTATTCACTAAACAAGTTTATCATAGATAAGATTTGGCGATTTTGCCCAAAATAGGGAATTTTTTATTGTATTTGGGGATCCCCAGAGAATTTTTTGCACAAATTACACTTCTTTTGCTGAGGGATTTTTGGGAATACAGTGCACTCGCGGTAACGTAAACTATTTAAAACCAAGGGAGTTCATGTTAGCGAAATTGTTCACGTTAGCGATTGTCGAATTTCATGAACAAATATGTGTGTTTTACAGTCATGTCACTTTGATCCACCATACACATTTTAAAATTGCTTCTTTTTTCTTTTTAATACTGCATATGGTTGACTTAGCGACATTATCAGGGGTGTGCTGGAAATCGCAAACGCAAAACGCAAGAATTTGGAAGTTGTTTTTAATAAACTTTAAACCTAATTCTTATAATTTTTTGTTTAAAATCCTGTTTAATAGGGAAAGATTTGTTTAATATTTGTCATAAAATTCTGTTATAACAGAAATCTTATTTAAAAACGACTTGCGTTTTGCGTTTGCAATTTCCAGCACACCCCTGTATACTTTTTTGCTAAACTAGTCACACTTTTTTCAAACTATCTAAAATGTCTACCTTTTCTTTTAACTCTTAACATTTAGATTTTTTAACACTTGTGCCGACTGATTTCCCACGTTGCATAAGAAAAAGATTCAAACTAAAATTTCGTTGCCAAAAAAAAAAAAATGTTATTTAGTGGATACACACATTTTTTTATATAAGGGGATTCCCTCAACTTTAAAAATCAAATTTAATGTATGTATATCAGCGTTGTCGACAAGCCTGGAAAACATATGAAGTGAAACAAATCGTTCAAGCTATAGAGCTTTCAAAGTTTGTTCACGTTACAGAGTAGTCAACGTAAAAAATCTTGTTCAAGTTAGGCGGTGTTCACGTTAGACGGTGTTCAAGTTACCGCGAGTGTACTGTAATATATTTTTTAAAAATTCCAATTGGCAATGTAAATGGTTTAAATTTAAAAAATTTTCGGTGGTCCGAAATATTTTCAAGAGCTTTCTGAAATAAATTAAAGTAATGCTTGTGTTGAACGTTTTTTTTCTATAATGAATACATCCAAAATTCGCAACATAAATAGTGCAGAATAAATTATGTTCCTATAGGAAGCTCTTCATAGAACAAATACACACTTTAAAATTAACTCAGTTTGCTGTGACAAATTTATTCCATCTTCTCAAATGCTAACACTTCTTAACACAAACAGCATTTTAAACAATATTTAATAGGCTGATTGATGCATAAGAAGATTCTGATTTTAAAGTTTTTGATAAACCTGCTGCACATTTATTTTTCTTGATCGTTTTTTTGGGTTACTGTTTTTATAGATTTACATACATCTGTATTAAGATATGTAGAAATCAATGTAAAAATAAAATAAGTTTAAATAATATATGTATGTGGCAATAAATAAAAATGGCTTAAGTTAACATAAGTGCTTTTTAATTTTATTACAGCTCTGTTTCTTTACTCTACTTTGGGATCCCTCGGGATCCCAATTTGCACGAAAAGCGTTCCCGTACTTTTAATTTGTGTAAATGAGAGCGGATTTGAGAGAATAAAATTCTTCTTCTTCTTGCACGAAACAGCCCAGACTTTTTCTTCGTGCAAATTGTGTAAATTGTCAAACAACTGTAAAACATAAACCAAACCAAAGAAAAAAAAGGAAACAAATTCATGATCCAAATTCTGGAAAAAGTGTTGTGGAATAAAACAATGTACTTAAATAAAAAGTTTTGTACTGAAGTATTAGGGAAACATAATGTTAGTTATTGTGAAAGTGTTTGTATTGTTTTAATTTTAGTAAAAGTAGTTTAATTCTAGAGCCAATATAAAATTTTTCAAAAGTGGCGGAAATTTTTTTGGTGTTGTAAAGACTGTCAAAACACTGAATTTTTATTTTGCGCTTAAAATTTTATTTTTTCTGTTCCCGTACTTTTGTGTAATGTTGTCTTTTTATGAGAGAAATTTATGCTTGCTCTCATTTGCCCGAACTTTACCCAAAAAGTAAAGAAACAGAGCTTACATATTTTTATTCTCTTCTTCAAGATATATAACTCACCTGGGGGCCTACCGCGTATTTCGATTCGAAAAGCAAAATTTTTCGAACGCAATTTCCGAATCGAAAGTTAAACCGTACTGCGTAACTCGTTCGAAACGATGACAGAGTTGTATTTATAAACAAATGGGAAATTTGATTAAAAGTTGGTAGGTACCAAAATGGACGAAAATATCCCACAACAAAAACAAATAATAAATACTATTCAATGTGTGAAAAATATTATAATTATGTTTTTTAATAAAAATTTGTTGTTTTTCCCTGTGGTTTGAAGAGTCAACAGAAAAAAATCAATCATTACTTTTTTGCTTTTTGTTTGTAAATGTAATTTTTTTTTTTAATATTTTTTAAAATTTCAAGACCACAAATATTAAAACATTTTCAATAATAACGTTAGTAAACATTTATTTTATATCAATTATAATATTATAAGGTTTAATTTGATTGTTTTACACTTTTAATTATCTTGAACTTTGTCATTAACAAAATAGCTTTCGAACAATTTCCTAACGCTTTTTACATAGCTGACGCTCGTTTTCGTAATACGGAGTTGGAGTTTCGAAAGGGATTTTTATTGCTCGTAATAGAGAGTTGTCGTTACGAAAGGAAATTTTTGTTTACGAAAAGGTATTAACAACTTCCGTTCATTCGAAACAAATAGTACGAAAATCGTAATACACAGTACAAATTGTTCGAACTCGTAAATTATTTCTTTCGAATCGAAGTACGCGGTAACCCCCCTGAATTTTAAGTATAAAATGTCATTATTAATAAAACTACACGCATTTATATTTTAACTTACACAACAAAACATACACTCAAAAGAAAATACAATCCATCCGTACTCAAATCATTTCGAAGCGGTATTAATAGTACGGTGAGTACGGATTTTCTTGAATCAAGCACAGAAAGATTGATTCAAGTACGGATTTTAAATCCCAAAATACTTAAATTATCCATATCCAATCCCGTTTTCGTACTTGAAATAATCGAAAATGAGATTGATTTAAGTAAAACTAAGATTGAATCAATCTCAAAATGCGCTTCATTCAAAAATTATAAAATTGTTTTAATCCGAATTCGTACCTCAAATAATCCGAAAATGAGATTGATTTAATTAAAACTAAGATTGAATCAATCTCAAAATGAGCTTGGTTCAAGTAATATAAAGTTGATTTTATCCCGAATTCATGATTGAAAAAAACAAAAAAAAAAGAAATTACAAAGAAAAAATGATTATGATTGATTTACTTACCCATATTACACATTACAGAATGATGAAACACCAACATCATGCCCGATATGGTTTTTATCACAGAATATACAGAACTGACACGAGACGGAAGATTTTGCCTTTTTTTTGTCTCTTTCTAAGAAAGCTGCCCTTTTGCATTTTTTGTTTTGATTACGCAATTCGTGTTGATAGTAGCGGCCTGTTTTTACACATTGCCACTTTACTACCAAAAAACATTTTCTTTCTCTTTCTTCGAAAGCTGCCCTCGCAACTGATTTGGGCCTTTTTCACACGTCACTTTTTACAGTTCTGTGTATTCTGTGGTTTTTATTTTAGAAATCCTTTGTACATATTTAACCAAAAATATAAACTAAATGAGTAGCATGAGTTCAAATTTACTTTTTAACCCTTCGTTGTACACATGAGTCTGGCCAGACCTTTTTCCATGTGTATAGAAAATCAAAACATGCGCAAGCCGGTTGAACATAAAAATAATATGTATGTGTATTTCTTGTTTTGTTTTTTCTACACAATAAGCAAACCGGTTTTTCCAAACTTGTGTTGTGTTGTTGTAAATATAAAAAAAAACTTTGAAAAGGGATTCATTTTCGAAAGTAATCCCAGTTAGGATTGTTTTGAGTACGTTTAAGTGTTATTCGTACTTGAATTTTCGAGTACGACTCGTACTTAAAGTAATCCCAAAAATCTTGATTTATCCCGAGTGTTTTTCTTTCTGTGTACATACATACAATTTATTTTAGACAAACTCCTTAATATTTAATGTGCACTGTAAATTTGTAAGCCAACGCAAGTTTTTATTGAAGGTAAATCTTATTCCAAACTGTTAAATTTTAAATTATATGCAAAAATTAGGAAAAGGCAATTATATAAACTCGAGCTAATGTGTAAAGGTTCAAATACACTGATCAAAATACTCATCAAGCATTGCGGTAGGATTAGTGAAAATGTGCTTGTATGTGTCACACCGACGAGGCTGGATGGAAAATCATAAAATTTTGATATGACGGCGAATATTACGGCCAGAAGACGTAAACCAGTGAATTCGACTGCTGGACAAGCATTTGACAAGTGTATTTGGCCCTTAATACAAAGAAATCTAGATGTATCTTTTAGTATGCCGATCGACTCAGAAACACTTTTTAAAGTGATATTTTCCTGTCCGTCCGTTTATTTGGCTGGTTGTCTTTCCATGTCAACTGGGGTATTCATTCGGCTAACCGTTAATCAGTAAACCGATTAATTACTACCCCATTAACTGATCTGTTAATTTAAAATTGGCTATTTTCGATTAACGATTAAGCCGGATGAAACAATATTTTTTTATTTGTTTCGTTTTAAAACATATTTCTTGTGATTTTAAAAAGTGGCGGATTTAGGCCTGCTTCCTCCCTAATCACTCTATGTCGCCCTTTTTTATAGCACTGATTATCCAAAAACAAATATAAAAACTAAAATTATTTTATTTATTTTACATACATATGTACATATTACGGTGCTTCAAAATCGTGTGAAGAAGGCCGATTTATACTCTTCAAGGCTGGATCATTGCGTATGAACCACACCACCATATATTCCAAATTTAAACGAACTCGAATGACGTTTTAAGATCTCTAAATATTGCAATTAAAAAAAATTTTAAATTATGTATGTAATGACCATGGAAACCAGAAATATGCTCTAAATAATGCGTTTTATGCGCATTAAATATGCAGTAAAAACTTTAAAATATGCCCTGAAAATTGTTAAAAATATGCCCCAAAAATGCAAATATTGTAAATTGGAAAACAACAGTTCCATCTAATAAAAGCAATCCTAAAACTATAATCGGTAAAGACCAAGCACCATAGTATTTACGGGCAAATTTTCGAGATTTAACCCTATTTGGAAACGATGGGCAGTCATCGGCTCTCAAAAACAAAGTTATGTTAAGAGGTTAAAACTCGTATAAAAGTTATTTTTATCAAATTTTTTTGTCTTGAAGGTTTAAGGTTTAAGTCTTATTTGGAAAGAAGTTTTTATGGCTAATATGTAAAATTGTAGACCGATTCTAACTATTTACATAGAATTCTTTGTTAGTAGAATTAAAATGTATTTACCAAACTGGATCAAATTATCTACAAGATTGAAACTTCTTCTTTGAACACAAAATCAACATGGACAGGCAACCAGCCAGACGGACGGATGGTTATCGTTAGATCACTTTATATAAATATATATGTAATTGATTTTTCCTTAATTTTGTTTTTATGTATAAAATTTTAAAGTTTAAAAAAGCATTTATCGTTATTGATAACCTGTTCCCATGTTCTGTAACTTTAGTGAGAACTTCTCGCATCGAAAAGATCTGAAACAAAATATTCCATCGTTTCTCGAAAAGTGAGAAAAAGCTGTGTCTGTAACTCATGTCTAAAACTATCAAAAGAGATTACGTCGTTACGTTATAAATGTCATAACATTGCACCCGAAGCCGCTCTGACATTGCAGACGCTGAGCACGTCAGTAACACATATCGTTGACTGCGACAAAAATTTACTCAAATTGAACATTTTTTAACGACGGCGGCGAAAATACAACCGTCGGCTATACCAAATAATGATAAGTGCGACTTTAATGTTTGTTGTTTACAAACGAGCTTTGAAAAAGTTCGTATATTTTGTAAAAATTTTAAAAGCAAAATAATTTAACAATGGAAAAATGTGCCAAGAACAAAATGTCATTATTATTATTCTTTGCATTTTAATTTTTAATTGTTTTTTAGTGTTAACATTTTTTCTCGCCCCATTTTTATTCGTGAGTCTTTTGACAGTTCAAAGCGGGAACTTTTCTCACAAAAATGTTACAGACACACTTTTTCTGTAAATTGGCGAGTAATTTCCTTACGTGACAGCTAGTACTCGCCAAAAAAGTTACAGACACAGTTTAGTAAGAAAAACAGCTGTTTGTTTCAATTTATGGCATTTTTGTTTCATTTCACACATTTAAATCGAAAAGTTTCTCGACGCGAGAGTTACAGAACATGGGCACTGCTTTGTCTTGCAATTTTCTAGTAAAAATTAAATGTCGAAATTGAAGCAACACGTTCGGTATACAGATAAATATTTAAACATAAAAGCCAAAATTTCGCAAAAAAAAAAATTGGCATAGAAAAAATTTAACATGTATCAAAATGTGCCTTATAAAAGCAAAATATGCTCTTTAAACTTAAAAATGCTGCAAAAAAGGCTCTTTTAACTAAATTATGCATGAAAATACTGCAAACGGGAAAATTATTAAAAAGGTCTAAAACGGATAAATATATTGTTTCTGCCTTCATTGATCGCACGAGGAAAAACATGCAGTTGCATATTTATGGTTCCTGGTAATGACTTATAATTACGTCCTTTAGGATTTCTCCATGAATTTTATTACCTCTAAGATTGTAGAACAAACAAAAAATTATAATTTTTTTTTATATCCAGTGTGCACAAAAGAATGCATTCCATAAATTATTTTGATCCTCATGATTAAAGCTCAAAAAAAATGAATGGCATACACATTGCAGGAAGGATAACGATATCCTAGGGATTCTTCATTAAATATGAGTTATTTTACCTTCTTCTTCACAAATTTTTTGATAATGGACTGATTTTTATACCCTTCACCACAGGTGGAAAAGGGTATATATAAGTTTGTTATTCCGTTTGTAATTTCTACAGTTTTGATTTAACGATTCCGTCTGTCCGTCTTACGCTTGAAATGTGTTTTCCGGAGACTCCAGGCATGATAGCGGCTAGGTTGTTTCACATTTTTGTCACATATAGTCTACCATCGCTATGATATGAGATATGAGCAAAAACCACGACTACCTCTAATTTGTTCCAAAAATCCCTTGTGATTGTTGTATTTTTTTTACTTTTTGCTGTATATCTGGGGAACGGCAAAAGCCAAAGTTTCCAAATTGGGTACACACAATTAGGTTGTCAATACACACCATCCTACAAAATGTGAGCGTGGTACCTACCGTACAAAAAAAATTACAAATTGTATAAAAACCTACATTTTAGGGCTGCCATATGTCCTATGGATATGACTTATATACCAAAATATCGGACATTTTTAGTAGAACATATTTTATAAGAAACTCGGAAAAATCGGTTCAGATACAAAAAAATTATAACCAAAATTAAATTTTTTTTTTTTAATACCCACTTTCGGGAACCATAGATCTCCCCGAGTCCAAGCTTTATTTATTTATTAATATCAATACAAAGAAAGCCTCCAAGGCCAATTATTTATGTATTGTTGATAATAACCAATTTCACAAGTATTCCACTTAAAAACTAAAAACTTTTAAAAAAATTTACAAATTTAGCTGTTATATATAAGTATAGTATATATATGTATGGAATATAAAAATCCAATTAAGGACAAAATAAAAATTAAAAATTTAAAATTTAAAAAGTGGCAAGAGGCAGAAGAAAGAAAAAATAGTTAAGTGTCAATATATTAGGTCATAATTCCATTAAAATACTCAATTATTTTTCGCTTATATGTTAAAAATGAACAGGAAAAGAGTTTGAGACTATTAGGTAGAACATTCCAAGCTCGATAGACACGCACTACAAAAGAGCGGTCAGATATTGAAAGATGTCTAAACGGCACATCAATCTGAATATTACGTGTGGAGTTGATAAAAGAAAATTTATTCACTAAAATTTCCGGTTGTTGAGTTTTCATAATTTTATAAAAATGAAGCAAAATACGTATTTTTAGATAATCATCAAAACTACATTTTAAAAATTGTGGAACAAGTTCCCTAGTACGTTCATGCTCATAAACTTTCACATCAAAAACAAAACGAACAACTTTTCTTATAATTCCACTGAGTATATCCACATTGTATAACCAAGAGCCTGAAAAAACTTCAAGGCCATAATTAAACTGAGACATAATTAGGGAGTGAGCCAATCGGTATCTTACATGTCTAGGTGTATATGGTTTTAGGGAGTATAACTTTCTCAAGGTGAGACAAACCCTATTTGACAGCGAATTAATATGGTTATCAAAATTTAAACCCGAATCCAAAATAACACCAAGACATCTAAGAACATCAACATAATCAACTAATTGTCCATTTACATAAATCCGAGGACCAAACCAATTTCGGCTTTGCAAATAAAACGTCATAGCCTTAGTCTTAGTAGAATTAATCTCAAGAAAGTTAAGAGACATCCAGTTAGATATTGAACTCAGGTGGTTGTTTAGACGGATCTCAAAAAGGTCAGTTTGATGAGAATCAGATGTATATAAGAGTAAAATATCATCCGCAAATATATACGATTGACAAAAACCGTTGTTCATAAGGGGGATACAATCATTCAGGTAAGTAATAAATAAAATAGGACCCAGTATAGATCCCTGAGGTACACCAGAGGTTACTGCACCTATAGAAGAATTTATCCCATTTATTGAAACAAACTGTGATCTTTCCAATAAATAATTATAAATCAATCTGCATGCAGATTTCGAAAAATTGAAGTTTTCATGAAGTTTCCTTGCAAGAACGTTGTGGTTGATTCGATCAAACGCTTTCGTTAAATCAAGAGAGACTAAAACACAGTGCTGATGATTATCAAGTTGCCCTCTTATATTATCAGTTAAAGAAAGTAGTAACGATGTCGTATTGTGATTTTGCCTAAAAGCAAACTGATTAGGTCTAATCATTGAACCGCAGTGGGTCAAAATCTGCGTTTTCATTATAGTCTCAACTATTTTTGACATCGCAGGTAAGATAGATATCGGTCTTAAATTCTCAACATTACCATTCTTCAAAATAGGTACAACTCGACCCATTTTCCACGCAGTGGGAAATTTTGAGGTCATAAATATAGAGTTAACAAGATGGAGGAGTGGTCTACTTATAAGCGGAAATATAAATTTTAAGAACTTAATGGGAATTCTATCATAGCCTGTTGAATTAGAGTTTATGGAGCCTATAGCAAGTACCAGCCATTAAAGTTCTCAGTAAAATTATCAAAATTTAAATCACCTAAAAAATTAGGATTTTGATTATTCAAAAAACTAGAAGCTATGGATTCCACATTTGACGGATCGAGCTCAGAGTATTCACGACCAGCACAACCCAGTTGGCGAATCTTCTTCCATATTTGAGTATTATCAACACCAGAAAAAAGATTCTCACCATACTCCTTTCGAGACTTTCTAATAATAGATTTCGTTTTATTCCTTAGCCTACAATATTTCCTCCAATTAATCTCAGACCGATCCCTACGATAGGCTTCGTAAGCTCGATCTCTTAAAGATCTGACTTCCACAATACGTCTGGAACACATCCAATTTGAATCATCAGACTTTAATTTTACAATAGTTGTGGGTACACAGTCGTGGAGACCATTCACTAAGTTATTAATTGTAGAAAGTTGCAAATCAACATCGCTCGTAGTAAAAATAGGAGATATATCAAAAAATTCAAGATGCCGATTAAAATCCTCATAATTTACATGATAATAATCCTTAATTTCAAAACAATTTCTACGTTTTTGAGATGAGAATTTAACCGAAACGATTATAAAGCTGTGGTATGACGAAAAAAATGGATAAAAGAATTGTTTACTATAGGCCATAGTGGAAGGTTGACTCAGGAGAAAGTAGTCTATTAGCGAGGTAGTATTAGTAGGCAAATGAAGATGTGTGGGCAAACAGTTGTGCACACAGGTTAGACCACATCTTGAAATCACAGAACGAAGATTGTTCGGTTTCACCACATCAAAAAGATTATAATTAAAATCGCCCATGATAACAATATTAGAATATCGGTCAAACAAATCACTATGAAGGTTTTCAAACGCCCCTACATCACCATATGGCAAATATACCACACCAACTATCACCGAAACACCATTACCAAATACTTCAATGAATAACGATTCACAGACTCCATATTGTCTGCCAAAAAAAATTGTTTTGTAACGTAATTTGTCAGATATGTACAGACAGACACCCCCGGCCCTTGTAGGATGACCATCACCCCTACCACCACTCGAACTTGGGCGATCATTCCTGACAATCTTATATCCAGACAGACCCAGTGATTGCGAAAGCATATCCGGTTTAAACCAAGTTTCAGATATCCCAATTATGTCAAGGCCGGACTTACTGAATGTGCTTTTAAACTCTTCGAGCTTGACATTTGAATTCGAAGGACTTAAGCTTTGGGCATTAACGTGTCCAAAAATCAAACTATCAGACGACAACGGAAGAGATGAATTTAAAATTAAGCTATCTCCAGCCACAGGTCCAAGATTTTCATCATGGATCATCAAACATAAACCAATATTCAGATTTGCGGGGGAGCCAAATTACAGTAAAACAGATCAAATATAGATTTACTTTTAACATTAAAAAAATAAAAAATGAAATTTAAATTCAATGGTAAAGAAAAAAGAGATAAGTTGTTAAAGACATTATATATGCAGTCCATAAAGCAAATATCAAAAAAATAATTATAATTATAATTTACAAAAATTTTAATATTCCAATCAAAAAAGAATCAAAATCAAAATATGAATGTTTACAATTACATTTACATTAACCCTAAGTCCAGACGAGAATTTAGTTGGGAAAAATAATTGCCTAGGCAATTTTAAATTTAAAATAAATTTAAAGCTTTAAAACGCATACATACATTTTAAAACTAAATTTACAAATCCTTATTAAAAATAGAAAAAATAAATAAATTGAATAGATTATTGCCATAGAAAATGCCAGTATTTATTTACATACAATTTCATGTTCTATGTCTAGCATACATTTGCTCCACGTTATTTTGACGTAGAATCTTTATAACATTATGTTAACAAGAACTAAATTGCATGTCTGGACGTAGGGTTAATGTACATATGTGTATCAATTTATCTCATAAGAACACATATATACAATTTTTTTTTCTCTTTTAAATTTTATGGAGTGTTGGTTTCTATACCACATAGACGACCATCAAGAAAATTCGCACACTGCTGTACATCCATTAAAGCACTTTCACCATCAAGTTTTGTGATCTTAGCCATTGGTTTATCCATGTTAAGTATATAAAACTTTTTTATTTTTTTAGCAAGCAACAATTTTCGACAAAGATAATGCAATTTGTTGGACGCAGGAGATAAGTTGTCGTTTAAGTATACTCTAGATTCAATAGTGCCACCAATTATTTTGTTTAACAACAAAGGCTGGGCTTTAAAATAGTTTTTCATTATGGCATCCCGTAATTGAACAGAGTTAAATTTAATAATAAAGCGGTTATGTTGTTTTATATGGCAGCAATGATATATATCACAGAATACACAGAACTGTAAAAAGTGACGTGTGAAAAAGGCCCAAATCAGTTGCGAGGGCAGCTTTCGAAGAAAGAGAAAGAAAATGTTTTTTGGTAGTAAAGTGGCAATGTGTAAAAACAGGCCGCTACTATCAACACGAATTGCGTAATCAAAACAAAAAATGCAAAAGGGCAGCTTTCTTAGAAAGAGACAAAAAAAAGGCAAAATCTGCCGTCTCGTGTCAGTTCTGTATATTCTGTGATATATATCCGACTGAGCAATGTCAACACCCACCAGCTTTCCAATTTTTATCATATTGTTTCTTAAGGGCTAAAAAATCAGAGCGAGTTAAACTCTCTGTTTGGTTTAAAATGTGTTTAAACCAACAAATCTATAAATCACCAAAGAGATAAACCATTTTTAAACGCATAAAATTGGGCGTTTAAACTACCAATGCAGACCATATGAATTTGCTAAGATTTATCGTAGTGCTGCCACATGTTATTTTTTTAACAACATATAATACATGGGACACTGATTTATAGTTGTTGAGTTTAAACTACATATAAATTCAAGTTTAGTTCAACTAAACCAACGTTTAAACCATCAGTGATTTTTTAGCCCTAAGTCATTCAAAGGGCTACTTAAACCACTAATCACAATATCAGATCTATTTATTCGTCTTACCAACATATTATATTTATCGCGAAGAATGGTAAATTTGGCCTCATTACTCTTATCTGCTTCTTTAACTATGGTGCAGCAACGTGACACATCCGATTTAACATTCGATATTTCTTTATTGATTTCACTTCGAAAATTGTCAACAATATTTAACAATTTTGTTTCGAGATTTTGAAAGCCAGTGACCATACCTTTTTCAATATCCGATCTTGTTTCATCCATCTTACTTTCAATAGATTTCTGTATTTCCTCAATTCGTTTAATAATATCACCATTATTAAACTTTCCCACAGTAGGACCATTTGCACAATTCTCACAAATGAAACTCAAGTAAATGGCAAATTTCTTTTAAAACACGTCGGTATATAAATCTGTCAAATCAGTTAAAAAAATTGCTTTGTTATAACCAAAATACTGAATATATATATATTAGGGATGCCAAATGGGACCAGGTTTTTTGAAACCCGGGATTCGGGATTTTTTATTCAAAAAAACGGGATCCCGGAACGGATCGGGATTTAATATATAAAGGCCAATTTTTAAAATTCATATATATATTTATAATAAAATGTTCATGTATAAGTATTAAAACAAATAAATTCATTAAGAATATTAAACTCATTACAAAATTAAACAGTTTAATGTATTCTTTTAAAGAAATATGAAAAAATTATGTATTAAAACTTATATTTTAAAAAACTTCTATAACAAATTAATGACGTCTGATAGATAATCGATACCTTATTTTACTGAAAACATACATATGCTGCCAACGAAAACAATGTTCGCATTAAACTCTTCTGGTTGGTATCGTAAATAAATAGATACATAAGTATATGCTATATCAAAATAATTTATTTATTTTATCTCAAATATATATGCAAGTATAAATTTAATTAAATAAACTTAAACAGATATGTGTCGAAAGACCTTTAGTAGAATCTCCTAAAGTTTTTAAGACTTTTTTGCACAACTTGCATTGTGCGTGCGCAGTTCTATTATCATTCACTTAGAAAAAGGACCACACCAAACTTTGTCTTCTGATTTTATTTTCTGTGGTACAAAATGCATTGCAAGTAACATTTATTCACTTGCGACTTCTTTTTGTAACCAGTTTAAAATTAGATTCATTGCCAGTATGATTTAATATTAATTTTTTGAAGTTATTTTTAACAGGATGACTTACGTTTATTTAAATATAGTTGTATTTAATAAAAAAATACCACATATTTACTTAATCCAAAATCTCGGGATTTTTACATAAAAAATCCCGGTATTCGATGCTTAAATTTTAATAATAATCCCGGGATTTCGGGATTGGCATCCCTAATATATATACATATACATACGTGAACTCGCGAAAACGTGAACACTCAAAAAGGTGAACGTCTCAGAAACGTGAACAAATTTATTTTAACACAGAGTATTCTAAAACTTGAACAAAATCTGGAAGCTCTAAAACGTAAACACATTTTTGTTTACTTTTTAAAATGTTTGGTTTAATTGGGGAATCCCTGAATTGATTTCATATATTGGTTTATGTTGTTTTTTCTTAATTGTATCCATGTATGTATACGCTGACGTGTTAGTTAGCTACGTTATTCGTGAAAGTGAAAAATGTCATTAAAAAACCGAAAGATGGAATTTATCTATTAGACTCAGCATGGAGTCAAATTTCACAAGAAATTTTACACAAATACTGGAACATTTTAAATATATTTTTTGACCAAAATAAGACATAAGACATCTAGAAGAAACTTCTTCAGGCGCTTAATCCTCCGGTTTTTTTTATTATCGTAGGTTTTAGTATTTTTAGAGAGTTTTATTTAACTTATTAATTTGATCATAGATTGAAGTGACCCTTTCTACGGTGAAAGACTAGAACAACAATTCTGAAGAAAATCAGGATGACACCGAATTATTATTAATATCAACTGAATTATTGCATAGACATACATATATTTTTTGTTGCTAAAAACTAATAATATATTTGTTTTAAAATACTTGGTGTTAATTTTTTAAAATTTTGGCATTCGATAACGTGAACAATCTCGAAAACGTGAAACGCCGTGGTAAAAATTAGTTCACGTTATCTTGAGTTCATTGTATATATATACATATATATATAAAACTTAAGTAAATGGTAAAATTATTCCTTAATACGCCGGTACATAAAACAAACAAATCGGTTAGCAATGGGTAATTAATGAGCAAAATACTCCAAAAATAGGCTAAAAAACATAAAAATTTTGATACAATCCTACATTTTAGGGCTGTCATATGACCTATGGAAACGACTTATGTACAGCGTGGCCATTTTGACATTTTTGCAGCTAGATTTAGCATTATTTTATCTGATTTAGCTGCAAATTTTCCATTTAGCAGTTAGCATTTTTTTTAGCCTTTTTCAACTACATATTTAGCATTTTTTAGCATTATTTAATTTAAAAATATTCAAGTAATCTTCTTTTAAAAATCTACCACAATTTTTTGTTGATTACACAAATCCCTACTCTTTTGCTAGTAGAAACTGTGCAATCTTTTGAGAGATCTTTCATATCAAATTGTTTTGAAATTTGATCATTTTGATCCATTAAATTCATGTTTAGCTGATTTTTTTCGTCAACGCCATATTGCAATTTCGATTTTGAAAATTTTTTGGAATCGAAAAGAGGTACAATAACTTTTGAAATAGAAAAACAAATTGGAATTACATGCCGAGATTTTATAGCTCAATTAATATGTCAACTTAGATAACGATTGCCAAATAATTTTCATAATTAATTAAATACTAACTTTTTTGTGTAGAAAACAGTTTAAAAACTAATCAATGCAAATTAAACGAACATTTTAAAGAAGAAATTATTGATTTCACTGTAGAAGAAATAACAACTTTGGAACATCAGTGACAGAAATTAAATTCAAATAAATTGTTAAATAAGAACTCAACAGTTGATTTCTGGAAAGATGTTTATGGATTTAAAAATGCATTAAATGAAAATAAGTGAATTAGTTTTTTTTTTTGCAATGAAGTTCTTGGTTTTGCCAATTAGGTTTTAAGAGGTATAAATCTCTTAAAAAGGAAAATTCGAAAGACTATAAATTTGCTACTTAAATGTTGCGATAGTTTTAAAAAAATGTACGATCTCATTTAAAAATGCGATGAGAGCATATATTTTAATGATATCTCGATCGATTCTTCAGAAGCTGAGGAAGAATTTTCATTTGATGTATATGGGTGTTTCTCTGGTTATGCACGCGACATTTGTACGCGTTTTATTGTGTTTGAATATTAAAAAAATAGAAGTGGATTGGAATTTTAGAATGAATTCTAGAATCGTTACATTGTTTGTGATGAGTTCTTTCTAAAAAGTATATATAATGGTAAATTGAGCACTGGGTACCCAAATGCCATGCAATCAAAGTTGACTTACTCACGTGACAAAAATAGAAGTGCCTTTTAGGACCATAAGAAAAAGTGCGAAAGTAAGTGAATTGTAGGAGGTTTTTATTTCGGAAAAAATGTTTTTATAAAGGTTAGTAATGGGCCTTTATAATCATGTTTTGTTCAAAAGCAACTATGCATGGGTTGGCGAAGAAAAAAATAAATTGTAAATTACGCACGTGAGATTACGCACGTGACACTTTTTACCTTCATACATATTTTAGTAATTTTACATATATTTTCAGAAGTTTTTAACAAAAAAATTAAACTTTTATTCAAAAATGAAAAATAAAAAATAAAAATATACTACAAAATTAATCCAACTTAATTAAATTATTAAAAAAAATTATGCGAGCGCTTTGATTTTTTAAGTCACGGTGGACCATTTCAGAGAAATACCCATATTTAATTTATAAAATGAAATTTTTATTGAACATGTTACATAAATTTTATTGAAATAGTAATTAATAACCATTTATGGGTCAAGTTCCCTTGATATTTTGTTGTGGTATGGTACCTTTTTTTTGAAAACTTTTTTCTACGTATATAAATTCTGAAATATATTTCTTTTATAGTGTTAAGACTTTTTATGTTTAATAAAATTTTTTTGTTTTTTTTTTTTAATCAGTTTGTTCTATTGATATGATATGAGTTTATAGGGAAGACTTATGTAAAATAAATCATGTAATCATGTATAACGGTATATTAAGTAAAATAACAAAAAAATATACAATTTAAATTTTAGCATTATTTTTTGGAAGTTTAGAATTTTTTTAGCATTATTTTAAAGCCGATTTAGCTGTAAAATATTTTTGGATATGGCCACACTGCTTATGTATCAAAACATCGGCAATTTTTAGTAGAACATATTTTTTAAAAAATTGGTTTTTAAAACACAACATCCGTGGCACCAAATATAATTATTTATATCTTAAGAATGGTGTTCACATAATTTTTTGTTCTTATTGCGCCATGGTGAAGGGTATATAAGATTTGGCACAGCCGAATATAGCACTTGTTTTTAATTAAAACACGTTTTCGGAAAGAAACTTCATACAGATAACGATTTTTGGGAGAGTGCAAATTCTATGGAATAAAAGTTTCATAATACAAGACGGCAAGCTACTAAGCTTTTCAAAAAAAAAAAAAGTTTTGAATCCGCATTATCACAAAATCAGCTATTTTATTTAAAAATTTGACTTCATAATTGTAATTATCGCCAAAATATTTTACAGATTTTGTGTATCGTGTTCCATGGTATTCGAAACTTTATCGCTATACAAACCTTTAAAATTAAATTTTTTGTTAAGCGATTTTTGGTTATTTGCACTTTTAATAGGTAGTCACGTTGAAATGGCCTTGGAGAGGTGGAAAATTTCAACGTCGAGTTTTTAAAAACATAATACATCGTATATGTACATACACTCAAAATATTATGTAGGTAAAATGAAATATAAAACGAATGAAAATTCATTTAAAACCCGGTCAACTTTTTTTTCATTTAAATCAGACTAAAAATTTGTTTATTTTTAAAGGTTAAAAAAATAACTCACTAATTACAGTAAAAACTACTGACTTTTTTTTTGTTTCGAAAAAAGAAAATTTAAACGTACTAAACTTTTAATTAAATAACAAACAAGATACAACTTAATATTTTAAATGAACCGAAAATCATTCGTTTTTGTAATTTGTTTTTTAAACAACGTGCCTAAAAAGTTAAAAAATAATTTTTGTACAAAAATAACAATATTTTGGTTTAATTTTAACTAAACGGAAAACTTTAAAAATAAACTACAAACAGTTAATGTAAAAGTTTTTTGAGTGAACATATAACATACGTTTTTTTTTAATTCACATACATATAATTATTCCAATCTTTTGGCCAATTCAAAGCAGTGTCTTATCAGTCTCATATTTCATACACATTTCAATTATTTTATGCATAGAATTTTGTTTATAATTTTCAAAAAAAAAAAATTTTAAATTTTACACATAATTGGTGTGTTAAACAAAAATTTATTACAAATTTTATAATTCTCTTTCAAAATTTGAGGTTTTAAAAAAATAAAATACATATGTATGTATGCTGTTAACATAGAAAAACAAAAGTTTTCAAAAATAAATAATTAAGTTTTTGAATCAGCGCTTATTTTTTTTTATATTCCCCACCACAATTACACTCAATTTATATGATGAATTTTATGACGTCCAATTTTGGACGTTGTTTTTGTTATAGTTGAATTTTTTATTTTGATTGAATTGTTTGCTTTTATTATTTTTTTGAAATAAAATGAAACAATAAAAAGTAACAATGAAATTACATATTATGTATATGTTTGTTCATAAATATGTACATATGCACAAAGGTATATTAATTTTTTTAATTTGGTTATAGTTTCAGCAAAATACGTTCGATATATCGATATTTTTAAAATAATAAATATCGATACTCTTAAAAACATATCGATTCGATATATATCGATATATTTTTTTAATTTGCCCATCCCTAACTTCGTGAGCGTCTCCCTTTTTTTCGTGGACATATGTATTTATATGCCAAAGTTAATGTTTCTAGATTAAAAAACGACCAGTTGTAAAACAAAAAAGTACCAAACAGTTATTCTCATTCGCTCAGGACATGTTTAATTTTATGTTTCTAGATCTAATACTATCAAAAATTCAAAAAATGCCAGTTAAAGAACATAAAAGTACCAAAAAATTCCTCACAGGTACTTATCCACTCAGGACGTAAAACAAAAAGCTAAAGAAAGGAATTTAGTTTTCCGTAATTCCCCCTTTTTGGTCCTTTTCCCACCATTTAAGTACCAACAATATTGCAGTAGGGGCACAAAAATAACCGTTCGAATTTCAAAAAAGGATCAAATTCGTATTTGGATTTTTAAGATTAGTTTCGAATGTGATATAAACTTTATTTCTGTGTTGAAAAGATTGATGGGGTGACAAAAAGATCCAAAATACAGGTTTCCTCCGAATTTCAAAAAATTACCAGACACTTGTCCGCTTATCTTTCTAAAGAACAACGATAAGTATTAAAAATTTGATTTGATCTCTTAAAGTTCTGGATATATAGTGTTACAGATTTTACCCGTTCTTACCTTTTCTTTCCCTTAAACATTCGAATTTTAAAAAATCCCGTCTTAGTGGAGCAATTTAGGAATAGACCAACCTCTTGTCAAGTTTTTAGCCTCAGACTCTTAGGCTGTGCGATGATGAATCAGTCAGTAGTGTTACAATTTTATATGGATAGATAACCCGAGTTTTTGTCTATTTTTATGCATAAACTTTATTCAAAGGTTTACCCTTTATAATTTATTCTTCTTGATTTTATGAAATTCATAGGCCAGTTTTTGGGACGTGGATTAACGTTATACTCAGTTTAACATATGTTGAAACTGAAAAACAGCTTTGTGGTTTATTTTATTTCAATAAATATCAAAATTTTAAACAAAAGGCGTTCCGTTAAATTTGTATACTAATCTTGGTAGTAAAATCGTTTTGCTGGCTAAAAACACTATCTTATCTTTGCAACAGAAAAAAAAATAAATAAATTATTATTGGTTAAGTCAAAAGGTTTTTCGAATTTACTGTACCACAGTAGGTCTATGTGGGTTCACCCACTTTTAAACGATAGGATGGCGTTCAAGAACTTCAGAAATAATAAAATATGCATATAAAGAATATTCTTTGAATTATCGGGAGTTGCAATTTTTAGGTTCAACATTTTGACCCAAAGAGCTTGTGTCCCAAATTTGTTCTATTTCGCTTTTTCTCTATTAGTTTTCGAAACGACATCGTTTTAAACTTCTAATTTTTCTGTTTTCTTAAACACTACAGAGTTACCTTGTTTGTTTCAAAAAATGCCTGGAGTTATCTAGTTTTTACAAAAAAATTGGTATTTTTCTGATTTTTGTTTTTTAAATAATTTTTAAATGAAAAACTATATCAAAATTTCGTTCTGACAGGGTGATAGTAAATGAAACACGCTTTCTATTTTTGGTGTTATCTCAATTTTTGCAAAAAGTGGAGTTAACAAGTTCTTCCGTACGGCCACAGATTTATTGAAATAAACTGTGTGATAAACATTCGGCAACAAAGCAAAAAGATGAAATATTAATGTTCTTTCCTTCCTCTAATTCTTGCAAAGACCAAATAAAAGGCTCTCTTTTATTTTGAGGATTGTAGCACCGCGATCATATACAACAAACTTAAGGTCCAACCATAATGTGCTTAAGTTGGCTTAAGCAAATGTATGAATACATGTAAATTATATGAGGCAAACCATATTGAACTTAAGAACACTTTTTGCTAAGTTTAATGAAACTGTTTTTTGCTTTAGCAAGCTGCTATTCTAATCGCACATTCCGTACGGAATCAAAAGTTATTTTATTTTGTTTTTTTTAAAGACATTTAAGAGACTTTTTGTTAATTTTTGACAGTAGGTTAAGCAAAGCTATGCATATTATAATAATTTATAATTTATAATTTCTTCACTTTCCCGTTTTTTATTTTTAATTCGTATTTTTTATCATTGTAATTAATCACAAATAATTTTTATTTTTCACACTTGTTAAACACATTTAACCACGAAGTAAAAATTTAACTAATCGCCATTTTTAATGTTTAGGTACATATATTTTTCGCTTTAGTATTGGCAAGTTTAGTTTTATTTGAATTTAACATTTGATACAAATTTGACATCAAATTGATAAAAAATTTAATGTCAAATGTTTATTTTCAAATCATTATCAATTTGAATTTAAATGTTATAATCAAACAATTGAAAAACGTTTGAGAATTGTGTTTGATGTCAAATGATAGCGTCTTTTCATATCAAAGGTTTGATTCGTGTTTGTTCGGTTGCAAAAGTTGGGCTTCAATAGACAAAATTGCAAGAGCGTTAATCAGAATCAGCCACTCACATGCAAAATATATAACACACTCACATTTTTATTACGTTTTTCATAAATTATCATTGAAAAGGGGAATCACCGAAATATAAATTAAAACCTTTTGATCAGTGATGGGAATTTAGCTGTTTTCCCGCCAAATCTAGCGATTTTATAAGCAGTGGAAAGAAATTATTTGAGGTATGTATGTACTTATATATGTATTACCAATATAAAAAGGTTAAAATACAAAGATTTTTTAAGAATATTATTTTATTTCTTTTATTCAATCTGTGATCAGAATCGATAACCATTTTAATCGACTTACTAATTAAGAAGTAAATTCAACAATCGAATTACTTAATATGTGTAATTTAATATAAATTTCGTATTCGTTTAAAGTAAAACTTGGTCAAATAAATTTTCGAATTTGAATTCACCTTACATTCTTATACCTTTAAATTTTGGCGTAAATCCACCACTGCATATACAAGAGGAATGTGTTTAGAAAATATTTGTTCATGCAATATACTTCCTTCTAGCAGTACATTCCTAAAATAGAGTACAACAACAAAATGCAAAATGTTCGGTGATGAACTTTGCCAGGATGAGTCAGATGATGACCTGACAACAGAAGAAACTCTCGATAGTAACACAAATGTTTGGTATGCTATTTTTTTTTAATCGGTTAGCCGATCAATAACAAAATTAACCGATAAAACCAAAACCTCGGTTAATTAATCGAGCGGTTAGCCGATTAAGCCAAGACCCGATTAAATGAATACCCTAATGTCAACCTTGTGCGCAAAGAACAAGTCGTAATTTTAAGGTACATAATTTCATAAAATTGGGTAAATACGTTTTTTTTTTTAATTTATTTATTTGATTAAATCTATGGATATTAATCCTTACAGACTACTATATATTACAAGATTATTAACGAAACATTTTGTTTAGACATATTAAGTATTTAAAAACAGGATAATATTGCGTTTAATTACTTTTACATTAATAGAAAAACCGATTAAGCTATACAATTCATTGAAATTTTTGCATATTCTCCTCAAAGGACCAGCATCAGCATAACTTGTTTGAACAACAGGAAGGTACAGAGGAATTAGGTGTCGGGTAAAACGTCGTGGAATATTAAAATTTATGTTACGAAGAAGGAAGTCGGAGAGGACATCGCCATTAATTAAATTAATTAGAAATGCCACATTTAGCATAGTCCTTCGGCTTTTTAAGGTAGGTAGTTTAATTAATGATAACCTCGCAGTATACGAAGGAAGATTCCCAGCATAACGACCATAAAAAAGAAACCTATGTAAATTGTGAAAATCGGTCTTTAATATCACAAGTCCCCATGCAAACTTCTTTCCTTTTGTCCAAAAATCATTTAATCATGTTCGTATTTATTTATTTATAGTTAATCTGTGTTACAATAACACAGAGTTACATATTGTATACTATTAAATTTGTATTGAGATTAATTTTGGCCCAAAATATTTTACTGCAAATTAAATTTAGTTGAATCGGTTCACATTTAAACATACTTACATACATACAGCTTCTAATTAAATGTCAATGCCGAAAATATTTAAGCTATTTTATCCATTTAAATGTTAATACATATTAGTATAAAACTTAGCGAGCTGCCCTTTAATTGTGTGAACTGACTGCTGAAGTGACATGTGTGACTGAGGAATTTAATCGTTAGAATGCAACTGGAATTTTCGAGAGAAAAGAACTTAAGCAAGCAAATAATAAAATACGTTGATAAAAAGGCTTAATGCTTAAAACTTAAGCACTTAAAAAATATATGCAACAATATAAAAAGTACGTTACAGTACTGCTAAGACAGAGTTACATAATAATCGAGTAAGAAAGTATAGTCGGTCAAGCCCTTCCATATGATACCCAACACCACAGCATTAAAAAATCGTAACGGTCCCTTTTTTGACCATGACATACATATAACAAAGCCTTTACATTTGACATCACTGGCAAGACATGAACTTTATGAATTTTTAAAATACAAAAATTTCGGAATTTTGATAAAAAAATTATTTTTTTTTCCAAAAAAAAATATATGTTTCTAAAACGACTGCGCATATTAGAAAAAAGTTTTACTTTTCTTAAAGGAAATTTTATTGCGGAATTTCGGTTTCTTTAGTAATTTCAATAAACTAAACCGTTTTTGAGTTACGCGAATATATGTTGTGCAACCTCCTTCACTTTCGAAATAACGGTATACATATCTCGAAAACAAGAGCTAACCTAAAAAACGGTTACCACCATTGGATTCAGCATGCCCGAATGATGTTAAAACGCCATGTACATGGCTCGTCTAAATTTGCAACTAGCACAGTGTTATTAATGCAGCCAATTTGACAAAACGAATGATGCAGACTTTGGGGCAACTTTCATTTTCAATTCTTAGAATTGAGTCCTAAAATCATGTGTTGTACTGTGATATGAAAAAGATCTTTTTTAAATTAAATTCTTTTTAATGTGTGTTAAACTTTCAAAAGTTAAATTTTTATTTTTTTTAAGTTAAAAAAAGAAATAATGTAAAATTTAAATAAAGTTATTTAAATACTGGGTCCTTAATAGGGATTGAACTATTTTTTAGATTTACAATTGTATCAATGATGCAGAAAACTCACATTAAATTGTCTATGGTTCGTTTGTAAGTCTGTTTAACTTTAGATTTCAACTTGTGGTTGAGTGCATTTCAAAGTTTTAAATAATTGTGGTTTCAGTTGTTCGATACTTGTTAACAAACAATTTAACAAATTTACAAAGTATCTTAGGGATAAATATATGTGTGTATGTATGCATAATACATTGTGTACAAATATCAAATTGTATTAAAGCAAATAATTTGTGCACTTTATTTGCAAACACTCAACAATACAACAAGTAAATTTAATATTTGTCATTTGAATTTGTACTAATTTATTATTGAAAAACGAGTCGATATGGATAAACGTCAATGCATACCAGTGTGGCCATATCGTAAAAATCGTAAACTGCCAAAAAATAATGCTAAACATGTTAAATAAAATATTTCATTTTATAAATTAAATACGTCATCAAATGAATATTCTTCTTCAGCTTCTGAAGTATCGATCAAGATATTATTATTATACATTAACGTCATTCTAAACTAAAACCCAATTTTAACTTCCTCTTTGCTAACTGGCAAAACCAAGAACTGCATAGCAAAAGAAGCTAATTAACTGAATGGGTTTTCATGTAATGAATTTTTATATCCATATACATTTATCCAGAAATCAACTGTCATATGAATTTGGTTTCAGCCACTGATGTTCCAAAGTTGTAATTTCTTCTACAGTGAAATCAATAATTTCTTCTTTCGTTCGCTTAATTTTCATTTATTAGTTTTTAAACGGTTTTCTAAGATGACATATAAATTAAGCTATAAAATCTCGGCATGTAATTCATATTTATTTTTTTTTTCTATTTCAAAAGTTATGCTATCTCCAAGTCGAATTTATTATGAGTGGTCTTAAAAGCCCTGATGTCAAAAAATTTTTTTTTTATTATCTTTGTTTCTGTGAAATAAAACAATTTCTGTTTATGGCATTGTACAATGATTTTACAAAAACAAATTGCTTGTGGTTTTTGTACGAGTTGTACTAGTTGTAGTACCGAGATTACCTGGAATGAATTCGCCTTGGGTATCTCTTTTCGATTCCAAAAAATTCAAAATCGTAATTGAGGGAAAAAAATCGTTTTTACATGAATTTAATGGATCAAACTGATAAAATTGTAAAACCATTTGATATGAAATGTCCTTTAAAAGATTGTACAGTTGCTATAGCAAAAAGTAGGGGTTTGTATTTGCATTCAACAAAAGTGTGTGGTCGTTTTTCAAAAAAAGATTACTTTAATATTCTTAAATTAAATAATGCTTAAAAATGCTAAATATGTTGTTGAAAATGCTAAACAAAATGCTAACTGCTAAATGAAAAATTTGCAGCTAAATCAGACAAAAAAATGCTAAATCTAGCTGCAAAAATGCCAAAATGGCCACGCTGATGCATACACACATACCATTTTGTAAAGCAATCCAATCGTATTCGATGTAGTTACTTAAACTCAATCCAATCAATTTTTCAGATGTTATTTACAATCATTTTGGCTTTTAGAATAACAAGCTTGAGAATTTTTTTTCGAAAATTTGGCAATATTTAAAAATATGTAATTACTTTTGAAATTATATACATCGTCACCTAAAATGCAAACTAACGTAACATCACTCTTAATAAGTTTACATGAGAAGAAAAAAAAACGTTGTAAAATATTTTTTATTTTTTTTATTTATTAATTTTTCATTTCATTTCCTGTACAACAAGACAGTGTCTTATAATTACAGTACAGGAACGTAAAATGTTACATATAATTATTACAAAATGGTTCTTGGAATTAAAACAAACAAAAAATACAATTATTAAAAAAGAATATAAGTCATATAAAACATTTCAATCAAAAAACAAAACAATTAAAAAAAAGTTATTTAAAAACATTTTGAAACTGTTAGCATTACGATTTAGTTGTTGCTTTAGTGAAAGAAGGTTCCAATGACGAGCGGCATGAATAAACAACTGCCATTCAGAGACTTAGGTTTGATGTCGTGGAACTATAATATTATGGTTCCTTTGAGATTGAAAAAAACGTATCTTCTCAAATAAATATTTGGGGGTTTTAGTGTTTATCACCCTGTGTAAAAAAATAAGTGTTCGGATTTTCAAAAGATTTTCGAAGGAGACTCCATACAGACTGTTTGAAACGGATGAAACACGATCGAAACGACTTAGACCGTACACATATCTCAAAATATTGTTGAATAAAGTATTTAATTTTCTTTTCCGCTGAATCACAGTTTGCAAACAGTTCACATCCATATATTAAACTAGAAATCAGATACGCCTTGGCAAGTAAAAGTCTTATCCTCAATGGGGTAAAGTATTGTGACAACCATAAGGTCCGTACTTTTAATATAGGACTGACCAACTAAACAGTTCACATGATCGTTCCAAGTGAGACTATTGCTAAAAAATTATTCCCAAATTTTTCGCTGCCTTCACAATCTAAATCTTCTCACCATTTATGACAATGTTATCAGCAATGGTGGGAACAATGGTATGAGCAATACTTTTTCTACATATAACAATGCACTTAGATTTCCAAGGATTCAAACAGAGCCCGTTTGCTGAAGCCCACAGGTATATTTTGTTCATTTCAGTATTTACAATTGATATACCCAAAGCAATACTATTCACAGGGCTACTTAAATAAAGTTGCACATCATCCGCATACAAGTGGACTTTGCAATTGGATAATTGTTTAGGTAAATCATTTAAATGTGTCGAAAAAAGAAGTGGCTCCAAAATAGAGCCCTGTGGCACTCCTTTAATTAGAGTTAAAGAGTTTGACCAAGAGTCTTTCAAAAATACCGATTGTGTACGCGCCGAAAGGTAAGAAAAAATGAGATTGGTAGATGTATGGGCAAATCGAAAAAAGTGTCTCAGTTTACTTATAAGCATCTGATGGTCCACTGTGTCAAATGCCTTCTAATGATCAACAAGTACTAAAAAGTTAATGTACCCATTATCGAGTCTCTGTCGTATATTCTTACATACCTCCGCAAGAGCTGTAATACAGCTATGACCCCGGCGAAAACCAGATTGCATATTAGAAAGCAAATTATGTTCATTAATATATCCCAACATTTTTTCCAAAACTTTAGATAGATAGTACAAGATGGCTTTTGGTCGTTATTCACCATTTGACTTAGGTAATGTAATAACTTTCGCATGTTTCCATCTTATTAAACAAATGAGTAATACATGGTAAAATCAAAGGCAAAATTATCTTTACAAATTTTGGGTGCATATTATCAAATCCCACTGCGTTGGATTTCATCAACTAGACGGTCGAGATAACATCATATTGAGAAACATAGGAAAATCTAAAAAACTGGTTATCAATATTAATATTCGACGAATGTGAAGAAAAATCGTAGAAGTCGTGGTTCGCTTGTATCGAAGGAGTGCTTGTAAAAGATTCGTTAAGAGTATTTGCATCAATCTGGCAATCATTATTCTTGTCAGTTTTGCCAATACCTATTTCACGGATAGCTTTCCAAGTTTGCTATCTATTGATCAACTCTTTGGGCATCCTGTGGAGATAAACAATTTTCATGACGATATATGGCAAATCCTACAAGAAATACCGTTTTTCACAAAAATGGCACCATGCCGGCATGATTTTCCCTGTCAGCCCTAAAAACTTTATACCCATCAAGACAGATAAGGCTATCAGGAGTCGTTGTTGCAAACCACTTTTCAGAAACACAAATGATATCGATGTTTGAATTAAAACTAAAAACAAATCTAAATTCGTCAATTTTATTCACCCCTATCATGAATAACAAGTGGAATTTTTGTTCCCATGAAATTTTCATTCCCCTCGAAGGGAAAAAAGCAATCATGAATCTCATGTGAAAAATTTTTCACGCTATCAGTTCCAGTGAATGTAACAAAAAAGAAGAAAGATTAGAAAATATTAAAAAAAATAAAATCAATGAAATTTATGTTCAAAAATATACACGTATATATTTTAAAGAAAAGTGAAAATAATAAAGCTAAATGATTAGTATTGGAGGGATAGGTTGATTGCAACGTTAGTTGTTTGCACTTTTTAAATTTTATGTTGTAAAATATTTCCCAAAATTATGCCACCACCTCTTTCGAAAGCTTTACAAATCCGCCGGCAATCAACCTCATGTTTTGCATTTTGTTGTCCAATATATCGGTTGGTGCCTTATTAACGGAAATAAACCTTAATATTCGATTTATAGGAGAAACTACTTACATACATGTTCTGTTCCCTAGCAAAAATAAAGTGAGAAAATCTAAGGGAAATGTGAACAAATTACGAGGGAAAAAACTTTTCACGATAAGGGGAATTTTTTCACGTGAACATTTTTTCACGTTATTATTCTCTTTTGAATGACTTTTTTTTCATGGGAGTTTTTCATGATCGCAAATATGTGAAAAGGGGAAAAATTACGAGGGAAAAATTATTCACGATAGGGGTGATTATTTAAGCTTTGGGCATTTATGTGCACGATTTTAAAGCCTTTCTTATATTTGGCCAAAATCTTGACCATACTCATCGTTATATCTTTGGATCTTCCACCATTATCTATATTAAAACTCATAAAAAAATATTTTAAAACCCGCAATGCTAAAAGTTTCAAATAAAACATTAAGGAAAACTACTTTAATAAAAACATTTTTGACAAAAATACATACTGTAATAAAACTAATACTTTAAGGGCCATTATTACAACTTGCCAATAGTTAAAAGTCGGATTTTGTCGGACCGGTAAATAGCTTTGCATTAAAAAACCTTCATTAATTATTTTTTCATCTATTAAATATTATTATTATTGAAAATAACAGCAATACAAAATGGAAGTTGTAATAATGCAAAGCTATTTATCGGACCAACAAAATCCGACTTTTAACTATTGGCAAGTTGTAATAATGGCCCTAAGGTGTAGAAACAATTTTGAACTTATTTAAAGAAGAAAATAAATTTAAAAAAGAGAAAAACTGGCTTAAAATTATAATAACAAAGTGGGGAAAACCAAACTTATTCCGTGGAGCGAAAAAATTGTTTTAGTTCCTCTGGAAATGTAATTTTCACCGGATCATTATTTTCATGTTGCTTAACGTATACAAATCCACGTTGTGTAAATACGGACCTTAACAGTTCATCCTTCTTAAGTTTGAGTGCTGTTTTAAATATGCCGTAATTGTGTGGCGTAAGATTTTCATTTACATAAAAACAGGAGTCACTGTCAAAACCAGCAATAGACAAACGTAACGCTGAGGTAGTTCTCAAGAAAAAGTTTTTTTCATATGGAGTGTTGAATTTAACCACTATAGGTGGATCATCAACATTTCTGTGGTACAGTTATATTTAACGAGCCACAAATATTTTCAAAGATTTCCTTTAAGTTCTCATTATTATGAAAAGGTGTCCCAGTGATTCGGACATCTGGCGCCACTGCAGAATTTTCTTGACTTAAACACTTTAATTTTAAACTTTGTATGTCATATTTTAATAAATCAATTTCCACATTGGCAGTCTCTAATTGCGTTACCCTATCATTTAACTCTTTTACTTCTTTCCTTACATCGTTTAAAATCTCGATTTTAAAATCATAAAATTTTTGTTCTATAAGAGTTAGTAAACTACTCTTACTTTCAGCGATCATATCTTTTATTAATTGCGATTGCTCTTTAATATACTCATCTTGTTTATGATTTCTGGCATGTGGCGCCACGGCCGGCGCAATCTGGAACACCAATTTTCAAGAACTCTTTGCAGCATTTGCGGCCGTATTTCGCCGATAACGACTGTTGATTACCAGGTGTTCAATTGTTTGTGGTTTATAAACGTAGACAAGTGACTAAATATAACCCCAAAGAAAATAATCCAATGGGGTTTGATCATGCGATATTGCCGGCCAATTGATTGGGCCATTACGTGAAATTATTTTTTCATTAAAAGTTTCTTTGAGTTAACCAATTGTAGCGCCCGCTGTGTGGCATGTGGCTGCGTCCTGTTGCAACAACATATCAGCAAGATTAATGCCACTTAATTGAGGCACGAAAAAATTTCGAATCATGTTCCTATACCGTTCAGTATTGACAGTAACCTTCTGAACATCATCGTTTTTGAAGACATATGGGCCAATGACTCTGCCAGCCAATTAAGCGCACCAAACAGTAATTTTGTGTGGTAAAATTTTCCATAAAGTGGATGGGCACAACCCCAGTTGCTGAGAACGGCAACGAATTGATTGATTAGGATCATCTACAATGGTTTCCTGCATAGCGGATACAGCTTCTGTAGTGCGCACTGTTTGGTGTCTCACGGGACGCACATTATCAGTAACATTAAATGTGTTCCGAAAACGATCTATTGTTCTTCGAATTAGTCACTCTGAAGGATGATTATGTACGCCATAAAATGGAAGATGTGAGTTTGACAAAAAGGACAATTATTTTTATTAAAAATTTCAACAATTTGCTGTGGTGTAAGTCTATTCATAATGAAAAAGAAGTGATGCACGATTTATATAGGCATAAATGTAAAAAAAATTACATTTATTGCTATTTTTAAGTTATGTGTGATACTTATTTTTATTTGTTATTTTCTGAAACATAAAAACGTATCATCAATGAAAGTATTATGTACTAAATTAAACAAAGATTTAAAATATGAATTAATTAAACAATTTTGCCAAATTATAATTCACCAATACCCCAGTTTGCGACGCTAATTGGGACCGGAACAACTCGACACAAGCCGAAACGACGCATACCGAAGCACGATTTTCCATACAGTTGTATTGATTTTCATTTAATTGATTCCGAGATTCATAATTTTAGCTGAAAAATAAATTTTGATTTAACAGACTCTATAACGGATAATTTTATTATAGACCTTCAAATAATGCTGAAGCTTTACTTAGATTACCATTTGTTTTAAGGGCACTCATCGCTGATTTTGATCTTCAATTTTTGTAACCTGTTTATGTTTTAACGATGTTCTCATAACTGGAAAGGAACGCATAACTGAAAAGTTGTCAAGGTTTTAGCAGGAATCCTTGAAGCCACTGAGAGAGAAACAGGGCAAGATTTACAACGGTTTAAGCACCATCTTGCTCCGTGTCTACCGAGGTGATGACAAGGGCGATCCCGCTCCGAAGGTTGTGGAACCTACGCAGTCCGTGGACTGCACGAATGACGCTTCCGTTCATTCATGTGAACGCATGTGCGAATAGGCTGATGAGGACGCCCTCCTGGAATCAGACCAGGAGGACGCCAATGACACGGTCGTCAATACTGGACATGGTGAAGGTGGTGCAAATAAAGCTTCACCACTCTAAGGCAGCATCCGCTGCACTGCTCCTCCGGGTGGTAGAGAGGAAGGATGAGCTAGTAATGGTCCAAGAACCATGGATCTGCAAGGATCGGGTTTGCGGATTAAACCTCAGGGGCTATAAGCTCCTATATGCCAAAGAAACAGGTAAAATTAGATATTGTATTTTGGCTAAAAACACGTTGGATATCTTCATTCTTTCTGATTTCAGTGATGAAGACACAACCTCAGCGGCCCTAGAGATAGACGAAACGTCTATCTGGATCGTCTCGGGCTGTATGGTGCACGACCATGAAAGTGAGCCCAACCCAATAGGCTCGTTCGTGGCTCCATGAGTACCCCAGTGGTTATCTGTGCTGACGCTAACGCGCACCACATTACGTGGGGCAGCTCCAACACTAGAGGTCAGTCGTTATTTTCTTTTATCTGTAGTAGTTATTTGGAAATAGCAAACATTGGCGCCGAACCTACGTTCATTGTAGCTAATAGGCAGGAGGTTCTCGATGTGACATTGGTCAGCTCGGAACACTCCGACTTAATAAGTAACTGGACTTTCTCAAAGGACTATTCCTTTTCGAACCACAGATATGTTGAGTTTGAATTGCGTGCACGCCTCTTGGGGGTGTGTACTCTTGTGAATAGGAATAGGCTAGTCTGCTCGCCAACTCTTTGCGCTCATTCCCTGTCATTAGTGGCGTTATGGAGACTGAAATGGCAGTGAACTTCCTATCGGAGTCACTGCGTCAGGCAACGAAACTAGCCTGCAGGCCAGTGGTTAGGGGAGAAGGTGATAGCCCACCATGGTGGAGCCCCGAGGTTGCACAGTCTCGCAATGACTGTCGCAGGTTATTCAATATGGCTAAGCGTCTGGGAAACTGGGCGGAATATAGGTCGACATTGAACAGGTTTAAGAATCTGGTTAGATCGGCCAAACGGAATGCCTTGAGGAACTTCAGCAGCGGCGTGAAAGGCTCCTCGGAGACAAACGAGTGCACAAGGTAATGGCTTCTCGCCCGGCTGTCCCTAGCTACATTCAGAAAGCTGATGGTAGCTGGACTACGAATAGTCAGGAAACGCTGGAGTTGTTAGTTGACACACACTTTCCTGGTAATTCCCTTCCAACATCACGGGAGAGTAATTGCTTATGAGAGCCTGGGCACGTGTCCTTTTCTATGTGCTATGATAGACTCAATTGGGCAATAAGGAGCTTCCGGATGGCAGTAGTGTGCTGCAGGCGGAAATTAGTGTCATAAGGCAGGCGGCAAACTGGCTGAGGTACCATCGTATATCGAGGGATACATATATTTACGGAAAGCAAGGCTGCCATTGCGGCTCTGGCTGGTGTCTTCACGACATCTATGTTAACAGTGGAATGCCGGATGTCTCTAAATGAGATTGCGGAACATTCCAGGGTAACGCTGACATTGGTGCCAGAGAACAGTGGATGCCTGGGTAACCAGACTGCGGACAGTCTGACCAAACGGGGCTGCCTCTTGGACAACGTGTTCGTCGATGGCTTGATCGGAATTTCGATGTCCCGCTGCAGGACTCTCATCAGACGTGAGTCGTATAGAAGGGCGCAGGAAAGATGGCAGAGGGAGCATTCCTGCCTGATCACCAGGACTTTATGGCCCGGCGAGAACGCGCATACGACTTGGTCTCGGTAGGGACCGGATAAGGACAGTGATGTCGGTCATTACGGGTCGCTGGGTGACAGGGACTCATGCTAGGAGGATGGGTCTTACTTATAAAGATTACTGTAGGAGTTTACTTGATGAGGAGGAGCAGACGGTGTTTCAGTTTCTCTGCCAATGCTGCGGTCTGGGGAGCATTAGGCTTAGGCATTTTGAGAGACCAGAATTGCCATGTCTGGACGATATGTCCAATGTGGGACTGAAATCGACCTCCCTGTTCTGCAGGGAATCGGGGTGGTTCGAAGCTGCAGTGACCTCTGTGGAATAGTCTGGTGGATACTGGCTGACTCCTGTCACTGGATAGGTGTATCACAAAGGAACTATAAGGACCCAAATAAGTCGTCGTCGTAAAGGCTGCCCGTTTAACCTAACCTAGCCTTACCTACTGTATTTTGTGTACGCGAACGCAATTTAGTAAAATGCAGTAAAGTTCAGTAAAAAATAGTAAAAACTTTTGTGTTCTCGAACGCAGCATGTACATTAGCTGCTCTTTATAATTATGAAAAAAAATATACACAACTTTTGACATTTTTCTACCCAACTATTTGAAAGAATTCGACATGAGTTTATTCTTTTTTTTACTTGGTTTAATTTAATTTTGGAGTTATTTTAATAAATTCCGTGATTGATTTTCGAAAGTAATTCCATTTAGGATTGCTTTAAGTGCGTTTTAATGTTATGCGTACTTGAATTTATGAGAACGACTCGTACTTAAAGTAACACCCAATTTTCATGATGATTCAAAACACATGCCTTTTTGTAGTTCTTTTTTTAAGAAACTTCTTGTTTGATTTTCACAACGTTTCATTTTTTGTTGATTTTTTTTCTGTTCTCATTATAAATGTATGTATGTATTGAATTTTTTTAATTAAATTTTTTTATTTTTCTTTATTTTAATAAGCAATTGTCACTTTGAAATAAAAAAAACATAAATTAAAAAATAAAATTAAGTGCAAAGAGAAATGCAAAAAAAAGAAACACAGAAAATACGATTCATGTCTTTTTTTCTACCCTGTTGACTTCTCTCCCCCGCTCGCTATCAAACTAAAAAAGACATGTTTCAAAAATAGGGGAAAATCATAAAGAAAATTGGGTGTTAGTATAAAAAATTTAATTTATCCCGAGAGCTTTTCTTTCTATGTACAGGGTGTTCGCCGGGAATATGCCAATAGGATGTTACATCTCGCCCATTACAACCCCTATTTTCATGAACAAATCATAATGACTGACGAGGCACATTTTCATTTGAATGGTTATGTGAATAAACAGAATATTTGGTTATGGGCAATGGAAACCCCTCATATTATTCATCAGTCACCTTTGCATCTATAAAAGTGACAGTCTAGTGTGCAATTTGGTCGGGAGGAATCATTGGACCTTACTCCTGAGAAAATGCAAATGGCGTTACGGTAACTGTGAATGGGGAGCGATATCGTTATATGGTTGAAAACTTTTTAATGCCACAACTGCATGCTTTGGGCGTGATTAACATGTGGTATAAACAAGACGGTGCCACATCGCATACAGCCATGATTACAATGGAATTACTGCGATATTACCTTCACGACGGACACCCAATATATAAAAAGATTCACATGGAATGACAAACTTTGTTTACCTTCATACAAAACTTCTGATTATGGGTATACCTATAACTGTTAAAAAATCTCCTTCATGATGAATTTGTTAAACGGTGAAATTGTTTTAGAACTCCCAATTTGTAATGTTAAGCTTTCAGTTCCGAGAGAAATTATATTTCCCTAAGACTTCAATACTTTCATTCTTATTATGCAAATGATCTCTGTATTTGACAATGTTTAGAATATATTGATTTCTATGATCCTATTCGCATAAAATTTACCTTTTAAGAGCCACTTTTTGGGTTTGAGATTAAAGTTATTTCAATTCTATAATTAACTTATCTGAGAATTAAGTTAATCTAGTATTAATTGAATTTAATATATTTGGGTGGTGGCTTATACCATCAAGCACATACTGAGCACCATACTGAGCACAAAAAAATGGCAAAATTGTTTTTAAATAGCTGCGTTCGTTTACCACAAAATTTGCGCAAACATTTTTACAAATTTGCTGAAATGCGTTCGCGTACACATAAATTTAAAAAAGAGAGCATCTACTGAGAGAGTAAAGTGACAGTTGTCAGCAAAGAGCCGGCAAATTTTCACTGAACAAATTTTACCTGTAAAATCCAGTAAAAACCAAAAACATATGACTCAATATAGCAAACAGGCAAAAATAAAACAATTTGTAAACAAAAAGTCTACAATTTGTAAATAAAACAAGTAAGAGTGCTATATTCGGCTGTACCGAATCTTTAGTACCCTCCACCGACTGTTCGAATATTTCAGGAGGGATATATATATATGATGTCTATTTATAAAAACAGACATCAGCATTAAAATTGGTTGGTTTGAGGTTTAGATCTATATTACATTATTTAGCAATTTAAACTAGCTTGAGTAACAGTTTCAATTCAAATTTTGTTATGATAGCATTATTTTTTAAGGTTTTAGGCGTACTAAACTGTTTTCCGGTAGTAGGGTTTATATGGGGCCTAACCCTTTAACCACTGAAATGGAAATATGCATTATATTATTACATAAATTTTGGTTCTAGGATATTTTTGGGCTTAAAAACTGGAATTTGATGTCCATTTGCTAAGAAAATGCTCCTGGAAAGCAACAGACGCAAAAGATGAAAGACCGCCTGCAGACGGTCTTAGTGGTTTAAGGGGAAACAATTTATACTTAAATACAAAAATAAATTTATTTTATTTGCAATAATTTCTCCATAAAGTTATAACTTAAATTTAGCAATAACTTATGATACAAAATTGCAAAACTAGAATTTCATAATCCGGGCACTTATGCAATTTTAAAGCAGAATTTTTAAAAATTGCAGCAACAACAATTCCAAGTGTGGACGATGACTTAGTGATGAAACACTTTTGTTGAGTACATCTGCCCATCTATACATAGACGAGCATTTTTTGAAACAGAATGTAACATATCTTAACATTCCATTATCTTCCGCTTTTAGTTTATCCCTTGATAGGGTTTTCGATGCTGTCATCATCATAATCAATTGTGTTCATCAAATTAGTGATTTCTTCACCGCTCAGTGAATTAAGCTTTATTTTTTTCGCTTACCGCTATCTCTAATTTTTGATATCTTTTTTTTATGAGCAAGCCGGGAGATTTCCCCCACTAGCGATGGTACCGCGAACAAGTTAGGTCTATTGTAACCACTCGCCATTAGCTGGCCAAAAGACACACTGCTTCCCAAAGAAACCCCACCAGGTCTTTTGGCGAAATTGCACCAACTCGGGACGCACCGATTGCGACTTGCCCCAAGTGTCTAATTCTGGCCCACGCTAGCACCGGGCAGTCCCACAGTATGTGCTTCGTAGACCGGTCTTCATAAAGACACAATCTTCATTCCTCATCTTCCGCCAGGCCCACCCGATAAAGGTGGTACTTGATCGAGTAGTGACCAGTCAAATAAGCCGCCAATAGTCGCAGATCCCGTCTGCTGAGACCCTTCGTCATCATTACATTTCCGGGACAGATCAATTCCATCGCCTGGCGCATTCCCGGAAGCGATACCCAGTATCCCCTATGTGCCCTTAGAGCCCAGTCTCCTAAAAGGGATCGTGAGCCAACTGAGCCCACAAAAAAGCTCGGGACCCATCATCCGGGCGTTTGAACCAACCCTAGCCAGCGATTCAGCCCTAACATTACCCGGTACCCCTGAGTGACCCGGCACCCAGCAACGCGCTACCCTGCTCATTGCTCCAGCTCCCGTACCCTTTCCGGCATTCCAAGTTCGATGATGACATCTTCAAAGTTTTATGTTTTGATCTTTACCAGCCAGCAGACGAAATTATAATGCGCATTTACTAGCGTCAAATACTTTAAATTTTTTACATTTTTTTTTTTCCTTAGCCACTAATGCCCAATTTTCAGGATAGTATTTAAATCTATATTAAGTTAATTTTCATAACAAACTTAAATCGTATTTAAAACAGATTGTGTTTTTGAGTTTTATTTGAAAAGTCTTATTTAATTAAGATAAAAGTATGGTAGCACTACTAAATACAAAAAAAAATATAAAAAAGTGTAATAATCTACAAGGTGGTCTGAAAAAACAGCTGACTGTTAATGCTTTGCCTGTTGTTGTTGTATTTTTGTGATATTCCGGCCACCTTGCTAAAATATTACAATGGAAACTTAAGTTGAAATTAAGTGTACCACATCGGTGACTTAAGTTTGATTTAAGTTTTTAGTGAAGAAAAGAATTTTGTATTTAAATCGATTTTAAAAATAAATGTGTTTTAATATCAATCCTGAAAACTGGGCATAAGACCGTCTACAGACGGTGTTTATGAAAAATACAATTTGAACAAATCTGCAAATCTTAAACTAAGAACAAATTATTAAAGTAAACATTATAAATACTTATTATAAAAATTCCCATGTCGATTGGAAAACTCTACAGTATTTAAATTTTTGGTAAAATCACAAATAATTTTCTTGCCTTTTTGTACTGAAATTTTTATTGTAATGGTTGATTCTACCAAACGAATTAAGTTTTCGCGTTCAAACTGGTTCCATTTGATAAGTTATTTAGTACTGAATAATAAAGCTTTGGGGCCCTAAAATGTAAAAAGTTCGAATGTTGCAGAAAATACCATTTATCGATGTCCGTCTGTAGACGGTCTTAGTGGCTAAAGGGCTAAGGTAAATTATGGACCGATCTTCACGAAATTTCACAGTGTTATTTCTAGTCCTAAAAACTGTTGCGAACCAAATTTTATTATGATAGCAATATTTTTATCGGTTATAGACGTACTAAACTGTTTTCCGGGAGTAGTGTTTATATGGGGGTAAATTATGGACGGATCTTCACGAAATTTAACAGCGTGATTTCCAGTCGAATGAAACAAATTTTTGCGAAATCTTATCTCATTCCGTGCCTTGTTCCACCATTGATGTTATTTTTTGTAACAAAATTATCATTTTTTTTATGTAGTTGTTCCACATTTTAATTTATAGCCCTGGTCCTACTGCACCGATTTTGCTGAATTTCAATCCCAAACTGCTTAGGATAACTACAAGCAATTTGGCACCAAGTTTGTTCATTTCTTTTGAGTTGTTAGAAAGTGAGCGTGTTTTCAACAGACGGACAGACAGACGGGCATGGCTAAATCGACTTAGAATCACTCAAGGACCCGGAATATATATACTATATGGGGTCTGAGATGAATAATAAAAAAGTTTCACACGGAATGACAAACATAATATACCCTCTTCACAACTCATTGTGGTGGAGGGTATAAACATTTAAAAGAACAAAAGCTGAATTAAAAGTCCAGCATAAACTAAAAACTAGTTTTCTACTAGGTATTTTTGAAAAGCCAATTAAATTTAATATAAATAACTTTGCTTTACAATTTTAAGGATGAAAACCTAACATGAATACTTTTTACTGCATATTATTCTGGGTTGCGTATATCAAAAATCAAGTACTCATGTATGTATTTTCGTATGTTATTTAACTGGAAGCAAAATTAAAAGTCATGTACAAACTAAACAAGTATAAAAGCTTCCACAAAAGTTCATTTAATAAATATATTTTTTACGAATTTATAATTATTAAAATGCAATGCATCAAGTACCAAAAACAATATATACTGGGTAGTCTAAATAACACATATTTAACAACACTATACGTTCAAGCGATCATACATATTTTTGAATTAACCTGAAAGTTTTTGCAATTTTCCCGTTCGTTTACTTTTTTGTGCAAGAGCCAGTTTTGGAAAACACGCCAAATGTCAACTTTTTATTATAGCTACATACATATATGGACGTTTTCAAAGAAGAAGAAGAAAATTCGCGAATTTAATTTGTTTACAAGGTAGACATTTTTTGTGTTAAAAGAAAAAATATATTTCAAATCTCAGCTCAGTCAAGAAAAATTATCAATAAATTTTAATAAACAATTCCAAGTTGTAAAAAAAAATCCTTCCTCAGTGAAAATAATTTAATGAAAATTAAATTTGATGAACTCAAGCCTAATTAAAAAAATATCAAGAAGTTAAAAATTAACAGTTCAACTAAAAAATCAAAAATTGTTCTTAAATATATTAAAGAAAAAATATAGAAAGAAAAATGATGTAAAAGTGCTAAGAATTATATGTACATTGCATCATTCTTTAAAAATTTTGTTTTGCTTATATTTATGCATCAGTGGTTTATGATAAGCATGTCGTCGTCCGAAAGTTTTAGTGCTCTATACGCCATTTGGCCGAGGTTGTGTTAAGGATGCCACCTTAGGTTTTCGACCCCGAATTTTTTAAATCTGCAATCCGTGTTCGGCTATCTCGTCTGGTGGCTGAGATAAATCGTGTCCATTTTGCTCTGTATCTTTCAAAACAAAAATTGTTTCCGAAATTTTGCACCATATTCCATTTAGTGGCGTATAGAGCAAAATTTCAAAACATGGACATTGATTGCTGATGACCATTTGCTCTACGTGAAGTTAGTATTGTTTAATGCAAATATTATTCAGTATATTTTCTCTTAAAATATTGAACTTCGACAACTGAACTTGTGATGACAATTTATAATCATTATTTGTGTGTTAAGTTTCAGAAACTCTATTTAAGAATGTCGTTTGTGCGATTGCGTTCATAGTGCTTTAGACAAGAAATTCACAGTATTTTGTCACTTGTTAATTATTTGAAAAATTTTAAAACAAATAAAATAAAAATTAAGGTTATAGAAATGGAATTCTCAGATTTTAAGAATTTTTCCAAGATTTCTAACCAAATACATTTTTTTGTTCTTCCATTAAGTAAAATAAAAGTTCTTCAATACATACAGAATAACTTGTTTACAATAAAATTTAAAAACTCAATATTGCAGCCTCATTTCCAACAGCGACTATAATAAAAAGAGGTTTCCGGAATCAGTTACCAACACCGTTAAATATTTTTGAAACACAGCTGAACATATTTAAGAGAAAATTAAAAATTCAAAATGAAAAAATTTCCGATCTAAAACTTTTATTCAATTTCATATCTGAAAAAGACAATTTTGTTATAATAACTTTCTAAAATGTATCTTATCGTCAGTTTAGAGTGCAAAGGTGCTAAGTCCACTTTTTATACAAATTTACATTTTGATGCAGAACGAAAGATAAATGAAAAATACATCATACTAAACAAAAAAAAGTACAGTTATTTCGCTTATGATTGTTTGTAAACACTGATGTGCAAAAGTGCTAAGTCCACACCTGCCATATCGCACGTGCTAAGTCCCGTTAAAAAAAAACCTACTTGTTCTTTTTAATCAAATTTTTCAATCGCAGTAATGAAACTAATTTTTATTGCTTAATAAACATTCACGTGAAAGAAAACTTCTAGTATTATCAGTTTGCCAATTTCATTTAATCACCAAAAGGTAAGTAACAATTTGCTTTTTTTGTTGTTTTTTTACGAATATGTCTTTCAAATATTTTTTTTTTCATAGAATGTTAAAATGTCTCTTCATAACAGCAATAGCACTGGTCCACAACCGCTTCAATGCAACAATTACGACAACTATGGCATTGAACCAGATGATGGAGTTGTTGGGCTAGTTCCTTATGGTTTTAATAGCGATTCTGACGACTCTTTTGACTTACCGACTAAGACCCAAAATCGCAAAAAGAGAGTTCAGGTGCAGAAGTCAGCTTGGTTTGCGGCCAAAAATAAGAAATCCAGAGAAAGAGGAAAACGTTATTATGGGAAACAAAAAGAGAGCGACATTTGGAATTATGAAAAAATTAAAGAACCACGAGCCATTAAACAAAGATGTAAGTGTAAAAGTGATGCTTCTACTATAAAATGTGCCCAAATCAATGATGAAGAAAGACAAAAAATATTTAAACAATTCTGGCAAATGGATTGGAATGCAAAAAAAGTTTATGTAAACACATTGATACAAACAACTGCACCTTCAAGATCCCGAAATAGAAAGGTAAGCAACGAATCCAGAAGGAGCGTTACTTTACAATATCACCTCAAAGTGCAAAATAAATATATACGTGTATGCAGAACATTTTTTTAAATACATTGAACGTAGGTCGACGTGCTGTGCTTAATTGGCTAAAGAAACCTCTGGTTTCAAAATCTAATTTAAATGAAAGTGTTCCGAAAAAATGTAGTCAAGACAGACAATCCCTTAACTCATTTTTTGACTCGCTACCATCTATGGAATCCCATTATTGTCGTGCTTCAACGAATAAAAGATATATTTTGCCTGAATGGCGTTCGAAAAAAATGATTTACGACTTTTATGTTAATGATTGGTGTAAAAGCCAAAAAGTGCACCCGCTCTCGATTTCGGTATTCTACGAAATATTTGATATCAAAAATCTTAGCTTATTCTCACCAAAGAAGGATCAATGTGAAACCTGTTCACGTTATTCAGTCGACAACCTTTCATATGAAGACTACACTCTTCACCAAGAAAAAAAAGAAGAAGCTAGAAATGAAAAAAACCAAGACAGAAATGAAGAAGCAAATGTGTTCACCGTTGATCTTCAAGCTGTCTTAATGGCTCCAAAATCTCAAGTCAGCAGTCTCTACTACCGGACAAAGTTGCAGGTGCACAATTTGGTTTTTCATAATCTTATAAACCAAAAGGCATACTGTTTCTTATGGAATGAAGCTGAAGGCGGAGTAACTGCTGAGGAATTTGCAAGCATATGGGTTTTTTTTATTGAAGAAAAAATTATCCGTGAAAATGACCCTAAAAAAATTATTTTTTACAGCGATGGGTGTAATTATCAAAATCGTAATTGCTTAATGAGTAACGCCCTGTTAAATACAGCAATCAAACATAATGTTACTATAGAACAAAAAATTCTTGAAACCGGGCATACCCAAATGGAGGCAGATAGCGTTCATTCTACAATTGAGCGTGCTATGAAAAATAGAAATATTGATGTTCCTGCGGAATATATTGGAATATGTAAAGGAGCCCGAAAAAACCCCGAACCATATGATGTTACCTATTTGGATCATTCCTTTTTTAAAACATTTAAAAACGTTAAATTTATCAAAAATATTCGACCTGGTCGTGGAAAAGGCGATGCAAAAGTAACGGATATTCGTGGTATTAAATATACACCGAATGGTGAAATATATTTTAAGCTCAGATTTCCTGATCCATGGGAAGTACTACCCCAAAGAATAGATGGTAATGTAGTGGCGTTGGACTGGTCAAATTTTCAACAGCTTTACCAGGAAAGAAGAAAAATAACAGCTAAAAAATATGAAGACCTGCAATATTTAAAAACTACTTTGCCGAAAGATCACCACAAATTCTACGACGATTTACCTCACGAATGATTAATTAATAATTAATTAATTAATTAATAATTTATGTGATATTTTTTTATTTAACAGCAATGAAATAAGACTGTCTTTAATGTTTTTTGTTACAATAAAAGAAAAAAAAAATTATAAAATTGTTTTTTTTTCATAAATATTTAACAAATGATTTTAAGAAAATGTGCTAAGTCCAATGCACAAACATAAAACAAGTTACAGAAAATGAGCTAAGTCCCGAAAATGCTTGAAAATCAGCAGCGTGTGCTATTTTTCAATTGCTCCTTTTTGATAATTAAAAAATGAACCAACACCGATAAAATTACGTTTAAAGTTTTATAGAATATTTCCATAGATTCATTTAGGAAAGTTTTATGTCTCTCCTGTAAAGTCTTAAAATGTGGACTTAGCACCTTTGCACTCTAAGCTGACGTTATAATAACTTATGAATAGTTTTTATTTAATTTTTTTTTCAAATTAATATACTGTTTTTTATTTGTAAATAATTTTAGATGTGGTTTATTGCTTTGTTAATGCCATTTTGCTCTACGTGTATGCATTTGCAAGAAAATATGACTAAGGTGGCGTATAGAGCAAACAGGAATTTTTTTACCATTAGAAAATATACCGTTGTAGATGCGATCTCGAGATAAAAAGCATATATGGGCATTTCCATTTTGACGTGTCGTGAAATTTGTACCACCAAAAATTAAATGACGAAGTCAAATTTGTAAAAAGGGTTTTTATATATACAAAGTAATGAAGTAGCTCTATATTCAGAAAAAAAATTACAGTAATCGACGCTATGGATTTGCAGATGGGTTAATTCCAAACACAATGCTTTTTTTTCGTCTCAAGCTTTTTATTTCTTTCATGTAAAAGAAAATAAAAAACAACAACGGCAAGTAAGCTCTAAAATAATTAGCAACAAACAAAAGTAGTTGTTATTATTGTAAAACTTTCTGCTAAATTGTGCAAATGGTGCTTTACAAATATACCTGTCTCCACACATGTTATTCATTAAGCAACATGGAAAAAGAGTTGAAAACAATAGAACAATAATAAAAAATTCAACTGTTTTTCAATGATTGTATTTATTTTTATTGCTTTTTCCTGGTTTTACCTGAAAAATGTTATCAATGTCATTTTGACGTTCTAATTTTACTTTGTCTCTGCGTTTTTTCCGTAATGTCACATTTTTTTTAATTAAGTCATAATCATTACTTGAACTGTTTCGTTTGCTTTATGTGCATCGCTATTAAAAAGTGCAAGATGTGATAAATTGATTAAGATAAAAAATAAAATAATAAAATCAATTATTTGGTGTTTTCAAGTGAATTTATAATCGCACGATGGTAAGTACAGCTAAAAATTTCCGTACTGTCACACAGTTATTTAATAAAAAATCGTAAAAAATAAAATAAATAAAAATGTATATTAATATATTACGAAGTTTTGATCACTTTTTCTTGTTTTTATTTTCCGTGAAATAACTTTTTAGAAGAAAAAAACAAAAAAAATATCACAAATTTCTTTACTGTCACTTTTAAGTAAAAAGGTTTTTTTTTATTTTAAAAGCTTATTTCTCGAAAATTCTGATTGATTTCAATACTGTAGTTCTTTTGATGTAAAGATAATTTGTTATATTACTTTGAATGACTATTGTTGTTGAAATTTGAATTGGATTTTCTTTACTGTCACAAAAAATTCCGTACTGTCACTTTTTATTTTTTCAAGTTTCCAGCAAAATACAACAATTTCTTCCAAATTGTTTGAAGCAAATTTGTTACTTTAAATGTAAGCTGCACAAAAACAAATTTTTGTAAAAAAATTACTTTTTTTTAATTCTTGAATTATAAAAGGAAAAAAAAATAATTGGAATCTATTCGAAAAATAACTTTTTGCTATTACTAACCCGTTTTTTTTAAGAAAAACATCCAAAGCTGGTAAATAATAAGTGAACGAATGCGATAGTAGGCTTTGTTCTAACATTTTTGCATTAATTTCTTAGTTTTGTAAATTTTTGTAAAAAGTGACATTACGGAAAATATTTCACCAAAATGCAATAAAAAAGCAAAACAAATTTTTTTTAAAGAAACTAAAAGTAATTTCGCAATCTGCACAAATCTTAATGCAAGTAAACAATTTCAGAGAATGAATTCCTCAACCTTAAAAAAAAAAAAAAATGCTCATGTACACTACTTGTACAGCAAAAATCTGCGCTGGCGTGACGTTAAAAAAAACGGAAGTGGGTTTTGACTTGCATTACAAAACTGAATAAGACTGCGAATCGAGCAAGATGTTTTGTACAAAACCTTTTTTTAGTAAACTTTGTACCAATACAGATTTATTTTTCAAGCTATAAAATGTATAAATCTTTGCTCCTTTTAAGGTAAATATGGGCATTTTCAGGGAAATGTCTATTTTTTTTTAATGTAACGCCAGATTACAAATAATGTTGTATTTTCGGATTATCTTGTTCAATCGTTATCCCTTTTGTTACTTAATGTCGAGCTTGTTGCGCTTTACACCAAAATATAAAAAAGTAAACGATACATATAAAATTTTTTGAGAAACAATTTAAAATACTTCTGGCGTTACGTGACAAAAAGTAGACTTTTCGCTGGAAATGGCCATATTCAGAATTATCTTTTTAAGACGAATATGTGGTATATAAGTCAAAAAATCTTATCGAGTAGTTTTTTCAGAAAACATTTCTGAACCTTCAAAATAGATTCTCTCAAAATGCAATTTTTGCACGTAAATCACTTAAATTTCGGACGACGATGTGTATGTTGACAATTTAAGTGGTACTTTTGAATTTCCGTTAGTATTGGACCTAAAAACATAAAATTCAATATGCAATATCCTAAGTGGATGAGAGTCTATAAGAGGGAATTTTTTATTCATCAACTGGTATTTTTTGAATTTTCGTTGATTTTGGACCTAGAAAGATAAAATTAAACATGCAAGGTCCTGAGTAAATAAGAATCTGTAAGAGGGCTTTTTGGTAATTGTTGTTCCTTAGTTTATTTTTTTTTTAGTTTATTTATTTAATCAATGGATATTATCCTTACTGACTAATAACAATATTGCCTTAAAATTAATGAATAATAATATGCATTTTAAAATATACTACAACTATACAGAATATATGTACCCTGTAGGAAATGTCACTAGTGAATCTGTACTGATTCACTATTGACACAGTCACCAGTACTAGTGACTTATTATACCCCAGATAATGTTATTTACTATCAGCGTTGCCAGAATTAAGATTTTATCTTATTTTTAAAGATTTTTTGACCAAAATAAGATTTTAAGATTTTTTTTCTCAAATTAAGATTTTTTTATTTTTAAAAATAAAGATTATTAACTTTAAGTTTGTACAAGATACATAATTTGTTTACAGTTTTTAAAACAGAAAATTTTTAAAACAATGAGGTTTTGTATCATATTTGTTATCTTACTATTGGTTTTGCACACTTTTGAACCCATTGTCTGGCATACACAAAAATACATCATTATTTCTGGGCATACAAAATATTAAAAAAGCATCTAAAATTAGCAGTTGTTCATTTTGGGACTACTGAGGAAAAAAATTATTTGTGACAAGAAAAAACGCATTTTTATAAAGTTTCATATTTTAAAGAACAAACAAGTTCAGGTATTTAGTACCAAAAGGTAAAACTAATGGAACTTAAGAAGCTTTTAGTTTAAAAATTCCACATTCCATGTTTATGATAATTTTTAAACAAAGAATATAAACATAAGTGCTTAAGAATATCTTTTTAAAAGGTGTACGTACCAACATTATTTTAATAACAATTCAATAAGGAATATATTTAAGAAAATCCATATATTTTCAATGAGCTCTTTTTAAATGCAATTTCCTCGAAATGCATTCCATATAAGAACGGTGTCAACAAATATAATATTAAATTAAGAACCCTTAAAATTTCATATGAAGTATGAGCTCCCAAACTAAAATTTTCTTGCTCAAAATTTATGTATGTACATATCTCTAATTTTAGAGTTTAATTACATTGAATGAAACTTCTTTATTTAGATTGACTTTTTTAATTTCTTATTTATTAAAAATTAAATGGATTAAAAATTTATTTTAGAAAGAATTTTATGAAAAAATATAGCTTAAACACAATTTAAACCTACAATCGAATTTTGTATAAATACCGCAATTATGTATTTCGATTTAAATAGTTTCCATAATAGAAAGTGTGTTGTTTTGAAAAACCAAAAATTTTTACTTTTTTGCCCTTGTTATAAAAAATTTTAAGATTTTTCTCTTAAAAATAAGATTTTTTTTCCGCGAAATTAAGATTTTCCTCCCAAATCTTCTGGCAACGCTGTTTACTATAGACATTTAACATGTGCGTGTCATTGGAAATCTACTACTGACTAGGTAGTTCCTTTGGGAACATATGTAGACATTGGAACCAGAGAATCACTAGTACATTTTAGTAAATGTAGTCTACACTTTTGGTACGAATACGAAATCATAACAATATTTTTTTATTAGTTCTTCAACTTTTATAGGAAATTGTACTTCTCAGTTGTTATTGATAAAAATTTTTGCGTATTAAAGCCAAATATAGTGGAAAATGTAGTGAAGTGTAGACACTTTGTAGACAATGTTACCAAAATAGTCGACAAAACTGGTGACTTGGAGACACTTGCACCCAGGTTTCCTTCAGGGTATATACATACAAATTTACGAATTAAGAAAAACAATAATTTTATGTTTTATGGAATTTAAACAAAAAGAAAAATCAACAAATTGTGACAGAGAATTAAATTGTCTACATAACCTCGCAAAAGGATCAGCAATCGCATAATTTTCTCTATAAAATTTAACAAAAAGCAGATTATAATGACGCGTATTGCGACAAGGTATATTAAATTTAACAGACTCTAATAGAAAATCACAACAAACATTACCGTTAATAAGATTAACCATAAAAGAAACATTTAACATTGTACGACGACTTTTGAACGATGGTAATTTTATTAATGCCAGTCTACTAGCATAGGAAGGAAAGTTTGTCGAGTAACTCCAATGAAGATTACGTAAACAGAATAATAAAAATTGTTTTTGAACCGATTCAATACGAGAATTATGAATGTTGTAAAATGGATCCCAAATTATTGACCCATATTCTAAGATTGGTCTAACGAGTGATACGTAAAGTTGCTTCGTTATGTAAGGATCGGTGAATTCTTTAGCCCAGCGCTTAATAAAGCCAAGAACACCTCGATCTTTATTTACAGTTAATGTAATATGAGAAACAAAGTTTAATTTAGGATCCAGTAAGACTCCAAGATCAAGCAACGAATCAACCAACTCCAGTTGATGACCACCCAAAGCATAATTAACAGCAATACAGTTATTTCTATAAAAACGCATGCATTTGCATTTCATAAGATTCAGCTCCATCATATTAAGGGTATTCACGTCACAAGTTGCACCCTTGCGAAAAAGTAAAAGTGCAAAAATATATGTAACAACAACAACCACACAGACAATTACTTGTGCGTAAATAATTTTCTTTGTGGTTGTTGTTATGTGTTTGCACTTTTGCTTTTTTGCAAGGGTGCAACTTGTGACGTGAATACCCTTATTATGATTACACCATAAAAAGAAGTTATTAAGATCCGATTGAAGATAAAAATGATCAGCAAAGCAATTAAAGGAATGGAAAATTTTTACATCGTCAGCATACATCAATATATTGGCGAAATTGATAACGTTGGGCAGATCATTAATAAACAGCGAAAATAAAAGTGGGCCAAGATGACTGCATTGGGGAACATCGGACGAAACATAAATGTACTTGGATATACAATTATTGAATTGTACTTTTTGCTTTCTTCCAATTAAATAAGAACTCAACCAGCGTAAACTTCTACGGGATACACCTAATAAATCCAATTTAGTAAGAAGAAGGTGATGGTTAACTTTATCAAACGCTTTCCTGAAATCAGTATAAACAGCATCAGTTTGTTTCTTTTGTGTAAATGCACAATTAATTAAAGTTGTTAAATGAAGTACATTAGTTGTAGTTGAACAGCCTTTTCTAAAACCATGCTGGCATGCTGCCAGTAACGACGAGGTGTGATGGCTGAGGAAATCAGTAACTAGTTTTTCAAAAAGTTTTGGAATAGCACTTAATTTGGCAATTCCTCTATAGTTTGTTATATCCGATTTATTACCAGATTTAAATAAAGGTTTTATATACGAATCTTTCCATAATACGGGAAAATAACCACATATAATCGACGCATTGAACATAAAAGTTAATGGCGTAGCTAATGATTCAGCACATTGATTTAAAATACATGTTGGAACAAGATCAGGACCATGACTAAAAGACATCTTTAGCCTTTTTAAGTTAACCAAAATATCATTGCTATTAAAAGTAGGGAAAGAGATTGCATGGTTTGATGAGAGCATATAGGGATAACCATTACTATCATCATCAAAGTTATTTTCGGGAATACAAAATTTATTATTAAAACGATTTCCGTATGACGTGCTAAATTCCCAGTTTTTCATATTTGATAAATACACTGAAATTTATTGTTGAGGGAAAGCTAGCTTCTATGCGCATTTCACTGGTTGCTTAGGCCAGGTCATCAGGAAACCTTTTCCAAAGATTTTAGAAAGGCCAAAAATATTTTACAAATAAAACCCTAAAGCGACTAAGAATTATAAACACTCCAAGTCTTACTTGTAACAATATCAAAGCCAAAACAAAACACCAACAACAAACAGTGAGTTTATCTTTTCTTACATTCCCCTACAATTGGTTGGGTTCTTTCCGACTCGAATTGTAGTTGTAAGTGGGTAAAAAGAAAAAACAAAATTAAAAAACAAACTGCTTTATTCTACTGTCTTCGTAAGAAAACAACAAAAAAAACCGATTTGCCAATTCAGTTGTTTCATCGTTTGCAGCATCAGAATAAGTTGTGGCAAAAAAATCGGCAAACATATCACATATGACCTCAGAATCTCCAGATTCTTGGCAACGATATTTCATAACGGATGGGTATCCACTAGATTTTCTTTTAGAGTTAACAAATGCAAAGAACGATTTTGGGTCACGAACGAAATTGTTTTTCACCTTATTTATGTATTGATTATATAAAGCATGATTCAGCAGATTATATTCTGAACGACTGACAGAGTATTTTCCGTAATCAATAAATGATCTAGACTTTTTGAATTTTTTATAATTTTTAGTCTTGAGATTTGTTAGCCTAGTAAGCTGTTTAGAGTTCCATGGCGGTCCAACTGGAGTATAAACAAATTGTTTAGGTATACAAATATCAAAAAAGGCGTAAATTTTTTTATAAAATATAGAAACCATCACATCAATATCCGAGCTGTTGTTTAATTGAGAAGGTAAGACGTTGCTCCAGCACGTATTTCTTATTAATTGGTTTAATAAGTTGTTATTAGTCCGTTTGAAACAAAAAACTTTATCGACCTTAAATGGCTTTAATTTGACTTCTGATGGAATTGAATCACTCACTTCAATAGTGGGGTGCTAACAATCTTCAGGCAACGTTATAGGCTCTGAGCGAGTAATAATACAATCATTCACATTATTTACGAACACCAAATCAAGCAGCTTACCAAAGTCATTGTAACGTTATTCATTTGAAAAAGAGATAAACCAAGAATTCAGTAACTACAACTTCAGATGGATATAAACAAGAGACAGCAATAAAAACTCCACCACCTCTACGTGCATTTCGATTATACCTAAATATTTGGTATGATATTTAACTGGTAATTTTTGAATTTCAGATTTTATTGGACCTAGAAATATAAACTTCCTGAGTGGATAAGAATCTATAAAGGGAACTTTTTGGTACCATTTTATTCTTTGACTGGTACTATTTGAATTTCCGTTAGTATTGGACCTAGAAATATAAAATTCAAGATGCAATGTCCTGAATGGATAAAAATCTATAAGATGGGAAGTTTTTGGTACTTTTTTGTTCATTAACTGGTACTTTTCGAATTTCCGTTAGTATTGGACCTATAAACATAATATTAAACATGCAAGGTCCTGAGTGAATGAGAATTTGTAAGAGAATTTTGTTTCTTTTTTGCTATTTAACGGGAACTTTTTCAATTTCCGTATTTATTGGATCTAGAAACATGAAATTAAACATGCAAGTTCCTGAATGAATGAGAATCTGTAAGAGGGATTTTTGGTACTTTTTCGTTCTCTAATTGGTACTTTTTTAAATAAACTGGTACTTTTGAATTTAATATTTATTTTTGTGCGTTAAATAAAAGAGCAAATAAGTGTCTAATACTTTTACGAAATTCGGCCGTTTTAGGTAGTAAACGGGTAAAACCTGTATTCTGGATCTTTTTTGTCCACCATCTACGCATAGAAATAAAAATTATATAACATTTGTAACTTATCTAAAAAATACAAATGCTAATTTGGTACTTTTACGATATTCCAACGTTTATGGGATGAAAATTGTACCTATGCTTGTCACTTTTTTCAAAAGATTTATCTTCCATCTATTTATCTTTCCCCGCAGAGCCTAAACGTCTGAAGCTAAAAGGTTGACATTTGGACCGGAGGCTGGCCTACTGTTGTTCATTAGAAAAATTCGCTAACCTCATATCTCCTAAACTAAAAGAGATACAAAAAATTTAATACATATTATTTTTCATTAAAAAAATAAATGGACATGTGTCTTGTACTTTTTTCAGGTACGGCCTTTTTGGGGTGCGAAAGGGTAAATAAAAATTATATCACATTCGTAGCTTATCTAAAGAATACAAAACAGATTTCGAATTTTTTTGAAATTCAAACGTTTAAGGTGTGAAAATCGTTCCTAATTTTGATACTTTTTCACAACATTTTTTCCATCTATCTATATAAAATCTCACATCCTAAACTCCTGAAGCTAAAAGCTGACTTTTGGGCCGGAGGCTGGCCCATCGCCAAATCGATCCCGCTAACCTCAAAAATCCAAAACTAAAAGAGATCAAAAAATTTTAACACTTATTGTTATTCATTAGAAAAAAATAGGAAGACAGGTGTCTGGTACTTTTTTGAAATTTGGTTCTTTTCGGAAGCAAACGCGTAAAACCTGTACATATTTTGGAACCTTTTTGTCACGCCATCTATATTTTAAACCAAAACATTTTCTTCATTCTATAACATAAGCGTACTAAATTATATGCGCCCACTACAACATTGAAATTTTTGATATATAAATGGGGAGAAAAGCGAAAAAGTATCAAAAAGGATAATACGGGAAATTAACTTTGTTTCATTTGCTTTGTGATCTACGAGTGGTACTTTTTGAATTTTCTATAATATTGAACTTAGAAACACAAAATTATAGGTCAAAGTCCTGTGTGAATATCAACCTATGAGATGAAAAATGTTGGAACTTTTTTGCTAGAACCTGGATACATATACATTGGCAAATAAATATGTTCATGAAAAAAGGCCCGATTACAAAGAAGCGGGTTAAATGCTAGAATTTAAATAAGTTTAAACAAAATAAACTTTGGCATAAAAATATGTACACGAAGGAAAAGGAGACGCTAACGAAGTAGCGGGTTAAATGGTAGTCATTTAATTTAGAGCGTTACGTTTCCTTGCTTCTTAAATTGCTAAATAAAATCAGAAGTAAAAATTTACTTTTTCTTATAGTTAAGTGAATTTTAAATTTGTCCAGCTATTTTTTCAAAGTACAGGTGAATTTTTTCTATTGTCCAGTGATTTGACTTTAGGTATCTGGCAGCCCCAGACCCGATCCTTTTGGATTTTGATGAAATTTGTTGAAAATGTTCCTTTAAATCTATAAGGGATAAAGTTGTGTCATATGTATTCAAACTGTCACAATTTCACCGAATTAGCCGACTGTCTTGAGCTTATTTCTTCAATATCTCGAAAACTACTTTACATACGAAGATGAAGGGCTACAAACAATATGCCAAAAAAAATATAAAATTTTAAAAACGGACTAAGTCAAAAACCTATTTTTGAATTGGTAAATTTTTTTTTATATAATACCTCGAACCGTTCTTTAGAAATCCTAAAACTTTGAAAAATAATCTTTAAATAGAACTTTAATATTGTTATTTTGAGCAATAAGTACACTGCTAGTTGCAAAAAACAGATATGCCCGGCACCTGGCGTTTTAACCTAATTGGGGCACAGCATATATTCGCTTAACTCAACTTTTTTAATATATTGCTTGTAGCCCTAATTATTCTTTTTAAAATGACATAAAAATCATCTTCGTGTCTAATTCTTGGCTAATTTTGCGAAATTATGACATTTTGAATATGACTTAACTTTTGAAAATGAATTTTCTTAATTGTTTTTCGTTCATATAAGAATGTCCCTTAAAGGATTTAATTAACCTTTTCATCGAATTTGATTAAAATCGAAAGGGGTCGGGTCCCACTCTTGGCCGATTCGACATGGAATTACCCAGATACTTAATTACAGTATACTAGCCAATAAGATATTTGTGTTTAATTGTTGAAATAAGTAAAAAAAATAAATAAAATAAATCCAAAATATGTAGGGAAAAAACTTTATACACGATTGTTTAAGCCCGCAAGTGTAAAAATTGAACATTTACCCACAAAATAAAACTGAAACAGTAAAAAACTCGTTGCACTCTTTTTTGTTACTTGTTGCAATATCGGCAGCATAAGCATCAGCTACTTATAATTGCGAGGGCATTGATACGAGTATGTGCATGCATTTACTTCTTCTTCGCATCCAGTATGGAATGTATGTAACTGCAAATGTGTCAGTGGATATTAATGCCTTCGAGGTGTGTACTGAAATGTCATTTGTTGAAATGCTTGTTAACAAGAATTCCATTTGTTCGGGAAATTAATTTGAAATTTTTTTCAAGATTTGCTTACATTTACAGAAATAAATTCGGTTACTTTAAACTCGAATATAATCAGGTATGTTATGCTATATAAAAAAGAATTAATTAAATGCATTTTTTTAAGGTTTTTGTAGCCTAATTTCCGATTTTTTATTAACGTTTTGTTTTCATTAATGCTATGACATAACTCACAATTTTTTGTAGTTTTTCATTGAATTTTTTTTAGCAATTATTAAAAAAAAGTTTCTGGAATGAAGACTTCCTACAACCCTAAAGGGTAGGGAACTGACACCAAAGTAGTCCCGTGATAGGTATTTGGTGGCAGAGACGAGTTCTAGTTCTAACACTTTATATTAATAAGACCAGATCTATTCTCAACGAACATGCTTAGTGTCAGTTACTAAAATGTAGTATTATTTTAATAAAACAAGACCTAGAATTAAATTCAGGAACCAAATTTTAGACAGTACCAAAAAATGTGTCACGGCTCCGGTGTAGATTGTACTGTAATTCATTACTTTTTCTACCTTTTTCATTCTGTTTTTTATACTCCACCACAATTAAAAAAAATTTAAAAAACGAAGCACATGTATCTCTAGACCTAAATGAATGATGCATATCATTCGTGTAATGTATGTTTTTTATCTTTACGACTTGTTACAGTTTGCAACGCTTTATCAAACAAATAGGAGAGAAAATAGCGTAAGAAACAAAGAGAATTAAAAAATAGTAACTATGTATATTGATTTTGTTATTAATGCTATGAAACTTATCATAATATTATTTTTGGCACAAAATTATAATCGTAAAGATATAGATAACTTAATAGATAACATCTATACCCAACAAAATAAGAATCACATTTTTAGTTGTAGTTCCTCCTTGTACAGGAGAACTAATGTTTTGCAGAACACGATAGAAAATTTGGTCGTAGGCAATGACCGAAACGTGAGTAGATTAGACCGTATCAAATTCCAGCGACTCCGCTTGGGTCATACCAGACTTACCCACGGAACATTATTTAATAATAGTTTTACTCCTTTCTGCAACTGTAACATATTATTTCCAACAACAACACCCTATCACTACCTATATGAATGTCCAAAAACTAAAAATTCCAGAGAAAGATTATTCAGATGCACAGATCCCATTAACCTATTGTCCAATCCGGTAAAAGAAAACATAACACTAATTATAAAATTCCTTAGAACTACTAATCTTTATAAGGATATCTAAACTTAATATAAATATATAAAAAAAATGTTAACATAATAATTAAGATATAAAAAAGATGTACAAACATTGAGCTGAAGGCCTTCGCTGCCATTGCCATAAATTATTATTAGCTGATAATTTAAATTATAAGCCTAATACGTTAAATAAATAAATAAATTATCATAATATTAACTAAATTTTCATAAACATAATCAAACGAGTCTTGATTGATATGAGCACACAAACATTTTAAAACTCGTATAATTTGTAGTAAATATAACAATTTGTTTCGTTAATATGTACAATGATCTCGTCTTGTTTATAACGTAATTTATAATTTAAGGTTCAGTAAAAAAACAACGAAAGAGAAAAGACAAATGCTTAAAATTCCGACATTCTTTTTAATTTAAATACACAAGAGTTTCGTGATATTTGTTACCAGTAAAATGGAAAGAATGCTGATGGAAGTCGTTGCGGTGTGGAAAATGAATAACATGCAATTTACTACTTACAAACTGCCATTGAAAGGTAAACTTATAAAAAGTGGAACATAACATGATGTAACAAGAATATAAAAACGACATAAAATGATAACTCGATAAGTAACAGGAATAAGAAATAAAATTACAATTACGCACATTAAAAAATATATAAAATAAATTAAATAACCATAAATAACTTTGCATAAATGTGAATTTATGAAATGTTTTCATTGTATTAACGTAAGACAATGTAAAATATCATTGTATTAACGTAAGACAATGTAAAATATCATTGTATTAATGAAACAATGTTTTTAAATAATTGAAACGATATTATTTCGCTAATGACATGAACTAAAAGAGCTCATTGGGTTAATGATACATTGCATTTCAATAATGGAAATGTACGTTGATTTCTAAAAAGAATTAATGACGAAATTTCATTGTATTAATGACAATTTTGAACTTAACGAAACGATTTTCGTAGCGGTAATGACGCAATACGTGTGCTTAAAAACAATGAAAAAATTCATTGCAAGAATGTTTTTCTCTTAGTGAACAGCGATAAGTATACATGTTTTTACCTCTTTAAGTTTTGGAGATATTAGTTTACAGAATTCAACCGTTTTCATCGTTTTAGCGGTCAAATTTCAAAAATTGTCTTTTAAGTGGATCGGTTTCAACGTAACGAATTTAAAGGCACTAGAATCGTACATTTGGGCTGGAAGGTAATGGATCAGTGAGTCAGTGAAAGATCAGGCCTTGTGTTTTATTACATCGATGCTTTTGCGTAAAAAGGGCCAATCTCCATTTTTTATGAGGGCCAATGTGTTTTTGTTCATATTGAATGGACAAGTCAAAAGGCTTGGACCTATCTATAACGAGCTGGATTACAAGGGCCAGTCTGCATATTAAACTATTTTAAAATTTGTATATTTTGGTATTTTTAAAGTGTGAGGGAAAAGCAGTATGATGAACGTTGGATAACGGGGAATGATCGCCTTAGGATTAGCGCTACCAGCAAATTAAAAACTGAAAAAGGTTCACACACATACATATGTATCATACATACATAGATTAATCTTAAACAGCCCTTGATACTGCAGTTACTCTTAATAGTTCCTATTTCCTCAATTTGTTTTATTGAGCTCAGTGTCCATTTTTTGTAACTCTCGCGTCGAGAGACATCGATTTAAATGTGTGAAATAAATTACTCGCCAGTTTACAGAAAAAGTGTGTCTGTAACATTTTTGTGAGAAAAGTTTCTTCTTTCAACTGCAAATAAATTCACGAAAAAAATGGGGCGAGAAACAATTTTAGCACTAAAAACCGATTAAAAATGCAAAATGCCTAGAATATTAATAATAATATTTTATTCTTGGCACATGTTTTCATTGTTTAATTATTTTGCTTTTAAAATTTTTATAAAATATGCAATGTTATCGCCGCCTTCGTTGAAAATGCTTCAATTTTAGTAAATTTTTATCGCCGTCTACGATATGTTTGACTGGCGCTCACAACGTCTGCAATTTCACTTCGGCTTCGAGCAGTGTAGCCATATCCAAAAATATTTTACAGCTAAATCGGCTTTAAAATAATGCTAAAAAATGCTAAAAAAATTCTAAACTTCCAAAAAATAATGCTAAAATTTAAATTGTATATTTTTTTGTTATTTTACTTAATATACCGTTATACATGATTACATGATTTATTTTACATAAGTCTTCCCTATAAACTCATATCATATCAATAGAACAAACTGATTAAAAAAAAAAAACAAAAAAATTTTATTAAACATAAAAAGTCTTAACACTATAAAAGAAATATATTTCAGAATTTATATACGTAGAAAAAAGTTTTCAAAAAAAAAGGTACCATACCACAACAAAATATCAAGGGAACTTGACCCATAAATGGTTATTAATTACTATTTCAATAAAATTTATGTAACATGTTCAATAAAAATTTCATTTTATAAATTAAATATGGGTATTTCTCTGAAATGGTCCACCGTGACTTAAAAAATCAAAGCGCTCGCATAATTTTTTTTAATAATTTAATTAAGTTGGATTAATTTTGTAGTATATTTTTATTTTTCATTTTTGAATAAAAGTTTAATTTTTTTGTTAAAAACTTCTGAAAATATATGTAAAATTACTAAAATATGTATGAAGGTAAAAAGTGTCACGTGCGTAATTTACAATTTATTTTTTTCTTCGCCAACCCATGCATAGTTGCTTTTGAACAAAACATGATTATAAAGGCCCATTACTAACCTTTATAAAAACATTTTTTCCGAAATAAAAACCTCCTACAATTCACTTACTTTCGCACTTTTTCTTATGGTCCTAAAAGGCACTTCTATTTTTGTCACGTGAGTAAGTCAACTTTGATTGCATGGCATTTGGGTACCCAGTGCTCAATTTACCATTATATATACTTTTTAGAAAGAACTCATCACAAACAATGTAACGATTCTAGAATTCATTCTAAAATTCCAATCCACTTCTATTTTTTTAATATTCAAACACAATAAAACGCGTACAAATGTCGCGTGCATAACCAGAGAAACACCCATATACATCAAATGAAAATTCTTCCTCAGCTTCTGAAGAATCGATCGAGATATCATTAAAATATATGCTCTCATCGCATTTTTAAATGAGATCGTACATTTTTTTAAAACTATCGCAACATTTAAGTAGCAAATTTATAGTCTTTCGAATTTTCCTTTTTAAGAGATTTATACCTCTTAAAACCTAATTGGCAAAACCAAGAACTTCATTGCAAAAAAAAAAACTAATTCACTTATTTTCATTTAATGCATTTTTAAATCCATAAACATCTTTCCAGAAATCAACTGTTGAGTTCTTATTTAACAATTTATTTGAATTTAATTTCTGTCACTGATGTTCCAAAGTTGTTATTTCTTCTACAGTGAAATCAATAATTTCTTCTTTAAAATGTTCGTTTAATTTGCATTGATTAGTTTTTAAACTGTTTTCTACACAAAAAAGTTAGTATTTAATTAATTATGAAAATTATTTGGCAATAGTTATCTAAGTTGACATATTAATTGAGCTATAAAATCTCGGCATGTAATTCCAATTTGTTTTTTCTATTTCAAAAGTTATTGTACCTCTTTTCGATTCCAAAAAATTTTCAAAATCGAAATTGCAATATGGCGTTGACGAAAAAAATCAGCTAAACATGAATTTAATGGATCAAAATGATCAAATTTCAAAACAATTTGATATGAAAGATCTCTCAAAAGATTGCACGGTTTCTACTAGCAAAAGAGTAGGGATTTGTGTAATCAACAAAAAATTGTGGTAGATTTTTAAAAGAAGATTACTTGAATATTTTTAAATTAAATAATGCTAAAAAATGCTAAATATGTAGTTGAAAAAGGCTAAAAAAAAATGCTAACTGCTAAATGGAAAATTTGCAGCTAAATCAGATAAAATAATGCTAAATCTAGCTGCAAAAATGCCAAAATGGCCACGCTGGCTTCGAGTGTAATATGATGACATCTATAACGTAACGACGTAATCTCTTTTCATAATTTTCGACATGAGTTGCGACTTTTTCCGACTTTTCGAGAGAGGGTGGAATATTTTGTCTCACATCTTTTCGATGCGAGAAGTTTTCACTAAATTTACAGAACGAGGGTACAGGTGTAGGATAAGGAGCTGTTTGCAGCATGTAATTTTTATTGGAAGCGACTTGTTAAAAAAATCAATAAAAAGTTTCTTATTTTAATTTTTTCTCATGTCAAATAAAAATAAAATTGTATGAAACACTATATTTAAATATGTATAGTAGGGAAATAACTTTTTAACAATTTTTTAAAATATCAAAATTGGCATATCCCAGTCCGATAGAGCATAAACAACTGTAAGGGAACGTATATTTATTTTTTCGCTAAGGTCAAAAAAGTTCACGCACCAACCGCGATGAAGTTTTGAAAATTTTTAATTTTCTTTTCGGTTAAGAAAAATTAATAATATGTTTATTTAAAACAAAAAATAGCGCAAGTATGAAATTTCATTAATATTTAGAGATGGCAAGAGATTTTTCCGCAAACCAAAACGTATCTTTAACCTTTTTTACCGAAAAAAAATTTAAAATGAAAAATAAAACACCGTATAAAATTATGAATATTCAATATGGCATTAAGAAGGCCGCCTCAAAATAATTTGAAATTATGTAAAATAATATTTTTGTTAGTTCAAGTCCGGGCTTTAATTTAAAAAAGAATAAATTTTTAAATTATTTTTTATACACCTGTTTAGAACAACCAATTGGTGCGTGAACTTTTTTGAGAAAAATTACAAAAGATTATGATTTTTGTGGTTACTAGGACATGGTTGACCTCATGGTACTACGCCAATAAATTGGTTATATACCCCTAATGTACATACGTATGTATTGATATTTATGCAAATAGAATTAGTGAAATTGGCCATAAGCAACGAAAACTTGATTTAATATAATTTTTTGCTTAAACTTAAACTTGCTTATGTTTGCAATAATAAATTTTTGAATTGGATGAGAATAGTGCAAAATTTTCTTGGCTCAAGCCATGTTTTCTGGTGATTTCTGGTGACTCTCGCGAAACTCAATTCGCTGTGAAAAACTTTTACTTGTAAGAGATAATTTTGTTAGTTCAAAACTGATAGCTAATTGATTTTATTTAACTCCATACAAATATCTTCCCTTTTATCGATTTTGATATTCATAAATATTTCAAAACCTACTCAATTAGTTTTAATTAAAATATTAGGACTGCAAAAAGCGAGAAATATCTTTATACGCATGAAATTAGGAGTGCAACTGACTTAAATTATTGCTAGCAAATGCAACCACTCTTAGACGCTTAAAAAAAAACCCGGTTCATTCGTATTCGCGGTATCTAAAAATTTGCAATCAATAAAGCGTAACACCTTTTAGCAATAACGCCAGATATTAATAATTTTGCTTCTGTTTTGCCATTTTATTTCCCAATTTAAAATTTGATATATATTTTTCTTATTTACGTTTAAGTAACTAAACGGAAAAGCAGTTCAGCAGTAAGTAAAGCGTGTACACGAAAAATGTAAACGCTTATAATTTATTGTTTTACCACTTACGAAAAACTTATAACTACACATAGAAAACAAATTGATTGGAAAACTGTTGCAATAATAAAATATTGATCAAGTTATATAATATATTATTGCTACTATTAGAAATGTAATAATTTGTAATATTAATAAATATTAAAACGTAATTCTAACTGATATATGATTGTTTCAATACTTTTATTAGTTACACTGTGCAAGAAATTAACACGTTTTTATGAGACAAGCTGGACACATGGCGTTTTAACATAAATTGGATACGCTGATTCTATCTGGTTTTCGAGATATACCGTTATTTCGAAAATGGAGGAGGTTTCACAACATATGTCCGCGTAACTCAAAAACGGTTTAGTTTATTGGAATTATTTAAAAACCAAAATTCCGCAATAAACTTTTTTCTAATATGAGCAGTCGTTTTATTATTCCAGTTTTAATTTTTTTTTATCAAAATTTCAAAATTTTAGTTTTTTAAAAATTCATAAAAAATTAAAAAAAGGAGCTTGGCTTCTTATTTTTTGCAGACATATAAAAAACGAAGCCGAAACAAAACAAGCAATAAACCCTCTGAAGAGATCGAGTGGTTGCGATTGAAACATGTAAAAATATCCTGTCCGTATAAGTCTGGGTTCGAGCCCAGCAGCAGTTAAGAATGAAAAATTATCAATAAATTTTAATTCATTTTCATGTTGTTGGCATCCGCCAACATAAAAAAAAATAAAAATAATTTAATTAAAATAAAATTTTATGAAATTCAGCCTAATTAAATATCAAAATTTTGATAAAAAATTATTCTTACTGAACACAGCTAAAAAGCTGTGTTTAATAAGATACCACATTTATACTACGTACATTTTGGTAGTACATAAACCAGCAATATATGTATGTACCACTTTTTCGTGGTTTAATTGTAGTTTAGGTTGACACACAAGGGACTAGGACTAGTCCAAAAGTAACCTAAACGTATGGAAAAAACATGGTCTATTTAACATTACGATGTCCTATGGCAGGACCATATAACCCAGCTTTGGACTACAAAGGAGTAGTCTTAAAACTAGTCCATTGTATACACAAGAGGATTAGTTTTAACTTCGTTTAAAAACGAAAGCATGTCGTTTAAAAACGAAGACATGTCGTCTCACCACAAACACTTTTTAACAATGGCATGGTCCATGCTTGCATTACATCGGGCCAGTCCATGGAGTAGTCCATTTAATCAAAATGGATCAGGTGGTAGAAAAGAGTTATTTAACTACTATATTTAGCGCCGGGATCACTAGGATTTTGGCTCGGATAGCAACCAATATAAAGAAGATAGTCATCTTAGTACTCTCCTCCTTTACCGGTGATTTAACCACTATATTTAGCGCCGGGGTCACTAGGAGTTTTCTCTGTTTCTCAACACTGCCCGCTTGGTCTCAACATTGTCTGTGTTGGTCAGGTTAATAATGTGTATGTTGTAAATATAAAATTAAATAATCACTTCTATCGAGGTTGGCAAATTTAAAATACGGGTGCAGCTGTTTGGTCATAGATTAAAAGAAATAAGTTAACGTTCTTTTTAATCTGTTACCAAACGATCGCAGGCTTATTTTAAATTCGCCAAACACGATGAGAATGAATGTATAAACGATGCATAAAAATAACCTAATAAATATACAAACAAAAAAATGAAGGTTACTGGAATTATTTTGATTTTTCTATCTAATAAATCGGGAAAATGATTTGTGCAATCGGTTGAAAAAATATCGCACTGGTTCCTCTAAAGGGGTTAACTCAAAATTAATAAATTTTCAGTGGAGACAATACTAGAAAGGGAATACAACTGTATTTTGGCAAATACTAGAGAAATTGATTTAAGATTTTTACAGAGCGTAATGACCACTGTACATCGATTTCTTGCAAAAAGTGAAAATTGAAAAATTTCGAGTTGACTCTCTTTAGAGGAACTCAAATCTTTTTTGTGAACACCAATTATGTGTTAATTCAGTTGCAACTATCATATATTCAGGGCAGGGTTGATAAAGTTGGTACAATTGTACTCTTTTTGGTACAATTCGAAACTAAAAAGTACGCTGGTACCCCCGTGACTGTTTTGGTACTATTTCCAAATTTTTCAAACCTACATAATTATAACTGATATAAAATGGCAACTAGTATTTACTGTCCAATGACTATAAGCGGAGTTTATTGTTTGGTGCAAATAATCTTGCGAAAATGCAAAATGTCGTGGCTTTTTTATGAAATATTAGGGAAGCTCTACTTTTTGTTGTTGGATTTACCAAAACAACTATGATATTTTGCATTTGTACTTTTGCAAGACCATTTGCACGAAACACTGAACTCCGCTATTGTAAATAGATTTTTTCACTTGTTCATTGAACGATTGCTTATGCCACATTCTAAATTTAGTATCAGCGGCAGCATATAAGCGTGCATTTTCTGATGGTATTGACAAATTTTTAAAAGATATAGGAAACCACTTCTGCAAAATTTCTACATTGTAGAAGAGCCGAATTCCTCTCAATTCAAGATTATTTTGGAACGAACTCATAATATTTCCAAGTACATATTTGTCAACAAGATAGTTGTAACGTCAAGAAGTAATCAACAGAATTTTGGAACAGTGGGAGACCACTCCATTATTATTTTACTCCGAATAATTTTGAAGGAGATATTTCAAGCGCTAAATTAAATTTTGTTTTTGTTGTATTAAATTTTTGTTTTTAAAAATATAATAAAAAATAATTTATATAATGCTGATTTAGTACAATTGGGGCCGAAAAAGTACGATTTTAAAAGTTCGTTGGTACGATTTTGGTTTTCTCAATTATCATCCCTGATTCAGGGTATTGTAATTTTAAGATTTTGCTTGTTCGTCCAATGGAGACAAAAACTAAACATTTATCCGTTTTAGTGCTATTCAGTTTTTAGTCGTCAAATTGCTAGTGCATATTTAAATCCATTTCTGCATTTTTTTCATATTAGTCATAAGAGCATTTTTTTAATTTCACCTTTTTGGAGCATATTTTGATACTTTCTATTTTTTTTTTAAACAAATAACTCTAAAATGAATCTTCACTTTATAATAAAATTTTATTCCGGTTTTATCCCCATTTGTCTGTAAATACTGTGGCGAGGCTTGACCACTTAATATTTTAAAATTTTGTATGCACTTTTTCTAAATTTAAATAATTTGTAAAAAAAAACTTAACCCTCATTCATTCGTTCGTGTACCCTCTTTTGTAATAACATTCGTGTAACTAGAACTGTAATCTAAATGGAAAAAATCAGAATATCTTAAAGTATTAATTCAAAATTTATAAACTAGGTATGTAAAGTAAACTACAAGGATAGTAATAATAACTAAAAGAGGAGATGAGTATTTTTTTAATAAATATTTTTCCATTAAATTACAATTTCATTGCTAGAAAGACGGACGATGCGTCCACGAATTGAGTGAAAAGGTCGCAAAGGCAAAGCAATACCTGTACCACTCGAACATCTCTTCTTCATAAAGACATTTCAATTTTGCAATGATCATGCAACTGATCAACAATAAATTTTAAATACAAACTTTAAATTAGTTTGGTGTTGCTTTTAAAAGCAAAGAAATAACGAAACTTATGCTTGTTTCTTCTGAAATTTATGAACTTGTTCTTCGATAAACATTTAGAACTTTTTTTTAACCGATGATATTTTTCCGTTAGGCTGTGAATGTGTTTGGAATTGTGATATCCATCCCAGTAAACAAGGAGTTGAGTAGTCCACTTGCAAACACCGCTAAGTTAAAAAAACAATAAAAATTCTGTAAAAGCCGCCATTTTATTTTTTTTTTAAATGCCTCCCTAATTCTGGGTACACACAATGCAATGCATTAACGCAATCCAGCAAATTAAATTCATTTTCATTCATTCCAGATTGCATCAATATCAAAACGCTTTGATATTTTGAGGATGCATTGAAACAGATTGCACTGTCTGTACCCAGCATAAGAGACAACATATTTTACAAAATTGTTTTTGTGAAATACATATAAACAATATTTTTAATTTACCAACCAACATGTTCGTAATTTTCGTTAAATTTAAATATGTTGGTGTACTTTTTTCGCTTTATATACGAAACTTTTGTAAATAGTGCAAAAATTGCCGAAAGTTTTATTTGTAAAATATGGCAAGTATTATTTTCAGTGTGACATTTCTTTTATGCATTTTCTACAGCTTAAGAAAATTTTTCGATAAGTCTTCACATTTTCTGAGGGAAATTTAGTTTTGGTTTTTACATGGAAACAAGAAAAGAGATTTTAATAGAATGAACTATTTTATTTCTTTATTGGCAATTTATTTGTTTATTTCCCAATATTATTTAGCTTTTTAAATAGTGGTTTTTCATACGGGATTTCCCAGGACGAAAAACCCAGTAAATTCCCGGGAAATTTAAAAATATATCCCGCTTTCCCGGGAAATGAAAAAGTTCGGCAAAAAAAGACTCTACTTATGCACACAAAATGAGTTTAGGAATTTCAGATATTTTAACAGATTTTGTACAAAAATTCTTGGACATTTTGAATTGCAGGCTTGTGCAGACAGTCTGTACATATTCCGACAAATGCAGAAAAAATGTTTACGGGGTTATTTCTTGTATTGAAAACATTTTTATTATTTTTTATGATGTGTTCAGTTACAGTCAGAGGTAAAAGTTGTCTTATAAAAAGGAAATGCGTTAAGGTAGAAGTATATAAAACGCGTTAGTGCGCGCGCGCAATGCAGACTTCTGTCAAAAAAAGTTAAAATAGTGTTTTTTCATAGACCAAGTTACATGTAAAATATTTTGACGCTTTTGCGACACTTTGACCTTCTAACGAGTTTTGTATTTTTGGCAAATAATCAGCTGACAATAAAAAAGAGAAATCTAACAAATTTGTGAACACTTTTTTAAGAGGTTAAAAAACATACAATACAATATTATTAGAACAAATTTAATAAAATAAAAATCTGTATAAATTTTCGAATCCGTTTTCAATATACAAATAAGTAAACAAACAAAAAACAGCTGACACCCTTCAAATAATAGGACTAGTCCAAACACGCGTGTAAAATGTAGCCCACAAGGGACTAGGACAAGTCCAAAAGCAATTAAAACGTATGGAAAAACATGGTCTATTTAACATAACGATGTCCTAGGGCAGGACCATATAACCCAGCTTTGGATTAGTTTTAACTTCATTTAAAAACGAAGACATGTCGTCTCACCACAAACACTTTTTAACAATGGCATGGCCCATGCTTGCATTACATCGGACCAGTCCATGGAGCAGTCCATTTAATCAAAATGGATCAGGTGGTCTAAAAATATTTGCAGGGCAGGAATGGCTTTTATAACTCGTAACTTCTGTAACCTGCAAGTTTTCATGCACTAAAGTTTTTAAACGCACGACACACGTCGACGAATTAACGCGTGTTATGTAACACTTCTAACTGTTGGTACATGAGGGACTCTTTAAACTACAATCGGTCTGTTATTTTATTTAGTGACCATAAAAATTTTCATATTTAACACTTTTGCACACAAGAAAAATTATTAAATATTTTGATACGTGTATGTGCTGACACTCGCATCTCGCATAACATTTGCGATTGTGATTTCAACTCGCAAGTTTGGTGTTCTGCAAATCGCAATCGCAAGACTTTTGGCGAGTTCAAGTCGCAAGAGTATACTGAAGTGAAGTCATGAATTTAGACTCAAGTAAACATCAAATAAACAATAAAATGATGAATAAATTGAACTTAATATGTTTTCTTTTTATTTGCACCAAAACTAGTTAATTATTTGACAATTTTAGTTAAATATATAATATTTAAAAAATGTTCTTTGGTTTTGTTAAGTTTATCTGTCCATTGTTTACTTGTGTACTGGCGATTTCATTACACAGCTGATCTATACTATGTTCGAAAAACATATGTTGTTAGTGCCGTGAGTAATTAAAATGAAGTACCCGGTTTTTTTCTACAATGGTATATAAAAATATCAGAAATTTAAAAAAAAATGTAAAGTTTTGTGTAAAAACTTGTTTTAAGATATTTTTAGTATCACTTTAGGATATAATTACTTTTTAATAATAAATGCATGCAACTATAAAAAAATTTTTGGAATGAGTACCTACAAGAAAGTAGTAAATTATTCGTAAGTGAAAAAATGTAACATCTCTATTAATCGTGTAAAAAAACCATTGCCAGCAGTTTCTTTTTAAGTACCTATAAAAGAAAAATGTAAGTATTTAAACATACATAAGTAAAATTTTTTAAAATAAACTTTAACTTTTTTTATGCAGGTCAAAACAAAAGTCTGTCGAGCAGTGTAAAGTCTTTCTGCAATTTATGGAAGAACACCCAGACATAGCTAAGGGGTTCTCCAGAGGCGACCGTGTCAAGCAAGACGAGCTCTGGAATGTTTTGACCAGTCAGCTTAATGCCAATGGACCACCCACGAGAGATGTTGTTGTATGGAAAAAGGTAAGTATGTCCATGGATATGTACGGATGATTTCCTAAACGCATGTTGCTTTGCAGTAATATGTTGCAATTTGTGTATCCATAAAAATTTCGTTGTAAAGCAGGACATAAATCAACTATACAATGAGTCGGTACAAAAAAAAATACTGTACACATTGTAAACATACGTTTAGGAAAACGCATATACATACATATATTCCCATTTATGTACATACAATATGCACTTTTTTAGACCTGGTGTGATTGGAGGAGAAGCATAAAGACGAGATTGGCAGAAAACAAAGCCTCATTGAAAAAAACTGGTGGAGGGGATTTTCAACAGCATTTTCTTTCACCGATAGAGGAGCAGCTGGCAATCGTATGCGACATTTTTCAAACAGTTGAGGGCGTAACAATGGCAAAAACATTCGGCGGAAATAAAGGAAAGGATTGTTATGAAAATGTAAAAGAAAAGCCAACAATTTTAAATACAACTGTTTCTACAGATTCACAGTTTAAACCTCCACCGGCAACAATTTCACGTACTGTAGAAACAGATGTTGCACCTCAACCACCATCTTCTCTGCCTGAAATGAGTGATGTGTCTCCTTCTCAAAGAAAAAGAAAATGTTTGAACGGAGATATTCTAAATGTAATGGAGGAGGAAAAAGAAAACTTTAAGAACTTAGCTGCAAAAATCGAAGAAGTCAATGAGACTTTAAAAAATCAGTCGAGTTATTTAAAAAATCTCAACAGAAATATTTACGAACTCCGTTCATATAAAAAAAAAGAACTTGAAGAGACTAAAAAGCACCAAATAAAAATGGAAAAGATCGCCATGGAGCGGAATGAACTAAAATTAGAATTTTTAAAATTAGAAAAATTAAAAATGGGTATTCTAGAGGAGTAGGCCTTATTAATTAATTTCCCTTAATTTTTTTTTAGCGACAAGTGTTTTTTGTAAATGAATTATTTATGTTTTTTGTTTTTTTTATAATCAATATTTTAAAAAGTTTTGTTTTTAAATTAATTTATGGTTTTAAATGAATTTTTTATGTTTTTAATGAATTATTTATTTTGTTTGTAATATAGATCTGAATTTGTGATAACTAATGTAACTGAATTTTATTATTTTTTTTTAGTTAGATATATATATTAACCTTTTTTTTATGAATTTTTTGTATTTATTTGTTTAATTTTATAATTAAAATTATAAAATAAAAATAAATTTTACATCAAAGATCTAGCAATATTATCCCTTATTTGAGCAGCTTCAGTATTGTTTTGCATTTCATCAGTAATTTCTTCCATTTCTTCATTTCTAACTGGGTATAGTTCGTCCTCTTCTATGGGAATATTGTAGTACTTACAAATGTTGTGTAAAGCGCAACAAACATTTGTAATTTTCACAACTTTCAACGGGGCGTATGGAAGACACATTTGAAGACATCTAAAACGACTCTTTAAGTTACCAATAGTCCTCTCCACTATGTTTCGCGCGGATGAATGTCGCAAGTTAAACTTATGCTGCATTGAACCAAACGTAGCAGATTTATATGGCACCATAACGAAGGGTTTTAAAGCGTATGCAGAATCAGCTAACAACCAACAATTACGGCTGCCGTTAGAATAGCTTTCAGCATAGTAGATATGGGCATCACTTAAGTTCCATACAAAAGCGTCATGACATGAACCAGGCTTAGATGCATCGACCGCACGAATTTTCATTTGGTAGTCACAAATCTAAGGGTATATAAGGGATCAATTTTTTTGGCACTCTTAAGTTGTAAATATATTGCATACAGAAGACAAAACAAGAATGTTTATTACTTACAATTAATACGTTTAAGCTGTAATATCCTTTTCTGCAATAATAGAGCTCAGAACCAGAGGTTGGCTTAACTAGCCGTATATGGGTGCCATCTACTGATCCAATAACACCAGGAATTTTAAATTTTTCATAAAAATGCAATTTTGATGCTCTTGCTTCTGACTCATCCATCTCCAATTGAATCCAAAGTGGGCATAGAGTTTCTTCAAGAATATTAAGTATATTCCACAATATTTTACAAAAAGTCGTACGGTCCATACTAATATTAAGATCATTGGCAATCACTCCTTGAAAAGACCCGACTGCTAAGAATCTTAAAACGCTAGCCAAGCGCACTATTTCCGGAACTAACCCTTTACTCATATGTGTGGAAGTTTTTTGAAGAATCATCATAAATGCAGTTTTATTTAGGCGATAAAGAGCTATGAAACTAAACAAAGTATCGCTTTAACTTTATATCTGTTCTTAAATGTCTGTACATACAAAGAACATAAGTATGTATGTATGTATGTATATTGCATATACATACAAATTTTAGAATATACTTACGCATGCTCTGGTATGTCCAATGGATCAGAAGAGTCCCTTAGTGAACGTTTTTTTATGCTTTCGTTTCTTAATTGCATTTTTTTTAAAGCTAAAATGCTTAACAAGAATGCAGCTGGCATTTTTAATTAATTTTTTCTTTTATTCTTTTTGTTTTGTTTTGGTAAAACATATGTTTTTACCTTTCGATGAAACTTCGAAAAATGGCAGCTCGCAAGCAAATCGCGTGAGTTGCAGCACATGCAAAATCTAGTTAGGCGATTTCCAACTCACATGCGATTTGATAATCATGCGAGTGTCAGCACATACACGATAGTATGAGTTAGAGTTTGCAAGAAATCGTAAAAATGTGAAACCGTGGTTTCGGTTTTAAAATGATTAAAGCCTGTCGGTTTCGGTTCGGTTTTCGGTTTTGAAAATATCCAAGTAAAAGTACATACATATATATTTTTTTGTTTGTAATACAATGTTTTTTTTGTTTCAATGCAGGTACTTTTATTAAAAAAGAACCGTTTGTTCTTCTTAGTACTTTTATTTTAAATATAAAGAATTTTCAGATACCTTGCCATTGTTCCAGGCTGTTATGTATAAAGTTTTATTATATGAAGTACGAGTATTATGTATAATTTGCAATTTCTTTTTGCGTAAATATACATTTTAAGTTAAAGCTAAAACCGAGGTCTTTTGGTCGGTTTTCGGTTTTTAGGCATTAAAACCGCGGTTTCGATTTCGGTTAAAATCGAACAGCAATCCCTATAATGCATGTATCTCTCTTTATATATATAAAGTAACCTCCACATGAACTCAACACCTTATTGAGAGGAAAAATTAACACAAATATCTCAAAATTAAATGGGAAATTATGAATGAAATTACCAACTGTTATCACCACTTCAGCTGCTAAAACTATTTTGAATTTTTTTGCATTACTTTTAATATAATTTCTCTGGGAAAAAGTTCTGAATTTAAACAAATCAAAAACAATAGTTTGAATTAATTTTTTGACAACAGTTTTTTCTGTGGTGGATTTTATAATGAATGAACAATGAAGTTATCATAGTATAGATCAAGGCCCATCTATTAGGTCTGCTTACTTCTACAAAAACAAAATACGATTCTTTTTAGTTGTAAAAAATTTACTACTACATATACAAAGCAAAAGGAAAAAACGGGTATGTGTGGCATACCATAAACGTATACATGCACATGTAAGCAAAATGTAAACAACTTTGACAACTAAAAAGAAAATAAACAATGATCATCAGGCTTCTTGCACAGACCTTTTCAATGGGCCTTGGTATAGATAGTATAAAGGCAACCGTACACGACATGTATTTGTCATCTGACATGTCAAATTTCCCACTGCAAAATACATAAGTATGTACATGTCGTGTGTTACCTTTTTAACTTTGCTTCTGTAAAAGTCAGACGCAAAGTAATCTGACAAAATTTCAATTAGACCGTGCTATATTTTCTTCTGACATCAGAAATCTATGCCGGGAAGAAAACGGCAGCGGCGTCCACTATTGACGGAATTATTAGCCGGCTGAAGTTAATGTTTTACAATACCGATACATGTATGATAATTTCACCATTGAATAGTAATTATGTACATATATTAAGAAAAAACGTTTCATTATAATATCCTAAATTGGTATCTTCCAATTTAAAGAAAAAAATGTTTAGATTGCTGAACTCTTTTTCGGCGTAAACAAAAATTTGTATGGCGGCCGCACGCTATTATAAAACCGAGAACTACTTTGGTTTCTGCAAAACCTATGCGAAAAAAAACATAGACAATGTCAGAAGCAAATTACATGTACGTTTGTGACCGAATATTATAAACCTTATGTAAAACAGCAATTTTGACAGACATGCACAATTATATGTGACTTGAAAAGTTGACAAGTCAGATGTAAAAGTCATGTCGTCTACATGCACCTTAATGGATAATACCAAATCCACTATTGTGATGTGGATATAAACATAACTCTTTTAGGTTTAAAACTTTTGCTCGTGAATACAATGAAACCTTATCAAAAAATGATCCCATGAGCAATCGGTCTGCTTCATCTGCACTCTTTTTTAATTTAAAAAAAGCAAAACTTCTTGCAAATAGATTTTCTTAGCACACATTTTTAAATAATTTCATTCCATAAAACACGATTTAAAATTAAAAACAAAATGAAACATGACAGGATATATTTTTGACACATAGCTATTTTGATTGCTACAGTGTTGTGTAATTTTGACACAACGTTTAAGTATTTTACAGTGTTGTATCCATGTATGAATAGGCCTTGGTTCATACGGTGCAATTGTGTTCCTACAGTAAATTTAAAAAGAATTCAAGCAACAAAAGATTTCAAAAATTTTTATGAAACTCTGTATGTCTGGGGAAAACTGGGGAAATCTCAACAAATGTACCTTTTTCGCTAACACGTATATGATTTATGCACGACTAGGTACATGCTGAGAGGGATTGTCAGAGAGTCGAGCTACTTATTATACTTTGATATGTACCATAGTATAATAAGTACCAGGTATGTTCATTAGGGAGAGTTGTCTTATTTGCCCATGTAATGTGAAATTAATTTATTTGATTTGACGCTTGTTTTAATCTTTTTCTAGATTTTCCTTTGTTTGACGTTATATGTATAGGTTTTGCAATTGAGTACAAAATTTCAAATACTTCTACCATGGTATCTAATGAGAAAAAAATTTTCATTATCAATTTTAGATATCCCTCATACAAACGATCCCGCGGAATTGGCGTTTAAGCCGCATGAGCTTGGACGGCTGAATTGAATCATTTATTCCGAATGGAACTGGCCATGGTCTCACAATAGAAGAAGAGGAAATGTTGTCCAAAACTATTTTCTTTTTTCGCATTAAAAAATATTTATATGCATGTTGCCCCGGTAGACTAGCTGGTAGCGAGCTAGTCTATCAGCGCCGGGGTTGCGGGTTCGATTCCCGCCTGAGACTCTGGTTTCTTTCCTGCAGACAAGCATAAAGCTTCGCGGGATAAGCTTAGGAAATTAAAAAAAAAAAAAAAAAAAGGCACGATAGTGCCAACAATATTAAAATGTCAGTTTCACTGAAAAGTATCTCATACAAACAACACGAAAGATTATCATTAATACCTATATCTATACAAGTGTCATTCATACTATAGATATACAAATACAAAAATGGTCGTCTGTTCATAAAAAAATTAATTTTCTTAAAATTTATTTAATCGAACAATTTTTAATTCGGAAGTGTTTAACCATTTTTGTTGTTGTGTGTATATGTGTGTGTGTGTGTGAACAATTATGTTGTTAAGTATACTTCATTTTCAAAATTTAACAATAACATTTAAATCGAACTACTATGTATGTACATATTTAATTGACTTAAAAACGTATACATATAGGTATGTATATAATGGTTAACAAAATCACCCTACACTAAATTATTAAATTTTACAGATGAATGCTTCATTGATTTCAAAGCATTTGCTTAAACATTGATATTTAAACGTATTGTATTGTATTGTAAAGTTACTCCATTTCCATGTTTGGGTTTCTCCTTTATAATAAACCTCTGAGTTATTTTCAATGCGAATCAAAATATAGTAAACACCAGTGATGGAAAATTCAGTACTTTGGTACTATTTATTTTCATAAATACCACGGTACCCCTACGTCCGTTTTAGTACTCTTTTTTGTTATGCTGCTTCTTTAGAAATATAGCGTTGATTTTTTTTAACATAGAGTCTTCAACAAAATGTACTAACTCCGACTTCAACCGCTGAAATTCCAACTCCGACTCCTAATCTAACCTTAATGCTAAATGTACATTAGACAGGTCCTTATTTGACTTTAAACTCTTTTTTTATGGTTAAATATAGCAAGAAAAGGATTCAGGAAAAATTTCGAATTAATATTTTTAATATTGTATCACAAATTTCGAAGTATTTTTATTTTGGAAATTATTAAAATATTGTTGTTAATTTGTTCCCGCAAAAGTTTTGAGTCGGAGTCGCGAATTTGTTGTGGGTACTACGACTCCAGTACAAAAACCTTAACTTCGACTCCAACACAATAGGTTATGGCAACACTGCTTGGTGGTGTATTTTAATTTTAGATATCCTCATCAGAAATTTGCTGTTGAATTTAGACAGCTCGGTCCATAAATCGCTATGATATGAGCAAAAAAAATGTTTTAAAAAAGTACCAAAATGTTGAATAAAGTACTCTTTTGCTTGGTGGTCAGCACCATCTAAATATTTAAATTTTCCATCACTGGTGCACACAACCAACGAAAAGGTGGCAAGGTAATAATTGTGGGTAATGAATTCGTCGACATAGAAGAAGTAGAGTTATTTACAGCAGCAAGCAACATGGATTTCAAGAATATATGTATTTGCTGCTATAACGTATGCAGAATAAAATATGGACTGACACATTAGCAGTAATAAAAAATTTTTATCCGGTATTAAAAAATTAAAGTTAATATGTCATTGTTAAAGTACACAACTTAAACTTATTTTACAAAAAGGTATCAAAGCCACATCGATGGCTTTTTTTATAACATCCGTTTAATTTGAGTGACAAAACAGTCTAGGTTTCTTGGTTCCTATTACTATTTATAGAAATTTCTTTTTAAATTCGCCTAAAAAGTTTGAAATGGTATCCATTCACGATTCATGGGCAGCCTGCAGCAAAAAAATTTTGTAACAAAGTTCGTATTAGATGTTAACTGACTTTTCTGAGACTGCCGGAACGGGTTTTTTTGCATATTTGACTACTCTCATATGTGCTACGTATTTCTAATTTTTAAGTCTCCATTTATTTTCCAACGCATAGTAAGATTTTGAAGTTCATCCGGCAATTTCTACCTTCAACATAGCTCGAACTTGGTTGCATTGTATGAAAAATTTTTACCGGATCGTCTTTTTTCATTAACGGTTTTTAACTTTCGAAAGCTTTTACTGTCTTATAGACAAAAGATTTTTTAATTCGGATTTCAGAAAAATATCAAATTTCCTTTTATGAGGATTATTTTTACAAATCAACTTATGACCTTCTAATTCGTTTTATGATTTTGTTTCTACTTATTATCCTTTTATTGAACTGGTCTCTAGCCAAATAGTTATAGGTAAAGTGCCGTTACTTTTTCCATTTTCTGCTTTTTTATTACATTTTGTTTTATTTTTGCACTAGAAGTAAAATGGAAGAGAAAACTAGCACAATCCTAGCTGAACTTCAAGAAATTTACAGAATAACAAATTAGAAGATTTCTGATGAAATAAATAAAAGAGTAAATGACATTGAAATTTAATTCATTAAAAGGCTGTCTGATGTAAAAATATACAAACAGATGTTATGGAAAAGAACAATATTAAAATTAAGTAACGAATCAGCAAAGCCCGGAGGAAGCGTGGCGAATTGTTCCAGAAGCCACGAGTAGAATAAAACACCCAAGTTTTTATGGTAAAGTTCCATTTGATGGAAAAAGTTTTCGATTGAAATGTGTGAAATGAAACAAAAATGCCATATATTGAAACAAACAGCTGTTTTTCTCACAAACTGTGTCTGTAACAAGCTGTCACGTAAGGAAATTACTCTCCAATTAACTGAAAAGGTGTGTGTGTAATATTTTTGTGAGAATAGTTCCCGCTTTGAACTGTCAAATAAACTCACGAATAAAAATCGGGTGAGAAAAAATATAAACACTAAAAATCAATTAAAAATTCAAAATACAAAGAATAATAATAATAATATTTTGTCCCTGGTACAATTTTTCCATTGTTTAATTATTTTGCTTTTAACATTTTTACAAAATATACGAATTTTTTCAAAGCTCGTTTGCAAACAACAAACATTAAAGTCGCACTTTGCATTATTTTTCCATTGTTTAATTATTTTGCTTTTAACATTTTTACAAAATATGCGAATTTTTTCAAAGCTCGTTTGCAAACAACAAACATTAAAGTCGCACTTTGCATTATTTGGTAAAGCAGACGCTTGTATTTTCGCCACCGTCGTTTCTATTTTCTATTTTAGTAAATTTTGGTCGCCGTCAACGATATGTGTGACTGGCGTTCTGAACGTCTGCAATGCCGCATCGGCTTCGAGTGCAATGTTATGACGTTTATAACGAAACAACGAAATCTCTTTTGATAGTTTTCGACATAAGTTATTTTATTTATTTTATTTATTTATTTATTTATTTATTTATTTGTTGTCCCATACACAAGACTTGAAGTCTTATATTACAGTACAGGGCTGAGTATATGTTATACAATATAATGAGAAATAATTTAAAAAAAATTTTCTTAAACATAAATCACAATAGTAATAAAAAGAAAATATATAAATAAAAAAGAATAAGGAAAATAATAAAAAAAAAATAAAGAAAATAATGAAAAAGAATGAAAAAGAATAAAGAAAATATATGTATATTAGAAAACATTCATATCTGTGGCATTTTGACAAAACATCTTAAGTCAAATTTAAAAAAGTTGAAAAAAATTTTGTTAATTATACGAATTTTCATTCAAACAACATATTTGTTTGGGTTTTTAAAACTTTGTATTAAAAACGAAATTTTTCTTTAATTTTGGTTTATTTTATTTTTAATAAAAATGATTTTTTCACCGAGTTCATTTAAAACCCTCTCAGCCATCTCAACACAACCCAAGATGTTTTGTCAAAATACCATATATTATATTTATCCACATGTGATACAATATGCAAAAAGAAAACAAAATTAGTTATGAACTTTGATTAGAAAAATGCAAAATTATGTCTTTTTTAAACAATTGTGCGTTACTAATCACTTGAGAGCTATGAGGAAGTAAGTTCCAAAGACGGGTTGCATAGATAAAGAATTGCCATTCAGACACGAGGCTGTGGTGACGAAATAATATTAATCTTCGGCCTCTGGTTGATCCTGAGAAAACCAATCGTTCATATAGATGTTCGGGTTGATGAGTATATATAACCTTATGCAAAAAGATAAGAACTCTAGTTTTTACAGACACACTTTTTTCTAAATTTTCGAGAATCGATGGAATATTTTGTTATATATCTTTTCGATGCGTGAAGTTCTCACTATAGTTACAGGTGAATGTTATCAATTTCGCGGTATGTGCATTTCAAAAGTCAAAGATGTAATAATCAGGCGTCACCGGTAGTGATGTGCAAAATAGTAAAGAACGCATTTTAACTATTAACACTGGTGCAAGATTTTGGATTATAAGGCCTTATTTGACAAACCACTTAGCGGAGTAAGCTTGCAAACAGCTATTGGCAAGGTCTATCCAATAGGTCTGCGCAAGAACCCAGATGCTGATTTGGTTTATTCCTCAACGATGTCAAAAGTTGTTTACATTATTCCTATACATACATGTATATTTTTGTTTACGATTTTGATTTTTGCCACACACATATGCACACAAAACACCTTTTCCTTTTGTTTCACCTATTTAGTAGTAAGATTTTGACAATGGCAAAGAATTTTACACACACAAAATGCCTGTTGTTTCTTGTGTTGTTGTATTGTTGTAGAAGTTAGCAGACCTATTGGATAGACATTGGCTATGGGATAGCCTGCTAATATCTATGGCAAATCACGTGAAGAGTGAGTATAACACAGTATAGCCATCAAACTCTGTTTGAACGTACAATGAGAATGGTGGCGATAGCGGTAACAGGTGCCATTAGAACAACCCCCTCTAAGGAATTGTTTACGATTTTAAACTGGTTATCACCAGACATTTTGCAGAAATGGCTAGCTGCGAACGCGGCAGTAAGACTAAGGGCCACCGGAGCATGGAGGGATTACAATATCGGGCATGCTAATATTCTGAACGAAATTAATTGGCACATGGATGATAATCAACATCACACCCGAGCCAATCTTTGATCCTGGCTTCACGGTAAGCATTTTGGATAACGTGGTCCACTATGATGACCTACAAATTCCCGCAGATGCGATTCGAATATTCAAGGACGGGTCTAAAACACTGTATGGTGTCGGTTCTGGCATATACTCCGAGCAGCTAAACTGGAGTATTCCTATAAGGCTGCCGGACCACTGCAGTGTCATCCAGGCCGAGAAAATGGCCATCCACACAGCAGCGAGACGCATCCGGTACTATGAAATATCTGGAAGGGATATTCACATTATAACCGATAGCAAGGCGGCCATAAGATCCCTGGAGAATGTGTTCATCACATCGAGAATTGTCCGAGGATGGGAACTGCATGGCGGATTCGTTGGCGTATGCAGGCACCACCTTGAATCGAAACGGTTCAACATATAATGTAGGTGTTTCACTCCCAAGGAGTAAGCAATTTATAGCGCACAAGTTTCATCTTATTGCCAGTAAGAGGTGGCACGATAAAACTTCCTGTGGGGAAGCCAGGAAAATCTGGCCCATCATAGATGAAAAAAGGACTTGGCGGACATTAAAGCTGTCCAGACATCATCTAAGAAACCTAATTGCGGTTATAACTGGCCACTGGCCCATTGGGAGGCACGCCAAGAGGCTGAGGCTCCTTTATAATGACTTGTGTAGGAGTTTCGGTTAATTGCCTGGCATTCGGAGATTTAAGACTCGAAATGTTTGGTCGAAGAGCCCTTGGGGACAAAACTTGTCTCTCTTATGTTGATGTTAACAGGATCCACTCCTTTATTAAATCGACCGGATGGCTGCATGTGAATACCAGCCAGATAACATAGGACCCATGGGAGACGGTGTGACATGGTAACACAACGGAAACTTATTAATGGACCCACGTGAGCTGTGCTTGATCACGGCTACCAATGGAACCTAACCTAACCTAGTATAGGCTTAAGTTCCACTCTTTTGGGCTGTTTGTGCAGCATATCGATACATTAAACTATGTGTTCTTTATATCTGAAGTATGTTCAAAAACTTTGTTGGAATTTTTACTGGAAATATTTTAAACTTCTAATTCTCTTTTATAATGGTAATCGTAAAAACCACCCCGGAGATGTTCTACAAAACTGTTGACCATGAAATTTTACTACATACTGAACACAAACAAAAAATAGCCAAACTTAAAATTGCCCTTTAACACATTTGTTTAGTGCAGTCACATTTCGCAGGGAGAGATTTTGAAAAAAAAAATTAATTCTGAATTTTTTAAATAGTAGTCCGATTAGAATTAAATTTGAGGTGGTAATGAGCACTTGTATTCAGTTAAAGCTTGGGATTTGGCGTCTATATTAGCAATGCCGCATTCGCATTTGCGAACTATTCGAATACTTAAAACAAATATCTAATTCTGGCAACTTTGAGGAAAATTAATTGTACCAAACGACAAAAATATGAAAATACATACAAGCAAGCATTCATTCCTATCGCAAGCAACTACTCCCATGAAAATATTCCCATATTTTTTTTTTTTGTCTTGTGAATGATTCCCATAACAAATCTTTTGGGAATAAATTTCCAAACTTAAAAAATGTGGCATCGCCAATGATTACTCCCGCGAGTATTTTTACTAAATCACCCCTATCGCAAACAACTTCTCCCATGAAAATATTCCCATATTTTTTTATTTTGTATTGTGAATGATTCCCATGACAAATTTTTTGGGAATGAATTCCCAAACTTGAAAAATTTTCTATCGCCAATGTTTACTCCCGCGAGTATTTATACTAAATAAATTCCCAACAAGTGTTTCTGTGAACGAGAAGGGAACATGTAAATTTTAATTTGTATTCTAAGGTTGGACTAAATTAAATTGCTTTTTCATTTTATTGACGGAGTGTTAATAAAGAAAATAAAGAGAAACACTATTCATTACTTATTTTATTATATTTTTATTAGTATTTTACTTTGTATATTTTTTCTTTCACAATGCAAGCACTAACAAGTTATTCACATTAGAGACTTTTGTTTATAAAGCACTGACAAATAATTCACAATAGACATTTGTAATCCCAAAATATTTGCAATACCGATTTGTTGGGGATGGGAATAAAGGTTTGCTCCCATATAACATATTCCCATAATTTAATTAACTATTTTTAACGCACTACTCTTAAGAGTGATAAGGAAACAAAAGCAATGTTTATAAAATAATAGCCGTGACCGCGGCCGTGGCGTTGCCCACCCAAAGTTAATTTTTGACATACAGTTAAGGTAATATTAAAATCGGTGAAATAGAGCCAAAGGGGTAGTTTAGTTTAGTTTCAACAAAATCGGTAGACAGCTTCTGATTGGAAGAAATTCACCCTATGTTCACCTCTTGGTCCTAGTTTGAAAAAAAATTAAAAGCCTATATTTCCACTTTCATCAAAAACGGTTCAGTTATTTAGCAGATAAAAAGTAGCAAACGCAAAAGTCACCGGCGACCGGTGCAAAATACATATGTATGTACATGTCTTGTGTAACCTTTTTAACTTTGCTTCTGTAAAAGTCAGACGCAAAGTCATCTGACAAAATTTCAATTAGACCGTGCTATATTTTCTTCTGACATCAGAAATCTATGCCGGGAAGAAACCGGCAGCGGCGTCCACTATTGACGGAATTATTAGCCGGCTGAAGTTAATGTTTTACAATACCGATACATGTATGATAATTTCACCATTGAATAGAAATTATGTACATATATTAAGAAAAAACGTTTCATTATAATATCCTAAATTGGTATCTTCCAATTTAAAGAAAAAATGTTTAGATGGCTGAACTCTTTTTCGGCGTAAACAAAAATTTGTATGGCGGCCGCACGCTATTTTAAAACCGAGAACTACTTTGGTTTCTGCAAAACCTATGCGAAAAAAACATGGACAATGTCAGAAGCAAATTACATGTACGTTTGTGACCGAATATTATAAACCTTATGTAAAACAGCAATTTTGACAGACATGCACAATTACATGCGACTTTTAAAGATGACAAGTCAGATGTAAAAAACAAGCCGTATACATGCTCCTTAAAAGTGAAAAAAATATAAATATGTAAATAATTAGATGAAACTAAAGACGAGCGCGTGAAAGCAAAAATTATAAACCTTCTTTATTTGTCAATTTTAACAGACATCTGCAATAATATATGAATTTTACATCTGACAAACCCACTGCAAAATACAGATCGTGTAAAAGCACCTTAAGATCTTCTGTCGTCTGCTTATTCTTGTGTATGTGTTAATGTTAAACAATTTGGTTGGTTTTATTTAAATTGCTGTTTAATTTTATTTTTCTATCTTTTTTTATTTTAATTTTAAACACTTTTTAAAATATGTGGAGGAAAAAACACAAAAACATACAAGACCAGCGATAAATAATGCAGTTTTAAGTATTATAATGTGGCATCATTAAAATTCAGAGTTGATTTTTTCAAAGTTAGCAGATGGACAAAAGTTTGTTATGAATCAATCAATCGTTGCTTACAAGCTGCTAGGCTTAATCGGCATTCTAGTTAGCAGCTCGTTGTACCTAGTGCACTGGCTAACTTTTTGTTACCCTGAAAATAATAGGACTTGTCGAAGCACGTGCGCAAAATGTAGCCCACAGTGGACTAGGACCAGTCCAAAAGAAACCTAAACGTATGGAAAAAACATGGTCTATTTAACATTACGATGCCCTAGGGCAAAACCATATAACCCAGCTTTGGATTACAAGGGAGTAGTCTTAAAACTACTAAATTGTATACACAAGAGGATTAGTTTCAACTTCGTTTAAAAACGAAGACATGTCGTTAAAAAACGAAGACATGTCGTCTCATTACAAACACTTTTTAACAATGACATGGTCCATGCTTGCATATCATCGGACCAGTCCATGGAGTAGTCCATTTTATCAAAATGGATCAGGAGGTCCAAAATTATTTGCAGGGTCTGAATACGGCTGCTAATATTTCTGACTTAAATTAATATAAAAATGATGTTATATGATATTTAGAAGGGCTTGAACCAACAAAATCCACGGATTATAGTCTTTGGAAAGCTACCAATAGACTTAAAAAACGTATTCGTTATAGTGATGGAAAATGAGCTAGGTCCCATAACGACAAAGCTGAAGTTTTTGCCGATCACCTCGAAAGAGTGTTCACGCCTAATAATATTTCTTACACAGAGATAACCGTACCAGCTATTGAAGATCGTGCTGTTTCTCCAATGAAAATTCGTTTCTCGTCCTTAACTTCAGTAATCAAAAAAATTAAAACAAATAAATCCCCTGGCATGGACAAAATTTCAGGAAAAATGATTCGTGAACTACCAACATCTGCCCTAAGGCTTATATTATTCATTTTCAATTCCATCCTGCGAACTGGTTACTACCCTAAATCATGGAAAATATCAGAAATAATTATGATGCCTAAGCCAGATAAGGACGCTAGCCAAGTGTCATCTTATCGCCCGATAAGCTTACTTTCAATTTTATTAAAGCTCTTTGAGAAAGAATTTTTAAATGCATTGACTCCATATTTAAACGACCGCCACATTATTCCAATCCATCAGTTTGGATTCCGAAAGGATCACAGCACCATAGAACAGGTTCATCGCATAGTTACTCTTATCAGAAATGGGTTCGAGGACAAACACTATTGCTCATCACTCGTTATAGACATTTCTCAAGCCTTTGACAAAGTCTGGCACGATGGGCTTTTATATAAAATAGGGTCCTTGTATCCTTGTATAAAGATTATATCTCAGACCCAAAAAGAATCGCAGCAGGAGTTCCCCAAGGCAGTAAGTTTGGTCCTCTCATGTATATACCTTATATGCCCACAAATAATCTGATACACTCGTCAACTTTTTCTGACGATACAGCGTTTATAAGCGTACAAAAAAATCCAATGATTGCTTCTAGTCGTCTGCAGACTCATATTAAAGAACTCGAAAAATGGCTTAACAAATGGAAAATTAAAGTAAATCCAACAAAGTGTGCACATGTCACTTTCACCTTGAGAAAGGGCGACTGTCCCTAACTAAACATTTACAACATCGAAATCCCTCAACAAAATCATATCAAATATCTTGGTATACACCTCGATCGTCGCCTTACCTGGTCTCAACATATTGAATCCAAATCCACACAGCTCAAACTTAAAACACTACAGCTTCAGTGGCTTCTTTGTTCTCATTCTGCTCTCAATCTAAACTACAAGGTTCTACTTTACAAAGCTATTATTAAGCCAATATGGACCTATGGTATCCAACTATGGGGAACAGCTTCAGCTTCTAATATAGAGAAACTACAAAGACGACAAAATAAAATATTGCGACAAAATACTGGTGACCCATGGTATATTAGAAACAAGAATATTCAAAAGGGCCTCAATATTCCATTTGTTCGCGACGAAATTAAAACCTTCTGATCTTAATATGCACGAAAACTGGCAACTCATCCGAATCCTCTTGCACAAGATCTACTGTATTATAATGGACATATTCGCCTCAAGAAGGTCGACACGTTGGCCCTCGCGCAACTGCATGGAAGATGAACACTTTACGACACGAAAAATGGAGTTTCTATTGCAACGGCAATAGACCCAGAAATTATTAATTAATTTAAGATTTTAATACTTATTGTTATTTTCTTAATATAATTTAGAAAGATCCAATAAATAAATTGAATGTTAAAAAAAAAACAAAAAATATGATATAATTTTCTTTACAATATTCATTAAATATGAAATAAAATGTTAAAAAATGGATTTTAAAATTTTTTTCAACATGTATCTTTTTCAGAAAGAGTGTTTCTTTTTGGAAATTAAAATGTATCTTTCTCGAAATTTTACTGGCAACACTGACTCCAGTACAAACATTTAGTCGATAGTAATATCGATAGTGAAATCTGAACTATCGATAGTAGGAAATATCGATAGTATCCCAGCACTAACATCAGGTGTAGGTACTATTGCAATGCAACAAATGTTTAAGAATTGTAATTACCACAGAATACACAGAACTGTAAAAAGTGACGTGTGAAAAAGGCCCAAATCAGTTGCGAGGGCAGCTTTCACAGAAAGAGAAAGAAAATGTTTTTTGGTAGTAAAGTGGCAATGTGTAAAAACAGGCCGCTACTATCAACACGAATTGCGTAATCAAAACAAAAAATGCAAAAAGGGCAGCTTTCGCAGAAAAAGACAGAAAAAAACACAATATTTTCTGTCTCGTGACACCTCTGTATGCTCTGTGGTAATTACTGCGGGCACCATGCGCTTCCGAAATAAACTAAATATTTAAAAAAATTTTCTCAAATCGCAAAGCTAGAATCAAAAATGCCAAGCATTGTTTATATGACCCAATATGTTTATAATACTTGTGTAATGGCGGTCCTGCGACCCGCACTTGTTATTGAAAAAATTTAAAAAAACTTGTTTTTGGGGATTTTCGGAAGTTTTTTTTTAAAGTTGTGGGATTCCTTTTGAAACTTTAAGATCAATTTTTGATATTTCATTTAGTGAAGGAAATTTAATTATAACATGCACTTTCGGGCCAAATAGTCTTTTGTTTTAATGATCAGTAATTTTCCGTTAATTTTATTCCTTAGCAATTTTCTAAACTTAGTATAAAAATATAATAAAAAATATATATGAATATGGAACATACATAAATGGAAATGAAATGGCTTTAACACAAATATTGAAAACGAGCCTGGAAAGAATTTTCATGAAAATATTCCTTTTTAATAGTGATCTTAAAAATAACAAGTCTTAAAACAGGAAAAAGCAGAGGCGATTTGTAAATAACTTAAATCAAATATTCGTTTGATTTGAATTCCGCTTTATTTCGATTTATTGAACAAGCGCGTTAGAGTTAATTATATTTACTTTCCATAAAAAATTGATTTTAGCTAAAATATTTTTAATCCTTAAAAAGCAGGTCGCAAAGCAAAATTTTTAATGAAAGATCATTGAAATTCCATAATTGTGTTTTTTTTTAACTAAAAAACAAAGATTCATTAATCCTTTTAGAGGTGTCATATAGCCGCATACGACCAACTCCAGCATACATACATGTGCATTTATTGGCGTCTACAATTCCAAAGCGTACACAGTAGTAATTTGTGAAATTATTTTCATAGCTTCTCACTACCAACAACACTTTTGCAAAAACCTGAGCACAAAAAACTGTTTGTTGGCGTCAGACAGGGAACCTGCCCGAAAGTTACTGCTTTAACAATCCCATTTTGACTGATGCAATCATAATCTGCATGCAACACCACCATTCTTACTGGATGTTACCTCAAATAAATACATAAAACAAAAAACTTTGTACTACAAATATCGAACATGCAAAGAAACACAATTTAACTCATACTCTGTACATCCTTTTTTTTCTTCATCATCTTAAAATAATCGAAACTATTTGAATGGAGGAAGGAGGGAGCTAAGGGAACGGAAAAAGGTTGCTATGTGAAAGAATAACTTTTAAAAGTTAATAAAATACGCCCAATGACAACAAGAAGTCAATCGTAAACGAATATTTTGCCCCTGAGGTCTTCATCATACATAACAAATCCAAAAGGAAGAAAATAACAACTAACACATCAGCAGCGTTACCATATATTTAAAAAAAACTTTTATCTCAGCAAAAACTCAAAAAAAAATTTTTTTTTTACAAAATTGCCAACTTTTGAAAAGAATTCATTTTATTAAATGATATAAAAGAAGTTCGTAAAGTACCACCCCAGTAAAAATTGGAGCTTACATGTATGCAGGTTTGTAAGGGAGAGAAGCTATTTTCCCCCTTACAAACCTGCTTCCTGAAGGCATGATTTTTTATGGCGAATTCCCACTTGGAAGCATTACCTTTTGAAAAAAGAAGCGCGTTTTCACTCGTTACATTCATGTGTGAGTAACAGCTATTTGTAAGCGCTTCGTTCATGTCTCTTTACAATTGCAGCTTTCATTGCATACCAAAAGCTTTTCCATCATGCATTTAAAACGTAAATTCATGCCTGGTGTGAACCTTTTACTATATTGCTTACATAACATGCATAACATCCAGAGGGAACTGAGTTATCATTTTTATTCCTATGGACACTAAAGACATTTGCCTATCTAGAAAATATTTTTGGTAAACATTTTTATCAATTCTTTGACTAAAATCTCCATCAGATCGAAATTTTCAGCTGTTGTGGAGAATGTTGTAACTCTCATGATACTTTGACAAAGCAAAAAACAGCAACAAAACAACAAAAACACACACACCAAAAAAGCCGTTAACTTTTGGAAAAACGAAATAAGTAAACACAAAGCAAACAGACTACATACAAACATATATTTGTATGTATGTTAGGGTTGCCATACGTACTGTTTTTAACAGTACATGTACTGATTTTTTGCAATTGTACTGTTTTATGCATAATGTCCAAAACAGTACGCAAATGTGTTGTTTTTAACACTTTGTACTGTTTTTTGTACTGTTTTTTTGGTTCAGTCTACAAAAAACCAAGATATTTAGAAAAACCCTGTTGAAGTCATTTTTTGAAAATATCCTAATATTTAACAGTACATAGATTAAAAAAAGGTTGTGTTCCAAACAAAAGAGCTCTAAAATAATAATACTTTTTACGCTGTGGTCATTGTTTTCTCATAAACACGCAGTAGACATCTTAATTATAAAGGGTGACTCGCAGCAGTTGTATATTTTCATGTTATTATTTTTAAGACATATGATTTTATAGCTACATCTTCCAATAGTATTTTCCTTTAAAACAACTGAGAAAGATAAAAACAAAATCGAAATTTTGTTAAAAATATTATATTTTTTAAATACTAACGCCTGTATTTATAAAAAAATTTTAAATTTAATAAAGGTTTACAAAACAAATTTTGTATAAAAATTCTCCTTAATAAACGTTTGTAAGATTTAATAATCGTTTATAAATACGGGGGTAAATAAATACTTTTTCCAACACAACTATCGTTAATTCCTAGAATTTTTTTTTAATATTCGGGCAAGTTCTGGAAATCGAAATCACGTGAAATTGAAAAAACGAACAAATTTAAAAAATTCTCTGGGCTCAAAATTTATAAAAATACCTAATTCCTTTCGGACCACTTTTCTCTACCTAAACTACTTTTGAAATAAAGAAAAGCTATGTTAATTTTTACAAAAATTTTATTGAATATCTTCAGCGTATAAATTTTATTGAAACTTGTTTTTTACTATTTTAATATTTTCAGATTTTGTTAAATAAAAATACACCAAACTATGTTTTTTGGAATTTATAGATTATAGCTGAACTTGGTAAAATTATCCGTATTAGCTTAAAATTTTTTTGAAATTTGAAAATTAACTTGGACACATAAGTTTTTTCAAATTCTATTTGATTTGTGCAACTATGTGTGTGGTGAAAATTGCTTTAACTACCAGTATGCTTAAAGAAAGTCCTACTTACACAAATGGAGTAATTTCGTATACGTTTAAAATGCCATAAAACGGAAATCATTCCTTTGACGTTACACATTTCAAGTGTTTTTCGTTATATAATTGTTGCATATTCAATCAAAAGTTAAATATATAATAATTTAAATAAATAGTTGTGTTTTCGCCAAAAAAAAAATGTACTGTTTTTTCTTGATTGTACTGTTTTTAAACACAAAATGTACTGTTTTTCCGAATTTAAAATCTGGCTACCCTAATGTAGGTATATGGGCAATAGAAATATCCCTGTAGTTTTTTCGTGACAATTGACCCCAAAAGTGGCAGTACTATACACTGTTATACTGGTTATAACACTATCCACATTGATCCTATACTCTGAAGACTGGTTTTAAAACTATCCACATTGATGCTGGCACTTAGCTGTCTATATAAAATAGTCAAAAATGTCTTGAATTGAGCATTTCGTTCATTTTATGAGAGAGAGAGAGAGAGAAACAGAACGTATGACAACAGTTAACAGAGTCAGTTAAGGGTAAGCTAAGAAGAACCGGTTTATGAACTGCCTTTTTGTGGCCCCTTGGTGACAATTTACCCCCTCGTAGGGCATCCCCTTGTTAAAGTGGCTAGTCATATGGCTAGCTTTCGGACTGGTTGTGTCATAAAGGAGCTAGTATTATAACTAGCTCGGAGACAGCCACGTGAACTACAGGGATTAACAACAAAAAAACACACACAAGAAAAACAAAAACAAAATCTTTAAAATTTTCTTATAAAAATTTCAAACACTTTAATTAATATTTTGAATTTAATAAGTTAAACTTAAACTTACCTACTAATTAATTTTAAAATTTTTTTCTTCATTTTTTTTTTTTTTTTAATTAAATATGTTTAATTAACAATTTCTTTGCGCTTTTCTTTATACACGTTGTCTACTTAAATGCGCTTAGATGACTGATCTTTTTTATTTTGTAATTTAAAATAATTTGTTTTCGGAAAAGACTCGGTAAATATGCCGATTTCAAAGTCTGCAATATAACCTACTTTCTCGTAAGGGATAGGGGTAAGCTCAACTATCTTTAAAATGTTCGCTTACAACCTGCTTCTAAGTAAGGAATAGTAATAAGCTTTTTATCTTTTGTTCAGCTTACATTAATACAAAAACCCTTTCTATGGTATTCGGTTATTTCCTGCTTCTCAGTAACGCTTAATGGTAAGCGAATACAGCAGCAGTAATATACCTTTTTAGCTTCCAAAAGTCCAAACATTTTTGACTGGGACACAGGGTTGTTAGACTTTTTTCCTCAAAAATCGTCAAAAGTTTTAACAAAATTCGTCAAAATCGTCACTAAAATTGAACAAAATCGTCAACAAAATGTCAAATATATAAATTTTACAAATTAAAGACAATTTATTGCATGGATTGGTTCGAAAATATAAATTTTTAGCAAGAAATTCTATTTATGATGAAGAAAGTGATATGGTTAAGTTTTATTCTATTTAATTTAGCAAGTGAGCTGAATATATTTATCATTTAAAAAGAAAACATAAGAAAAAATATATTTGCATAAATGAATATCCATATTCAGAAAAATATTAAATAATAAATAAAATCTCATTTGCTTTTAACTCGAACTATTTTTAAATGATTAACTTTTAGCGCTATCTCTATTGAAAATTGTTTTTATTGTTAAAGGTGCTAAAAACCAAAGATTCTGTCTTACTTACCTAACAGAATTAAATGGGATTTGTCTTTTTACACACAAATAGAAAAATTCTTCACATGTGATTATGACTTCATCGAAAAATGCATTCGTATGTAGCGTCGCAAATCAAAATCATAAAAACGCAAAGCGGATTTAACCAATTTTTAAAAAGCGGACCAAATAGAACAGACGCAAATTAGGGCACTAGTGTATATTTCTTGCAGTATCGATGGCATTTCTATAATTGTAGAATTTGAATTACTAATGCTTCTAATGAAACCCACCTGGTTTGTGATGGGGGAGGAATTTTTTTGTTTAATTTCCAAAAATTTTTGTATTTCGAAAAATTGATTTTTAAGTTTTGGACTGTTTTCAATATAATTGTAAATATTTCTTGTGTGTTTTATCGATGCCAGAAAATCGCCATAACACTTTTCCTTCTAGTCAAAAAATCGTCAATCGTCATTTTACTGTATTTTCTCCAAAAAATCTTTAAAATTACGAAAAATCGTTACATCTACCAAATGCCAGATTAAAGTTTAAAGTTAATTTATTGACGGGATTAAATCGTCAAAACATAAGTAACTCTACATCAAAAATCGTCAATCGTCATTTCGGTAAATTCTTCGAAAAAATCGTCAAAATGACGTAAAATCGTCACATCTAACATCCCTGCCCACATTAACCATTAAAAATTTATAGTTTGCATTTACAATTGCCATCAAAATTATAGAAAAATTTTTCTTGTAATTAAAAAGCCAGATTCGGGGGGTTTTGTAATGTTGACATGTTTTCCGACAAAAGCACCAATACAATGGGGAAAGTTCCAAAGCTCACTAAAAGCATCAGCTTCTGCTCTCCACTCATTACTATTATTCGGAAGCAAAAATAATTTTAGTTTATACTTTGTTGGCTCTTTATTTCTTTTCGGTTTTACTCACCCTTATGCAGTTTTTAAGCACCTTATTTATGGCTTCACAAGTTTCAATAACAATCTTTCCAATTCCACTGGCTAAAAACCTCAGAGTGAATGCCAACCGATTGCACCGAATTGGATCCCTCATCATTGTTTTTTGCTTAATTATTAACGGCGTAACTTTGTTTAGTAGTTCATAAAAATTACATTTATTCATTCTTAAAAAATTATTTAAATCAAGGCCCATCTATCAGGTCTGCTTACTTGTACAAAAACAAAATACGATTCTTTTTAGTTGTCAAAAATTTACTACCGCATATACAAAGCAAAAGGAAACAAGTAAGAGTGCTATATTCGGCTGTGCCGAATCTTATATACCCTTCACCATTGTGCGAGCAGAATACACAGCAATTAGACAAAAACTAAATAAAATTGGTAAATTTTTTTTTTTAAATAAGAGACAACCGATTTTGAACTTCGCTTTTCATAAGGGCCCAGAATATATATACTTTATAGGGTGTAGGATCAATATTGTAGAAATTACAGTTATATATACTTTTTTTACCTTTCGTGAAGAGTATAAAAAGAGTAATTTTCGGGAAATCAGGGGTCTAATCACCGCATTCGATACTTTCGTATCGAATAAACTACTGAATTTTTTTGCATACGATAGACACTGGCTTATCGAATGAAAACTCGATAAATGTAATGTCGAGTTACTCGATGTCGAATGCTTTTATTTCAAATTCAATACATTTCATTCGATATCGAGTTTCAAGATACCAAAATAAATAATTTCTATGAATTTTACTCGATATCGTATGCAGTGAATAGACCCCAGTATTTCGGTTATAACTCATACAAATTTCCGACATTTTGGTATATAAGTCATATCCATAGGACGTATAGCAGCCCTAAAATTTAGGTTTTTATACAAATTTTGATGTTTTTTAGCCCTTTTTTGAGTATTTTGCTCATAAATTACCCATTGTCTAACCGATTTGATAGTTTTATATACCGACGTGTTAAGGAAGAATACCATTTACTTAAGTTATATTCATATATAAACATTTATATAAACTTGTAAATATATATTTAAACAAAGTTAATTATAAAAAGAGTAATTTTTGGGGATTCAGTATTTCGGTTATTACTCAGCCATTTTTTAACCGATTTGGCAGATTTATATACCGACGTGTTGAAGAAGAAATTTACCATTTACTTTAGTTATAAAACTTGGACTCGGGGAGATCTATGGTTCCCGAAAGTGGGTATTTAAAAAAAAAAAATTTTTATTTTATTTTGGTCATAACTTTTTTGTATCTGAACCGATTTTCTCGAGTTTTTTATAAAATATGTTCTACTTAAATTTTGATATATATTTTGATATATAAGTCATACCCATAGGACATATGGCAGCCCTAAAATTTAGGTTTTTATACAATTTTTAATTTTTTTTGTACGGGAGGTACCACGCCCACTTCCCCAATCCCGCCCACATTTTGTAGGATGGTGTGTATTAGCAACCTAAATGTGTGTACCTAATTTGGAAGCTTTCGCTTTTGCCGTTCCCCAGATATACAGCAAAAAGTAATAAAAATACAACAACCACAAGGGATTTTTCGAAAAAATTTGAGGTAGTCGTGGTTTTTTGCTCATAACTCAGCCATTTGTGGACCGATCTGGCTGAATTTCAATAGCAAAATTATAATAAGAATACCTGACATAAAGATACCCCAACCAAGTCCCCATCATATCTGGGGGCTTCGGAAAACCCATTTCAACAGACAGACGGACAGACGGACGGACGGACAGACGGACAACCGGATTTGAACTTCGCTTTTCATAAGGACCCAGAATATATATACTTTATAGGGTGTAGGATCCATATTGTAGAAATTACAAACGGAATGACAAAGTTATATATACCCTTTCTACCTTCGGTGAAGGGTATAAAAACGTGTATGTGTGGCATACCATAAACGTATACATGCACATGTAAGCAAAATGTAAACAACTTTTGACAACTAAAAAGAACAAAAACAATGATCATCAGGCTTCTTGCACAGACCTTTTCAATGGGCCTTGATTTAAATCATCTTCTGCGCTGATTGTCAATTCTTTTAGAAGTTTAGTATGACCTAGTTCTCCTTTGTTTTTTAGCCATTTCTTCATCCAAACACGTTTTTTTTTTACTCTTTACTCGTTTTAGGATAATAGCAATAATAACAGCAGCACAAATTTTATCGTTATTCATTACAACCTTTTCCACACAATTTTTGGTGTGTTGTGTGCTTCAAGCTTAATTGCACAATCACTTGATTGTACAATCATGATGGTATTGTGTATGGGCCCTATAAGGGCCTAATCATAAACGCAATGCAACGCCAAAGAATTACATTGAAAGCAAAAACAAAGTCATATACACATTGTAATTTTCTACAGAAATACACATTGCGTTTTAAAAGTTCAAACGCTGTATAGCTTGTGGCGTTGAAAGTTTTAAAACGGTACATTAATTTCTGTAGAAAGCAACAACAAAATATATATTACTTTATTTTAGCTTTCAATGAAATTCTGTGGCGTTGCGTTGCGTTCTACATGATTAGGGCCTTAATCACCAGAAAATATGGCTTGAACCAAGAAAATGTTGCACCATTCTCGTCCAAGCCAAAAATTTCTTATTGTAAAAGCAAAAGTCATGACTCATAGCGAACTAAAATTTACTTAAATACAGCTGAACAAAATTAATTTTAATTATAAAGTTACTAAAATCAAGTTTTCGTTGCTTATGGTCAATTTTACCAATTCTATTTAAACATCAATACATATTTAAATATTTACTTTCATATAATTTTAGTTTTATTTGACATGAAATGCAAATTTTAAACATAATTTGATATTTAAATAAATTGGTGAAATCGGCCATTAATATTTTACAAAATACGAATAGAAGCATGAATTTTTTACATAAAAACGTGAAGCATTAATAAGTTTAAGTTTTTATTGATTTGCTTAGCATGTCAAATTTTCCTGAGCATTTTCTCAGAAATTTAAAGAAATTCCTAGCATATGTTTCTTAATGCAAGAAATTCAATTCTATTTAAAAATCAAGAGCGACAGACTAATATTAAATAAATGCAGCATGAACTCAGAAATAGATTTATTATTCTTAGGGCCAAAAAATCAGAGCAAGTTAAACTCTCTTTTCGGTTTTAAATGTGTTTAAACCAACAAATCTATAAATCACTAAACTTATAAACCATCTTTAAACGCATACAATTGGGCGTTTAAACTACCAATACATACCATATGAATTTGATAAAATTAATCGTAGTGGTGCCACATGTTTTTAGCAACATATAATACATGAGACACTGATTTATAGTTGTTGAGTTTAAGCTACATAAAAATTTTAGTTTAGTTCAACTAAACCAGCGTTTAAACCATCAGTGATTTATTAGCCATTAATGTATGTATTTCTTGTTTCAAGAAATTTTTGATCATACCAAAAACGTAAGTTGTTTGATAATGAGAAAATGTTTCTTTATTTAAGAAAAGTTAAATAAATACGAACAGAATAAGTAAAAATCAAGAAATTATGTTGGGTATTTCTTGTTTTAAGAAACGAAATTGATTACATTCGAAAATAAACTTCGTTCCGTGTGCATTTGCGGAAGATATTGGTAACGACAAAATTTAATAAACTAGTTTTTTCAAATATGAAAAAAATTCGGGCTCTTACCTTAATTACTTCCTCTCAAAAACACTCAATATTTTGCTTTTTTCGTAAATTATTTTCTGAAAAATCAAAATGGAGTACCTCAAGCCACTCATCAACTTCTTGAATATCACTAACTTTTACAGCATTTGGCAACATAGCACATGGTTGAATACATAATACACTTTTGATTACCTTTTAAAGTTATGGATTTATAAAAAACGCAAATCGCAGAAACAGTCCACCAACCACACATTTTAAAAAAAAATTTTTTTTTGTTAGATATATAATTTAATTTTTATATTAAAAAATATGTATTGCGATAATCATTACTGCAATAATATTTACCAAACACTACCCCACCCCTGATTTCTTACGGCCTTATTCATAAAAAATAAAACAGGTAAATAAAAGGTTTATGAAACGAATTTTGTATGAAAATCGGTTTAATAAACCTTCTATTAACCTGTTTTATTTATTATGAATAAGAGGGTTAATGTTTTACGTGAATTTAGCATTATGGGTGCGTTCGTAAATTCATCACTGCGCTGCATCAGAAAAGCAAACTTTTTTTTAGCCGATAAAAAATAATTATATTTTTTTTTATTGTGTGACTATTATTTATGTGGATTATTTCACAATTTTTTGGTCCACATTTACTTCACTGATAAATATATAACCATTTGAAATCACTGACGCAGCGCAGTGATGCATCTACGAACGCACCCTATTTTAGGTGATTTTTGTGCTTAAAATAGCACGAAATATAAATTTCGTTAAAAAAAAGTTGATATTCATTAGTTAAGAAATTAGTTTAAGAAATGCAATTCATAAAAATATGATTAGTTTTGTTAAAATAAATTAAATATAATAATAAAATACTACTGGAAAAACAAAGCGTTAACGGCTTTTGACAAAAAATCACAACATTTTTTGGCTGAGAATAAGAGCCAGTTTTTGACATAAAGATCAGCGATTAAATTAGAACTTATCTTTGAAATTCGTTTTTGGGTAGTCGATTATTTCATTTTGTTTCCAAGTTTAAACGCCCAAAGTTGGCGGTTTAAACTTGCGACAGAACTTTCAAAAGTACGAACAGCTTATGAAAGGAAATATTTTTTATATTTTTTTTATTTAAAGTTTTATTAAATATTCCACCCACAAGCTTAAATAATTAAAAGTAATTATAAAATAAAGGTCAAATAAGAATAAATATCTATTTATAAATATATAATATTATATAACACAATACAAAATTCTCGCCTTTTCTTCTTCTTTTTCACGTTAAGAACAGTAATTTGATGACAATTTTTGGTATTTGTTTTAAACTGCCATACTTATACATAAAAGTATTGTCAATTCATATGGCAATGCTAAAAGCTTTATTCTTTCACTCAAAAACGCCACAGAAGATTAAGGCTAGATTAATTTTATTATAAGATTAACAAATCTTACTATTGATCCTGGTTTAAACTCTAAGTAAAAAACCCGCTCTAAGTGATTTTAGAATTCTCTTAAAGTCATCTTTCTTTTAGGAATTAGATTTAGTATACCTTATTATGCAAAATTCACTAAAAATTAGGAAAACACACTACAACCTCTGAAGTTACTTCCACTATTTGTGGCGTGCGTCATAAAACTTTGTGATCAATTATTTCGCAACAAATACTTGCTAAGAAATTATGATATATGCCATTCGTAAGTACGTATTAATGTCACTATATACTCACTATATGTATATAAGTTAAAGCTATCTCTTTTGAAAGACCAAAAAATGTTTGTATATCAATCAGAAAACCCGTACGAATGTTGCGTTCGTCACGCAGGATTTGCCCATATTTATAAAAAAAAATAACTTAAAATAAATTGAAAACTTTTTGGCCGCTCAAAAAACTTGCAAAAAAGGAAAAACTTGACAAATGGCAACGCTGCACATGAGTACAATCAATTTGGCAACAACAACAACGACAAAAGTAACAAAATGTTGTCGGCATGTTGCATACACTGGCACTTACTACTGATTCATTGATTTAATTCACGAAAAGCTCAAGCAAGAAGCAACAACAAAAATCTGCAGATAAAGAAAACACAAACAACCTTCAGGACAGGTTGTTAGTCAGTCATCCAGCGATAATGTATTTGTTGATGTTGTTGTTGGTGTTATTGTAGTGATAATGTTACTCTTGCTGTTGCTGGCTGGCATTTCGCAGTTAAAGTTGTTGTTTAACTACGAATTGTGGAATATTAGTACATACAAGTCTATTCAAACTTTTTTTATGATCAACAATTGGCAACATAATTTTTTGCACCAAAGGTGAAACAATTCAATGCATCTTTTGGTATATTGTTGCTATTGTTGGTTTTTATATTACTTATTCGTTGAGCAAGTTGTTGCTGCAGTCCCTGTGAGACTTCTTCTACTACTGCCAGTCAAGAAGCCATAAAAAACAATCAATTTGTTGCACAAACACAGTCAATGGCAACTCCCATTTGTGTTCGCTTTCAGCAGCTGAACTGAATTTATTGCACATTTTTATAGTTACATCTAAATTGACTTTTAAATTGTAAAATTTATCAAAACAAAACAACGATTGCAACAGGAATATAAAACGATCATAATTTATCAATATTGTTTTACGAATAACATTCGAAATTTGTACAAATTGACAGATTTTTAATTAAATTCGATATCAATATATCAATTTTTACGATCATTAGCAGAATCGAAAATAGTTTCTTTGAAATTATGGGATTCGTTTCACAGTTACGCCAAAAAATACTCTCTCACTCTTTATCTTACACGCACACAATTAGGAGCCATCTAAAATGTTATATCCAACAAACACGGAGGTTTGACTTTTCTCAAACGACAAACGTTTGATAATGATTTAAAAATCATTTAAAAATCATAGCTTTCTCAACTTGCCTTTAAAGATTATTCTCAAATGTTTGTAAAATGTGGATTTGAATACAATGTGAAACATAAGTGAATACTTTTTAAAAGTTTTTGATTGTGTTACTCCAATGATTGTGGATCTTAGTGCCTGTTCATTTATTTCCAAACGAAGAAAAGACTTCGTTCGCTTAACTTATATTTAAAACATAATCAATTTAGAAAATATCGAGCCCTTTTTGCGATTATATCGATAGCGAGTAAAGGCAAATTTTATAGAAGAGAGTTCTTATTAATTGTTTCTTAAGAAGTGCAGCTCTGGGTTACATGTTATGCATTTATTTATTATTAAAATGATAATCGCGCGACATTAAAAGTTTTCAGGAGCATGCTGAGATTCAATTGATCATAGAACCTGTCGTTAAAGATAGTTTCAATGATGTCGTTTACAATATAATCGCAAAAACGGCTTGATATTGGGCATTCTGCTAGTGTGTAATAATTATGTAAACAAAGGGGGAATTCAACAAAATTTAAACATGGTGTAGCAGAAAAATAAATAATGCAATCCTCTTACCCTGGTTCCAAGGTGCATCGAATTATTCTAAAATAAATACATACACTATAAATTAATAATTAGAAAATCGTTCGCTTAATCACAACACTCGTTATAAAAGCCTGGGGCTTCATTCTGGCAATCGTGATCGTATACTTTTTCGATTCGAAAGAAATTTTATTTCTTATGGCCGATTCATCGATTTCGAACGAAGACTGTCCGCTTAACTTACATGTAAAACAAAAACAATATTTTAATACCCACACCACAATAGTGGAGAGGGTATTTTTCATTTGTGCTGATGTGATTGGCGGATGCCATAAAATATTTTCGGACCAAATAACCGCCTAAGTCGAAATAGTTTTTGAGAAAAGGCACTTTATATTTACTCCCGCGTTTCTGAAAAAAATGTATTGCATTAGAAAACAAGTAATTCAGAATCAAAGATTCTTACCCCAACAATGCTAAGATAAAAAATAAAAACAAACGTTGTATTTATTTAAGAAATATTAAATAAAAAACTCAATCGATTCAATCGTAGTGCTGCCACATTTTATTTTTTACACAGCATATAATAGATTGGGCGCTTATTTACAGCTGTTGAGTTTAAACTACATATAAGTTCAAGTTTAGTTCAACTAAACCAGCGTTTAAAGGTTCAGTGACTGACTGATCATCATCGAACAGCCTTAACACGTCTCCAATAATAAAAGAAATACAAAAAGTGTTACACATGGTTGTTCTATAATAAGCGGACAGGGAGTAAACGAGTAAAACCTTTATTTTAGTCCTTTTTGTCACCCAATCTTCATATCGCATTCGAAACTTATCTAAGAAATACAAATACGATTTTGGTACCTTTTCGAAATTAGAACGGTAAAGGGGTGAAAATCTTAACTATTTGTGTTTTTTACAAAACTTGTCTCTCCATTCATTTCCACTTAAGGTTAAAGAAGTTGGTAGTGCCAAGGACCTGAATGACTAATTAGAGGTTAAAGAAGACTCCCCTCCGGTGCGTGGACACGGGCCGGTTATAAGTTCTAGCTTAGCCCATGTACGCCGTCAGCTCATGGATGGTCCATCCCCTTACGTGCCTACTCGTGGGACCAAAAACAAAGGAAAACTAAAAAATTAAAAGTATTAAAAGAACAAGATGAGAGAAATCTCTTATCTGGGGGCGATCTTCTGGCTTCTAGTCAAAAGGCACTGATGGGACTCACCGGCAGTGTAGGACACAGCCAAAACATACCACTGCCCACACAAAACCAGAAAAAACTTGCTTAACCAAACGTTAAGTCTGATGAACAATCCAGCGAGAAAATAAACCAAAAAAAAGAGGAAAAGTCCAGGTGATATCCTCAGACAGTTAAGTGCAATTCATTCTCGACAAGTTTGCTAAGAATGCAGCAAATGGTACTCCACATGAACGCGATGAGGAAGATCGGGACAGATATCAAGCCCAGCACACCAAAGGCCGCTCAAGAAGGTTTCAAGTGGAATCATTCTCAGGCAGAGAGTATTAAGCCGCCAACATAGAGGAAGATCGGAGGCAACTCAATAACTCCACGAGCATTAAGCGCTACAATCACAAGGCGACGAAGTGGTAAAAGATCATCTACTATTGGCCTTTTTTAGCACCCCTGTGGTGCGATCGAGTGCAAATTGGTTGAGCTTGTCATGGAGTACGTGCTATCCAATTTAAACAGTTCTGCACCTCGTTTTGATTCCGGAGAGATTCACTAGAGCTTGTGACGATGGAAGTCGGAACCACTCGTTTCCACCTACACCATGAATGCTACTTTATTTAACTCTATTTTTTTCTTTTATTGTATTATTATTATTAGTGGATCATCATGAAGATGAAGATATATTGAACTGTTGATATGTTGCCATTATTATTTTTCTTTATTATAATTATTAAATATGATGAATCGTTGTAAATAGCTATAAGACAAAAATGAATTTGAATTTACTAACGGCCATTTATAGCGACCCCTAGCGGCGCGTAGCAAACGACACATGCCCAACAGATGGGCCAAACAGCTGACCGAACAGATGGGCAGTTGCAACCACCTTGTGCGTACGACGACAAGAAGGTATAAAAGCAGAGCGAAAAGTAAAAACAGGATCAGTCGCTGTTGAACGCAGTCACAGAATATACAGAACTGACACGAGACGGAAGATTTTGCCTTTTTTTTTGTCTCTTTCTAAGAAAGCTGCCCTTTTGCATTTTTTGTTTTGATTACGCAATTCGTGTTGATAGTAGCGGCCTGTTTTTACACATTGCCACTTTACTACCAATAAACATTTTCTTTCTCTTTCTTCGAAAGCTGCCCTCGCAACTGATTTGGGCCTTTTTCACACGTCACTTTTTACAGTTCTGTGTATTCTGTGACGCAGTGGTTGGTAAGTTATAATTTATGGTGGTATCCCGATGTAAATTTTTTGGTAGTTCGTTTAGTTGGTTTGTAGTGGTGTTTGTGTAGGACTAATTGAAGTTCCGTGGTTATCCCGCATGCTGCAATCTAGTGCTACACCAACATTATTAGCCGAGCGTAGTAGTGTGCCCGTGGTCATCCCGCAGGTATAAGACTACGAGTCACTCGACACAGCGTTTCCGTGGTTATCCCGCAGATTCGTGTGTGTCTGGTGGCTTCCCTGGGCCTCAGCTTGGTTGTGACGTTTGTGTGGGATGAATTGGGGCGCCCGTGGTTATCCCGCAGGTTCTCGAATTTAGGCCTACCCCAGCGTCGAACGCCCAGCGTGGTAGTGTGCCCGTGGTCATCCCGCAGGCATACGTCTACAAGCAACTCAACGCAGCGGATCCGTGGTCATCCCGCAGATTTGCTGTAGTTTGGTGGCGTCACTGGGCATAAGTAGAACCATACTCTACATACCTACCACTGCCTGCAACGGATAGCGCGCCGACCGTACGGCCAGTTCCCCGTTCGTGTAGCCTGGGTGTCGTGCGGAATCAAAACGCCGCTTGTGGTGTTTCATACCTATTAAATAAATTGTGTTCGCTGAAAACAATAATTGATGAATTGTGTTGTTTTTATTTACGAGTTCATGAAATAAGTAGAAATTTACTGGAAAGTGAACCCTGGATAACCGGCGAGTTATACCCCAGCCAAGAAGGTTCGTTACAGTTGGCGCCCGAGCAGGGACTCGTTAAAATAGAAAAAAAAACACACTTTCGGATAGATTCGGCAATCGCGTGCGTCGTGAAACGGAATAAAATGAAAAACAATGTAATATTAATGAAAAAAAAAATCTTTAATTAAACGAGTGTTATCAAAACAATAACAAAAACAAAAAAAAAAAAGAGAACAAAGCGCAAACAAAAATAGTATTAGATTTTAAAATTGGTTAAATTTATTTGAGAAATTGAACAGAATCTATAAAAGTGGAAATTCGATGAGCAAATAAAAAGTGAACGGGACTTTAAAACTATAAATAAGAGAAACAAAAAAAAAAAAAAAAAACAATATAAATATAAATAGTGACAATCCACCGCGTGCCCACGAGTTTTTTTTTGATAATTGTTTAAAGGACAAATTTGATTATGCTCTAGAAAAATGCGGTATTAAAACGCCAAATTGTGTTAATGAAGCAAAACACGAAGTTGTAAGAAAAAAATAAAATTTGGGTCGTGCATACTAAAATTGGCGCACAAAAATTATTAAACTTAAGCAAAGGTGAAAATAGAAACGAGTGGAGGAGTTAGCAGACATTTACGGGGTCAAGTTGGATCAACTACCCCGAGTGATGCCAGAATTTTTGGGTGAACGAGCTCTTGCGTGGTATCGAAACAACAACGAGCACTGGGAGGTATGGTCTGTGTTCAGACAAGATTTTCTTTTCTTTTTCCTCCCTACCCGATACTTCGAGCGGCTAGGAGACGAAATTAGAGCCAGGGTGCAGCAACCAGGGGAACCGTTCAAAGATTATGTTTTAGAGATACAAACCCTGATGAGGCATTCCGAATTAACAGCGGACCAGAAGCTGCAGCGTATTTTCCAGAACGCCCAGCCAAGATATAAACTATATATAAGGCGAAAAGATTTTGGCTCCCTCGCGGAATTAATACGTATGGCAGAGGATCTGGAAAGCATACCAGTCGGGACCACACAAAATCCAGGGAATGTAGCCGCTTCCCCGCGAAGAACCGGTAACCACATCCCCGACGTATCTCCAGGAAGAGCTGGACGTCATGCTCATGCTAGCCAATGGGGCAGTATGCCGGGTCTCAATGGCTATAGAACTACCAACAACCCTAGGAAACCGGACACGAAATTGCCTGTATATCGTGATGCCCAACGCTAGTGAAGATGTCATCCTGGGGCTCGAGTTCTTACGAAACTTTGAAACGTGCATCCAAATTGCGGCCTGACGCTGAACTGTGCCAGCCAAGGAACAGGCGCACAACCACCAGTCCACACGACCGTGCCTAAGCCCACCACCTGCGGGGAGGTACTGGAGTGCCATGAACCCCCGGCAGAGCCAGTAACGGCGGAACAGGCGATGATTACTGCTTTCTTGGAAAAGGAACTCCCGAAATTTAAGGAGCTACACGGGGTCTCGAATATTGCCAGTCACAAAATCTTGCTCACAAACGACAGACCCATAAAGATTCGCTACGCGCCCAGGAATCCCGCTATGCAGGCGATCATAGACGCCGAGGTGAACGAGTTGATTGCTCAAGGTTGCATTGAACGATCACACAGCCCCTATTGCTTCCCGATCACCCTGGTCAAGAAGAAAAATGGCGCCTGGAGGACATGCATGGATTTCAGACAACTTAATCTCAGGTCAGTACCCGATGCTTATCCCCTCCCTCGTATAGAAAGCATTCTAAATAAATTGCGCAAGGCCCGTTATATTAGTAGCATAGACTTAAAAAACGGATATTGGCAAATCCCAATGGATGAAGGTAGCAAGCAGTATACCGCCTTTGCAGTACCAGGGAGAGGCCTATACCATTGGAAAGTGATGCCCTTCGGGTTACATTCGGCCCCAGCCTCCTTTCAACGAGCACTCGATAGTGTCATCGGCCCCGAAATGGAACCGTATGCGTTCGCGTATCTGGATGACATCATTGTGTTAAGTGGGAGTCTTGAAGAGCACATGATTCATTTGAGAGAGGTTTTGCGAAGGTTGAGAGCTGCAAACCTGAGAATCAATGTGGATAAATGCAAGTTTTTCACTCGGGAAACACGTTACCTGGGCCACATGGTCAGCGATCAAGGCATCCAGACCGATCCGGAAAAAATAGCGGCCGTGGCCCAAATCCCACCACCCAACAATATCCGACAAGTTCGCAAATTCTTGGGGGTAGCGTCATGGTATAGACGTTTCGTGCCCGAATTCGCGGCCCTAGCACAACCGCTCACCCAATTACTAAAGAAGGGGAGACACTGGAAGTGGGGAGTGGAACAGCAAAGTGCTTTCGAAACGCTGAAAAAGAAGCTCACCGAAGCACCAGTGTTGGCGTGCCCCGATTTTGCAAAACCATTTGTGTTGCAAACCGACGCGAGTGACTATGGCCTGGGTGCCGTCCTGACCCAGGAGCTGGAAGAAGGAGAGCGAGTTATTGCGTACGCTAGCCGACATCTAAATCCGGCTGAGATGAACTATTCAACCACTGAGAAAGAGTGTCTGGCTGTCGTGTGGGGAGTCCGAAAGATGCGGGCATACATAGAGGGGTACCGGTTTACCATCATCACGGACCACCTCGCTTAAAAGTGGCTGAATTCGCTGGAAAGCCCAACAGGCCGGCTGGCTCGGTGGGCCCTAGAACTCCAGCAGTTTAACTATGAAATAAAGTACCGAAAGGGCAAGAGCAACGTCGTGGCCGATGCATTGTCACGCCAGCCACGGGAGAACGCTAACCTGGCTACATGTGAGGCAGCTCCCTCTTACAGCACATGCAAATGGCTGGATCGGTTGGTGCGTGGAGTACACGAGAACCCGGACCAACACGCCGACTATGCCATAATCAACAACCAGCTCTATCGAAACTTTCCAAGAGAAATGAACAACGAAGACAACACACCGTGGAAACTATGTGTGGCCTCCCCAGACAGGACCCGCGTCCTCGAGGAAAACCACAACCTACCCACCGCCGGGCATCTGGGTGTGCGGAAAACGACCCTACGAGTGGCGAGCCGTTACTACTGGCCAGGGATGTCTCGGGACGTAAAGCGGCACGTAAGACACTGTCAGTCGTGTCAGAAGTTCAAGGTTAGTCAACAGAGGCCAGCCGGCGAAATGCTGACTAAAATTCCAGAGGAACCATGGGCCATCCTGTGCGCCGATTTCGTGGGACCGTTGCCCCGATCGAAGCATGGCAATACTATGCTGCTCGTACTATTCGATAAATTCTCTAAATGGACAGAGCTCAGACCCCTGCGCAAGGCGACGGCCGAGGGTGTCATCAAAGCCCTAAGGGAGCGCATTCTGGCTCGGTATGGGGTTCCGAAGATGCTACTAACGGACAACGGCACACAGTTTACGGCGCGGGTCGTCCAGAAATTCCTGAGAGAAATGGGGATACATCAGCAATGCACGGTGCCATACACCCCCCAAGAAAACCCGACAGAGCGCGCCAATCGGACGATAAAGACGATCTTGGCCCAACTTGCCGACAACCAGCACCAAAAATGGGACGAGAAGGTAGGGATGGACAAAAAACATCGATGTTTTAAAAACACTCGATGTATTGTGTCAAAACATCGATGTAATCCGATGTTTTTTTGCACCTAAACAATCGGAAAACATCGATGTTTTCTTTCGATGCATCGAAATGACAAACTGTAGACAGAACTTGTAGATTGATATATAAACGTGAATACATATCTATATGTGTTGGCATGACTAAAGTATGTATGTATATGTAAACGTGGTAAATATTATGCGAACAACTGGCAACACTATTATATGCGGCGAATAAGTTCGGGTCTGGCATCTTTACTATCAACAAAAAGCTTGATAACCACAAAGAAAAATATAAACGTTCTTTATAATTCAATAGTTTTCTGCTTTTGAAAATAACATGCCGCCTAAGAAAAAAAGCATGGTTTGGAAATTTTATGAAAAAATTGATGATAGGAAATCTAAATGTAAGCTGTGTCAAAAAGAAATTAAATCTAATGGAAATACAACAAATATGATGGGGCACATTCGCAATGTGCATAAGTCTGCTTATTCAGAGATTGATTCTTCAGAAGTAGAACAAATCACACTGTCTTTGCCACTATCACCTGATATTCTTGATGAGTGCAGTGCTGAAACTGTTGTAATTACACCTTCTACAAGAAGTTCTCAATTTTCCAATAATTTGGATTCTGATCTCGAAGTAGTTCCAACAATTAAACGTCAAAAAACCATAAAGTCCAGTTTTGAAAACATAACCTCTTATTCACAATCTGGCACGAAGGCGCGGACACTTAATAATTGTGTGTTGTATATGATTTGTAAAGATCATCAGCCTTTTACAATAGTTGAAAATGAGGGATTCAAAAATCTCATGAAGGCAGTTGCCCCTCAGTACAAAATTCCAAGTAGAACAAGCCTCAGAAGATGGTTGGACGATAAATATGATATTATTTCAGAATCATTTCAAACAAAGTTGTCCGCAATAGAAGACATAACTATGACGACAGATATATGGTCTGATACCTTAAATATGAAGAGCTTTTTAGGCGTGACCGTTCATTTTGGCATTGACGTTGAACTTTTTTCAGTCACTCTTGGCGTATACGAACTTGAAGAAAGACATACGTCACAGTATATTTCTGAAATGCTTTTAAAGACTTGTGAAGAATGGAAGATAAATAAAGACAACGTAACGGCCGTTGTTACCGATAATGCTGCCAATATAGTAAAAGCGGTAGAAATAGCGTTTGGTAGGAAGAAACACATTCCATGTTTTGCACACACCTTGAATTTGGTGGCTGAAGGTACAAATACATGCACTGAGTGGAAAAATATTGTTTGTAAAATTAAAGCAATTGTGACGTGGTTTAAACAGAGCGTAGTTGCTGCAGATGAGTTGCGAAAAGCAACTTCTGGCGAATTAAAACTAATACAAAGCGTTCCTACGCGCTGGAATAGCACATACTATATGGTTCAAAGGTTTTTAGAAATGCGGACTGTTATTAATTTTTTTTTTTTTTTTTTTTTGTTCATTGTTTATTTATTGAATCTTCATATATTAAATATGAACTAACAATAATTAATCAAATCTTATCCTAATACTTTATTTATGTCCTGCCAGTGCCAGACAAAAATTTTGTTTATCACGGGTTCTGTTCACATATATAGGTGCTTATCGCTCTTCTAGTTGGGTAAGTGCTGCAGTGTCTCTTCTTCTTAATCGAGTGTGGCCGCCATGATTTAAAATATTTCGAGCTAGTGGATTTGGGTGTTGTTCAAGCCTTTTTAAATATTTTACTGCATATTTTGTAATCATAGTTTTTACTAATGGCACATTGAGATCCTTATGAATGTTTGAGTTTTTAACGTACCAGGGAGCTGCTGTGATTATTCGAAGAAGTTTATTTTGACGCCTTTGAATTTTTTCGATATTAGAGGCCGAGGCGGTGCCCCATAGTTGAATACCGTAGCACCAGATAGGCTTTAAGATAGAGTTATAAAGTAGAAGCTTGCAATCGAGACTAAGGACAGAATTTCTTCCAATAAGCCAATGAATTTGAATGGCTTTTAGTTTCATTTGAGTTAATTTTGCCTCTATATGGCATTTCCACGTTAATCGCCTATCCAGATGTAAACCGAGATATTTTACATGCGAATGTTGAGGAATTATTTGATTATTGATTGTAATAGGGGGGCAAGATTCCCGGCGCAAGGTGAATGTTATATGTACGCATTTTTGCTCATTTACTATTATCCTCCATTGTCTTAGCCATATTTCTAGTTGAAATATATGATCCTGTAAATAACGAGATGCTTCATAACTGTTTTCGTGTACGCTTAGAAAAGCTGTATCGTCTGCAAATGTTGAAGTTTGGGTGTAGTTGTTTGTTGGCATGTCCGAAGTATAAACTAAGTATAAAAGATGGCCAAGGATGCTGCCTTGTGGAACTCCAGCGCCAATTGGCTGAGGTGAACTTAAGAAATCTCCTTCTTTAATAATAAATTGACGGCCGACTAAGTAGCTTTCTAACAGTTTGTGAGTGTTTGCTGGTAAATTTTGCTTCAATTTATGTAGTAAGCCATCATGCCAGACTTTATCAAAAGCTTGCGAAACATCGATGAAGAGTGCTGAGCAATATTTTTTTTCTTCAAATGCTTTTCTTATAACATTTACTATTCGATGAGTTTGTTCAATTGTGCTGTGTTTTCTTCTAAATCCAAACTGATGGTTTGGAATACATCTATTGTCATTTAAAATTGGTGTTAATTTTGAAACTAATAATTTCTCAAACAGCTTTGACATATTTGATAATAAGCTAATAGGCCTATATGACTCAACTTTTGTATGATCTTTCCCTGGCTTTGGTATCATTGTAACTAAGGAAACCTTCCATTCTTGCGGGTAGTATTCAAGCCGTAAAATAGCATTAAAAATAAAAACAATAATTTTCTTTGCTATGCGAGGTAGCTCTAAAAGCATTTTATTACTGATCTTATCAATACCAGGTGCCTTCTTAGTGTTTAAGTCACAAATAGCCTTTTCGATATCTCTTATTTCAAATCTTATGGGAATAGCAGCTCTAGCAGCAACAGGTGGTAACTCGACCACAGTATCGTTAGATAAATTTGGTGTAAATACGTTTTTCAAGTGACTCACAAACAGATTTCCTTTTTCAATATCGTTTCTTGCCCAACTACCATTCAAGTTTCTTAGTGGTGGCTTTGATATAACTGGTCTTTTTAGATTTCTAGCCGCACGCCATAATGAGTAGTCAGATTGTGGAGTTGCATCAAGTTCCTTAAGATATTTTTCTAGAGAAGCCGTTTTCTGGGTCTGCAGTAAGTTTCTAAGCCTTTTTGTGCACTCTTTTAATAAATTCTTAAGTTGCGGGGATCTGTAAAGTTGCCACTCTCTTCGAACTCTCCTTTTTTCAGTCAAGAGCCGCTCGACATCTGTGGAATATATTTTAATATTTTTTGTTTTTTTGTGGGCAGTACTAGAATGTTGAACAGCTAGTTTAAGATAACTGTCAAAATTAACAATAGAGCGATCTACATTTTCCGGTGTTCTAAGCGGAATATTTTCTGTACAATGGGTACTGAGATATTTTTTAAATTTTAACCAATTAATTTGTGTGGCTGACGGCGCAAAATAACCAGTCGGAGATACAATTCTATTGGGGTTCATTATAGTAACAACTGTAGGTGTGTGGTCGGAGGATAATTCTAAGGAAGCTTCAACATGAATAGTTTCTGTGGGGATGTTTTTAACCACGCCAAAATCTATAACATCTGGAATTTTTTGCTGATCAGTAGGCCAATATGTTGGCTGTCCGCTCGCGACCACATTTAAATCCATTTTAGAGATTGCATTAAACAAAACACGACCCTTTGGTGTTATAAGTCGTGACCCCCAGAAGGTATGTTTAGCATTATAATCGCCAGCGGCCAGAAAACAGGGTCCTAGTGATTTATAATATTCACAATATTGGCTTTCTGATATTGAAAATCTAGGTGGAGAGTATAAAGATGAAATTACTATGTTTCGATTTAGCTCTTCAACACAAACGTTTGTTGCTTGCAGATAGTCCTCACGATGATCACACATTAAGTAGTGTTTGACTCGAGTTTTTATCAAAATGGCAGAACCTCCACAAGCTCTATCTCGAGGGTCTTTGGTATCATACAGTATATAACCATTAATTTTAAAACTATTTCTTGAGGTCAAATGGGTTTCAGAAACCATCATGACATCAATTTGTTTGCTTTTAAGAAAATATTCTAATTCATTTTTATGTTGGCGGATGCCGTTTGCGTTCCAAAAACAAATTTTTAAACAGTTCATGGCTTGTTAAGTACAGCTTGCAATAACATCGATTGCATTCTGAGAATTTCCTGCATCATATTACCCATTGTGTTAGTAAAATTATTTACTGTTTGCACTAATGTTTCCATGGTTTTTTCTAGACGACTTAAATTAGGAGTTTCTTCGTTACTTGGCGCAGCACCTTGCATTGAAACATGGTTTGATTTAAGGACGTTAGCGTAAGAGGTTCTGTTACTACCAGGCTGCGGAGCCTGAGTGTCATTAGTGTTTACTTGATTTGTTACCTGCGTTTGAGGGGGGTTAGGTTTCGGTCCAGACGACTGCTTGACGATAGTGTATACAGGGCATCCTCTATAATTGGCAGTGTGATTTCCACCACAGTTGCTGCATTTCTTTACGTTGGGGTCGGTTTTAGGCTTATCGCAAAGAACTGTACCATGTAATTCACCACATACTACGCAAACAGGGGGTAAGTAGCAGTATGCCTTAGTATGACCATACTCTTGACAGTTTAAACATTGAACGGGACCATTTCTTTTGTGCGGCTCCTCTATCGTGATTTTCCTGTACAGGATATATCTCAAACTGTATATAGGATGAGTTTCGTTTTTTTTTAGCTTAACATCGCCGGGCTCTAACTCCACTCGAAATAGTGGTTGTGGATTTTTTTCCCTATTTTTGATATTTACAACATGTTTTATTTTGAAGCCTTTCTCTTCAAGGAATGTTTTTATTTCTTCAGGGTCCACATATGAGTCAATTCCCTTAATCACTACTTGAAGACCTTTGCTGCTCTTCAGTTGGTATGTATAAAAACTTTTTTTTAATGTCTCAAATTGGTTAGTAATTTTGCGAAAGTCATTCTCATGATTTACTTGAATTTTTGTCTCGTTTATACTACCACGTTTGATTGCCGCTACGTAAAACGAATTTTCACCAATTAACGAAACTAAACTCTTTATTAGCTCGTTTGAGTTTTGCTCCCTAAGATATATAGGGGGAGGCTTGGACGATCTTATGACATTTGGTGCTTCAGAGGATTCATCCTCCAGAATTGCAAAACGGTTTTGAGAATTTATCTTATCAAAAGATGGTACTTTTGAGGCCGAAGCAACTGCTGCAGAGGTAGGGCTGCGACCCCGTTTAAGCACTGTAATGTACCTGTCCATACCAACTTGTACTTGAGGCTTTTGACAACTTTTTACTTGTGATTTTTCCATTGCGTCTGTGTTTGAATTCATGGTAACATTTGTTACTAAAATTGTTTTTGCCGAAGCGGCAACACTTGCAGGCACTAGCGAGAGATTAATATTTTTTAATGTCTCAGCATCAACCGTCTTTGTAAAAACAGAGGGCGAAAGGGAACGTGTACGAACAATTGGTTTAGCCGTTAGGTAGTTAATATTGTTTTGTTTTGTTTTATTTGTTTCAGGATTGCACTCTTTAGCATTAACTGTTACGTATGCATTTCTTTCATCTAGTTTTATTGTTGTTACATTGTGACTGCTCATGCAAAAAGTTGTTTTTGTTTTTTCACCGTTTTGCTGTGCTTTTTTATTTTTATTATTTATTGTATTCCACCAAAAATAAGAATTTTAAACTAAATGTTTTTGTTCAGTATATGTATACATACATTTATACATATGTATATTTTTTTTTTAATTTTTGTTTATTAAATTTTTCGTTTGACTGTTATTAATGATATTCTTTTCCGATATCCAAAAGCCCCACCAATGCTTAGTGGCTCAGAAATATCCATCGCATCGTCCGTGGTCTTTATTTTACGTCCATTGGAAGCAGCTACAAAAGAAATTTCTGGAGATAAGTACTGCACCACTAGCAAAATTATACCCTTAGTCCGCTGTATGATTTCCAATATTACTTCAGTTGTTGCAGAAGAACCTGTGGCAAAGGAAGTGCAAAAATTGGTTCAGCAAGAGATTTCAAAAAGAATGGGTTCCATAGAACATGTGACTCCTCTTGCTATAGCAAACATTTTAGACCCTCGATTCAAAAAAATGCACTTTAATGATGCAATAGCCGTTGCCAATGCTGTATCAAAAATCAAGGAATTAATGAAAAATACTCTTTTGCAAAATGAAGATATTGAATCTGACTCTGGAAAATCAGATAAAAGTGAGGAAACTTTTTCATTATGGACTAGCCATTATAAACTGGTTCATAGAAATTGGAAAAGCAATAAGACTGAAGATATATTGTCTGATGAACTTTCAGTTTATTTGAGGACTCCTGTTGGAAGACTGAACGAAAATCCGTTGGATATTTGGAAAGATTATAAATCGCAGTTCCCCAAGCTTTGCAAGATTGCTTTTAAATACCTTACAATGGTGGGAACATCGGTTCCGTCTGAAAGACTATTTTCACAAGCTGCGCAGGTGATGACTCAACAAAGAAACAGATTGAGTGGTGAAAGACTTGGTAAACTTTTATTTCTAAACAGTATTGAAAAAAAGTATTGGGAAATGTAAAAAAAATAAACTTAATAAAATAAAAATAAAAAATTAAAAAATAACAATCAATGTATAAAAAACATCGATGCATAAAAAACATCGATGTATTTTATGAAATATCGATGTAACATCGATGTATGTTTGCGATGCATCGCATCGAAAAAAACATCGATGTTTTTTTACAGTGTCCATCCCTACGAGAAGGTCCCCGAAATCATGTTGGCCATCAACTCAAGTGTTTCCGAAACCACGGGCTATTCGCCGGCATTCCTTACACAAGGTCGAGAGCCGCGGCTGCCACACACTTTGTACGACGAGGTCACCAGGGGAACAGGGGCGAGGCCAGCCAACCCGGAAGAACGAAGGGCAGAGCTGGCAGAAATTTTTGAGATGGTACGGCGCAACCTCAACCAGGCGTCTCAAAACCAGAAAAAACATTAGAACCTTCGGCGACGACGATGGAAGCCGAGGATCGGTGACTCGGTATTACTGCGGCAACACCCATTGTCCAAGGCGACCGAGAACTTTGCTGCCAAGTTGGCCCCAAAATTTGGGGGCCCGTATACTGTAAAAACGTTCATTTCACCCGTCATTGCGACCCTCGAGAGCACGTTAACGGGGGACACGAAAACCGCCCATATTAGCGACCTTAAACCTTTTTACCCCTAAGTCTCACTAATCAAAATTGTTCTTCTTATCTTCTTCTTTTTCCCTAGATTCGACCACGAGACCAGTATGGACAGTGAGGAACATTTCAAAAACACAAGTCGACAGTTTCGTGAGCGGATGCAAGAGGAACAGTCCAAAAGGCGGCGCACGATGTTTTTAGAGGACTACGGTTCGATCGGGACTAGTGAAGGGGGAAGAGAAGAGCCCCGAAAGGCAGCGAAAGCGACTCATTACCGCATGACCACCGCCACCCCGAGAGCCACCGTAGGTGACCCGCGCCGTAAGTTCCATGCCGGGGAAAACCAACCGCCGCATACGGACCTCGCTGCACCGGAGAAGCCAAGTACCTCGCAGGGTGCGCAACGCAAACAACCCACAATCGACCCAGTCATCATTTGCGTAAGCTCAGAGGAAGAAAACAGTCCTCCGAAAGATGCGGAACTAAAAAACTTGAATAGTTCAAACAGTAGCGCTGGTACCCTCCCTCCGACACCGGGACAACAGATCCCAAATCGCCAAGAAAGCCACCAGGGTAACGAACCCAGTCCGTCGACTGAAGATGAGCGGCCATGGTTCTCCCCAAATCTCAAGGAAACGAATGTACCAATAACACCCGGCAGACGGTTGGGGTTAATCCACTCACCAGTGAACAAGTTACCAGCGGAGCAACTAGAAGATGACATCAGTACAACAGGCACATCACCACAATGGGATGGCACCCTGTCCGAGCTAGAGGAGTTGTTCCGGTCAGAACTCGGGGAGCTCGATACCACCCTAGCCATCAAATCGCCCCCCGGGAGCCAGTCTAGCGAATCGGGTACCCCGAGCGAAGCCAGTACCCCACCGAGAGCCAGAGGTTGGGGAACGATCGATGTACAAGACGCCAGATGCCACAGTTTTGGGGGTCACGCCGGGTATCAACGGACGATCACCTACCGCTTCTGGTGGTCTAGATGCGACACGTGGCAGCCCATCAGCACTGGAGAAACCCCCAGCAGCCAGCAGGCCGAAAGTTCCACCACAGGATCGTTAATCGAGGTCACCCCCAGAAGGTCCTACGAACAAAAACCTAGCGAGACCATTAGAGGGGAATGGCCCACCCGACGCCTAACCGATACCTCCTCCGACCAGTCGGCGCCCACCTCTCCCTGTTTGTCCATTTGCACCTCCTGGTCACTGGCCTCGGTAAATCTGTCCAGCCCAACCAGTATTGGTACGTCCGCTTCACCACCCCGCGTCAACCACCATGAGGTAAACAATACCACCATTGTCATACAGTCACCGGTCGAACCGGGGACACCTACTAGGCCCGCCCATAAGACAGCGGCCTCGCTGCCGGACGTCAGCGGTTCACCGGGAAACCAACACTTAATGGAGGGCGCATCATGGCCGAACGACCTTAAGCACGCAGTGGAGGGTGCGTGGCAGACACACAAGCCCGGCCACCGGGTGAAATTCATCCACCATAGCCAATCGAGATCATACAGGGTGACAATATCCAAAGCAGGGAGAGTCCAGGTAGAGGTCCTGCCGTGAGAGAAAACCAACGGCCTGTGACGAAGAGGGGATGTGTGACGATGGAAGTCGGAAGCACTCGTTTCCACCTACACCATGAATGCCGTTGAGGTCATTTATGCTACTTTATTTAACTCTATTTTTTTCTTTTATTGTATTATTATTATTAGTGGATCATCATGAAGATGAAGATATATTGAACTGTTGATATGTTGCCATTATTATTTTTCTTTATTATAATTATTAAATATGATGAATCGTTGTAAATAGCTATAAGACAAAAATGAATTTGAATTTACTAACGGTCATTTATAGCGACCCCTAGCGACGCGTAGCAAACGACACATGCCCAACAGATGGGCCAAACAGCTGACCGAACAGATGGGCAGTTGCAACCACCTTGTGCGTACGACGACAAGAAGGTATAAAAGCAGAGCGAAAAGTAAAAACAGGATCAGTCGGTGTTGAACGCAGTGGTTGGTAAGTTATAATTTATGGTGGTATCCTGCTGTAAATTTTTTGGTAGTTCGTTTAGTTGGTTTGTAGTGGTGTTTGTGTAGGACTAATTGAAGTTCCGTGGTTATCCCGCATGCTGCAATCTAGTGCTACACCAACATTATTAGCCGAGCGTAGTAGTGTGCCCGTGGTCATCCCGCAGGTATAAGACTACGAGTCACGCGACACAGCGTTTCCGTGGTTATCCCGCAGATTCGTGTGTGTCTGGTGGCTTCACTGGGCCTCAGCTTGGTTGTGACGTTTGTGTGGGATGAATTGGGGCGCCCGTGGTTATCCCGCAGGTTCTCCAATTTAGGCCTACCCCAGCGTCGAACGCCCAGCGTGGTAGTGTGCCCGTGGTCATCCCGCAGGCATACGTCTACAAGCAACTCAACGCAGCGGATCCGTGGTCATCCCGCAGATTTGCTGTAGTTTGGTGGCGTCACTGGGCATAAGTAGAACCATACTCTACATACCTACCACTGCCTGCAACGGATAGCGCGCCGACCGTACGGCCAGTTCCCCGTTCGTGTAGCCTGGGTGTCGTGCGGAATCAAAACGCCGCTTGTGTCGTTTCATACCTATTAAATAAATTGTGTTCGCTGAAAACAATAATTGATGAATTGTTATGTTTTTTATTTACGAGTTCATGAAATAAGTAGAAATTTACTGGAAAGTGAACCCTGGATAACCGGCGAGTTATACCCCAGCCAAGAAGGTTCGTTACAAGCTACAGGATAATCAAATGTTCGAATGCCTTCCCAAAGGATTTTTAGGAAAGTGCGTCGTTAAGTTAAGCAATGCATGGTATGGTTTAAATCTTAAGCTAATCCCTGCCGAAGAAATGCCACTGATACTACGGGCTTTAATTTTGTTACCTAAGGTCGGTTCTGACTGATAGAAAATTCTGGGATGTCTGATGTAGGCAAACCTGCCCATCGGAATGCAGCTTTCTGGGTCGAAAAAGAAGACATCTAATGGAAGTGAAAGTCATACAGATTAATCTGCCTTACTCGAGATGTGATTCCGACAATCTCGGGTTCCTTCAAGCAGAGAAGTACTTCGACTTAGCGCTGATACAGGAACCCTGGACGGTAAATATGAAATAAGTGAAAGAATCCCCGGACAAAACCTATAATGCACTCTACGCGACAGACAAAGTTATGCCAAAGCATGTCTTGTTGCGAAAAAGCACACTAGCATCTCCTTTTGTACAAAGAGTGGAGCTAGAAACCACTGTCACTTTTCTTTGTTAATTTGTGACCATTTCTACAAATTCTGTCTTTAATTGAAAAAAAATAAAATAAATCTTGTGTGTTAATGTTAGATGTGTGTTTGATGGTAACATCGATCTTTTGATGGTCGATACATCGTCGTCGAAACTAAAAACATCGACATCGTCCATTTAATATTTTAATTTATTTAATAATTAATAAATTGAGCTTAAGGTCTTATTTTTTAAAAACTTTAAACGCTTATTCGAACCAATATTTCGGCGCTTCTTCAAGTGCCTTCTTCAGGGGTTTTTTCTTTCCTATTTTATAATTTTTAATTTTTGGGTTTGCAATTTTTCGTGAATGTTCGCGATAGATGCAATTGTTTCCTCTGATTCTTTACAGCGTTAACGATTTTTAATAAATACATATTAAAGTTTGCTATCATGCCGCTAATTTAGCCACTTTTATCGAATTTTTGCCATTCCTTATAGTTTTAGGGACTTTTAATCCATTTTATGGTTTGTTTGAAATATGAAAAATTATCGCTATTTTTGCAATTTTCGCGTATCTTTGTTGCTCATAAAAACTTATTTTTGGAGAAAAGTTTTGTGCCCACAGACAATCTATTATCACCTTACCAAATGTTATTGTAATCCATCCATATTTTACCATAGCTCTTATACAAATACCCCTTCTGTAAATAGCTTTTAATGTCATAATAATCTTATAAATGTTGGTTTTGGCAATAAATTCTATAATAGCTTGCATGTCGTGTCAAAATGTTGTCTTGGTAGGCCGAGAATTGGTTCTAGGTCACTTGCTACAATCACTTCAAGGCGAAAAAATCTCATAAAGATGTCGATGTCGGTAAATTATTCGGCACTAATAAGTTTTATTAAAATCTTAAATTCATTATATATAATTTTATTTTGGAGAGTCCATGATTGTCCAATGACCCCAAACTGGTACACTATCGAAAATTTATATATTTATATAGATACGCCATTCTTGCAATGCATAATTCGTAACATTAGCTTATATATAGTATACCCATATTAAATAAATTACCTATTTACTTAAGAAAAATGTATTTTGTAACTCTTTGCTAAAAAGAGAACACAGGAAAAATTGTTTTACATACATAAGTTTTTTCGTAATTAAAAAATTATTTAGTTTTGTTAATTTTTTCAATTTTATTCAATAATTTTTATTTTAAAGCTTTTTTATTTGCCGCTGTTTGGTCTTACAAAATTTTTGTAAGAACAAATATTTATTTGCCTAAAATCGAGGAACATATTTGACGTAAAATGGTCACATAAGGAGCATTTTTGTTTGCTAGCAAATAATTTTGTTTGCCCAAAATCAGCTGTTTTTCTGTTTGCCCCTCAAAAATATTTTGTGGTCAGATTAGGGCAAACAAATATTTGATATTTTTTGACAAATGTTTGCCGTATGTGACCGTACCTTTAGGTCCCTTTCTATTTTGCGCGTCACATATATACATAGATAGATTACTATTTTATATACTTATATTACTATATTTTTTCTTTGTTTTGACAGCTCGTTCAGATAAACTAACGATAATTGTTATCAAAATTGGAGATGATTGTAGGACATTTTTCCTGTTGCGCAGCATGTTTCAAAATGAAACGACCAGTTTCGCTCTCAAAATTTTGTATGGCTAAACATGTTGCTTAAATCATGTTTGCGGAGCGAAACAGAAATGGAAGAGCGAAACACGAATATTGCTGTCCGTGTGAACATGGTATTACCGGCTTCGCTTTCCTGGACATTTACAATTTTGTATGTTATGAATGCTTTCAACATTTATACTATTTGCATTTAAATTTTTTGAGTGCATAGGCAAAATTTAATCTTTTCCAAACTGTGAGGGCACTTTCCTAAAAAAATTATAACATCACTGATCTGAATTGCTGAAAAATAGCTAACGCTATGATCACACTTATTCAAATAAAGCCGTTTACATTACATTTGCGATGATTAAAGCTATGTTCACATTATGTGTATTTGTCATGTGGAATGCCACTTTTCTATCCACATGTGATTTCATGTGTATGTCAAAATTTGAGTTTTCCATAAGGTTTGTAATTTACATGTTCTTCAATCTACAACATGATTTGGATTATTTTTATAACTGGTGAAATATCAACATCATGAATCTCAATTTAACAAAATGTAAGCATATGCGCTTTTGTAGAAAATGGAATCCTCTGGGTATCTATACTTTGGGTGACTGCCAACTTGAATTAGTTAAAGAGATTTTGGATCTTGGTATTTTACTTGATCCAAAATTAGATTTTATAAAACACATTACATCAACGATAAATAAAGCTCGTGGTGTACTTGCCTTTATAAAAACGTTGGGCTAAGGAGTTCACTGATGCTATGATTACAAAGCTGTTACATATATACATCTTTGGTAAGACCTATCATCGAATATGGCTCTATTATCTGGGATCCTGATTATGATGTTCACATAAACCGAATAGAATCTGTCCAAAAACAATTTTTATTGTTCTGCTTAGGAAACTCAACTTGGAATCCTTATGAAGTACTTCCATCTTGCTCTGTAAGAATTGCACGCGTTAAATTAACATCACTAGTAAGCCGAAGAAAAATGCTTAACATTGCGTTTTTAGTTAATTTGCTTAATGGTAACGTTAGTTCGGAATTCCTGCTTAATAATGTCAAACTCAACGTTCCTCAGCGATCAACTCGCAATTACATACCATTATATCTTCAGGCCTTTCACTCAAACTATGCAAATTCTGATCCTTTTCGGAGAATATGTAAAGCTTTTAAAGAAATGTATGACTTAGTTGACTTTTCCTTAAGTGCCAGTGTCATAAAACGTAGTATTATCTTGTTTTTAAATACATAAACTAATAATATTGTTCGTATTTTAATTATAAATAAATAAATAAATGTTCACATGTTGGTATAATGTAACGTACATTTGACATTACCTATCCAAAAAAAAAAATAAACATTTTTAATAACTGATTTGTGTATTTTGTATCTGTTTGTATTAAAATTTCAATTATGTTTGCCGCCAAAACCAATTTTGTTAAGTTCGATTAAAAAGGAAAATAAAATTTTCTAATTTTGCCAAAAAAAAAGTGCGTTTCATTATTCATCAATGCAGTCTAAAATATTCCGAAAAACTATAGTTCTACTCCTTTTAATTTTTCTTGTTGCATGGTGTAATTAATAAATCCCATATAACGCCCACTGCTGAAATATAAGAACGCTCGGTGGAGAGTATAAAAGTTTATTCACAGCGTAATATAGCACTTTAACATTATTATTTTTTATATATTTAACAAAAGCTTAATTGAATCGACGAAGTAAAAATACAAAATGTAAAAGCTTTTATATTACCAAGGAGTAAGACAACAAATTTTTTAAAAAAGCTTCGTGAGACGATTGATGTTCAAAAACAGCGCATGTCCGAAAGTGCAAATATTTGTTTCTTAGAATTCGTTGCTGAAGTAATTGGTAGTCATGTATTCATTCTAAAAATATCCCGGAAATGTATCCCTTGTATCCTTACCACCGGAGCCGGTATTAACAAGTAGGGGAAACCGACTAGATGCTTTAGAAAACTCAGGGGTGTCATAGAAACCAATTTTATTGGAATTGGATTTGAAACCGACAAAAAAAAATACGTTGGTGTCATGAAATGCATTATTGTCGGTTTTTGGTTCGAACTAAAATTATTGTCGGTTTTAGGTGTCACAGAAACCAATATTATCGGTTTTTTATTGAATACAAACCAAGCAGCTCTTGTTTTTTATTGGAAATACATATAGTTGTTAACATCTTAATATTTTTATCTCATTTATTCAACAGTTAGATTTTTTGCATAGATGGAAGTACATAAAATTGTTAAAATAGTATTTTTTGCATGTCTCCGGCAGCGGGTTGCTGCAAACTCCCAAAAGTCTCTCCCTCACTTTTTCAGCAAATATGCAACAATAGCAGTGTATTATTATATAAATTTGATGGCTTGTTTGAAATATTAAAAATTTTTGCCAATTTTCGCAATTTTTGCAAACTTTTTTATGCTATTTTCCGACATTTGGTTCTTTAAACTAATTTAGTGCCGGTTCACACACGTCAAGTTTGAGTCGTCAAGTCTTGAGCTTTTAGGAGAGAAGGGAAAAGAGAATGCCATATATTTTCCCCTCTCTCCTAAAAACTCAAGACTTGACGAGTTAAACTTGGCGTGTGTTTACCGGCACTTAGCGATTTCAAATAAATTTAGGGGTTGATTCCAATTTTGCAATTTTTTGCGAATTTTAGTCATATTCGCAATAGAAGCGTTTTTTCCTGTTATATTTCTGGTTCTTTACAGCTTAAACGATTTTTAATAAATATTAAACTTTGCTATCATGCCGCTTTATATTTTTACAAAACAATAAAATTATACAAATGTAGACAGCAAATGCAAATAATATAACGATGGCAATTATTTTATATGTTTACTGTATTACCGTTCTTATTTTCTATTCTATAATTTTCTGTTTATTAAAAACAAACAAAAATTGCATTTAAAGCCGTAAACACATGCTCCAAAACATAGAACAGATTTTTCGAATATCGGTTTTATTTGTATTCGAAAATAACAAAACCGACTTGTTTTCATGACACCAAATGAAACCAACATTGGTTTACAAAACCGACAAAAAGCAAAACCGACTTGGATTCTATGACACCCCTGACTATTCAAAAAACTATGAGCAATTTAGGAATGCCATTGAAGAAGTTGTTGCTATCGATGCTTATGCAATTAAAAAAGTAAAATAAATATTAAAAATTATATAAAATCAAAAGTCAATTAGCATTTGTATTTTCCAACTTCGGATATATTGGTAAAACTATAACTAAATTGGAGGGAATCAGTTCACTTAATAGCACAAACTAAGGCCCTAATTTTGTACAACACAACGCAGGCCAAAGTATTATATTGAAAGCAAAAACAAATTCATTAATATTTTGAAATTTTGTTGTTGCTTTTTTTGCTTTTATTTGCCGTTTTAAAATTTTCAACGCCACAAGCAATGAGGCGTATGAAATCATAAAAACCAATGTGAATTTCTGTTAGAGACAACAACAAAATTACGAAATATTTATGAATTTGTTTTTGCTTTCAATGTAATTCTTTGTCGTTGCGTTGTGGTTTACAAAATTAGGGCCTAAAAATAACTATATCGAAGGAAGGATACCCAGACAAATCAAAAGAAATCCAAAACGTTTTGCAAAAAAATATACGATTTAAAAAAATAAAGCAAATTTCAACTATTTTTGAACTGTGCCCATGTTCTGAAACTCTCGCGTCGGGAAACTTTTCGATTGAAATGAAACAAAAATGCCATATATTGAAACAAACAGCTATTTTTTCTCACTAACTGTGTCTGTAACTTTTTTGGCGAGTAATAGCTGTCACGCAAGGAAATTACTCTCTAATTTACTGAAAAAGGGTGTCTGTAACATTTTTGTGAGAAAAGTTCCCGAAAAAATGGGGCGAGAAACAATTTTAACACTAAAAATCGATTAAAAATGCATAGAACAATAATAATAATATTTTCTTCTTGGCATTTTTTTCATTGTTTAATTATTTTGCTTTTAACATTTTTATAAAATTTACGTATTTTTTAAAACTTATTTGCAAACAACAAACACTAAAGTCGCACTTTACATTATTTGTTATAGACGACGGTTGTATTTTCGCCGTCGTCGTTGAAAATTTTTAAATTTTAGTAAATTTTGATCGCCGTCAACGATATGTGTGACTGACGCTCTCAACGTCTGCAATTTAACTTTAGCTTCGAGTATAACAAAGTACAACACATGATTTCGGGACTTAATTCTGATAATTGGTTATGAAAGTAGAAAGAAAAAGAAGAACTTCTGCATCATTAGTTTGGTCATGGTACATCAAATAAAAATTCATTTGAAGTAAGTAAGTATTGTATAGGGGAATTTGTATAGTTTTAGGCCCTTTTGTTTGTCATAACTCGAGAACCACTAGTCCGAATTAAGAATTACAATTCCTTTAATCTGTTCATACAACGTTTCGCTACATAAGCAACAGTTTCGCAGTTATAAATAAATGTATGAAGAAAAAAAATATTTTTTGCCCAACAAATTTAAATTTTTTATTTTTAATTCATAAAAAATCCAAAACGGTAAAAAAGTGTCAAGTCCTATTACTTTCACGTAAAGTCGCATAACCTATGACCCAAATGAGACATAAATCATAAAAATCGATGAACGCGTTTCGCTTTTATTCACAGTTAATTAAAGGAATGAATTTCAAAAATTTGCTAGAGATATCCACAAAATTCTTTGGAAAAACATTTATGACTTTCTTTATGATTCTCAGAATTAAAAAAAAAGTAATAAACAAAAGGTTATTTGATTTTTATGATTGCGGAAGCAAAGTTATAAGCGGTAATAAATGTGCGTGGACAATTAAAAGGAAAAAAGGAAAGTGCACTTTTTTAATTATTGATAGTGAAAGTGAAGAAAATTATATGGAAAGTGAAGACGATGAATTTAATTTGTGCGATGAACTGGCTAAATGGGCTTTTCAATTTACAATTATCAGAATTGAGTCCCGAATCAATCACCTGAAAAATGTTGTGCTGTGTAATTCTTCGTAAAGTTCGTTTTTTATATTAATTTATTGTTATTATTGTTGTTTTTGTTATTATTGTTATAGTTGTTATTGTTATTATTGTTGTTATTGTTATTATTGTTATTATTATTGTTATTGTTATTATTGTTGTTATTGTTATTATTGTTGTTATTATTGTTATTAATTATTAAAATTATTGTTGTAATTTAATAATAATTGAGTTTAAATAATTTGAATAAACTAAATTAATTAATAATCGAAAAATATTTCTTTTTGTAATCTATTACAAATATGACTGAAAAAATAGTCAAAAGAGACTCGCAAACGACCAGAAATTTGACTAAAAAATGACTCATAAATCATTCGCAAACGATAAGAATTAGGACTGAGTAATGAGTCGAAAAAGACTCTTACATGAGCATAAATACGACTTAAAAATGAGTCGAAAAAGACTCTTAGACGATCAAAAATACGACTAAGAAATGAGTCGAAAAAGACTCGCAAATAATCAGAAATATGACTAAAATATGACTCTAAAAAGACTCGCAAATCATTAAAAATGTGAGTCATAAATGAGTCGAAACTGATCAGAAAAGCGGGTAATAAGAGACTCCTCAAGAAGAGTCCCGGGTAGGGTACCATTTCCTCCCGAGAAAACAATCATTTATGATCAGAAAATGAGCTCATATATGCTTATTTTAATCGTGCACAGGAGTCATAAATGACTAGAATATGATTAATTTTTTCATAAAATGCTAGCTGGGAAGACCTAAAACAGAATAAAGTAGTTGTAGGAGTAGTAGTACCTTGGGCCGACGAATGCTCTGTAGCACAACAAATTTCAAGATTTTGAACTTTGCGCTTAAACTTCAACTGCAAAGACCACTACAACTAAGTATTATGTTGACACTTCTCTGAAACTGCCTTTTTACCTGTTGACAGCTTGCAGCGCTATTCGAAACTTTCTACTACAGCGACATCTTTTTGAGAACGATTTTAAAGAGAATGTTTATATGGGATATATGGCCAATTTAGATGACAAAGAAGCTAAATTAAAAATTAGAGTCGCCAGATTTTATTTCAATACCAACATCTATAAGGAAGTTACTACTTCCTAAGGTAGTTTCGGAAGTAGTAGTTGCATGGAATCTGTGCTCAAGTACGGACCGATTTAAAAAAAATGATAAAGCGATTAATGGTCTTCAAAAAAATTTTGAGGCAAATATAATACCAACATAATCAGATAGTTCATGGTTCAAAGACTATTCCGAAAAGAAGCTTGCATGGGGACCATGTGAAATACTCGAACGATGCTCACAATTTCAATAGCGACCCCTTATGAAAATACGTTCTAATTGGCACAAGGACCAAGCCTATTTAAAATGGGGCGAATCGGTCCATAACTTCATATAGCACCAATCCAAGCTGCTTTCCGGAATAGGGGTTTGTGTCCACAAAACAAACAAATTTGATGAAATTTAAAATATGGTAGATTGGTGGCATGTCATAACGTCCAGTGACACAGTGTCCATGGACACTGCGACGCTCTAAAAAGTGTCATAGTGTCATAATCTCCGTGGGCATAAAGACACTTTACAAATGGACATTATGTAATTTTTCAACAAGTCCCAGTTGGCCATGTTTTATAGACAACGTCGACGACGCGTGCAAGACCCATAGGAAACCCCTGACGACATGTTGGCGACAGCCCATGCAAATCGCCGACGACATGTTAGAACAAAGGGCACTAAAATCGCAAACGACATTGTGAGCGACATTATCGTTAACGATCGTATGGGTGACAATGTGGTAAAACTTGTCATTGGTGACTATATAAACGACTTTTTTCTCATACCGTCGTTTATGTATCATATCACAAAAACTATACAACTTAGGAATATGATTTAAAAATTTAATTTTTTTTCGCTTTATATATTGCCTCTCAAGCTTACAGCAAACGACTTTTCTTCCACAGACCTACATATAAAATGCTGTAACAGCGTAAGAAATTTTTTTTAGCATACAAATATGGGACCGAGACCAATCGTCGCAGTATTTTTTTCTGATAAAAATTATGCATGAAAACGTTTTTTCGATTTTTTTCAGTTACTGCATTCTTTAATTCTTGCGACGATATGTTTGTATATAAAAAATGTAAAAATAACTAAAATTAAATTGTTTATTTAATTCATTTTATTAATTTTAAGTTTTTAAAAATAATAAAATAATAAAAAAAAAAGTTTTAATTAATTTACATTTTAATATAAGTTACTTAAGTCCTATTTATTAATATTTGCCCTTTCTCTTTTTTTCTTTTCGTGAATTGGCTCTGTTAATAGTATTTTTAAATCGATGGAGAGATAAACGAAATTCTTTTAAAAATGTATCAAAAGTATAGCCTTCAGTTTTGATTGATTCTATAATTAAACAAAATTGTTATTATTAGTAACTACTTTAACTTTTTAAATGCTTACCATAAATTGGATTTTTTCCCCCTTAACTCATCGTAGTTATAATTATAAATTATATTTTTACTTAGAATACGATCTACGTTTTTTAAACTACCAGATAGTATTCGTTTTATAACAGCAATCTTAAATAAATAAAGATTAAGGCCGAAGGCCGTCTGTGAAGGGAAGCTGGTATTTGTTAAACCATAGTGGAGAAAATCCTTCCGCCCGGCCAAAGGCCGGCTATGCTTTTGAGTTTGTAAACATGTTATGGACATTATGGCCCTCTGCAAAGTGTCACAACGTCTTCGGTCATTATGACACTGCTCTGATGGACATTATGACACTTAAAATAGCGTCAGATTGTCCACGAAAACTATGACACTTTTTTGAGCGTCATATCGTCCATGAACACTGTGTCACTGGACGTTGTGGCATGCCACCGATAGATGGATTCACAGAGCCATGCACTCTCAAGAATTTGTTTTTAAATACTGTGGTGTAGTGTATCATACAGGGACCGTAAAAGTTATTCCTTTTTTCATAAAAGTCAGATGAAAACCGTTATTTTATTTTTTTTTCGAGAAAAATAAAATTTGTCCACTAAAGAAATGTACGTGTTTAAAAATTAAGTTAGCTAAATTCAAACAAATGTTCGTGCGTGAAAGAACTTGATTAAAGTTTATCAGTTCGTGAGCGTGCGTGACGTAAGAATTTTGGAAATTTGTCATGCGTGACCAAAATATTATATTCGTGAGCGTACGTATCGTGACTCTATAGGCCTTACCATAATATGCATAGCCATGCTTTACCTACTGTCAAAAATTAACAAAAAGTCTCTCAAATGTAGTTAAAAAAACAAAAACAAAATAAAAAACATTTGATTCCGTACGGAATGTGCGATTAGATTCGCACTTTGCTTAAGCAAATGACAGTTTCATTAAATTTAGCAAAAAGTTTCCTTAAGTTCAATATGGTTTGCCTCATATAATTAACACGTATTCGCACATTTTCTTAAGCCAACTTAAGCACATTGTGGTTGGGCCTTGAAGACACTCACGTGTACAGCTCTAGTGTGTATGCATATCCATGTATGCTTAACATCAAATTTAGTTATTTTCATAAATTGTGGCGGCACAATACTTCTAATGCTTGTTTGTTTTCTAGTTTACTGAAAGATTATTGTTTTATTTTAATAAAAATTATTAATTGTTTATATTTCTGTTTCATTTTATGTATTTATACACTTTTATGTATTTGCAAATTATTCGCTCGAATTTGGCGAATATGTACTCGGCATTTCGAATACGAATATTTGTAACTTCACTAATTTGCAAAACTGTTCTATTTGGATTTGGTATTATAAGTACCAATAAGGTTTGTAATAAGAAGCTTATTCTCGTAAATACATGTTTGTAAACATACGACACGAAAAAAGCTTTTCATAAACTGTAAACCTTAAAAAAAATAAGGTAAAACAGCTTTAAGATTCACTGCTATTTCGAACTGTCACTTCATTGTAGGAAAAAGCAAAATGTGTGTAAATGTTCGCATGTGGTTCATGTGTATTTAGGAAACAAAGAAACAAACGTAGAGGAAAATAAAGTTTATTCATTCATTATGCACTCGTCAACAAACAAAACGGTTAAAGGAGAGACAATGAGAATGCAGAACATCGTGGAAAAAAGGCGAAGAGTACAATAAGTACAAATAATTTGCAGTTATTGATTTAACAATCTGCTTTAACTTACGTCAAAATAAGGTGAATAAAATCATCAACAGGAGAAATTGTATGGACATTATTTTCTTGAGTAACACCAGAAATACAACTAGAACTTCAATTTTCAATTATTGACAGTTCATTTTATACGAGAAGCCAGAAAACAAAACTTATCAAAAATGTTGTTGTCCGAGAAAGAACGTTCAGGATATTTGGAACGCATACTGGACATTTTAAAATCACCAATACGACCTAAACATATACGTTTATCAGCAGTTCTCATTTGTATAAATCAATTTGTAAGTTAATTCAACATTTAAAGTAAATTTCAAACGATTGCTATCTTTAATAGTTGATTGCAAATATCTTGCTCTTTATTATCATCCTGGCCTACATCCATATCGAGGAGGCCAACTCGAGAGCTATCGCTGACATGGAAGATCAACGTGACAATGCTTATTACAGTCTACCGGACTTGATATTGAATCGCATACGTTTTCATTTTGCCAGCGATGTGACAATGGCATCACGAGTCTTTGCCTTTACGTTGGTCTGTTGCTCTGCCGCGTACTTGCTGAGTGCCATTGGCCTGCTAATCGGCATTTACAAGAGCCGCGAGGAATTCGTTTTAATTTGGTTGATAGCACAGATCGTTTTCTTTATTGCCGGAATTGTGTTTACTATCTGGATATCAGATGGAGAATTCATTAAGCATACTTTTGGCAAGTTTTGTTTCTGTAAGTTGATTTTTAATCACTTCTAAGAGACGCTATTCTGTAATTATCTGATTAAAAATACAAACGATTAAATCTTTAACATATTTTTTTAGTGTTCGTGGCAGCTACTGTTCTAATGTGTGATGCAACAATGTGGTATATTATCTACTGCTTCTATAACAGCGTACGTCTAATGAACAAATTGCGAGAAATAGCTACTGTAGCAATACCATGTCCAGCCCCAGGAACGGTAAGCATTTATGCTGGGTACAGACAGTGCAATCTGGTTCAATGCAACCTCAAAATATCAAAGCGTTTTGATGTTGATGCAATCTGGAATGAATGAAAATCAATTTCATTTGCTAGATTGCATAAATGCATTGCATTCTGTGTACCCAGCATAACATATCGTCGGTCACAGGTTGACAACTCTTAACTCGCAAAAAATCGAATCGGGTTTTTGATGCCAAAAGACTGTTTTTGTCCTTCTGCATGTGCAATACCTTTGCTTTCTTTACAATAAATATCTCCTACTAATTTTGGTTTTTTTTATTTACTTCCAACACGGTTCAGTAACATGTTAAGAGTTGTCAACCTGTGACCGACGATATGTATGTATATACATACATACATATATTAACTTAAAAAATCAAAACTCTTCGTTCTATTAACTTCCCTTCTTTTTTTTTGTTTTGAGTAAAAAAACTTATAGAGCAATTCCATATGAAAACGATCAAAATTGGCAAAATTTTGGACGACCCCTCTTCGATTTTAAAATAAATAGTCTCAATCGATTGCCCAGCTAAAAATAATGTACCTACATATTTTTTTTTTTTATAGTGACTGGTTTATTGGTGGTGTACACCACTGTCATGTGACAAAATAAAAAAAACTACTAAAGCGATCGCAACGAATCAGGCTTTAATTGAAAAATAAAATTTTCCTAATTTTTCTTAGAAATTTACCTTTAAATTTTCCCATGAAAATTAAATTTTCCGATTTTCCACAGAAGCTCCTAAATTTTCCGGCAAATTTTTTTTTTTTTGGATTCCTCATAATTTTTGCTTTAATAAAATGGGCCCCGACTCCTTGTTTGGACAGGAGAAGAGCATTTAAGAGACCACCTTGTTAAAAATACATTTTAAAAATTATTTTACAGTTAAAAATACATTTATGAAGAAAAAATCTTTCTTATTTTGCTGCTTATACTTAATTACAATATTTATTAAAAATTTCAATTGTCTTGGCATCATTATAAAATTAAAGTAACTTTAAATTTAGCACGTCGGCAGACGAAGAGTACCGCTTTACATTAATTGACATATCAGAAATATTTGGTATGAAGCAATGAAACTTTTGCGTTCCAGTTATAGTTTTGACATTATTATATCTTTTTTGAATTCGTCGCTCCATGGCATCGTGTTCTTTTTGAGTGTATAAAACTGTGTTAATGGCAATTTCCTTGCTTTGAATCCACGAAAACAAATGTTGTACATTTAAGATCTGGTCAGTATATGGCCTTTGCAAACTTGCCTTAGTCGCCATGCGTTTTAGGGTTCCCCCTAACGCATCGCATGGGCCCTTACCGTGGGACGTCGCGAAAAAGTGCCACTCGACCTTGCAGTTTTGTTCTTCTTCAATTATGCAAAGATTGTAAACATTTTTTTTATTCTTGTACTGAGAAGCCGCGCCGTCTGAGAAAAACGTTACTTTGTCGATTGCATCGAATTTTGATCTTAAGAATTCAAACAGTTTCATTTGAAATACATAAATAAACGGACACATAATTATGAGCTAAACTCTCCGCGACAACAACAAGGCTTACGGTCTGTAGTTCGTTATCTTCGTTTTTGAAATAAATGCAAAAAGGATGCACCGTGCACTGGTCGTTTGCCCAGTGATAAGCCTGAATTTCATCCTGAACGAGAAAAGTGTAATTCTCGGCAAAGTCGCTTATCACAATGAATTCATTTTGGGCTAATTTCTCCTTACTTTCCTTTAGAAATTTCGATTGCATCTCGGATATGAAATGGCGCGCCTTCAGTTCATTAAACTTAAATCCGAATTCCTCGATGAATTCCGGAATCTGCTTTACCACGGTCTCAAGGGAACATCTGCTGCTGCTAAAGGCCCAGTTAGGCGAACGTTGCTGTACCCGTAATGTACCGCACCGTACTGTAAGAACGTTGGTGCACTTATAGAACATTTAAAAACGTGTCATATGTTTTTCCCATACATAAACAAAAAGAAATAGTAGGTATACATAAAACAATACACACAGTGATGGGAATCAAAAATTTTTAAATGGTGACCACTGTGCAGAAAAAGTACCTAGTGATTTAAATGGTATTTAAAACAGTATTTTAATAATATTTATATTATTGATTTACCATAAACAAATTTGTATTTTAGCATATATATTTTAAGCATACATTTATTGTAAATGTGCTTACACCAAACAAGGTTTTGATACCATTTAAAGCCTTTTATACGTTTCACATTTCCATTGTATGTGTACATACATATCTTAACATATGTATATTTGTATTTACATATAAAAAAATGTTGTTTTGTCACAATTCCATAGCTTTACTAAAAAAAAGTACCAAAAAAAAAGAGCAAAAATACCCGCATTCCAAGAAACATAAAAGCCGCCCATCACTGTTTTACAAATGTCACGTACCAACGGTATGAAATTCTATTTTATACAGAATGGTACGTTGCAACTACGGTACATTACATTTCGGTAAGCTTTTGTATTGCGTTTCATATAACAAAAAGCGAACAGCTGATTGATACAGTACAGATACGGTACAGCAACGTTCGCCTAACTGAGCCTTAATTATCCACTGTTTGAAATGCACCTCCTGAATTAACAGCTGTTCAAACTTTTCCGCCAAATATTGCTCTAGCTCGTCAATCTTCGGACAATTGTCGCATTTGGACAGATGACAATTTTCCGTGGGGTATGCGCACAACGACTTCGACAGGAGGTCCCTATATGTTTCAATTTCACCGTGAAATACTTTCAATTTCTTGCATGGAAAGATAATTAATTTGATGTTTTGATGAAACATGCAAACGCAGACTGAATGCGTTTCGTGCCTGTCTAATGCCAGCACGCATTCTTTTGGTCGTAGGATGGCAAACTTAGAAAATCCCACTTTTTCTGCTGGGTATTTCTCATTGAACTGATGGTATGCTTCGGATAGATTACATAATAATAATCTGCGCTGCTTGTGTACTTTTTCTCCATCTTCACGTGTGATAACATAGTCACGTGTACCTGGGCAGGCGCGGCTGTTGTCATCATTGCAGTAAAAATCTTGAATCAATTTCACCGTTGCTTCGCTGAGGGTCCTTGAGCCAAATTTCTTGGTGGGAGTCGCCAATATGCCCTTCTGTCGAACTAATTCTTTGCTTCTTCTCGCGATGTAAAAAGATGTTTGAAACTGTTCAGAAATCTTGCGTATAGACCATGATTGAGGCAGCACAGATAAAATGAGATATTTCTCCGGAAAAGTGGTCGCTAAATTGAATTTTCTTTTCAACTGCTCAATCATTTGTTTGCCGTCATCAACGTGATCTGCTTGACTGCATTCGTTATCAGAGCCTTCATCAAATATTGTCGCGATTGCACTCATAACCTTGCCTTTTTTCTCTTTCCTGTATGTTTCACTTCGCAACTTTCTTTTTCTAATAGGCGTTTCACCTAAAGTGGTAATAGTCTCATTCAAAGGACTCAAAGACATATTGACCATCGGAATGTCTGCCTCACTATCAGATGAAACATTTTGTTCACTTGTCATTTCACTCTCGGATTGTGGCTGCATTTGTTTCAATGCATTTGCTTGTTGAGACAAATCGATTTTACACTTGGGGCAAATGAATTCTGCTTCTTCACCGTATTGTATATTTAATTCATTCATGTATCGCTTCGAAACACCAGTTAATTTTAATACTTTTATCTTGTTAAACGGATTGCAGCAAAATTTATTCAGTTTACTTTAAATTGTCTTTACAGCTTCACTCTTTACTTTACAAAAAAAAAACACTTTAACACTTTCACGTTTAGTATTCAACTGAAATTTGACTCAGAGTGTGTGAAGTATTTATATTTATTTTTTTGGTAAAAAATAGGTAAAAAAAATAAGCGATATTTGCTTTTCTTTAATAGGAAAATTTGCGTGACCTACTGGGCATAAAATGTTTTTTAAAGAGGGACTTAATTGGTTACTGCCAATAAGCCGACCACAGGTCATAAAATGTTTTGCAAATTTTTTAAATTACCAGGTAATAAATATTTCGCCATATTTATGGAAAATCCGTGTTTTATGACTTGCTTCTGCACGTGTCATTTTAGGCGAAATATTTATTACCTGGTAATTTAAATAATTTACAAAACATTTTATGACCTGTAGCCTCAGTCGGGTTTGGCGTGCCATTACATTTTTAATAAATATTGTAATCTATATATATAAAAAGAAGTGTACATTTTGATTGTCACTCCATAACTCGAGAACGGCTCGACCGATTGCCATAAAATTTGAGGGAAGGTACAGGGAGGAGTGATGATGGTTAGTTGATTTTGAAATCCAAAATCGGTCTAGCCATTCTCCAGTTATCTATCTATATAAAATGGATGTGTGTATGTATGTATGTATGTAACGTATGGACTCCAAAGCCGCTGGGCCGATTTTGATGAAATTTTCAGGGAATCTTCAGAATATTCAGGCGGGTGACACTGCTGTGAAGTCTGATTTTTGATTTTCGGTCTGCGGGCGGAGGGGCGTGGCAAAATCCAATTTTCATATTGCACCACCAATGACATCTACATATATAATTTGGACGATTTTTTCTTTAAAATTATCGCCATGGTCCAACTTAGGTTTTTACGGAAAGAAAATTTTGCCCCGCCCACTTTTTTCGATTTACCTAAAATCAGAAAACGGCTCTTTACACCAAATAAAACAAAAAACATTGTCTATGCGCTGGTCTTAAGATGAAGTAATAAATAACTATAATTTTAAATTTGCCTTAAATACATGCGTTTCTTTTTTGATTGAGCCCATATCTACACCATATGTAAGTTATTTTGTAAAAAAAACTTTATGATAGGTATTCCATGGATTTTTATTTAAAGGCCGTAAATGTCGTTAAATGCTCAATTTAAACCGTGTGGTAATACAATACTAATGTTTGCTTAGGGCCAGCAACGTGGACCAGGTCAGCTAGTTAAGTATAAGCAGCAAAATAAGAAAGATTTTTTCTTCATAAATGTATTTTTAACTGTAAAATAATTTTTAAAATGTATTTTTAACAAGGTGGTCTCTTAAATGCTCTTCTCCTGTCCAAACAAGGAGTCGGGGCCTATTTTTTTATTGCTGATTCTTAAAGCAAAAATTATGAGGAATCCAAAAAAAAAAAATTAGCCGGAAAATTTAGGAGCTTCTGTGGAAAATCGGAAAATTAAATTTTCATGGGAAAATTTAAAGGTAAATTTCTAAGAAAAATTAGGAAAATTTTATTCTTCAATTAAAGCCTGATTCAATACCTTTCCAACGAGCTATAACTCGTTGCGATCGCTTTAGTAGTTTTTTTTAAAACAACTTTCAATGAGGTCCCTTATGAAGAATTCTTCAATTTTGTCACATGACAGTGGTGTACACCACCAAAAAAAGGCCATTTATTTTCCCCTCTCTCCTAAAAACTCAAGACTTGACGAGACAAACTTGACGTGTGTGAACCGGCACTAATTTTCAATGTCGGCACTTAAAGTTGCCAATTGCTTATATTTTTTTGTATGTTGTATGAAAAAATTTTCTACATTTGAGGTGGCACCCAGTTAAAGTCGGTTCAATTTAAAACATACAATGAATGTTTTTATTTTAAAGTTGTTTCTAAAAAGAACCGACTTTAGCGTTTGTCTATGATTATGGGCCAATAACTTTACTAAGACTTTAATCATAACAAGTAAGACTTCTATATCAGGCACTTTCATACCCTCCACATAGAGTTGAATACTTTAAGAGTGGTCTTTATATTGGGTCTACATATACATACATACATATGTAAATTACAAGTCAATCTTTTTAAAACCTGACCTCACACTATTATAATTTGTTGCCTAATTCAAAAAAAAATTATGATTTGATTCATCAATATTATTGGGCGTAGCAAAGTGTTTTTCAGGAGGGGATTATATTTTGGGCCTATCGTTAATTATGGATCGTTCATTACAAAATTCGGTGGAGTATTTTCTAGCATTAAGAAATCCTAAATTAGATCAAAGTCAAATACAGTAAATATCTATTTTAAAGAATTTAACAGCTTCTCAAAAGGCCGCGAAAACGCAAAAATTTAAAAGTCATGGAATCCGCAAAAGTCGGAAAATTGGAAAAATCGAAAATTGATTTTTTTGTAAGAAATTTTGTGTGAAATTATTCCTTAATTGCTTTCCAAATGAAAAAATAGAAAGATCTCAGCCAACATCCGATAGATGGCGTTAAACGTTGACTTAGACTTTGCGCAATCTGACAGGTGTCATTTTGGCATTGTAATTTTCTACAGTAAATGTGCTATTTTTCTTGCTTTAATTTATTTATTTTGATGATAATTAAAGAAATCATTGTGATAAAATAAAACGTTATTTGCTCGATTATACGGATTCGTACGTTTCTTCATTCTTCGTCAGTATCTTTTGTTTGCCTTCATTATTTGAATTGCAAAAAACTGATTAGTGGTAACACAAAGGAACAAATTTGGACTTTTTTCTGCGGTCTGGAATTTGATTGGAAATTCTTACTAATTTGAGGTCGCTGATTTCAAATCTTATCTCCATTTTTCTCTATCAGCTCTAGTTTTTCGAGATATACCGTTATGTCTAAAATTGAGGCACTTTCACTACATATGGGCATTTCCGTCAAAAGGTCCACCGTGACCGAAAATTTAAAAGTTATTAAAAGCTGATTATTTTACGATATTGAAATATTTAGATTTTACTAATTTTATAAATTTACCCATAAATTTGTTCACTTAGATGAACAATCAAAGTTGTGCAAACGTAATTTCTTATTTGTGAGAATGTTTTATTGTATGTTTGCATTAATATTGTCTTCCTTAAAAGAGTTGATATTTGATAAAAATTATTCCAAAAAAATTTTCTTACATGGTCTGTAATCTAAGAAAGAGTTCGAAGAGAAATATTTTGTTCGGATTAACGGTAAATTTTTATTTTGTTTTAATCATTATTCCGTTAAATTATTATGGAAAAAATTTCACGTTCGAAATGTCACGTATCGACCCAGAATTTGGCTTAGAAAAAAAAAAACTTCAGAAGATTTTGGAATCAAACCAAATTAATTTTAATGTTACATTGCTACGTAAAATTCTGAAAGTAGTTTGACTAAAAAATTGTGACAGGTTTCGCTGAATTACGCCTTTTTATACATGGCCACAAAAACTACTTCTATTTTTTTTCACGTTCGAACCTAGAATCGCGCCCTCCATAAACTTTAGCATAGATAACAATGCTTTCTTAGTGCTTTAATTTAAGGGTTAAAAGGACTTAAAAATATTTGTTGTGTAAAATATTATTGCATTTAAGATGCGTACGACTGTCATGTTCAACACTTTGGAATTACCCATATATTGGAATAGCTTGAAAAATGTTGACCATATTCAGTTAGAAAAAAAATCCGAAACTCAGCAACAATATTTTCTTTAAGCCGTGCTTATATTGGTTTAAAATTTGCCCTGTAGTTTTAGACACATTGATGAACTAAACTAAAGCTTCTCTGCACAGCCGGCATACGGCCGGTCGCAAGGATTTTCTCCTTTATGGTATAACAAATACTGGCTTCGCTAACTAAAGCTTCTCTGCGAAATCGGCCTTCGTTCGAAAACAAGGCAGATTTAAGAAGCTTTACTTAGCGAAACCGGTACTTGTTATACCATAAAATAAAAAATACTTGCGCCCGCCCAAAAGCAGTCTGTGCAGAAAAGCTTTAGTTATCCAAGCCGGTCTTTGTTATTAGGGATGGGCAAGTTGAAAAAATATATCGATAAGTATGGAATCGATATTTTTTTAGAGTATCGATATTTATTATTTCAAAAATATCGATACATCGATATATCGAAGTATTTTGCTGAAACTATTACCAAATTAAAAATTTCGGTATACCTTTGTACAAACATATGTATGAACAAATTAATTATATGTAATTACATTGTTACTTTTTATTGTTTCATTTTATTTAAAAAAATTAATAAAAACAAAAAATGTAATCAAAACAAAAAATTCAATTATAACAAAAACAAAAGGGAAGAATACAAAAAACCATAAGAAAAAAAATAAATTACGAAAAATTTTAATGGAAGTAAATAAGTCATAGAAGTACCAACTTTCCTTAAAATTTGAATTGCACCCCAAAAGTACCAACTGGTTTTAGTCAAACCAGTAATCATCAGATATGGACATCAGGAGCACTCTCTGTTTTATGTGCACTCCAGACAATCTGCTTCTTGTATCCGGCACTGCTTCTTATAAATGCCAATTATTTTAGATCTTCATATTTGTTTAAAAAAAACATATGATGCATATTGTTTGAAAAACGGCTAAAATTTTGAGTTCTTAATGAAGACTGACTTTAAAAAATATCGAATTCGATAGTCGTATTTCAATATCGATACTTAAAATATCGGCGATATATATCGATTATATTTTTTTAAATATCGATATTTTGATTTATCGATATTTTTGCCCATTCCTATTTGTTATACCATAGAGTAGAAAATCCTTGCGCCCGGACAAAGCCCGGCTGTGCAGAGAAGCTTTAGTTAGCGAACCCGGTATTTGTTATACCATAGAGAAGAAAGAGTCCATGGACACTATGACAGAGTAGAAAGAATCCATGGACACTATGACACTGGACGGTATAACATGCCACCGTTTAAACTATCCCTTTATAAATACCGTTTAAAATGTTAAACAATTTTAAGAAACTCCTACAAAAAAATAAAATAACACCGAAAACCAAAATAAAATTAAATAACTCCCACAGCAAATGAAATAACACCGAAAACCAAAATAAAATGAAATACTATTCGAGTCGGAAAGAACCCAACCAATTGTAGGGGAATGTAAGAAAAGATAAACTCACTGTTTATTGTTGGTGTTTTGTTTTGGCTTTGATATTGTTACAAGTAAGACTTCGAGTGTTTATAATTCTTATTCGCTTTAGTGTTTTATTTGTATAATATTTTTGGCTTTTATAAAATCTCTGGAAAAGGTTTCCTGATGAGCTGGCCTAAGCAACCAGTGAAATGCGCATAGAAGCTAGCTTTCCCTCAACAATAAATTTCAGTGTATTTATCAAATATGAAAAACTGGGAATTTAGCACGTCATACGGAAATCGTATTAATAATAAATTTTGTATTCCCGAAAATAACTTTGATAAGAAATACTTCCACGTTTATTTTTTCGGGGACTTATTTCATTTGGAATTTATTTCATTATGAAATGACTCACAGGCAAAAAATGAAATAACTTCCAAAAAAAAAATTCAATAAAACCGAGAGGGCTGGGAGCTATTCCATAATGAAATTACTCCCACTTTTGTATGAAAAATTGTTGGGTCTAATTTCATTTTTTCCTTGGGAATTATTGCACCTGGGAGTTATTGCACGGAGTCCTTTTTTATATAATACCTCAAACTGTTCTTAAAAAATCCTGAAACTTTGCAGGAGGTGTTTTGTTTTTCTTTTTTTAGATACGATTTTTTTTTCTTTCGCAAACTTTAAAAAATAATCTTAAAAAAGAATTTTAATAAGTGTTTAAAAAACTACATTGCCTAAACATTTTTTTACTATTACTAAAACTAGTACTCTAAACAATTACAAGTAGCGGCAAAAGAGCAGTTGTCTTGTTTTGTAGCAATACCTTTTTTAAAACTACTGGTACGTGCAAAATCTAAAACCAGAAAATGGAGTAGCACCAATAAAAACAAAAATGAAGTAGCAGTTAGAAAAACTAAATAGTTTTTCGTTTTATAGCTACTACTACATATCGTCCCCTTAATATAACAATAGCGTATGTGCTCATACGCTATTATTTTTTTATTGCAAATTTAGAATCTCCATCATTGATTTTATGTCTGGTCAAAATTTTGTAAAATTCTACTTCCAAAAAGTGGGTCAAAATGTCGTTGGAAAAAATACTGTATAATTTCTTGTTCAAAATTTTCCTTCAATAAGTGTGTAAGCACATATTCGCTATTTTACTTGAAATTGCCACTCCAAAATTGTCAAAAGAATAATAGTGTATACGCATTATACTCCATTTTAGTCTGTAGAAAAAAATACAATTTATGAAAACTTTAACTCATAAAATAGCTTATAATAATATACACTATTGTTTGAGAAATAGTTTCATTCCGACCATCGAAAGCTGCATGATCTCCAAAATTTGTGCAAGAAGAATGTAATTCGTCGTGGCTCGCAGTCATTTTAATTTGTCATAATTTTTTGTTTTTAATAACCCAAATTGAAAAGTAATGAATATATGCCACTGAATTAACAAAACTATGAATTAATCACTGTTTTATAATGTTACAAATTGATATTTTTGAGATCAAATATTTTAATAAAAATACCGTAAAATTATGGAATAAGACAGCGTATACCATACAAAATAAAATAGTGTATCAGATTCGTCATACGAATTCCTTAAAAAATAAAATAGCCTATATGGAGGACTTGCACTTTAAATGACATATGGATGATCTTAAAGGATGCGTAGAATACAAAAAATTGGTCAATTGAAAGACAAGAAACGGTATTATGTATTCGTTGAAATATCCAATATGAAGAATTTTTATTTACCGCGATATTGAGGTTTTAATAGACATCCGATTTGACAAAAACTTTAAACACGATTTTCTCAAAACCCCAAAAAAATTATACGCTATTGTAATATTGAGGGGACGATATGGAGTTTTGTTTTTCATGGCTTAAAAATATTGAGGTAGTTGATTATCAACATAGAGGTAGTTGCAGTATAACTTTGAAGTAGTATGTTAATAACATTGATGTAGTAATATAATAACATTGTGATAGTCAAAAACGAAAATTATCAGCAAAACTAGAAATCAAAAATAAGTATGTGTGCGATATTGCTTGAAGGATATATAAACAGCGTTGTCAGGACGTCGCTTTTAGCACTGTTCTTAGTGCTTCTTAAAATTTTTAGTACAGAAAATTTTCAATTGTTGGAAGATATACTTATGTACTCATATTTATTTTATGAGCATTGAGTGCCCCGGTAGGCTAGCTGGTAGTGAGCTAGTCTATCAGCGCCGGGGTTGCGGGTTCGATTCCTGCCAGAGAGTCTGGTTTCTTTCCTGCTTCTCGGGGCTAGATTAGAAAAAAACAAAAAAAAATTCCTTCCACAATGCAGTGGAAATATTTTGAATGCAATATTTTATATTCCCTATTTCTAAATCAATTTTTAAATAAATTTAAAAAGTAACGTCCATATATTCATAGAATATAAATTAAAGAAAATTTAAAATAAGCCCATAAAGCTTTGTTCACAAGCAGAGAAGCAATTTCGTTTTTTCTTCTTTCTTCCTTCCTTCTTCTTTTTTCTTCCCAAAGTCTTTCATATATTTTTCTTTCATTTTAAGAACAAAAATGTGACTAAAATTTTTTGAAAAATGTAACTAAAGTTGAGTCAACTAGAACTTCAGCAACAATTTGTATGAAATTGTTTCTGACGTTTAAAATAACTTTTTTTTTTAGTTTTGAATGAAAATTTTAACATAATGTTGTAAAAAATAATAATAAATGCATAACATTGTTGCGGGTAAAATTTGCAAACGGTTTCTTAATGCAAAATGTGTGTGGTGGCGAAAAAAATCGTTGCTCTATTATGAACAACAAGTAAAAATGTTTATGGGATTTTGAACGAAGCTTAATACCTACTAAAAAATGTAATTTATTGACTTTTTAACTAATTGTTTTTTCAATTCTATTGCTTTGCGACATTTAAAAGTTGGCTAGAACTATTTTTGACAAACGAAAAAGCGCTGTTTATAAACAATTATGTTAAATAATCTTAATTTTAAATTTATTCTTTTGCTAAGGCTTATTTATACCCAGCTTAAAACAATATAACTTCAGAATTATGAAAATATGAATTAAAATTACATATATAATACTAATTAAATTTTGATATTAAGTTAGGCCTGAGTTCATTAAATTTAATTTTCATTTAATTATTTTACTGTAGGAAGGAATTTTACAACATGCAATTATTAAAAATTTATTTATAATTATAATTCTTTGCTGATGAACTCAAGCCTAACTAAATATCAAAATTTAATTAATATTAAAAAATTAAAATTCTACAGTTCAACCTAAAAATCACAATTATTTAATATTCATAGAAAATGGTTAAACAAAGATACACTTGGAAACATTTTGCTGGTAAAATATTTTTTAGATGAAGCAATTGATGAACTAAATCTCTTTGAAGAAAATGGTTCGAATTACGGTTAATAACGCTGTCATATTTAGTGAAAATTATCTTAAAAACTAGTTGCATAGATCATTTTACCATTTTATTTTAAATATTTTCACTTAATAAATTTAATTAAAGTTTACAATTTTTGTCCCCAGACTGTTATAAACTTAAAAAGTTGGAGATTTATGTTTTGAAATGGGGATTTTATAGAAACATGAGCCAAAAGTTTTGGGGCAACACTGATTTTTACACGCGTTATGATCGTTTGTTTTTATTTTGCTGAAGATTTCAAGTTTTGATTACTTATGATGCTACCAAAATGTTATTTTGTGACTGCTTCAATGTTATTAAAATACTACTTTAATGTTATTCTAAAAATGCTTCAATGTTATTAAACAACTACATAAATGTTATTCTTATGCTACATTAAATATGTACTTGATTGTCTTCTCCTTCTAACGGGTCCGCCATCTAACGTTTTTTTCAACTAGTGCTTATTTCGTGAATGGTGACACTTAGCTCATGTCTGATTTGACAGATATTTAGTTTTATCCTTCCGCTGAACGAATATGGTTGTGTAAACGCTTGAACAACGCTGGGAAATATTGCGACATTACTTTAAAAGTCATGGTAATATTGCAGAAAAAAAATCATATTTTCAGATGAAGCTCATTTTCATCTTGGCGGGTATGGAAACAAGCAAAATTGTCGCATTTGGGGCACAGAAAACCCGCACGCATACATTGAAAAGCCGATGCACCCAAAACGAGTCACTGTTTGGTGCGGATTTTGGTCCAGAGGCATAGTTAGGCCATTTTTCTTCGAAAATGAGCAAGGAGTGGCCGTCACAGTCAATGGCGATCGTTATCGGGACATGTTGAACGAATTTTTGTTCACAAAAATTGAAGAGGAGGATATTGGCAACATTTGGTTTCAACAGGACGGCGCTACGTGCCACACAGCCGAAGCTACACTCGATGTTTTGCGCCCTGTTTTTTAAGATCGCATTATCAGCAGCAGAGCTGATGTCGTTTGGCCACTTCGGAGCTGCGTTTTGACACTGTGGGACTATTATTTGTGGGGTGCCGTCAAAGGACAATATTCGTGAAGCCATTGGTGAAATACAGCTGCACACAATCGATAATGTGCTTAAAAATTGGACCGATCGTGTAGGCTACTGCATGGCCAGCCATTTGAATGAAATTATTTTCCATTATTCACCGGAAGGATTGTACTTTCAAATAAAAAAAGAAACATGCGAAAATATTAAGTAGTTTTTTTATAGCTTTTTCAAAAAAAGAATAAGTCATTTGGCGGACCCTTTAGTTGTTTATGCTCTATCGGACTGTGCTATGCCAATTTTTATATCTTAAAAAATTGTTAAAAAGTCATATCCCTAATGTATAGTTTTAAATATTCTCACTTTTATGACACACCTCCAACTTAAGCCCCTTTTTTCTTTTTCACATACATATTACATTAAACCAGGTAGAAATCAATACTAACCAAAAAAAATTTCATCAGTCATGTCCCAGAATAAAAAGTATATTTATTAAGTTTGAACATCTTAAAAAAATTGTTTTTGTTTTAAAGAACTTTCATAGCAAATTGTTTTAAAATTTGATCAGTTTGATCCATTAAATTCATGTTGAGCTGATTTTTTCCTCAATTACGATTTTGAAACATTTTTGGAATCGAAAAGAGATATAGAAAAACAAATACGAGTTTCATGCATGCCGAGATGTTATATCTCAATTAATATGTATGTCAACTTAAACAACGATTGCCGAAAAATTTTCATAATTTAACAAATACTTACTTATTGTCAAGCATGTGCTGGTTCACCCTCTTCAAGTTTAAGCCTTCAAGTCATCAGCTTTTAGGATAGAAGGGGGGAAAAAATGCCATTTCTTTTCCTCTCTTTCCTAAAAACTCAAGACTTGACGGCTTAAACTTGAAGTGTCTGAACCAGCACAAAAGAGTCCGTCCCTTAAAAGGAATCATGTGGCTCAAAAATTTTAACATTTAAATAAAATATCAAATTTTAATTTTTCCATTTATCTTTCAGGTTCCATTTCATTTCCGACGAGAAAACATGTACTTAGGCAGCAATGGTTACAAGCACATCTTAACCGAGGCTCCTGATGGCAATTATTGATTCTAATTTAAACAAAAAACAAATAAGCAAATATTAGTAATTATTTTATTTGTTTTTAACCAAAGTTTATTCATTGAAATTAAATACGTTTCCCTAATGGAGCTTTATTATTTTTAAGTAGATCAGATGAGATTTATTTAGTTAATATTGTAAAACAAATTTAATATATAAAGTATTAAGCATAACATTTAATTCCTAAGGCCCAACTATAAAATGCTTAAGTTGGCTTTGGCAATTCAAATGTGTCGAACCATATTGAACTAAAGAAAACTTTTTGCTTAATTTTATGAAACTGGCATTTGCTTAAGCTAATTGCGAAACATATTTTATTTTTAATATTTTAATATTTTTTGATTTTATGTTGGTTTTTTTTTTAAATGCTTTTGAGAGTAGCTTAATATTATAGTTGGGCCTTAAGTAACCAAAATGTTTTTGTTAAACTGAAATCGATTCTTCTAATAAGATAAACGTAAGCCTACAGTGATACATATATAGATCGATATTACAAAACAAATTTTAGTACTTTCGTAGAAAAAATTAAGTGAAACTTACATTATTTTGTCAAAAAAAGAAACAAGAGGAATTAAAGATACTCATTAATTCAAAAGAACCTTAGAAATGTCTGTTGGGATCACACAAACAATAAACTTAACAAATAATTCTTTTACATTTACAACAGTAGCTTAACTAATATTATTCCAATTTATGCAAAGTCAAATTATTAATTCCTACTCGACTGGCTTTTCATCATTAAAATTTGTTCTTTTAAAATTTCAAGTTCCAAATTAGAGAATTCAAGTCGTAGGTATAAAAAAAACTACTTAAAGACCGAATGCCGAGATCCCAATATCCTTACCTTACAAATGACATACAAATACTGATGTAGATATGTATTTTAAGATACGCAATAATAAAACCACAATAATATATGTATATTAACTTAGGAAATTAGTAAAATAAATTACAATAAAAAATATGTATAAAACTTAAATTGAGTAAACTTGAACATTTTTCCCACAGTTGTATTTTTTGTTAAAACGAACACAAAAATGTAGAACATGTAACATTAATGCAACATATTTCTCAGAAAAGAAATCGCCATAAGATTGAGTTTCGGTTGAATGGAAATTGATCATGTACAGTATAATCTTTCCTGACTGGACACCGAAGGTACAATTAAAATGTCTCTGAAACTGAAAAAAACTCAATTATTTTCTTTGCAACGCTGCTAGGCAGTGTTGCCAATTTAGCCATTTAGTTTCAACTGGTTTAGCCATAAAATTTTTCTTGCCGTTTTTCTTTTAAAAGAATAATTTTTATTTTATTATAAAAATATAAAAGCATAATAAACATTTTAAATAATTAAAACGGCTTTAATTTAAATCACAACTTTTACAAATGTTGAAAATCGCTATAAACGATGATGATGAAACATCTATTAAAATAAAGGAACAGTATTACAATATTAAATTTATAAAACGGATCAACACAAACATCGGGTTTCTTTCTGGTTGCAAGTATTTCAATAAAGAGGTGCTGGCGGCAACAAATTGTTTTTAGAAATTTCAGAATTTACTATAAAGTTGCTTTCACTTCCATGGTCTAATGCTGAAGTAAACATCGTTAAAAGTAATTTCAGAAATAGGTTACATTTAGCAACCGCTTATTCGATTTTATCAATGAAATACTTATACCAACACCACAATTGTGGAGAGGGTACTATGTGTTTGTGTTAATGTTTGTAACACCAGTCCTAAGCCCACCTTTTCGTAAACCGATTGACTCAGAACCACTTTCTGAGTCGAATTAACGATGTTTGTCCGGCTGGCTGGCCGTCCATGTAAACCTTGTGCGTAAAGTACATATCGGAAATTTGCAGATCATTTAATAAAATTTGGTACACAGGTTCTAAAGAGGTGTAGGGTATCATATATTCGGGGTTGACCGACTATATTTTCTTACTTGTTTTTTATTGTAGATCTGGAATCAAAAGGTTGGGTAAATGTTGTCGTGATTACTATTTACCTTCAAATTTTTTAAAACTAATAGGCACGAGTGATTCCTATGAGATGAACAATAACGACGTAACATATATCGATGATTTTATTTTTTAAATATCTTTCAGAATATTAAATAACGTTTATTCTTATTTAAGAAATTGATCTTAACTAACAATTTCATCGTAAACAACTTTAAATGAATTATTTCTGTTATTGAATTTTAATGTGTTTTTATTTAAAAAAGCTTTTAGCCATTTTTTAGCCCATTTTAGCCATTTTTTAGCCATTTTCCCCCGTAAATTTAGCCATTTTTGGTCTCCATGTTTTGGCAACACTGCTGCTAGGACCAGGGAAGTGGGTCCGTCTCAAAGGGAGTGTTTGCTAAAGGTCCGTTGTTGTAGAGGGATGGTGAAATATGTATACAAAACAGGGGGGTTATTATGTAATTCGATTCGAAACGAAAGTACTTTCGAAAGAAATTTCGTTAGAAAGACCCACAGATTTGTATTTTTTTTTTTTAAAAAAAAAGGAAAAAACAAAGTGCTGCCAAATTTCTACACGATAAATTTGACAGTACCTGTCAATATTGACAGCACATTTTTGAAAAACGTTTATAAAAAAAAACGTTAAATTTTCCGCAAAAAGTAAATATTAGTGAAAACTATCAAAAAGTAATTTCAATTTTTGGGAATACAAAATTTAAATTTTCAAAAGATTTTGTTATTCGTGCTTAATTCCCAGTTTTTATTATTGATAAAAACACTTGAAATTTATTGTTGATGGGAAAAGCTATTCCTATGCGCATTTCACTGGTTGCTTAGGCCAGATCATCGGGAAACTTCATCCATAAAGATTTAAGAAAAACTAAAGATATTAAACCAAATAAAACTATTAAACGTATAAGAATTATAGCAACAGTTCTACTTGTAATCATATCAAAGCTTAAACAAAACAACATCAACAATAAACAGTGGCTTCATCTCATCTTACATTCACCACTACAATTAGTTGAAATTCTCTTATCCCATCAACAATAAATTTCAAGTGTTTTTATCAATAATAAAAACTGGGAATTAAGCACGAATAACAAAATCTTTTGAAAAATTAGTGAAAACTTGCAAAGAAAATAAAAAAATTACAAATAATTATTAATAAAATTTAACGTTTTAAAAAAATGGATTCTGTTGCATTGTGGTTTGAGGATAGCGATGTAGAAAGTGATACAATTGCAGAAATAATTCAACGGAAAATAATAAGAGATACATCCGACATTATGGCCTTGATAATTAAATCATAAAAATAATGCTTTACGTTTCGTGAAAACCTTTCGAATTAATAAAAATTCATTTACGTATACCTACAATTGTATAAAAGGGTATTTAAAGCAACCTGAAAGATCGACATTTGATTGCTTCTTTGAAAGAATTAGCTGGCACATTAAAATGTTTGGCACAAGGTCGGTACTAGGGGTTTTTCCCGGGAATTCCCGGGACAACCGTTTTCCCGGGATTTTTGTAGCGGAATCCCGGGAAATAAAAGTTCTTCATAGTTTCAGAAAAAAGCTATTCATACTTTGAAATTTAGTTTTCTATTCTCTAAACATTAGCATCTGTTGATGGGTTGTCATTTAGATCAATAACAAGAAGTGAGTACGTTCGTAAATCAATGTCTACTGACGCAATACATCTACCAAAAGCAGAATGTGCCGCGCAACAGTTGATAATTAATAAATTTAGTGAAGTGAAGAGTTAATAAAGAATATAAATTCAAAATAAGATGCAGGCAGTAAATTTTAATTGTCCATGGGCAAATCTTAAATATAGGAGATATCCAAAAATATCGCTCCTTTACTGCAGCAAAGTCATATCTGCAAAAAAAAATCGAGCTTGGCAAAATGCGATTAAAGTTTTCAAAATGTACCGATTTAAAGATATATTTTGCTATAACTTCGGTTCAGTTTGAGATAAAATACCGATTTTTTGTAACGAAAAAGTATGAAGGAACACTTTGCTTAATTAACTTAAAATTAAAAACAATTGTTGAGATATGACGATATGTTTACAAGGTGATAAACATAAAGCAACATAATGAAAGACTTTTTTATACACATTAAATTTAAATATGACGCTGATACATGTTTACAATTGAAGAAATATTGTAGAGAAGTTAGAAGATTAGCTAAGCAGTCAGAGAGACTAAAATTTTTACTTTCATGCAGGAAAAATGGACTTTTGCCAACACATATAATTAATATGACTAGAAACGTAAAAGAATCATTTACATCGACAAAAATATCACACGAGCTAGAAAAAATTGAACAAAATTTTCACGTGAAAATTCTAAATCTAGAAATTAAGGACACGAATCTTAATCTTACAGTCATACGCAGATACATTGAAGAAATAAAAACAAAAATTAAAGCAATACTTAACGCTGAAGAATATAAAAATTTCATAAAAAGGCAGGATATGAGTTATAAGAGTGTGATATGTACTGATAAACAGATACACGCAGTCAAGTTACAGAACTTAAAACGGAAACAATTGGATAAATACAATCTTAAATACAACCCATCTTGGTTTGTTAATAAAACAAATGTTACATTTCCAGAGGAAAGCAAGTGGCTGTTATCCCTTGGGTCCAAGTTTGCACTACCGGTCAATGATAACAACTTCTCTACAATTCACTTAATTGCAGATTTGGAACAATGGGTACAGACGATTACAGATGAAAGAGAAAAAGAAATAGTAAGAACTAAAATAGCTAACAGAATATTAACACACAAGAGAAAGGTAAAAAACAGCCAGAAGGAGAAATTTATATTAAACATATATGAAGACACAAAACGTTTTATAAAAATACACAAAGACGAAATTGTTATAACGAAGTCAGATAAAGGCAATAAAACTGTAGTTATTTATAAAAAAGACTACATGAAGGAAATGGACACATTACTAGAAGACAAAACCACGTATAAATCAATAAGAGAAGATCCAACCCTGAAACTACAAAGAAAAAACAACAAAATGATTACTGAGTTATTTAAACATAACTTCATAACAAAACAGGAAAAATTCCATTTGACATCTAACGCAGCCACGGCCCCAAGATTATACGGCTTACCAAAAATACACAAACCAAATGTACCCTTACGACCAATTTCATCCTCCGTTGAAGTCCCGTGCTACAAACTGTCCAAATACATTGGAAATATTCTAAAAAATATTATATTAGATAAATATAATATAAAAAACTCAGTAGAGTTAAAAACTAAGCTAAAGGAAATAACACTGGCTGATGACGAAATTTTAATTTCTTTGGACGTGGTATCGTTATTCACTAACATACCGATTCATTTAGCCATTAGTAACATCATGACCCATTGGAATGTACTGCAAAACCATACAAAAATACCTAAGTCTCAATTTCTTGATTTACTCAAATTTTGTTTAAACGATAACAACTATTTTATATACGGGGATACTTTTTATAACCAGACGTATGGTATGCCTATGGGTAATCCGTTGTCACCAACGATAGCAGACATTGTTCTGGACACTTTGCTAGAGAAAGCTACACAAGAACTTAAAGATAAGAATGTAAACATAAAACGTTGATGACCTATTTGCAATTATTAGGAAAAACGACGAAGAAGAAATATTAAATACCTTTAACGGCTACCATAAGAAACTTAAATTCACTATTGAAAAGGAACAACATAATGCCATATCCTACTTAGATATGAAAATCTATAGAGAGGATAATAAACTCATTACGGATTGGTTTACAAAATCGATCGCGTCCGGCCGTTTAATTAATTATCACTCCACACAACCAATGAAACAAAAAACCAATACCGCGATAAATTTAATTAAAAAAGTTGATCAATTGAGTGATACTAAATTTAAAGACAAAAACTTAAAAATAATTACAAATATTTTGACGTCTAATAATTATCCAATGAATATTATAAATAACCTAATTACCAAAGCAACGAATGAAGAAACTCGGGAACAAACTATAAATAATCCATCTGGCATCACCAAACGATTTTACAGTCTCTCATATATACCAAAACTGACAGAGAGCAAACAAATGAAGGAGATAATAGAAGATGAAACAATATCATTAGCTCATAAACCCAATAAAACAATTAGCACACTATTTACACAAACAAAAACCAAAATTGAAAAATATGATCGTAGCAATGTTGTGTACGAAATTAAATGTGATGGTAATAATGACGAAACGTGCGGTAAAGTGTATGTTGGAACAACCAAAAGAAATTTAGCTACTAGGATAAACGAACATAAAGCAGACATTGACAAATTAAAATACTCAACAGCTTTAGCCCTACATTGCATTGATAATAAGCACACACCAAATCTAAACGATGTTAAAGTACTAGACGTAGAGCGGAGGGTAAACAGAAGATTTACACTGGAAAGCCTACGAATACAGGGGGTCGATTCTGGTTCTGTGAAACTGTGAAATGAAAACTTTTTTCACATTTTCATAGAGTTTCTGATTCTCGTTTAGTGAAAAAATGATAAATAAATTCGAATGTTTTCATATGAGAAGAACAAATGGAATGAAACAAATTGTTTTCACATTTTCACAGTAATGTGATTCTTGTTCTGTGTAACAGTGCAAAGAAGTGTCACAAACTTTTCATTTATGTCATATTTTTACACATTCATTTCAACGGTGAAAAATAATTTTAATTAAATTATTTAGAGAAAAATATGGGCATTGCCAACGATAAATAATAATTTAGAGAAATAAAAATAATAAGTTTCTAAAAAGATGCATATTTACAGATTTTAAACTTATTATATTCATATAAAATGACAATTTTTGATGAAATAAAAAACATTACTGACGAAAAACGTTAATAACGTTTTCTTACATTGTACCATTCCGAATTTATTTCTATAATTCCATTATAACTAATAATCCTAACATTTTTTAAATTAATTATATTTTTTGTGTATTTGTATAATTTTACACTTGATTAAATGACAAAGTAGATATGTAATTACCATCGGCGGTGAAGAATTTAGGTTTAGCGACGGCTTAAAGTAAATTTAAAGCCGCCTACAAAATGTTTATGTTTTATATTTAATAACATATTACTAAATAAATCTTTATTTGGCCTTTTATTTGTTAATGATTTCACAATTTTTTGGGCTTATGGTCATTTTCTAAAGCTTTTGTTTAACTTGCAATGAATGTATGTTTGGGTGGAAAATTGCAACTCAATTTGAAGCAGATATGTTCAATTGACTGAGCTGAAATTATTTACACACGTTCAGTTTTAATTAGGGTTGCCATACGTACTGTTTTTAACAGTACATGTACTGATTTTTTGCAATTGTACTGTTTTATGCATAATGTCCAAAACAGTACGCAAATGTACTGTTTTTTACACTTTGTACTGTTTTTTGTACTGTTTTTTTTTGTTCAGTCTCCAAAAAACCAAGATATCAAGAAAAACCCTGTTAAAGTCATATTTTGAAAATATCTTAATATCAGGTATGTTCTAGGTTTAGACTCGAATTGAAAACGAAAAATTTTTTGAATCAGCATAATTCATAAATTGGTGTTCTCAAATCAGCATGTTTTTGTGTATTCGAAGTTTTTGTTCGAAAAAACTTTTGTTGAACTAATGATCGCTAATTTGCTAACCGAAGTATGATAGCAATGTCTAATATTTTTTTAAAAATCGTGAAAGCTGTAAAGAATCACAAAAAAAATCGCTAACATGGCTAAAATTCTCGAAAAATTGCAAACTTTTAAACAAACACTAAAATTTATTTGAAATCTCTAAATGGGTTAAAAAAAAAACAAAATGTCGGAAAATAACAAAAAAAAAAATTGCAAAAATAGCGAAAATTCGCGAAAAATTTTAATATTTCAAACCAGCCATAATATTGATTTAAAGTCCCTAAAACTATAAGGAATGGCAAAAAATCGGTAAAAATTGCTAAATTCAAGGAAATTCGCAAAAATTTGCAAACAGCGGCATGATAGCAAAGTCAACTATTTATTATAAATCGTTAAAGCTGTAAAGAATCAGAAAACTTACACGACCAAATCGCTTATATCGCGAACATGGCTAAAATTCGCGAAAAATTGCAAAGTTTAAACAAACCCAAAAACTAAGAGATCGCTAAAGCGATTAAAGAAACAAATTGTCTGAAAATAACATAAAAATCGTTCAAAAAAATTTGGTATAATTACATCAATATCAATGAAAATGTCGACTTTAAATTTAGGGATAGTAAGGGCCTTTTGCCTTTTAGATAACGATATATTTTTGATTAAATTGGATTAAGAAGATTTTAAGCTAAAAGCAATATTAATTTTTTTGTTAAAAATGTTATCACATATTACAATAAAAGTCGATTCGGTTTACTTTCACCAACCCATATCTACTCTAATTGAAAACGAATAAAAACATGTGGATGTGAAATGCAGAACACCAATAATGCTAAAGTAATCCACTTTCGAGTGGATTCGGATTCTAGAACACGCCCGTATGTAACAGTACATAGCTTTAAAAAAAATGTTGTGTTCCAAACAAAAAAGCTGTAAAATAATAAGACTTTTTACGCTGTGGTCATTGTTTTCTCATAAATACGCAGTAGAAATCTTAATTATTATTATAAAGACATATGATTTTATGGCTACCTCTTCCAATAGTATTTGCCTTTAAACACCTGAGAAAGACAACAACAAAATCGAAATTTTGTTAAAAATATTATATAATTTAAATACTAAATAAAGACTTATTCCAACGCAATTATCTTTAATTCCTAGAATTTTTTTTTAATATTCGGGCAAGTTCTGGAAATCGAAATCACGTGAAATTAAAAACTACAAATTTAAAAATTCTCCAGGCTCAATATTTATAAAAATACCTAATTCCTTTCAGAACCACTTTTCTCTACCTAAACTTTTTTTGAAATAAAGAAAAGCTACGTTAATTTTTACAAACATTTTATTGAAAATCTTCAGCGTATAAATTTTATTGAAACTTGTTTTTTACAATTTTAATATTTTCAGATTTTGTTGAATAAAAATACATCAAACTATGTTTTTTGGATTTTATAGATTATAGCTGAACTTGGTAAAATTGGCCGCAAATAATTTAAAAATTGTTTGAAATTGGAAAATTAACTTAGGACACATACATTTTCTCAAATTCTATATGATTTGTGCAACTATTTGTGTGGTGAAAATTGCTTTAAATACCAATATGCTTAAAGAAAGTCCTAATTACACAATCAACGAGTTAATTGTTTTAAGTTAAGTTAGGCTTTTCTCCTTTCTTATATGGTTTACAGGAATGTTATGGTGTTCCTGTCTTCAAATAAAAAAAAAACATTTAGGCCAAATGCTTCGTTTTAGTGTTTTTTTTAAACGCAAATGGAATAATTTCGCATACGTTTAAAATGCAATAAAACGGAAATTATTCCTTTGACGTTACACATTTTAAGTGTTTTTCGTTATATAATTGTTGCATATTAGATCAAAAGTTTTAAATATATAATAATTTAAGTAAATAGTTGTGTTTTCGCAACAAAAAAAATGTACTGTTTTTTTCTTGATTGTACTGTTTTTGTGTGTTCAATGTACTGTTTTTCCGAATTTAAAATCTGGCTACCCTAGTTTTAATGACAATGCATTGTAAACTATGGTGGAATAAGTAGGTGTCATCGTTACGGCCACAAATACAACATTACAACAAAATTGGAAATTACATCACCGTTTACGTCAAAAAATACTTTTAACAAAAATCAAAGCGTGCCGCTGAACGTGATGAAATAAATAAATTTTTAGCCAATTTTTATATTATTATAGTCAATATCTTATTTATTTTAATTAAAAATTATCAAAAACTTTATTAAAATACAATAATCTCAGCACAAAACGTGGACTTATTGTAAACATAAACAAAACTTTGACATAAACCTAGACAAACAATGCAGGAGCAAAAAATCGTCATCTGGCGTAGTGCTGCCACCTGTTTATTTCATTATGTTGTAAACTATGAAACGTCATTCTAAATCAGGGATGTCAGCGCCTTGCACAATTGTGCAAATTAATTCACATGTACGCTTACGCTCTTTTATTTTGCGAGCGTAAAATATAATTGTTTACTGAGAAACACTCTCATTCAGCGGGAAATATCGCAAGTATTGCAAGGCCTGTTTTGAGGCCTCTAAATATATTTCTGTATATAAATAAATATACAATAACTGTATGTAGGTACATCTTTTTTTTTGTTTTATTATCTTTTTTATTTTATTTATTATCTATGTTTTTGTTTTGTTTTATTTCTGTTTTTAACATTGTACAATGATTTTAAAACAGGGATTTCCATTTCTTTGCACAATTGTGCAATTGTGGTTATTTTTTAAGATAGAATTTTAAAATTTTATAAAAATATATATGTAAAGTGAATCCTAATCAACAAAAATTTCAAATTTTCAAAATAATTGTTTTGCATTTAAGCTAACGATATGTGTTTTGTTCGTGAAAAAAATTCGTTGATGCCTGTAACAGGGTCCCTTTTTCTTTCGTTAAAAAGACGTACCTAAATGCAGAAATTATTAAGAAAAGAAAAAGCCACAAGAATTTGTTGGTATTTTGTGATTGTAAAAATATTTTTGTTTCTGTACCAATCGCGTCGGTGGGTTTTTTTTTGAAAACTCTTTTCTTAAGTAGGTAAAAATATTTAAAAAACAAGTTAAACAAGTCTTGTTTTGCTACAATTTATGTGTAAACCTATACACATAAAAGCAAATGTGACAGCAGGTAAATTAACATCCGCAAACCTAAAAAATGTTTTGTTGTTACGAAACTGCAATATATATTTAGAAGATATTTTTGGTAAATAAAAGTATTAGGCTAGTAAAATCTTCTCTTTTTATAATGGTGGTAAATACTTACAGAATATTTTTAAACTTAATATTTGCATTAGTATGAGCAAATGAATTTTCATTGTTAGAATTCGCAAAGGTATGTTGAGCAAAAAACGAAAAATATTGGAAAGAATTGTATTAGGTTGTAAAAAGACTTCAAATATTGTGAACTGCGCAATTTTTCCAAAAAATAAGCAAAGTTTCTAAGGTTCCAAATTAAATTTATTTAAATAATAACTGATTGTGTCTGTCCATAACTCAACATTTTTCGATAATTGTATTATTATTTATTGCTTTTAAGTCTTCATAGCAATAAATGTAAGTTAACTTTAAATGGTTTAATGAAAAATTAATGGAAAGCATGAACTATATTTCCTCGCATAATGCTGGCCCTGGTGTTTGCATCGCCCTTTCATGAAAATGTTTTGTAAGTTTTAATACCTTACCTGATTCCCAACAATTTAATCGAACAAATATGACCCTTAAGGTCTTTAATAAGGCCTCGCAATAGGCCTCGCAACCGCATATTTCGCCCGCTGGGCATGTAAGAGATAAGAGTAATCTCACCAACACAATCATAATTGACATCACTGTTCTAAATCAAACATAGCAGCACAGCAAAAATGGCGGTCTAGCTATTTTTAATGCAATCCTATAATATAGGTATCAAATGAAAAGGCTTGCTAAGAATAACTCGAAAGCTTAAACGAAAGAAATTAAGGCCCAGGCCCACGATGTCGACAAGAACATTTCTTTCGTATATTTGTTTTGAAAACAACAAGAAATTTTAGGTTTTTATTATAGTTTTCAATATAAATGCGAAAGAAGAGGCATTACCTTATTTATAATTCATTGTCCAAATTTGGAATTTTTGTTGCAGAGATTCATGATTTTATTGGTGAAATGAGTTCCGCTCCCAAATTTGCTCACCACAAAAATTGCAGGTCTGGACCGGCACTATGATATAAAATCTTGCCAACTTGTCGCGAAATTTGCTTGTGTAAAAAAACAAGTAAATAACTTGATGTGATTGATTTGAATTATTAAAAAATAAATTAAAGTAAAAAACCTTTTTCAAAAACAAGCTTTTATTTAAATACCCTAAAAAGAAACTTTCACTTAAGTCAATAACAATTTTTTCGTAGATGTCAGTTTTATGCCAAAATTATTTACTGCAATAAATATTTTGGGGTAATCGCGCGGGCAAGATGTTTACCCAAAAAACTCATTTGTCAACTCATTGATTGATCGATTTAACATTTTTATGACTGCTCTTGTTTTTTGAATAAAAATTCGTTTCCGTTAAAAAATTGCTGTTGTTTTTATATATTTATTAACACATTTTATGTAAAATTTTTTCCTTTCCTATTTCTTGCCCGCACTTGGGCAGAACATTGAGGCCAACCTCTTTCAGATGCAATATCGTTCATGAAAAAAACCCAAATGCAACAAATTCGGAATTTTTCGTTTACTTCTTATTTATTTTAAGTTAAAAATATTTACCATGTACATATGTATGAAAATAAAAAACAACAAAAACTCTTTTACTGAAAAAATTTATATTGTATAACACAAGAGGAGCCATAAAATTGTATTTTTTTCTCTCTTTAAAAAGACTCTTTTAGCAATAATAAATGCTTGCAGCTCAAGCATTAAATAAACTCGTTTGCGGCTTAGCGCCGTTTAAAAATCCTAAGCTTCGATATCTGCATTTGACTTTTACATTTTATTAATATAGTTACAAAAGTTTCACAGCTACAATGGAATGAAACACTTTTTCATTAAAAGAACGGGAATCGCCTTTTGTGTAAATGTGAAGTGCTAATGTGAAAAGTGCTCATGAAAACGAAAATGAAAAGTTTTTTTTCATTTCACAGTTTCACAGAACCAGAATCGACCCCCAGGAGAGACTTAATACAGCTGTAAACAAAAAAGATGACAAAGACCGAACGAATGCAAATTACACGATTGCAATATTATAATTTGGTCCATTTTCAACTGTGATACTTACATTAAAAATTTAACTTTTCTGTGATATTTTTTTATTAATTATACATTTATATTTTTGTTTTATTTGTGTGTTTAATTGTACTGTGTGTATTGTTTAAAACCACTTTTAAATTAGAAATGGAAATGTAAATACAAATTCAAGATTTTATGTAAGTTAAATTGTTTTTATATGTTATTGTATTTTTTTTTTTTTTTTTGTTGTTAATGTACTAAATATTATTATTGCCTTTTATAATTTGTTGTTGCCAGATTTCAATAAAAATAATCCCTGAAGAGGTAGGAAAACAGCCTACGAAACGTCGGATGAAAATATGAAATAAATCTTTTATTTACATATAGGAAATACTTAGACCTTGAAAGCCTGTTTGGAAATCCCAAAAAAAACACTAATATAGTAGAAAAAGGTCGATAAATAAAAAAACAATAAATAAATTTGTTTCATTTTGTGGCGGCTTATATAACCGGGAAGTGCTGGGAAACAGAAATAAAAAAAAAATAAGGAAACTCGTGTAAGATACTACAACATACAATTTTAAAAACACATTGTCCTAAAGATTACAGGTGGGTCTTGTAAGAAGAAGTCCGTTTGATTCTATTTTTTGCATCAACCTTGACATGCATTTGACTGTTATAGACGTTGTTTATAAAAAAGAAAAATTACTTCGGATTGTGTATTAGAAATATGCAAAAACTTTAAACTTTTGCACTTAAAACTATTTGACCAATCTCGGTAAAAAAGTGAACGAAATTTTTCGGAAACATGGTAATAAGTAAATAAAATAAGAAATATACTCTTTGCCGACTTTCTAAACGCATTGAGTGTGTCTTAATGTTATTTTTTAATCTGTTCAAAATTGTTGATATATTTACAGTGCCAGCTCGCTAATTCGAATTAATGATTGCAGACCCTTATTCGGATTACCGAGATATTCGGATTACTGGATGAGCTGTAATTATGGATTATAATTTACTATATCCGAAAATAAAACACAGAGCAGGATTTTAAAACAAATTTTTTTTTATTAATCAAGAATGAAAAAATTAAGTATTGTATTCTAAAAAAATAATTTGGATATCACCAAGGCGAATTTAAACAAGGTGACCTTATCTTGCCACGAAAGCAACAGCTTATAACTAACCTTGTGTCAAAATGGTATACCGTTCTTGTGGTTCTGGGGAGTCTTTACTAAATTCTATAATTGTCGATTAAAATTATGAAATTCAAATTTTTTTTACTTTATTACATTTCAAAACACAGAAGTTAATATTAAAAACCAAATGAAATATTTGTTTGAATATTGGACACAACATTAAAATAGTTCACAGTGTTGTAAACGTTTTCAAAATAAGACCACCTTGTATGAATTCGCCTTGTATTAAACGTATTTTCAAACAAAATTTCAAATTTTTACAAATTTTTCTGAAAATATATTTCAAGGCCAATTTAGTTTTTAATGAATACGGCAGTAAAGCTTTTTTAAATGTTATGCTTTTTTTAACATACATAATTTGTAATGTAGGGTTGCTTCTCTTGCAGTGCACATGTTTCCCCGAAGTAATTGTCAGATTTAATTATCCAGCTAAGAATTTCCTCTTCAGAAATTCACACGTCATTATTGCGGTAAAATTAGTTGCAAATTTTCAAAGTTTGCAGAGAAAATCGGTTCATAAAATATTAAAAAAGCAGAAAAATAAAATAAATAAAAATTCGGTTTAGCGAACTTGCAATCAATGCGAAATATAGAGTATGTAATACGCCATAAATTCAATTCGTATTGCTGGATAATTCGGATTAGTGAGCTGGCACTGTATTTAAAATATATCGTCACCTAAAAGACGAAATAACCCATCTGCAGTTTTCAAAAGTTTACAGGAGAGGGAAAAAACGTTATAAAATTGGAACTATTAACGATATTGAAACGAAATTTACACATTTTGATTAAAATGAAACCAGTAATATATATCGGGTGAGAAAATTTTGTTTTTCTAATCACAGCTTATGTTATGACACTTATTTTTTTTTGGAATTGTAAAAATCTGAAACCAAATAACCTATCTGCAGTACTAATTAGTATGAATAAATAAAAATTTCTTAACACATGAATATTATATATATGTATTAAATAATTAAAGAAGTAGTTTCTTTTACTGGTTTAAGCAAAAACAAGTACTTAATGTTTGTTTTAATTACACTAGCTATGCAACAAAATACAACTTTTATCGTGATTTATGATGATTTATTTTTCTCTTTTTTTGTGCGTAACGGTCCTCTAGGTAGAAAAACTTTGTCATTTGTAATATTATATGTTCAAAATTTTGCACACATATGCGTTATGATATAAGGAATAAAAATTCATAAAAAAATCAATTTTGAAATTTTTGCAGACAGGTTATTAGGTCTTTTAGATGACGATATGTTACTTATAAAACATATTTATTTAAAATATTTTATCTATTTAATGAATTTACTTTTTGATCTCATAACTTGACTACCACAATTTTTGTTTGTTGTTATTATTGTTTTATGAATTAAATTGTTATGTTTATGTTATCTTTTTATCTTGTATCTGGATCATAATGATACGAAATTTACATATAAAATCGTAAGGTAATAATAATTCAAGTTCCTCTTTCAACCTTTAATTAATTTTTGTAGTGTTTAGGCATTTCTTTTACTTACTTTGTAAACAAGTTCCCTTACGCATTTTAAAAAAAGTTTTTTTCATTCATTTAAAAAAAATTTACCTTGGAAATTTTATATGGAGCGGGACCCCGGGATCCCGGGAAATTTAAAAAAATTCCCGGGAATCGAAAAACTCCGGAAAAAAACTCCAGGCGGTACCAACATCAAATTGGCCGAGATCGTCTTGTGGGACTTTCACACTCATCAATTTCCATATCATAGCTAAAATGCAAAGAGGCGAAACTTACAAAAAAATAATTTTACAGGAGAACCAAACAACTTTGTAAAATGAAAACTAGAAACAGCAGAAGTGTAAAATTTTGGCAAGACATGTCGTTTAATAGAATTCTTAATAATCAATAAAAAACTCGCGATATGCTTATCTGAGGTAGGTATGCGAAATAATCTAACAAAATCTGTGTCCGAAGCATATAATCATTGAAACAGCTGATGAAAAAAAGATGGAGGGGAAAATATGTTTTTTAATAAATGTGGAATACCTGTAGTTTATAGAGCGTAGACGGCACTCACTTTCAAGTAATAAGGCCAAGTAACGATGAGCATTTATACTGCAAACGAACACCGACATTTTACTTTAACGTGTTGTTTATAGTCTTTCCGTACCTAGTAACATAGCACATTTGCAAAAATAGTTAACACAAAATCGATTAAATCAAAACTCACTTTTTCTACTTTTCCAATTCACGATAAGGTGGACCTACCAACCGCATCTTAATCTTTTGACAGTCCTTGCCACAAATTCTTCGACTTGCTCTTAGCATTTGCAACATTGAGGTGCCCCTTTGCTAAATCTGCATGTGCAACCATAAAATCAACCTTCAATACTGTCTTGGTTTTGTAAACATTTAAATTATTTAAATTTAAAAAAATTTTTGTGTACACATGTTTAAACATTTTCAGACTAAAAACAAAGAGTTTTGACAACAAACACAGGGTAATGAATATAGAGGATATTTTATGTTATTAATTGTTTTTGTTTTACATATTTTGTAAAAAGTTTTATTTAATTACTTACAATTTTTTTAATTTTGTTTTTGTTTTCGCAAGCACAGCCACTTTCGAATAATTTACGAACAATTAAATGAACTGACATTTGCTTTCGTATTACATAGTTCCAATCAGGTCTGTGGAGTCGTCCGAAAAAATTACTAACTCCGACTCTAAGCGCTGAAATTTTTTAAGTGCGACTCCTACTCACGACTCCGACTACTACTACAATCTTGATGCTAAATGTATATGAGACTCAGTGATGTTAACTTTTATTTTTTCATTACCGTACGGCCTTCTAAAAATTAGAGTTTTTGAGAAGAAATTATTGTACGCAAACATTAATGTGCTGTTTCAAAATGACAGGCGATTAATTATGTAGTAAAATTTGTATGAAAAGCAATCAGTCCATCGCCTGTCATTTGGAAACAGCGCATAAGAGCAGTATTCATAAACCATTTATTATACCCTTCACCGAAGGTAAAAGGGTTTATATAAGTTTGTCATTCCGTTTGTAATTTCTATAATATTGATCCTACACCCTATAAAGTATATATATTCTGGGTCCTTATGAAAAGCGAAGTTGATTTAACATTGTCCGTCTGTCCGTTGAAATGGGTTTTCCGAAGACCCCATATATGATGGGGGCCAGGTTATTATACATTTATGTCACAAATTAGGTACAAGCATACAGGTTTCAAAACACAAAATCTAACATAATGTGTGTGGGATTGGACAAGTGGGCGTGGCACTTCCCTTACAAACACATTATAGATTTCTGTATATCTGGTGAACTGCAAGACCCAAAGTTTCCAAATAAGGTACAAGCATCTTTGTTCTCAATTCAAAACATCCGACAAAATTAAGGCGAGATTGGACAAGTGGGCGTGGCATTTTCGATACAAAGATGTCTGTACATCTGCAGAACATTCGACGAAATGTGGGTTGTCGGTTAGATTGTGCGCAACCGATCAGGGTAAGTGCAGAGCTTGCATTATGGTCTAAAACATCATTAAAGCGGTTATTCTATCTGGTTTTAACGATAAGGGCACTTGCGCTATCATAGGGAAAACAAAACTTGTAGAGCATGGTTTAAGAGATGTTATGTGGCACACGATCAGGATATGGATCCTCCAAACTCATTGACTAGAAAGGTGATTTCGCATGCCAACAGGCACAACATTCCCTTTGTTATATGTGCTTACGCGTATAAAACCGTCTGGGGTAGCTCGAATGTCAATCTATGTAGTGAGTCTATTTTGAACTTCACAGTAGAGAATAAACTAACCCTAGCAATTAGGGGCATATTCCGTAAAATTTAACAGTTTTTTCTTTTTTTTAAACGACCAAAAATCAAACTACATAATAATATAAACAAATGTTTTTTAAGTTATTTTTAACTGACGAATTTTACCTACAAATTGCTAAAGCATTTTCAGTTGTTTTAACTACAAAAAAACTACCTACAATTTCGATAATAACAACGGACTTTTATATTTTTCCAAATGCCCAAAAATTACTTTTCAAAACAGTAGAAACTACTGATTTATCATTTATTTTGCCTATAATAAATTAAATTCCCATAATATAAAGTTAACAATATTTTCATTTCTTCTAATTTTATTTAATTTGACCAATTGAATAAATTTCATTAGGTCTTACAATTTATTAAATGCAGCAAAATATTTAAAACTAAAGATTAAAATATCATTTAAAATTATAATCGTAAATGCGAAATTTTTAATAACAAAGATGTGTATACATACATATGTATATGTATACATACTTATTACAATAAAAACTAAACTTAAGAACAAGAAATGTTAACAACTGTTATGGGCATTAAAAAAATTTGATATAACTTTTAAGTTACTACCAACATCATCTTTTAAGTCAATTTGAAACAACACTTGTTGAACAAAAAACCAAAAATTCATACATTTTACGTTATATTCCAAGTTGGTAAATTTTAAAGCAAAGGGCTAGAGCAGATGCCACTGTATCCACCTGGTATTGAATTTGGTCAGTTATAACATATCGACCAATTTTTTTGAAATTGAGTTTTTGATGCAATCTTGTTCTACATTCAAAGAGACGTCGCCTGACAAAATATTGCAGGCGAATTCCACTTCGTTGCTCCAAAAATTGAATGCATATTTTCATATTTATATTGCAAGTGATAGCAGAGAAAAGTATATTTTTGTAACATACGATAATTCCGCGCAAAGGGGGTCGATATGTTATAACATTCAAAAAGGAGCTAATTGCAGACTCTGGTTTCTTTCCTGCAGACAAGCATAAAGCTTCGCGGGATAAGCTAGGAATTAATTGAAAACAAATTCTTCTTAATACGGAGGAATGGTGGTTGTCCACTATATAAATCTATTTAAATGTCCTCTTCTATTATCTTAATTGTACTCGTTTGGGAGTCTGCTATAGTTGGACGATATTTTTCTTTACTATGCCTATCAGGCTTTAAAACTCCATGTGTAAATTATATTAATACAGCATCTTTTGAGTCTAAAAAAGAAAAATTGGAATTGCGCATAAAATATTTATATGTATGTACATCATTACTTTGATCCAAATGATCTCATCTTTCTTTTGCGTCGCTCCACAAAGATTTGTGTCTTAGGTCTTTTAAGTTTAAATTTATATAAGCTGGTAGTATGTCATTAAGTTTACTCCAATTTATTAATTTTTATTATTATTTTTATTTATTTTTTAGGTGTTTAAGTATTACCTGCAAACATTGTAAATGGTTATTGCATGCATGTGTAATCATGGATTGTATATTTCTTAATTTTGTAGACGATTCAATTAAATTTTCGTTAACTAATCTACCTTTTTTTCTTCGAAAAAACACGCGCCGGGGCTTCTTTTGTTTCAATTTTATTTGTCTTCAGTCAACTATTGAGAAAAATTTTAAAATGTTTTGTGGTTATGTTCTTGTGTCCATATATGCAAATTTACTTACGAATTTTAGAGATTTTTACATAGCACTAAATGGATCACAATACTATTCTGTATAAATAACTGTTAAGCATTCCAACAACTTTTTATTATTATTAAAACTTTTTAGTTTATTTTGTTAATTTTGAATAGCACATGGATATTTTAAATTTTTTTGAAAGCTAAAACTTTTATAAATGTAATAATTTTATGAAATATTTTTTTTAAACAATTTCAAGTTAAAATTGTATCTATTTTTATTTTAAAGTTTTGTTTTTCAGTTAAGACAAATATGACTGAAAATATTTACAGTACGGAAAAACATTATTTTTTGGTATGTTGTTTTTTTAACAACAAACACAAAAGTCAAAAAATAAAGTTATTCGTAAAATAACTATTGTTTGAGTGTACGCTTATTAGCGATAGGTTCACATATACGATTAGGGATTGGAATGTTTGGACCCATCAAATTTACATCACACCAAACGTTCAAACTAAGTTCAAATCTTGGAGTAATGAAGATATCGTTGAGCTTTTGCAGCTAATGAAAAGCTTTACGTAATCTGCACACATTAACATTTTCGAGTATTTAACACACGATGGTGAATCATTAATTAATATTACAAATAAAACTGGACCCCAAGTGACTTCCTCGAGGGGTTCCGAGATATACTTCTTATATGTGGACATCCATTTAAGAAGTATAGGAGAAATTCCGATTTTATTTAACAGTTAATATGTAATAAGGACAAGATTTACTTTATCAAATGCTTTACTAAACTCTGTATAAATGGCATCAGTTTGCATGCCAGAATAGTACGAAGATATCACTAATGCTGTAAATTCCAAAACATTAGTAGAAGTAGAACGTCCTTTTCTAAATCCATGTTGAAATTGTGATAGTTAGGAGAATACTTGATGTAATATCGAGCCTAAACCGCGAAAATTTTTCGTTTTTTTAATAAATGACTTTATTGGCAACACTTGCATCATCTCCTAAAATGTCATGTTCACCGTTACGATTTTATATCAAGAACAATTTTATCGTAAGCTACAAAATGTATATCAATAAAATAAAAAAAAACTCTCTCCTGTAACATTTGATGTTTAGGGCTTACGTTATTTTCGCGGTTAGGGCACGATATAATATTATTCACAATTTATCCAGTTTAAGAAAACACAAAATTTTGCAATACCTCTACAGTTTGAAATATTGGATCTATGTACATCTGAATTTAAAAGAAAGGTATAATGAAAGATTTTGTTCCAGTAATCGGGGAAATACTATGTAAAAGTTACACATTATATATAAAAAAATTATATGCGAAATAAAGGAACATTAACATTTCAGAATTAAACAACTGGGAACTCTATCATCGCATTACTTCTAAAGTGTTTAAGTCCTTAAACAGTATCTATAACAAGTTGTTTCATGTAATATTGGACAATTTAATCTTGAATTTTATATAAATAATAATCGGATAAAGGTGAACAAATGTTTGCTAACATAACACATACATATATTTGATTATCAGATTAAAATATTTAATATTAACCTAGTAAATTATGTTTGCGATCGACTGTCCAACTGTTCGTAATTGAAAGGTTGCCCACTCCTGGCCTAAACTCTCAAAAATGTATCTCTACGTACTGTGGTGTAGGATATCACATGTTCGGGCTTGACCGGCTGTGTTTTCTTAAGGATACTTTACACTGTCTCACAAGTATTACGTATTTGGCCGAAAATACAACCCTTTCATGATAAGTTGTTATTGTTTTTTGAGCAGTTTTCAAACAAGAATTAGATCAGGGAAGCAGGGTAAAACGACCATTACTGGTTTTAAATAACTAAATACATATTAGAAAAGTTTGACACCCTGGATTTTTGTACTATTATTCCCAACGTAAGACAGCCTGACAGCAACATGTATGTTTTGATTGTAAACAAACCTCTTGAAAACTTGTGTTCTCAACACTGAAATAATAATTCGTTAAAATTATAATCGTACATTTTATAATTGATAACTGTTCTACCATAGTTTTATTGTAGAAATTTAATTGCGACGTTTATTTTAAAAATACTTTATTCGTAATTGTTTGTGTTTTTTTCTTTGTTAAAATTGTTTTGAAAATTTTAATGAGTGCAGAAATGTTACTTTAATTCATCCCTTCCGCCCTCGAACAGGTGGCACTGCTGCTGTAGATGTGGCTAATGTTGTCATCATTGTTGTCATAACATCAATTTCCATTTCATCATTATTTACATCAGCTATAGAAATGTCTTCGGTTATTGTTGTATTTTGACCCATGCTCCGTATATCAGTTGGAATACTGATTTGAAATTGTAACAATACCACCAAATATGTAACCATTGTGGTCAATAGCTGTAGTTAAAAAAGGAAAAAAATAAATTTGCATTTATACATCATCAATTGAGATTTTTATTAAGATTAAAAAAATACGAGGAAAATATGTATGTATGTATGTATGTATACCAACCCCTTTGAAAAGATTACGATTAACATCAAAAAATCCACCACAATTAATGTTCGATGGATTGATTTCGGTGGCTCGTAGAAACATATTGATTTCAGTCTGAGCATCAGAGTTCATCCAGTTCAATTCAACCATGAGTAATTTCTTTTGAAAATTAGTTCGAACGTTAAATGATGCATAGTGAGCCTGATCGCAGATAAAAAACAGCAGGCAGACACTCCACAGAGCCGTAATTGCTAGGCCAATATCTTTAATTCCAAATCCCTCAGAGAGCTGTGACATGAGGCCATAAATCGAAAGTGTTATTACAAAAAATAAATAAAGATTTAGAAAGGTAAATGTGTAACATGTTGCAGTGCCGGTGTCTCTAGTCAATTTGCTTAACCTTAACCAGAGGGCACGATAGTCAGCCACCATAGCGGCAGGGCCAATGTGGCGCAAGGCCTAACAATTAAAATGGTAAATAAATCTTAGTCTTTATCATTCCTTAAATACAAGTATGTACCTTCTGAAAACGTTCTGCTAAAATATTTGCTGTAGTACTAAGAGCTTCACAAATTAAATACCACCACGCTCCCAACATTGCCGTCAAATTATCCAGAATACAGTATGGTATGACCTAATCAGCCAATAATAAATAATTCAAAATAAACCGTTTCATTTTAACTCAAATCGTACCTGTATTAAATCAAAGTCTGCCATTGTTACATGGGTTATAACTACTGAGAGTATTGAGAGTAACGGTAAGACAATTGCTATGGTGCTTGATCTATGCCTTAATTTTAAAGGTACGCTATGGCCTGATATTTGATAGTAAAGAATCTAAAATTTAAATAAGTTGTAAATAATTTATTGTTTGAAGTCCTAAATACTTTACCTCAAAATCGTCCCAGTCGTTGATAAGACGGCATATTTTACGAGTCTCCCACCACATTATAGGTATCAGAAATATTGGCAATATGTTAACCAGAAACAGATATGCGATTACAGCCTCTTCGAATGGTCCACTTAGTGATGTTACAATAACTATACGATTGTTTGCAACATAGGCAACGTAAGCCTGTGGAATTAATAATCAAATTAATAAAATTTTACACATTTATAATCAACAGAAATTGTACATTAAAATTAATAATAATTTTTAAAGGAATTTAATTGAATTCATTTAGGATAAGTTTTCTGTACTTTAAACAAATACCCAAATATTTGTATAAACTATAGTAATTATTATCATTGCCATTAAGTATATTTACTACATCGTTCATATCCAAAAATGTTTTACTAAAATAAGAAGTGAAACGTATTTTCGGATTCATCCAGATTACAAAGGGTACATCGGCCAACAGAATTACGTATAAATGCTCTACCATTTAAATCAAGAAGACCTCCCCGTACTCTGATTATTAGACTTCTGGCACGCGACGAAAATTCTGAAGTAAAAATAGGATTTGTGCTAAAAACTTATTGCGGATACAAATCATGAAATTGTGAGCCTCTTGCAATAGATATAAGATCTTCTCTTTCCGTTGTTTTAAAAAGTTCAAGTATTGGTTTCCAGTATTCACACAGGGGCTTGAATTTGTTTACATATATTTACGCAGCCCCACGGGTTTTCATTGTAATAATTTTTTCAGCTAACATTCGTAGTAATCTAAACTCTATTAATGTAAGAAAAATTTAGCCTTAAGGTATCAATATACAGGGAGTTTAGACCAGTTTCTAAATAAAGCATGTAGTTTGGCGCATTGTATGGTAAAAGTAACATTTTCTTTATGAAATATCGAAATAATTTTTCCACTTCATCATATTTTTTAAAACCCCAAATTTGACCACCATAAAACATTATAGATCGGGAAGCAGCGACGAAACTTTGAGGTTTATTGTTGTTCGATATCTTAGCATGATTTACATATTTTTACCATGTTGACGCAATCGCCATTATCGCAGTTGTTAATTTGGTATTCTAAGGGCTAAAAAATCAGAGCGAGTTAAACTCTCTGTTTGGTTTAAAAAGTGTTTAAACCAACAAATCTATAAATCACCAAAGAGATAAACCATTTTTAAACGCATAAAATTGGGCGTTTAAACTACCAATGCAGACCATATGAATTTGCTAAGATTTATCGTAGTGCTGCCACATGTTATTTTTTTAACCACATATAATACATGGGACACTGATTTATAGTTGTTGAGTTTAAACTACATATAAATTCAAGTTTAGTTCAACTAAACCAACGTTTAAACCATCAGTGATTTTTTAGCCCTAAGTGCTATGTAAAAGATAAGTTAAACTTGATATCCATTCCCAGATATCTGTAGTTATTCCCAATTTCTATATTACGTTCTCCAAAATTCCACTTAATATTATTGGATATTCTTACACCACTACGTAAAACAACTATCTTTGATTTTTCCAAATTGACCTTAAGACACCACATCAAGCAGTAAGAATGAAGAGCATCAATCATGGTTTGCAGTTCACTTTACAATGTCATCTGCGTAAAGAAGAATTTTAACAGCAATATCTGCAACTTTTACTCCGCCAGGAGGGAAATCAGCTAAGTCATTAAAATACAATGCAAACAAAATTGGACTAAGTAGAATACGAAAATTTTTTGATGATAATCCAGCGTTGCCACTTTGTGGGTATTTACCCGAATTTGGTATAATTTTTACTGTTGTGGGTAGAGCGTGTGTAATTTCTCTTAGGTGTAATTCAGGTGTTATTTAAAATTCTTACTTCAGATAGCCAAATAAAATCAAGGTTCAATTTCAGTGATGGCGGTTATTTATTTTTAAATATTGTTGATAAAAATGCAGTCTTCTGAACCAAAGAAAATGACTTCAATCATTAAATATATATTTTCAAAAGTTTGGTAATAAATGTCGCAAGATGGACTCTTAGATTCGGATAAAGATGACTACCATAGTGGCTTAGAACCAGAAGTTTATTGAAAAAAGTTATTCGAACTAGCCTGGGGGTAGAAATGTTTCCAATATTCCAACATATAATTAATTTTATTTGTGCCTGCAAACTTTCAAATCCTCTAGTTTAAAGAATATTTAACGCCCTTAACAGTTCTAAAACTGAATTACGAAAGGAACAGTTGTATAAAACCTGCCGGCATTTAGTTTACTAAATATAGTATAAAGGGAATTTTTAAGACCATGAAACTAAAAATGGTAGAAAACACAAAACAAATGAATTTTAATTGCAGATTAATACACTGCATAACCATTTGAAACTGATTAAAAACAAAGAGGCACCGCGCCTGTCCTTGACGAAAGGCATTGCAGGCGTCCAGTTTTGTTCATCTTTTTCGAGAATTGCTAGCTGCATGTAACGAATAAAATGAACAATGTTGACCACCAAGACGTCAATTGTTGCTGGTTTATCAGCATAAGCAAGTGACTTCACAGCACTACGGAAAACAATCAAGAGGTGTCACATCGCACGGCCTTAAAGTCTTATTGACAGTTTATTTTCTCTAAATCATTTGTGAAAAAATGAGTTGCGTCATTTAAATCATAAGGTCGCCTTTAAGAGGCGAAAATCGATGGTTGATTTTCAAAGTAATTTTGGATAATTTGATGGCGTTGTTCAAGCATGAATCTATCTGTATATGATGATGTGCCTGAGAAAAAAGTGGGAGCAGTATGACAGTTAGCCTTAGTCCCAATTTACACTAGGGACATTTCTTGCCTGACAGACGAAGTTTGATGGCGAAAAGGTATAGTGTGTATTACATGACTGTCTGTACTAGATATTTTTTCATTTCTCTTTCTTACTTTTCGTAGTTTACATACAAATATTAATTTCTGTCTGACTTCTAATGTTTCATATGTAAACGCTTCAGGTAAGATTAAAGGAGAATTAAAAAAATGTCCGGCAAGAAATGTCCCTAGTGTAAATTGGGACTTACGTAAGCTCTTTCAGGCTTATAAAGGAATTACAATAAGAATTTTGAATCTTCCTTAGATGTATGAAACCAAATATGGAAGGTTAACTCATTATTTTAGGAGTTTTATTAATTATTTTTTAGTCTTTAATGTTACATATTTTAATGTTAATTAATTTTAAATAAGAATGCTAACAGTTTGACTTATATTGATCTTCTTTCAATGAGTCTGTTGTGTTTTTGCTTCTTTGTAAATGTCTTGATTTAAATAAAACTGCAATTTTATATCAGGCGTAATTTCATTTAAATCGGGTAATTTTGCTTCATCTCAATTTTGAATTTTGTTGGTGGTAACACTGTGATAATTCCATACTTGATAATTTATAAAAAAGCAAATTTCTGGGAACCAAATCGAAAGCACAGAAAAGCCCACTAAAATACGTGCATATGTGTTCTTACTATTTATTTTGTTTAAGTGTACAATATTTGTCAGATTGAAGACGTTATCAACTGTAGAGTAAATTTTTCTGAATCCAGCTTGATATTCGTTTAATATGGAAAATTTTTCGATCAAATTTGTTATACGATTTAAAATTATGTTTTTAAAGATTTTGCACAGAGTATCAATTAGTGATAAACGCAATTGGGATCACCTTATTTTAAAAGTGGTATTAATATGGCGGTTTTAAAGCTTGTTGGAACATTTTTGTGTAAAAATATGTAATTGGGAACTGCAAGTATACCGTCGATTCCAGGAGACTTATTTAGTTTTAGCGATCTAAATACTGATGACAGCTCAAAAATTTCTAGTGACGAATCGAGAAAAGCATCAATATAATATGGCATACACCAGTGAATTTCATTTATTTTGTTTGTACTTTGCAATAAATTTCTAAAATGTATACGAAAATCATCTGCAGTTAGGTTACCTGTTGTTATTTGTTTTCTTGATTTCATATTATTGGAGAGTTTCCACCACGCTTTACTGCAGCTGCCCAAATGAAGTTGTTTCATATTTTCCTTATAGAACTCAAGTTTTCTATTTCGGTAAATGTTAAGATACTTAGATCTTGCAGAATTATATGTATCTTGATTTTATAACATCAGTGTGCCTCTTTCTGTACTCTTTTAGAGCTTTTAACATATTTTTACGGAAACGAGCACATTTTCAGTTGAACCATTTTTGTTTTGGTTCAAATCCAAACTTGTGTTTTTAGTTTCTCTTTTAACTATTGGCAAGTTGTAATAATGGCCCTTAATGGGTTTTAAGTTTGTTTACTAAAACAAGTTCGTTGAAATGGTAAGTTTTTGCATACATTGAAAAAGGGGGAGAAACAATTGGATTTTTTTAAGTTTTAAGGACTAATCCAAAAATACATAACTTTTAACATCCTTGCAATACAAGTTAGATATCCTGACATACTTTAACATGTCATTATAATCAAATGAAAGCGATTTTTTTCTAGATTAATATTCCAGAAATATTTGAAAGTTTGTACAGTCATTCGTTAAATATTAAGCGAATAATACAAACAATAGACAATGAAAGATACTAATAAATAAAAATAGTTACTAAACAGAAATTAAAAAAAAAAACACAGAAGGAATTATTACTGTGACTTATTTAAGTTCGATAAATTGTACGTGAAATAAATAAAACATTTTATGGAAACATTTCTATTTTTAAAGCACTTCCCTGTTGTTAGGTCTTCATTTCATGGTTTCTAAAACTCTAATTCAGAAGCGCATTTCTCGCACAAGTTACAAAAATAAATAAGAAAAAATACTTTTGGCCCAAGAAATAAGCCCATCGTTGTATCTGGAATCTATTGTAAAAAAATCTTATTATAAATTCAATTCTTTTAATTGTATTAAGGCCCAAATACATTGATTAAAATACTCATCAAGCATTGTGGTAGTATTAGTGAAAATGTGTTTGTATGTATGTGTGACACCGACAACGCTTGATGAAAAATCAAAAAATTTAGATTAGTCCAGCACACGTACACGTTGAATTCGCCGGCTGGACAAGCATTTGACAAGTGTATTTGGCGCTTTTAACTTTTTGTCTTTCCTGAACAGTTTAAAAAAGTGATGATTGGCCCTTTTGCTTTTATAGTAGTATTGGGCAAAATCTTTCATTTGAGTGAATCTTTCATTCTCTTTCAGAAAGGTTAAGTGAATTAATTCATTATTTTCTTTCACCTTTCTGAAAGACACACATCTTTCAGAATGAAGTGCCTATCTCTTTTAAGGAATGTTTAAATTGTTATTTTAACAACAAAAACGATTTTTTATTATAAATTGATTAAAGATTTTCTTTTTAATTATTATTATTTAATTAAGCTTGAGTCTTTTTTTTATAAAAAATATTAAATTTGTTTTAGCCAATTTTTATTTTTTTTTTTAATTTGTTAAATTTATTAAATTTTGGAAATTTTGTCAAAAATACAAGAAAAAACCCCTGAAGAAGGCACACAAAGGAGTGCCGAAATATTGGTAAAAATAAGTTTAATATTTTTTATAAAAAAAAGACCTTAAGCTTAATTAACTAATAATAATAATTAAAATTTTGTAAAGGTCGAAAAAGAATCAATTTATATAAAATGATTTTCTTTTTAATTTTATGAGTTGTTTAAGAAACATAAATTAAGCAACCATATAGGTGAGCCTATGTTAAACGTTTTAATGCAGGATCAACGAATTCCTTAATATCTATTATATTTGGCCGCTCATTGGACAAACAAATTTAACAAGCTTTTTATTCATGAAAAATAAAATTTTTGGACCCTTTTTTGACGCGGTTTAGCTCACGGGATTTTACCGCTGGAGAAAATGTTTTGGGAATCATCATAAAAAATATCAAAGTTTGTTTAAACTTTTTTTTTTGTCCATATAAGGTGAGTCAGTCTAAAGGGCCAAATACACTTGTCAAATGCTTGTCCAGCCAGCGAATTCAACGTGCACGTGTGCTGGACGTAATATTCGCCGTCATATCTAAATTTTTTGATTTTTCATCAAGCGTTGTCGGTGTCACACAGTGTTGAAAAATTCAGTACTTTGGTACTTTTTTCAGTACTTTTTCATATTAAAAATACCGCAGAACACCCGCGTTGTTTTCGGTTCTTTTTTATCCTTTGGGCTTTTTAACTGTGATGTGATCGTTTCGGTAGCAGGTTTAGGTTATCATGTTTTTGTTTAATATTGAAATGCAAAGCGTGGACACCAGGATGCATAATTTGCTTTCCAGAATGGGATATTGGTTCTTACAAGTGGCAAGAAAATTTATAAAAACATGCTTCCCGTTAGTGGAAAATTTAAAAAAATCCATATTTATAGACACATGCAATGTTAAGAAAATGGTTTACAAAGTAAAAGAGACTGCGAAATCGTTTTATTCGACATTTTGCGAAACATTAAGAATTAAACTTTGTTTTGAACATAAAACCTTGAAAGTGATAATCAGCTTCACTCTGGAAAATATTGTTTCCGGATAAACCAATAGCATAATACTGATGTTATTAATGTTATTTACAAACGATAAAGAAAACTATAAATATCAATTCTCAATTCCGTGATCTAGCAGATCTTTCAGAAATAAAGCATTTCAGAACTGAATATATTTAAATTTCTTGGAAAAATATAGCCAATATTAAGAACGAAACTGATGTATGCTGACATTTCACATATTGCTTTTGGTATTTTATCGATACCACAGTTCTGAGCATCAATTGAACGCACATTTTCAAATGCAAAAATATGTAAAAAGCATAGGAAGAAATCGTTTACACGTAGAAACTGTTTTAAGTTTGATAAAAAAAAACTAAAGATCTATTAAAATCAACTGGTAGTTTCTGTTGTAGTTATAATAGTTCTTATGATCTCTTAAAGTAAATCTGCTTTTTCTTATACATAACACTGAATTAAAATCTTTGATTTTAAACATTAATGTTTTAAACTGTTTTAAGAACTAAGTTCTAAGTATGTAATATACGTAAAAGTCTGAATAATGTAACAGTGCAAAAGTTAAAATATAAATACCAGTATAAATTTATGTTGACAAAAATAAAATTTTTAATTTATTTACTTATTCATAAATATATGTATGAACTTTTTCAAATATTTTTTTTAGAAAATACTGAAAAAACGTACCTTAAGCGGCTCATTGTTCCTTTTATTTTCATAAATTATTTGTGTTTTTTTTTAACAAAAAGTACCATTTGGTGCGAAAAATACTCTTTTAGTTGAAGTTCAGTACCATTTCAAAATTTTAATTTTGCAACACTGGTGTCACATATACAAACACATTTTCACTAATACTACCACAATGCTTGATGAGTACCCCCAACAAACACGGAGGTTTGATTTCAAATTGAAAATGATTTGAAATCAAACGTTTTCTCAAACGACAAACGGTTGATAATGATTTGAAAATCATAGCGTTCTCAACAAAAAGGGGAAATTATTTTCAAATTGAAACATGCCTTTATTTTCAACTTGCTTTCAAACGTAATTCTCAAATGTTTTTCAAAAGTGGATTATAATACAATGTGGAATATAAATAAAACAATTTAATTTTTTTAATATAAATTTATTATTTATTTAAATAAACTTTGAGATAAACATTCGGTACCATAGCTTAAAGATGAATTAGTGTTCTTTCCGTCCTCTAATTCTTGAAAAGACAAAATACTTGGCTCCCTTTTATTTTGAGGATTGTAGCACCGCGATCGTTTAACAAACTTTCTTCACTTTCCCGTTTTATTATTTTTCTTTTTTTTCGTATTTTAATCATTGTAATTTCTCACAAATAATTTTTATTTTTCACAATAAATAAACTGTTCACTTTATATTAAAATTTATTTTTAATAGTAAAACACAATCGCCATTTTTAATGCTTACATTTATTTTTCGCTTAAGTATTGCCAAGTTTATTTTTGATTTGATTTTTACATTTGACAAACATTTGACATCAAATTGATAAAACATTTGATATCAAATGTTTATTTTCAAATCATTATCAATTTGAATTTAAATGTTAAATCAAACAATTGAAAAACGTTTGAGAATTGCGTTTGATGTCAAATGATAAAGTCATTTCATATCAAAGGTTTGACTTCGTGTTTGTTGGGCCCAGCCAACCAAACTTACAGATTTTGTCTGATATAAGACAATTCTGTACAAACTCGTAAGCCTTTCGACATATCGTACAGAGTTCTTTAAAAATTGTTAACGAACTTTCGAGGAATTTTATATTTTGCTTATGCAGAAATGTCTGCAGGATTTCGTTCAGCTTTCAGATAGAAACCTCGGAGGAATATTTCTTATTCATTTGTTAAGAAATATCTGCACGAAAGCTTGCAGACTGCTGATGGATGTTGCCATTATGCATAAACGTTTAAGAGCATATAAATATATCCTTGGATATAAATGTTTTCTTTCTTTCCACCATAGTAGTGGATCCTGTGTTCTCTCCAAATACTCCTCATTCAGGTACTTGTCGAGTTCACGAGTGCAAGCGGCTACATTGTTGTCTGGTCTGACGGTTTTATTAAAGTCCAAATTGTATGCCTTCCATATAGCTGACCCATGTTCGTTTAATGCGGTTGGCTCTTCAATATTTTGAACTCTGACAGTAAAAATCTTGCTTATTAAGACTCTTAGACCGTTTTCACCCACGGCGCTTAAAGCGTGGGTCTAAAATTGTGCTTTCTGCATACAAATAATTTTTTTCCAATCCTCCAAATCGTGCAGATAATCCTCTTTGAGGTTGGCTATCAGATTTTTTACCTTTTCGTTAGAGTGTTGGCATGTGAGAATACAACCTTCCAAAAGATTGCATAATACTGTAACCTTTGACAGAGTAACACTCTTTTCTCCTGATACCTCCATTGTAATCTCATAAAAAGACAATAAAATTGGTATTACAGCACCAAGAATTTCCCAGTCTTCAATAGACAGCACCAGTTCTGGGCGATTTAAAGAGAGTGTTGAAATCACGGCATTTTTAATTTGCAAAATTCTCTGTAACATTTCATATGTATGTGGAATTCCACCTGGTCGGAACATCCTGCTTTAATTTTAGCTCGGGGAGGTTCATTTGTTTTTGTGTGGTTAGTAATTTACTTGACGCCTGAGAACTCTTATGAAAATATTCAACAATTCTTTTCGCTTTATGTATTGTTTCAGCAATTTCTGCAGTTACAGTTTGATCAATCAAGTTCAGACTGTGCGCAAAGCCCACGCCATTCTCCCTGACGGATTGCAGCAACTATGTTAGGGGCGTTGTCACTTACGATTGCGGATACTTTGTTAGTTATTTCAAAGCCAGAAATAAGTTTTTTATAAAAAGTTGGTTTAATTATCGGCCGTGTGCCTATCTTTAAATTCACCGCATGATAACAAATACGACGTTAGTTGTGTATCGGTGTTTATAAAATGAGCGGTTACAGCTACGTAACTAATATTAGCTCTAGACGTCCATCCATCAGTAGTAAGACATACAGCTGTGGCAGACTTGACTTTTATTTTTACGTCTTCTAAAATTTTCATATGGGTACTTAGAAGTTAGCTGTTTGACAACGTCTTTCTAGACGGCAAAGTATATCCCGGACTAGTAGATACTTCTAGAATTAGTTTTTTTAAATCTGGCTCTTCTACAAGTCGAAATGTGTGGTGTCCTTTGGCAATCATCTTTAAAACTAAATTGTCTATATGCTGTTGCTTGCGAATTGGAGGAGGTCTATTGAAAAATTGGGTTATTTGGTGTTGCTGGTTTGTTGTTCGTACTTGAGTACTGGTTGAAGGTTGCTCATCGGAATATTCACCTACATTTATTTCTATAGTTGTAGGCGTCTGCCTTTCGAAATTCAAAGGTGAAAGAGGGTGCTTTGTTTTTAAATGTCGTCTTAAATTGCCGTTACTTCCCCCATAAAAACTTAACAGAGTTTTGCAATATTTGCATTTTGCTTTGTGACCATCATCGTCCTCAAAATGCAACCAAATTTCACTGAACTTTCTTTTCGACATATTTTTTACATATACATATTAATTTTTTCTTTGATTTAAGATATTTCTTTCGAATTTCACCTTGTTTTAACTTTAATATGTAATGCAAAGTTTGTAACGACTTTTTCTGAAGCAACCTGCCACAACCATGCCATATTATGCATATTCTTAACATTTAAGGTCATTTAGTATGTCTGGTAACTCTAATTATAATAGCACAAAAAATAAATACACGCACACGAATGAAAGCATTTGACATAAAACGGAGAATGAAAGATATATAAAACTGAATGAAACCGAAAGATGAAAGAAATTGAGAGAAAATACAGAAATATTTCATTCTTTCACTTAAGTCCCAATATCCACAATGCAAGTCTTATTGATAAACTTATCACATTTTCTTCTTTGAATCAGCTTCGGCGTTTTCACGAGTCAAGTCTTGTTATTTATCTGTTATTCCATTTGTATGAATGTATATGTGCGTTTTGACATTTGTTTTAAAACATATTTCTTATTAAAATGTATTTAAATTCAAATTCGTGTTGAATATTCTAACAATTGTTTAATTAAAAATTAAAAAGTTGTGTAAAATGTACTTTAAATTATAAATTTCTTTTGTTTTGTTAAATAACAAATATTTAAAGAAATTCACACACAAAAAATTACACACGATACGAAATTAACTTTGTACAACGAAATTAAATATGAAAGATAACTGTCAAAATAGACCTGCTGAAAATTACGAATGAGAAAACAAAACGCATATGACGAGTACAGCAAGCTGAGTACTCGTTTCTTTTCTCCTCGTCACTCTCCAACTTGCATTGTGGAAATTGGAACTAAGAGAATCATTCAGTTGAATTAATTTATTCATGAACGACACAAGCCTATTTTATAGTAACGATATACCATGGTACAAGTACACAAGGTAGACTCGTTGGCGCATATGTTTGTCAGCTGTTTACCCCAGTTAAGCCCCAAATGTCAATAAATTTTCATTTTTGTTTACATATTTTCATGTTTGTTTACATTTAAAAATAAAAACTAGGGTTTCTAATTTCCCGGTCTTTTTCTATTCCCGGGAAACGAAACAAAAAAAATCTTATTCCCGGGAATCCCGGGATTTTTTGAATAAAATAATGATTTCATTCAATGAGTTAAAGACAAAAGTTTTTACATTTTTAAAAGAATATGCACATATCGATGCCTTACTTCCTCAACCTCGTAACTTAAAAAATACGGTTTTGACTTTTTCATATCAAACGACTGCTATTTTTGTGTTCTAATACTGCAACAACTTATTATCTCAATACATCAGAGATTCTATTTCTAATCCTTGTTGATATGTATATAACCTGCTACCGAGAAAGTGCTATCGTTCTCTACAGACGTTGGTTTTATAGTAAGAAGCGCATGATACAAAGATTATAAATTTGTTTGCCTGTTACCCGTGACTTAATAATCAAATTCTTTTTTTATTTATTTATTTTTTTTAGAATTTTTAGATGGTTCTGTTATTGGCGATGGTGTATCGTGTACATTTTCATTTTATACTTCAAGAAGGCAATTAAAAATTTTTATTGGAGTAGGTAAAATAGATCGATTTGTAGGTAGTTTTTAGTAAAGATTAAATTTTTATTGCTCGTTTTTGATTTTAACGATGCAAACAAATTAAGATTTCAAAAAATTTAATTCGAAATTCCCGGAAACAATTTCCCGGGAATAATTTGAATTCTCGGGTAAAAATACAAAAACAAATTGCATGTTGTTTTTGTCATGTTGTACTTGTTGTAGCAACGAGTCTACCTTGTGTAAATATACCTTGCGATATACATACTAAAGACCTGCACAGATACATCTGTTTATATCTGTTTCTGTGTGTTTTCTAAAGTGGATGCGTATGGATGAGTGCTCTTGTGTTTCTGATATAAGTTGATATTGATATGATTTGTAAAAGAGTGGATGTAAATTGATACAAAAGCGAAAGAGAGTATCATATCTGTTAATATCTGCTTCGCAAAAGCAGATACTAGTGGATACTGATGGAATACAATAAGTTACTTATTGTACGATGCCGTTATTTTTTCAACGAAAAAGAGCGTGAATGTATTACGAGCGAAAAAAAAAGCCAAACAAAAAATTTTACAAAAACAAAACACACAGGCTGCTTGTACTATGGTCGTACAAATTGCCAAGCAACAACAACACTACTAGTTACGTATGTATTATACCTACGACGAAAATACAAGTGGAAGCACTTGCAATTTTTCTTGATGAGCAGCACGATTAGCCTTTGTGTCTGCTGCGTACATGATTTGTTCTTGTAAAAATGTGTATGCTGCTTTTTTTAAAGCAAACATTTTTGAAAATTTTAGTAACGGTAATATTTTTTTTCTTAAATTCTTTGATGCCTGTGTATGGTTGTTTTTGTTAAAAAGACATGTAGACAAAAATTATTGTAAAAAAAACTTGGGTTTTTTCCAACCAAAACTATTTTTTTCGTTTAAAGCACTTTTCTAAAATATGTAGGTAAACACTTTTGAAAACATTAAAAAAGAAGTATGCTACATTTTATGTGGAAATAACCTACATACATAAATGCAAATGTTACAGTAAGTATAACTGTTGGGTTAGAAAAATTAAAAAACGCACCGAAAAAATAGCAAACAATCAAGAAAAAAACCCTGAAGAAGACACTCAAAGGAGTGCTGAAATATTGATTTAAATAAATTTTATATCAAAAACAAGACCTCAAGCTCGAAAATTTAATAAGTTATACTTTAGGTTTTTTTATTTAATACAACCGTATTATGTAGAAAAAAATAGAAAATTCATATTAACGTTTTGAAATATTTTTATTTTGAAAATAATTGTTTGACGAATAGTTGAATTTGAGCCCTAACCGCGAAAATAACGTAAGCGGCATCATTTTAAATTTTTGTTTTTTTCTCCAGGGACCCTATAAAGGAAACGACAAAAAATCATATAAATATAACCATTAATATTGATGAGTTATGGGTAAAGGTTAAAAATTACAATTATCATTTAATATACCTATATATTTTATTCTGGTTATCGTAACCAATTAAAGTAAAAAATATTTTTTTTGGTTATACCTTCATAAATAACCATTAATTCAACTAAAAAATTTTTTGGTTACAAACAACTATTAAACCAAATAATTAATTTTTTGGTTACAAATAACCATTTTAACAAATAATAAATTAATTTGGTTACAAATAACCATTTTAACAAATAATAAATTAATTTGGTTACAAATAACCATTAAAACAAGTAATTTATTTTTTGGTTACAAATATAAAGTATACATAAGTAAGAAAGTATAGTCGGTTACTATTTGGGACCCTTGGGCAATAATTTTTCCGGCAAAAGCAAAAAAACTGTTTTTAAGTACAGACGGTGATTCTAGCGGTTTAGAATTGCCTCTCAAGTCACGCACAACAGTTGACACATTCACTCCTTCTTCTTAGTCATCGAAATAATAAATGCACGGAAATAATCATACATACATATAAATACATATGCACAGAAAAAAATATCTGAAGAAAATTTTTAACATGTGTCGTTGTTAAAAAAAATTGCTTGTTTTAATGGTTATTTGAAACCAAAAAAATTAATTATTTTTTTGAAATGGTTATTTGTAACCAAAAAATTAATTATTTGGTTTAATAGTTGTTTGTAACCAAAAAAAAAATTGTGGTTGAAGTAATGGTTATTTATGTGTAACAAAAAAAGAAATATTTTTTACTTTAATTGGTTACGATAACCAGTATAAAATATATGTAACGATAATGGTTAAAAATAACCAAATGAAAATAAAAGGAATTTTCCAGTAAACTCAAATAAAATACAATAACCATTATGTTTGGTCCCTGATTTTATCGTGAGCAACAAATTTAATACAAAATTTATATGAATTAGAATAAAAAAAACTCTCACCTATAAAATTTATTTTGGTGCTTACGTTATTTTCGCGGTTAAGGCTCGATTAATAAAAATGTTTCACACGAAATGACAAACTAAGTATACCCAGCTAGTTGTGGCGGAGGGTATACATAACAAAAAGCCAATAAAAAACCAGACATGTCACACACACACACACACTGTGTGCTGTGCTGTGGCAGTACAAATTGCCGAGCAACAACAGCAACACAAGCGAGAATCGTTGTTATCAGGCCATATTTGACGATTTTTAGGCATTTTGGCGATATTTTCCTCTAAATTATCAAAGTGCATATTTTTTGAGAAATACTTACAACACGGTAATTTTTGGTTTGTTTTATATAAATTACACTACGCTAGTTGGAAAAACAGACAAGCTGGGCACCTGGCGTTTTAACCTAATTCGGATACGCTGAATCCAGTGGTGCTCGCCGTTTTTAAGATTGGCTCCTCCATTTTCGAAATAACGGTATATCTCGAAAACCATAGCCAATCTTAAAAGCGGCGAGCACCACTGGATTCAACGTATCCGAATTAGGTTAAAACGCCAGGTGCCCAGCTTGTCTCAAAAAAAGAGTAAATTTCTTGCACAGTGTTATTAATTTTGGGTAACTTGTTACATTACAAAGATACAACTGTTATTAATTCAGCGCTTATATCTACTTAAGGAAAAAATGGTTATATGTATTATATGCAGTATTTGTATTGTATGTCTAACCAAGCAAACACATTTTGAGAAATATACCACTACATATGAAGCCCCTCAAGACACAAGGGGAATCGATCTAAAGAAATCCACCCGTCCGGCTGGCTGTCCGTGTAAACCTTGTAGGCAAAGTTCAAGTCGCAATTTTGAAGATAAATTGCTGAAATTCGGTACTAGGTTCTTATTGTCCTAAGAATTAAGCCTACGATAAATGGTAATAACATTGACCTGAATCTTAACTTTATAATATAATTTGTTTTCCTGGGTCCATGATTGCCCATTGGTCCCAATTAAGGTACACTCTTGAAAAGTTGTCTAAATGATGTGGTGTGGAGTATCATAGGGTCGGGATTGAAGAACTTTACTTTCTTATTTGTTTAAATTGGATATTTGTACCCAAAAAATAAAAAAATTTAACCAGGAAAAAATATATTTTTTCCAATAGATATTTGTAACAAATTTGGTTATCATTAACCAAAAAAAATAAATTTTACTTTCATTGGTTACTACCAACAAAATAAAATATATATAACGATAATGGTTACATATTCCCAATTGAAAATAAAGGAATATTTCTCGTAACCTTTACAAAAAATAATAATATGCAGTAAATATTTTCAGTCCCTGAGTTATTTTTTAATTTAAAAACAAACAAGTCCATATAAAACAGTCATTTTTCAACGTAAAAATAAAAGGTAAAATTTAACTCTTAAAAAGAGAGTTTTATTAAGCCGTCATAAATAAAAACTCAGTTGAGGAATAAAATATCGAATAAAACTGTTAAAACGAGAATTTTATTCAGCCGTCAAAAAATAAAACTCATTTCAGGAGTTCGATTTAAACCAGCATTTTATTCAACTAATTTTTTGTACATTAACTACCAAAGCTTGTCGCTGGTCAGATCACTACGATTTTAACGTAAAAATAAAAAAAAAAGAAGAAAAACATAATGAGTATTTTAAACGTAAAAATTAAAATCCTTAAAAGAGTTGTATTTGTTGATGGTGTGAGTTCTATTTTAGGGCGAATATGTTATGATTGCGAAAAAAAACTCTCCTTTTAAGAGTTCATCCAAACTTTTATTTTTCGTTGAAAAATGATTTTTAACTGTGGAGTTGATATTTTTTTTCTAGATCACCATAGGTTCTTAAAGAGAACTTTAGAACAAACCTATGGGTTGACTCCGTTTTTAAGCTAACATTTTATGGATAACTCTTATTTACGGTCCTTGCGATTTTTTAATTAACTAAAATTTATTTCTAAAAAGTTTATTTTTTTTAAAGCATTAGGTAATGGTTAATTGTTTTGCTTTTTTATTTTTGTCAATGTTTTATTGTGTTTAAAATCGTAATAGTAATTTGCCGATTTTTTTATTTAATTTAATTTCTGATTTGTTTTTGAAAATATGCCGATTTCTTACCAAAACCATCTGGCACCCCTGGTTGAGATCGTATACAAGTTTTTATAAACTTTCTTATTTTCATCAACTCGCCAACAATATTTTAAAATACAACAGAACACCACAGATATTGTAGAAATACTCATGGTGACAACAGATATTTGGAAGAAAAAAAAATGTTATGTCATACTCAATACAAAACCATAAGCAACTGTTTTTGTTTTTAAGATATGGTGAGTGGACAAAAGCAAAACCATACAATATCAGTTACACTCATTCTCTCATTTATATCAGTTGTAACAGATAAATATCTGGTGTATCTGTTTCAACAATACTTACTGATACACTCGTGCAGGTCTTTAATACATACATATAATATATTGTCAAAATTACATTAGGGCTGCATCAAAAGCACTTGTTTTGATAAATTTTACACATTATTTTTGATTTTATACATACCACTAATAATATAAAGAATACAACTGAATACACGAATGCAAGCGATCCAATTACAAATTTGGCTTTTCCTGGTCCTGGGCGTATCATCGGTAGGGCTCCAATTATACATATAAACCATTTTATGGGTGATATATTTCTATAAAATATGCTCTGAAAAAATTGGATTAATTAATAAGATAAAAATTAAATTCTTTATAGAAAATTGTTTAGCTTTAAGAACAGGGCGGCACCTAAACGTCAAGTTTTTTCTGCATTTCATTTGGCATTTCTCAAAATCAAACTAATTCAATTTGAACCATGGAAAGATACGCAATCGAGCAACACGTTAAAGTTATTTAGGTTTATCATGATAATAGGCGTTCAAATCAAAATGCATATCGTGCACTTTGTGATTTTTCCGGTCAATTTAATCACCCAAATGTGCGTTCAATCAGAAAATTGTACAAAACTTTGAGCAAACCAGGTCTGTAGGAGAAGTGAAAACACCAGTGTATGCTCGTACAGCTCGTACTGCAGAAAATATTGCTGCTGTGGGCGATAGTGTGGCTGAAGAGCCGTCCACCTCAACTCGTCGTCGTGCGCAACAATTGCACTTCTCACGCTAGTCGTTGATGAACATTATGCATAAAGACTTGAATTAACACGCTTACAAGGCGCAATAGACTCAAGCAGTGATGTCAGATGAAATTTAAATAGTTCCCTACGTTTGCATAAAAAAATCCCCACATTTCCCTACAACAGCAATATGTTTCCCCTACAATTTTCCCTACCTTATATTAGGTACATATTAGTAAAACTCAAATATTATTACTAATTCAATATAGTAAATTTTAATTACTATAATCAAAAAACAATAACATACATCAAATAAATTTCAATTAGTTTGAGCAAAAAACAAAAAATAAAATAAAAATCTACATATGTGATGCGCAAAATAGAAAGGGACCTAAGGGTAAACCCCGGTTTTTTTTGGGGCATAAGATCTGTCTCATTCAATGCTCAGATGTTGTCCACATCAAAAAAAAATTGATTTTTTTTACCCTTAGGTCCCTTTCTCTTTCTGCGCTGTCACATATGTTGGTATGTGTACGTATAAAAAATCAGTTGTAAAGCACTTACGATATCATATTCTTAAAATGACTTTCTGTACAACGGAAGCTTGTACAATTTAACATTTTTGATTGTAAGTATGATCTAAGAATACATATGGAATTTTAAGCCTCGTGACTCAGTTTTTGAAGTTCTCGGACTTTAATATTTATAACCAAAATGGTTCCAAATCCATCTTTGAAAGAGAATTAATTTCTTCTTCTGAAAAACTATATTCCAGGGTTAGCCATTCTTAAGTAAGAAGATTAGCATCAACATTAAACTTTTCACAACATTTTGAATATTTAAATTTTTTTTTTTACTACTACTTAAAAAATTTAGTCATTCTTCTGTGATACCACAGAGGTTTTCTTATAAGTCAGTTAGATTATATTTTAATTTACATGCAAGGGAAAAATTCCCTACATTTTTACGAAAATAATATATCTTTCTTTTTTCCCTACAGTCTGATTTTTGGAGAAAAATTCCCTACAAGTAGGGAATTTTCCCTACATCTGACATCACTGGACTCAAGAACTAAAGCCTCTTGACCATTCCAAACGTCGTCAATAGTCAGAATGGTGGCAAGAAATGGCAATAGTGGATGATAAATTTTCGAAGAAACTCATCTTCAGTGACGAGGCACTTTTTCACCTCAGTGGATTCATCAATTGCCGCATTTGGGCGAATGATAATCCAAGGATGATTGTAGAAAAACCAATGCACAAACAAAAAGTGACTGTTTGGTGCTGTTAATGGGCTGGCGGTATCATCAGGCCGTATTTATTTCCAAAATGAGGCCGGTCAGGCAGTAACTGTGAATGGTGTTCGCTATCGTGGGATAATAACGAACTTTTTATGGCCCGAATTAGAAGATGTGGATGATATGTGGTTTCAACAGGACTGTACCACTTGTCACACAGCTGACGAAACAATGGCTCTATGCGCGACAAATTCTATGGCCCTGTTATATCACGTGTTGGCAATGTCAATTGGTTACCACGATCATGTGTGATTTGACATCGTTGGAATTCTTTCTTTGGGGTTATTTAAAAGAAAAGGTGTACGTCGATAAGCCAGCAACAATTCAAGAGCTAAAGAATTAGATAATTCGGCACATTAACGGCGTAGAACCTCAATTATGCCTCAGCGTCATCAAAAATTGGGACCATCGGATGGAGGTGTGCCGCCGAAGTCGCGGCGGCAATTTTGCCGATGTTTTGTTCCATACATAAATGAACCATACCAATATTATCATAATAATAATAAATTGGAATAATTTCCTAAATAATTTGTGTTTTATTCGAAATCAACATCGGCCCTAAAAACTTAACCATCCTTTATATGTGCATAAGTAAATATGTTCTAACTTATAAGATCCTGTGTATCTACACTCCATAATTTATTTTCACCAAAATTTCTTGATTATTTTCCATACTTCAAATGAATAATATCGTAGAGCCACTTGTCGCTGTCACACGCACATAGCATAGATAAGTGACACGAGACGGAATATATGGGTTTTTAAGTTTGCATGTAAGTATTGATTTGTAAGTTTTGCTAGTAAGAAAGAGTGAAATAACCACTCAATATATATGTATTTACATGTACACGACATTTTTTTTATATCTGACTTGTCAACTTTTCAGGTGACATGTTATCGTGCAATTGCTGTTTAACAAATTTTTTTTAATATTCGATCAAAAACGTACAAATTACATGCCCCTCATGGTCATAGTTTGAAAACAATACAAAGCTACTGTGGGCAAATAAATAAAGATCTTTATATTTTTTAAATCTATTAAATAGTTTCGGAGGGGTTGAAATTGCCCCCTATCTTCCTCTTAGTCATTTTTTTTAAATACATAGCTTATATATCTATATAAATATGGATCTATCGATGTTTTTAATTTCATTAAGATCTGTTGGATAGTTTTGGAGAGGCATAAATTGGTCCCTATCTTCCCTCGTTATCCTATTTTTTTAAAATCTGTCAGATAGCTTCGGAGAGCAGAAATTGGCCCTTCCCACCCTTGTGGTCCTATTTTTTATAAAAATGTATAGCTTATGTGTAGTTTTACATAGGTACTGCTGATGTAACGGACAAATTTATTTTATGTATCATAGAGAATATGTAGAAAGTCCCACACCTGTCTAGTGATCAAAACACATTTTTGTTAAAAACAATATTTTTTCAGTTTTACACAGAAGTGCCAAAAAATACTGAAGGTATTTTTTTAAACATATTTTATATGTATGGCAGATAACCAAAACACATTCATGGGTATTGAATAACATCTGCATAATAATAATGTATTTTTCTTTACTGGATGGGGTTGCGTGAAGATATTGCCGTGCATAAGTATAAGTACTAACCATACTTTTTGCAACGCACAACCACCCAGCGGTAAAACTCAGAAGACCTTCTTACTTCAGGCCTTGTAAAAGGAATGTCTCATAGAAGGCCTCGGCTCTTTGGTGTAAAAGATAAGATACACCTTCCACACTCGCTTCTATGAGAAGGGAGTAAAGAAGGAGTAACACTTTTTGTATTGTTTTTATTTTTGCACAAGCAAAAGCAAAACAGTTATTTTTTTGATCCCGTTGCCATTCTTATGTACCTGCTAAAGAAGCAAGAGCGGAAGGCCTTCTCCGCAATGACAACGTGTGTATATCCAATACCTCAGTAGGCTAGCTGGTAGAGAGCTAGTCTATCAGCGCCGGGGTTGCGGGTTCGATCCCCGCCAGAGACTCTGGTTTATTTCCTGCAGACAAGCGAAGAGCTTCGCAGGAATAGATTAGGAAAATTAAAAAAAAAGGAGTACAGAGGCCTTCTAGAAGGCATCCGTACTCCTTCTTTTTCCAGCTGGGCATAGCTGTTCTTATTATTTGAGTTATAAATATGTTTATACACAATAGCGAAAAGCGTGGGTAAATAACTCTATACTTCTCTACCCGTTTCCCATCGCAAATAATTGATCGTGTAATTTATATTTGTCCTGCAGTTAAAAATTTTTTAGTAAAGGGGAAAAAGCATAATTGGAAAGAGCTATGGGAATTTGTATCTTTAGAAAGATTCGATTTTGAATTGTTAATAGAAGGATATATAGCAGAAGGACTATCATACTCTTACTTGTTTTCAATTCATAACATAATGCATCGGCATTAGAAAACAATTTTGAATATACAAAGTATAATGAAAACTGGCCTAAATCAGAGGATTAGTGAATTTCTATGGTAGAAAAGCTGTATTTGATTTTTTTTAAATGTAATACTTGCTTTTGTTAATAAAAAAAACAACTTAATTGAATTTCAATTGCTTTACATGCAATTTTTTTTATAGATATTTGATCAAATAATGTAAAATATTTAAAAATGTACCAAATTCGTTGAAGTTAAAAACAAATGAATTACAAGTATCCCCCCGTTTCACATGCAAGTGCAAGTTCGAAAAACTCAATACACTCACACTTTTTTACTAACATTCACACAATTTTTGGACATTCAGCCAATCGGCTGTTTCGTTGAAAATACGTATACACTGCTTGCAAGAAATTACTTGCATATGGAAACGTAGGACAAGAATGCTTTATTCTCCTATGCCAATTGTATATACCTTTAGCCATCGTGCAATGAAAGGATATAAAAAAATCTATTTTATACCACGTCCACTTCTTTGTCTCTTGCCGTTCTTCAGATACACAGAAAACACCGACACAAAGGGTTTATGGGTAAAATTAGAGACTCTTGTATTTTTTTGTTGTTTTGCTGATATCTCAACCTAGTGCCCATCATATCTCGTCTCCAGAAAGCCCATTCCAACATAACCACCGACAGCCAGGCACACGGTGAGACGGAGATATCATTTAATCAATTTCGCTTATCATTCACTGAGCCAATTTAGACTAGACTAATTGTTCTAGCAGAAAACGACAGTTTGTCGGCGAAAGAGGTGAAGAGAGTCGTTTTTGGTTGGCATAATTTTTAATCCAGCTTTAACCCCGCATTAAGGCGACCGTATACGACATGTATTTGTCATCTGACATGTCAAATTTCCCACTGCAAAATACATACATGTCGTGTGTTACCTTTTTAACTTTGCTTCTGTAAAAGTCAGACGCAAAGTCATCTGACAAAATTTCAATTAGAGCGTGCTCTATTTTCTTCTGACAAACCATGGTGATATAAACAGGTGGCAGCACTACGCCAGATGACGATTTTTTGCTCTTGCATTGTTTGTCTAAGTTTATGTCAAAGTTTTGTTTATGTTTACAAAAAGTTCACGTTTTGTGCTGTGATTACTGTATTTTATTAAAGTTTTTGATAATATTAAATTAAAATAAATAAGATATTGACCATTATTAAATAAAAATTGGCTAAAAATGTATTTTTTTCACCACGTTCAGCGGCACGCTTTGATTTTTGTTAAAAGTATTTTTTGACGTAAACGGTGATGTAATTTCCAATTTTGTTGTAATGTTGTATTTGTTGTCGTAACGATGCCACCTGCTTATTCCACCATGTGAAAAACCATCTGACATCAGAAATCTATGCCGGGAAGAAACCGGCAGCGGAGTCCACTATTGACGGAATCATTAGCCGGCTGAAGTTATTTGTTACAATACCGAGATATGTTTGATCATCTTACCATTGAATAGAATTTATGTGAATATATATACATATATAAAAACCGTTTTATTATAAAATCCTAAATTGGTATCTTTGAATTAAAAGAACAAAATGCTAAGATGGCTAAACTATTTTACGGCGCAAATATAAAATTTCATGGCGGCAGCAAGCTGTTTTAAAACCTTATGTAAAACAGCGATTTTGACAGACATGCACAATTGCATGCGACTTGAAAATTTGACATGTCAGATGACAAAAACATGTCGTCTATATGCACCTTTAGCAGAACAAAACCAATACATACACACTTATGAAAAAACAGGTTCAGTGTTTTCCCCAGCGGTAAAACTTAGAAGACCTTCTTACTTCAGGCCTTTTTGAAGCCCTGATTAAAAATTTTTTTGATTTAATTACTATTCTTATGTAACTGCTAAAGAATGCCTCATAGAAGGCCTCGGCTCTTTGGTATAAAAGATAAGATACACCTTCCCCACTCGCTTCTATGAGAAGCGATAAAAGAAGGAGTAACATATTTTGTTTTGTTTTTCTTTGCACACGCAAAAGCAAAATAGTTCAGATTCCTTTACAAAAACAAAGTAACATACATAATAAAATAACTTCCAAATGAATACAATAACGTAAATCTTTTTAGTTGATGTTAAAAAGAGAAAGAGTAAAATTTTTTGTTCTGTTTTTTCGCCAAAGCAAAAGCGAAAGAATTCAGATCCCGTTATAAAAATAAAGTTACATACATATTAAAATACCAAGTGAAAACAATAATGTAAATCTTTTTAGTTGTGTTTTGTTCATTGAAGAAGAAGGTTCTGTGTAGGGATGGACACTGTAAAAAAACATCGATGTTTTTTTTTCGATGAGATGCGAATGAAAATGGTCAGCCAATTTCCATTAGAACCGATGCACTTTTACAAGGATGGTCCGAAAGGCCTTTTAAGAGCCATTAATTAAAAGGCCTTTTAACATACCTTTCTTAAAAACCCTTTAAGATAACCTTTATTCTAAAGCCTTTTAACAGTCCTTCTCTGGAAAGCCTTCTAAGAGCCATATATTTGAATGCCTTTAAGAAGCTCTGGCGAAAGAAAGGAAAGCGGAAGGCCTTCTCCGCAATGACAACGCGTGTAAAAAAGATATGAGTATGGAATGGAGCACGAAGGCCTTGTACATCCAAAAGAAGGGGTACAGAGGCCTTCTAGAAGGCCTTCGTACTCCTTCTTTTTCCCGCTGGGTTCTTTTTATAAAAAATACCAACACATACAAAGCTGCGTGTACGTATACAATTTTATGCCAGAATAATTATTAATTATAATTAATCCAGTGTAGTTTGGAAAGAACAAAAGTTAATCCGACTAAAAATTAGTCTAGTCTAAATTGGCTCACTCACAATATTCTGTACGTAAAATTAACTGAATTTTTAATACATATAAAATAAATGAAAATTCAGTTAAAAACCAGTCTACTTTTTGTTCATTTATTTTTAACGAAAAGTTCTTTTACTGTCAAAAATTCAACCCCATGTTCCGTTAAAACTGTCTGCTTGTTTTTCTAATGAGAGAGAGAACATTATTGTTTACTTACCCTGTTACACAGGCTTGTTTTACTTTTGTTGAACTGACCTCGTTTGTTTACAGAAGAACATACAATCGTAAGATACCAGCAGCATGACCGATATGGTATCGCAATTATCTTATTTTAAAAATTTGATGTATTTAACTTAATCATTTTAACAAATAGAAAAAGGGAATTTGTTACACAAAACAAGCACATCGTTTTTAAAGAAAAGTAAAAATATATTTTTTGGTAGTTAATTTATATTAAATAACTGAGAATTTATTTGTTTTTACGGAACATGGCTTTGAATTTTTGACAGTAAAAATTAAATTAACTGTTCATTACTTTTAATTATATTTTCATTTAATTTTACATAAAGATGAAGTTAACTTAATTAACTGCAACTGAAAATCCATATTAATATGCACTTAGTTTTTTGAATCAGTTAAAAATAAATTTGCTTGGAATTTTAAAAGTTTATTTATTTAAAAATGATTGAACAGTATACTTCTTAAATAAACTACAGTCCGTAACTGTTATAATATTGTAAGTGTAAGAAATATATACGTTACTTTGTAGGGTCAATATTTTAGAAATTACAAATGGGAAAGGTATAACAAGTAAAGATTGTCGAATCTTATTTTCTCTACGCCATAGTATTAAAAAGCCAATTGTTCCCTAGCTCATATGGTCCGATTTGGCACATATTTAATACTATTTGTAAATATGAAATATATGATCCAAATTAAGTCCTCCTATCTCATATGGTGTGGACGTTACTAAACAAGGGGTGGTTGTATTATTTTTCGTGGATGAACACACCATGTGGTTGAGATACACCGTAAGCTAAGTAGCAAGACAGATGATATTCATGTATATCAAATCACAGTTGTACCAAAATCATGAATAATGCAAGAAAAAAGTAGTAGCTTGGTTCAAAACATCCCGAAGAAAACGATTTGTGAAGAAGCTTCTCTTGAATTTCCTTCTGATCACACACCCACTATAGGTACTATAATGAAACCTAATAAAACTGCTTATTTTTTACAGCTGCCTCGCGGATAAATTGGCTAAAATAAAAAAATATATCAGCACCCCCTGCACGGAAAATATATATTGCTACGTACAGCAAAAGATATAGACCTCTCTATTGCGAATATTAATAGAAATCTCAAGAAAGCTGTTGAACATTCTTCTATAGCGACTCTTGGTTGAAATTCGAAGAGAATGGCAACCCCACAGATCCTCTCAGCTTAAAAATCTACTGAAAGAATGAACAAAAAAATTACTGCAGTCCCAGAAAACAGCATCCTTAAAGAAACTCCAAACATCAAAAAATCCTGAAAGACCGGAAATTTCTGGACACCCCTTGTAAACTTTTAATGGAAGTTGGGCCAAAAATTATGTTAAAAAAGGAAAACTGTTTGGTGACACTTAAAAAATGTATTCACTCATATTTACCAAACGATACACCACCTGTCATTAGCGGAACAGCTATAGCCCTAAAACTTAAGATAAGGGAAATTCAAAAGGCTATTGCTAATTAAAACCCCAAGATAAGATAAGTAACAAAATGCTTATCGAGCTACCCAGCATAGCAATAAAAATAATACTTTTAATTTTTATTGCAATTTTACGAACAGAATACTTCCCTTCAGGGAGAAAGGTCCCTCTAGCTACATATTAAAGCTATTTGAGAAGCTTTTTGTTTCTAAATAAATCCCGATATTCATCGAAAATGAATCATCAATTTGGTTTTAGAAAGAAACAGCACAATGAAACAAATACACAGACTGTTTAACGTAATTAGAAAAACCTTTGAAGAAAAAAAAATTTTGTTCTGCATTCTTAATTGACGTTTCTCAAGCTTTCGATAAAGTCTGGCATGAAGGCTAAATACATGAATTGAAGTTATATTTACCCGTCAAAAGTCGGTCAAAAGTTTATTATAAAAGAAGTCGATACTGTAGTCCCACAGGAAAGTAATTTTGGGTCTATATTGCATTTGATATATATTTCAGACATAACAACCAACATCTACATCCACACATCATCTGCGAAGCTTCTATCTAGATATCTACAGGACCATACACAGAAAAAATTATTTTTTGAATTCAAACAAAAAATTTGTAGAATCAAAACATTTTTTGCCTGAAATCGGTCCTACGAACATTTTGCTGAATCAAACAAAAATTTTTGCGCATGCAATGACGCGCACCCAAGCTATCACTGAAGGAGAAGATGAAGGCTGGCTTTGAGACACATTTTTTGTTGGAATAATTTTTGGACGAAGTCTTGTTTATACACACAATGTTTTTCTTCAGCACTGTTCACTGTTGCTGTATCCTTTCCTTGGCTAAAGAAGAAGAAATGTAACCAAAAACGGCAGCAGACCGACTCGATATGTTTTCGTCATCGTCCAAATTTTGTATTTGATGTATTTAACTAGACAGTTTTAAAAAATTGAATACGGGATTATGTTTTTCATCCTTTTTTATCAACTTTGAAACTAACCAAAAATTTATTTTGTTTCTTGTAATGTTGTTGTTGTTTCTGTTGTTTAAAAAGAGTTAAACGTTTTTTACGTGGTATTGTTTTTTTTTAATTCAAACCTCGTCACGCTATTTTATCATCTTTCTTATTGTTGTACTTTTTTAAAGCGTTTTGTGTTGTTGTTATTATATTTCACATAAAGAAGTGTCGCTTACCTAGCGTTTCCACATGCAAGTACAAGTTCGAAAAACTCAATACACTCACACTTTTTTCACTACCATTCACACAATTTGTGTACTTTCAGCCAATCGGCTGTTTTCTCGATTTTTCGTTGATAATACGTATACACTACTTGCAAGTAATTACTTGCATGTGGAAACGCCGGGTTACATTTAAATAAAAAAATGAAAGAAAAAAAACGACAACATTAAAGAGCGTTAAATATTTCATACAAAATTATGAAAACTTAAAACCAAAAACGCGTATATTATATTTTTGAATAGTTGTCAACATTTTTCTTGGTTAAAATAAAAATCAAACAAAAATATTAATTAAATCAGTAAAAAACTTGTAGATATTAAAAAAAATTTCAAACAAGCGTTTGTTTGAAAATAATTCGGCAATAATTTTTTCTGTGTACATTTATATCAATTGGAATAGTGGTTAAAACAATGGAAAATAAAGGTCAGTGTACATGCATACATATAACATTTGCTTTGCGTAGAGAGTCATGTCCCCTTATAAAATCAATAACCAAATAATACTACAACATTCCAATGTAAATTATCTCGTTATACATTAAAATCGACGTTTAACGTTAAAATTCCACTTAGATGCAAAGTTAACTCAAATTAAACTAAATTAAAAGAAATCCGACCCTTAATCTTAATGCCAATATGTATGGTGTTATGTATCCACTAATTTTTTTGAAATACGCTTAAATTAAGAAGAAGGGATCAACAAGAGATCCCAATTTTATATGAAAAAAAACGAATTATAAACGCCATATGAAAAAAGCGATTTTCACAATTTTATATGAAAAAACTGGTGTAGGTTCGGTATGAACAAAAAAAAGGTATTTCGCTTAGTTCTTCGCGTTTCTCCTTAAATGTTCTCTTATGAAAACAAATTAAAAGTAAAAGAAGGCAGTGAAATTTAGTTATTCGAGTTTCTACTAAAATTTACTCATGAAAAGTAAAAACTGTTCACTGAAAAGGAGGCAATATATTAAAAACTTAGATTTTCCTAAACATTTAAACCTAGTACTTTTTCTAAAATATTATTTTATAAAGTAAACTCACAGTTTATTTCTTTAATAAATACATGATATGTGCTAAAAAAAAATATGTCTATATGTATCTTACAGTGCAACAAAATTCGGATCTTCGCCGCCAGGTTCAATACTTTCAACGCGAAGTGAAACAAGACTCCTAGTAGAGCAAATCTGCTAAAGGGTTTTGACAAGTCAGCTCAGGTTTTCGAAATTTCGTCCCTTGAAGTTTTTGAATTTTTTGGAAAGGCGTTTAGAACAGTGTTACCGTTGTGATACTAAAGTATCAATGTTACTCTTTTTCGACGGTCTTGATACCTTTTATGCCCTTTTTTTAAATTATCCTTTGTATCATTTTCACCTATTTTGTGCCACTTTTTGACCCTTTTTGGAAATAGCACTCACATTTTTTTCAACACTGCTGAACGTTACTGCGAAACAAATATTTTCGAAATAAGTGAAGATGGAGGAATGGACTTCAAGTGAAGATTTAATACCAAAATATTGAACGCATATTCCTGAAAAGTAGTAAGTATTCGTAAAACGTTTGTGTTAAAAGATTTTGTACGGCTCCTAATTCTAATGGTATGATCTTATTTTCATGGCGTATAACTTTGATCTGTCGACAGCTAGCCAGTTAATTACTTTTCGTGATTTTAAAAATACTGATTTTGCAACACTGGAATATGAGTTTGTTAACGTTGACTGGAGTTGTTTGTACTATTCCTCTCTGCGGATGATCAGCTTTCTTTTCTAGAGTACAATCTACGTAACATATTTAATCTCACAGTCCCTTTGATAACTAAAACCGTCAGTCAGAAGAAAAAACCGTGGTTTTCCTCCAACATCAAAGAAGCAATTTTCCATAGAAATTTATTGTATTCTCAATGGAAACGGTTTAAAACAACACACCTATTGAATGAATACCGTATTGCAAGAAAAGAGACCAACAAGATGATAAAGAAGTCAAATCCAATTTCTATGCTAATAAGTTCTCGTGTGCTCTGGGGTCCAAAAAGACATGGCAAACTATCCGTGAAATTGGTATTGGCAAAGCAACCACTCAGGAATCATGTACCATTGATGCCGATATTATAAATAAAACTTTTTTGAACATCCCTATGATTAAAGCTGATCGAAACTACTACAGCAATAATAATTTGTCTGATGATGTTCCTGAGAAAAACAAATTCTATTTTAGAAGTGTTGACCAATGTGAAGTATGGTTAAGTTGCTTATCCATAAAATCTAATGCTGTAGGAGCTGATGGAATCCATCCAAAATTTATAAAACTTCTTCTCCCACAATTAATCCCGTTCATCACTTTTTTTTTAACAAAATCATCACTACAAGTCATTTTCCTACTAAATGGAAAAACTCAAAAATTGTACCAGTACCTAAATCAAGTTCTGAGTACAGACCAATTGCTATTTTACCATTCCTTTCTAATGTTTTTGAGAGGCTAATGCATAACCAAATAACTCTTTACTTAAATAACAACAACTATAAAACATAGCTGCATAACTGCCCTGGTAGACGTTTTTAGTCTTGCTGGATCATTCTAAGGCGTTTGATACTGTTGACCACGGCATATTGTGCCTTAAACTGGAAAGAATGTTTAATTTTTCGTCACCTGCAATTTGCCTTTTGTCAAAATATCTCAGTAATAGATATCAGTATGTTCAAACTACGTCCAAGACATCTGAATCTCTACCCGTTACAAGAGGTGTTCCACAGGGATCAATATTAGGCCCACTACTGTTTGCGATGTACTCAAACGATCTCCCTAATGTACTCACGCACTGTGGGATAAGAATGTATGCAGATGACGTTCAACTCTACATCAGTTGTAATGAAGCCTCGCTAAATCAGTGTGTCAGTAATTTGAATAATGAACTACATAGAATTTATTTGTGGACAATGGCAAACGGTCTTGGAATTAACCCCCAAAAATCTAAATGTATTGTTATACGTAAACGTCTGGCAAAAATTAACTTAAACTTTATGCCCAATATTTCCATTAATAATCAATGCATAGAAATTGTAAATACAGCAAAAAACCTTGGAATTATTTTTAATAACACACTTACATGGTCTGACCATGTCAAATATGCATGTGGTCGAACGTTTTCCATGGTAAGAACACTTTGGCGTACTCAATATTGCACACCAATCAAAATCCGAATATTACTCGCTAAAACGTATTTAATACCAATTTTGTTGTATGGATGTGAACTTTTTGCAAGTTGTGACACAATAAGTGAAAATAAACTTAATGTAACATTTAATAATATTATTCGTTATGTCTATGGATTAAAACGTCGAGCACGAATTTCAACATTTGCAATTAAATTATACGGCATTTGTTTTAAAGATCTGCTAAAAACGCGTATCTTAATTTTTCTGCACAAAATCATCTACATGAAACAGCCTGAACATCTATATGTAAAACTTAATTTCTCAAATATCGAAAGTAGAGGAAAAAGACTTATACCATTTAGACACTATAGCCCTATATCATTGTGGCAATTCTTTATCCATGCCATTTATCTCTGAAACTCAATTCCAAATTGTTCTCAACTTTTATGTAACGCACTAGAGTTCAAAAAGTCAATCATTAATTTGTTTTCCACATCAATTTGATTAATAATAACTAATTTTTGATTTTGATAAAATTAAATTCTTTTTTGATTAATGTTATTAATTTATTTCTTTATTTATATAAATTGTTGATTGTTGTAACTAGTTTTAAGATTTAGCATTACAACTTTTTGCCAATTCTTAGTTCCGTACTGCAATATGAGACTCTTAGTCTTGTGTATGGAACGACAAATAAATAAATAAATAAAAAATAAATATTTATTAAAAATCGTAAAAGCCTTAAAGAATCAGAAAACTTACAGGAAAAAATCGCTTCAATCGCGAACAGGGCTTAAATTCGCGAACGATTGTAAAATTGGAAACAAAATGAAATCGTTAAATAAAGAAAAAGAAAATTTTGGAACATAGAAACTATTAAAAAAATTAGTTATAATGATGAAGAACAAACTTTTTGTCAGGTGTTAAAAACAGGAAAGGGCATTCAAGCCCACCATATGATACCCTACAACACAGTATTTAAAAACACATATTCGATCATGCTTATGTGTCCACATAAATATGGATATATCTATGTTTTAAATTTCATTAAAATCGGTTTGAAAGTTTATGAGAGAAAAATATAGCCCCTACCTCCCCTTGTGTCCTATTTTTAAAAATTGCATAGCTTATGTGTTCATATATGTAAATGTTTCTATCTATGATTTAAATTTCATTAAAATCGGTTTGATAGGACTGACAGGCAGAAATTGCACCCTGTCTCCCCTCATGATCCTAGGCTTGGTCCTTGTGCCAAATTTTATCAAATTAACTCCAAAATTGCGACCTGTACTTTGCGCGCAATGGACAGCCAGCCAGCCGGACGGACATCGTTAGTGATTCTAAGTCGATCGGTATACTTTAAGCTGGGACCCATATTTTAAGGTGTTACAAATGCATAATACCCTTTCCGCTATTGGGTGTGGGTATAATTAAGTTTTTAAAGCACTGCCTACCTGAAATAAATATTTTTTGTTTGTTTATAAAATGGGAAATACTGCTTTTAAAACACTTTGACGTTTTTATTGAAATACCCTTTTTTGACCCCTTTTTCTGGAAAATCCACTTTTTGTGACCCTTTCAAAAATTTCCAACGGTAGCTCTGGGCCCAGATCGTCGCAGTCGTGATCGAATGACTCTAATCGAAGTTTTACTTTTTGAAATCGTCCCATTCGTTATCAAAAAACGTCTATCGAAATTTGAGATAATGTCATTCGATAACGAGTAGTCGATCGAATGCCTTTACTCGAAATGTCATTCGATAGGTTAAGAGCTTTCGTAAAAACATTTAATTGTTTTTCTACAAACAATTTACACACTTTTTGAGAATAGTTATTAGATTTCTTTAACAAATTGCTAAAAATTTAAGTATGTATTGAACTTTTTTCAGCACTAAGAAAAAAAAATAACATTAAGTTTTGAAATTTTTCGCAAATTTTAGTCATGTTTCCGATAGGAGCTATTTTTGTATTGTAAGTTTTTTAATTCCTTGCAGCTTTAACGATTTTAAATATATCGTAGACTTTGCTATTTTCCCCTAATTTAGAAATTTTTACAGAATTTTTTCCATTCCGTATACTTTGAATGATTAAAAATTTTCGCTATTTTTTTAAATTTTTTAATTATTAATTGTTGAAATTTTATTTTAACCGATTTAGCGATTTCAAATAAATTTCACGGTTTGTTTCCAAATTTGCAATTGTTCGCGAATTTTAGCCATGTTCGCGATATCAGCGACTTTTTCTGTAAGTTATCTAATTCATTACAGCTTTAACAATGTTTAATAAATTTCCGAATTTCCGCTAATTTCAAATTTGTTATCGAATTTTTGCCATTCCTTGTACTTTTAGGGATTTTAATCAATTTAATGGCTTGTTTGATATATTATTCGAGAATTTTCGCTATTTTTGCGAATTTCTATAGTTTTCCGAATTTTTTAAAATTTTGCGTTGCTCCGATAAGCCGAAGTCACTATTAATACTGTTGATTGATAAACAAGCATAAAATCTATTACATTTTTTAAACAAATTTCAATTCGAAAACTTTCGAATGCCGCAATCGCATTTTTGATACGAGACGAAGTTTTAATCGATACGAAAGTTCATAAGCGGTAATTTTCGTCTTTTTTCCAACTTGCACACAAAAGTATAATAAAACGGCATTAAAATTCACTTGGGGTCTTCAAAGACCAAAAGTTCGTGTATTATATGGAAAATCCTTAATGAAGGAAAATTGAAAAGTGGCATATGCATATTTTTTATAAAATTAATTATGTCAAAACAGTGTAAAGTATATCTGAGCTAAATGGTATACATATTTGGAATTAGGAGTATAAAAAAAATTGTATGGCATTTTTTTAGATATATTAACCCTATATTTTCATTTTCTGGGTTGTTATTTGTCCTTTTTAAAAAAATACTTAAAGTTTTATAACAAGCTGAAAGAATTTTTTCGTTAAAGATTTCATGTTTCGCAAATCATTAATATTACGTTTTAAAAAATAAGCGCACATGCATGCGCTACTCAATCAGACATACAAAGAAGCAGTAAGGTAAGTGTTCAAATTCTTAGCAAATTAAAAAAATATAAGATTTGAAGAGCTACAACATTCTCTTACTATGAAGCAGGTTTGTAAGGGATGCTCCCTTAAAGAATAACGGTAACGACAAAAAATTCAGTGTGCAAAGCTGATCGTTAAATTCACCAATTTTAATATGCACTGAATTGGGCGCTTTCTATGTTAAAAATGTATTGCTTCAAAGTGGGCTTCGCTGGAAGTTCTGTTTTTTATTGGGATGTATGTATGTACATATGTATATCTTACCGGTATAAATTGTTGGTTTGAAGAATCAATTGTAGATATAGAATTGCGGCTGGTTCTTTTTTCTTTACTGTAATTTTCAAATCCACTATCTAAGCGATCTAATAAACCATTAGAGTATTTCCGCACAGTTAAATTGTTTGCGACTGGTTTAACATTTAAAAAAATAGTGTCCTGTTTCTTTTTTCTCGTATAATTATTCCACATTTTGATTGAAACGTTATAGTTTTTACTTTTTTGTTAAAACTTCAAAAATTTACCGCTTTATGCCGTGTCCCACCGTTTAGCAACCGTTGTTAGCGAATGTTCATTTATATTCAACATTAAACTGGACAAAAAGAACTTCGTATCTTTTAAATTCATGAATTATATACGATATTGTCCAAGAGTCGGAATTTATTAACTCATTTTATTTGTTTGATTATAAATTCATGAACCGAGTTGTGAAGTAGGGGTTTTCTTTTATTTCAAAGAATTATTGTACCTTTTTCATTAGGTAAAATAAAACTGCATCGATTACTTTGGAAATGTTCATGTATTGTACTTTCATAACTTTTCTATGAATTTGCCTATTTTTGTATTTGTTGTTTGTTAACAATAGTTTTTTAAAAAACAATTTTTTAATAACCCGATTATTGTAAACAGTACTGCACTTCGTATTGAACTTCGTCTACAAACAGCTTAATTGATTTTATTACAACCCAATAGAAGCAATGTTGCCAGTGGAAGAATAAAAAAAGTTACGTATTTCTTCCAAAAAAGTTACGGTTTTCGTCAAAAGTTACATTTTAAAATAAATAGTTAATTTATGTGATAAACATAAGACAACAAATTTATTTTTTGAACAAAAACGTTATTTAGAATACATACATATATTTAATTTATTGAAGTTAATTATTTATTTTTTAAATATTTACCTATTTTGTTTGATTTCTTCAGGGAAAATTCAAATTTAAAACTTCTTAAATAATAATAAAAGCAATGACAAAATATCGGATAAAATAAAATAAATATTTTTATAAATAAAAAAAAAATAACAGACCTCATTAAGCTTAATAAATAAATATAAATTAAATAAATAAAGTACTTCATTTATATACAGGCGTGTTCTGGAAATCGAAAACGCTAAACACAAGAATTTTCAACATCGGTTTTGAATAAGATTTTTGTAATAAAAGAATTTGATGAAAAATATTTTTCTATTACTTCTTCCAAATTCTTGCGTTTTGCGATTTCGATTTCCTGAACACCCATGATAGTTTAGAACAAAGTATAATGTTTAGAATAAACGTCGGTCGGTATTCAATGTTTTTAAGTTTCAGTTGGCTAAATATTCTCTCTGCACTCGCAATAAAAAATGGAAGTTTAAAAATTAGTGGTATTGCTTTTTAAAAATGTTGAACAATCTTTCCCCAATACTCATGAGCATTTAAATCAAAACTCAGACCCAATGTTTCGAAAACATTGGAAAATCTTTTAAATTAATCATTTAAACCTTTTTGATTGAAGATTTCCCTTTATTTATTTCCCTGATTAACTATTTCAATGATTTAAAAAATTTAAGCCTGTTTTGTTTTATGACTTCAATATAAAATGATGAAAATTTTTTCTTAACATATAAATTTCATCCAGAACTTATTTTAAATCTAAAAGCGACGTTTGAATCAAGACTCCTAGACAAATTTGTTCTATAGGTAATGAACAGGGAAACCATAAACATGCAATTCCTTGATTTTTCTCAAGCGAACAATGAAGACAGAAACAATATATTTATCCGTTTTAGGGCTTTTTATTAATGTTGGCTTCGATTTGTTAGTGCATATTTTTGTATATTTTACCGGTTGCAGCATTTTTAATTGCATAATTAAGTTAGTTAGTTAGTTAACTTTATTGAGACTTCATTTTTTCATAATATGTACAAGGTTTGCAAACATAAGATTTTTAGATAACTTAAAACTATAGAGTATTATTTTAATTACAATTGTATACATTTGAGTATATGCGTCTTGCTTATCGACATTAAGTAGAACTAATCAAATGACAAAATTGATTACAAAAAATGTTTAAATACAAACAGTGCTTGCTCCCGGCCCTTACTTTTGAACGTAGAGTTGTATCTACTATTAATATACTTAAACCTAAACCTTAAAACTATAACTTAAACTAGAAATAAAAAAGAAAACAAAAATAATAAAAAAAAAAAATTAGCCCCTGTGAATGCCGGGAGTAGTGCGTGAATAAAAGTTTGGACCAGGAAAACTACTAATTTGTTCCTGTAAAATCCCAATTATTGAAAGATAATTGGTGTTTGACCAATTAATTCCATGTTCAGTTGATAGAATATCCTGAACTATACTGCCGTCAAAGTATGAGAGCCTCTGCACAAAATTCTTCATTAAATTCAATGCGTAAAAAGAAATTGGAGTAATGTTGGCATTTTCGTAAACAAATTTATTTGAAAATCTTTTGTTTAACGACTTATAATTTTTTTCTATACATTTTCTTAAGATATGCCTTTCAAAAACTTCCATTTTCTTCATTGCTGTTTTTGAGATACTAAACCATATTGGAAAAGCATAGAGAATTATTGATCTTATACTTACTTTGTACAAAAGTAGTTTCGTCTTTATTGGTAAAAACTTACTATTAAAAAGCCTTGCAAATGCCCCTTTTACACGATTGGCCTTGGCCAAATTATAAGAAACGTGATTATTAAATTTTAAAAGTTTATTGAAATTGACTCCAAGGTATTTTATGCTGTCCTTTTTTTTTTTTTTTTCTTTTCATTATTTATTTATTGAATCTTCATATAGTAAATATGAACTCACAATAATTAATCAAATCTTAACCTAATACTTTATTTTATGTCCTGCCAGTGCCAGACAAAAAAATTTTTTCATCACGGGTTCTGTTCACTTATATATGTAGGTGTTTATCGCTCATCTAATTGGACAAGTGCTGCAGTGTCTCTTCTTCTTAAGCGAGTGTGGCCGCTATCATTTAAAATATTTCGAGCTAGTGGGTTCGGATGCAATTCGAGCCTTTTTAAGTATTTTACTGCATATTTCGTTATCACAGTTTTAACTAATGGAACATTGAGATCCTTGTGGATATTTGAATTTTTAACATACCAAGGGGCAGCTGTGATTATTCGAAGAAGTTTATTTTGGCGCCTTTGAATTTTATCGATATTAGAAGCCGAGGCAGTGCCCCATAACTGAATACCATAGCACCAGATAGGCTTTAAGATAGAGTTGTAAAGTAGGAGTTTGCAGTCGAGACTAAGAACAGAGTTTCTTCCAATAAGCCAATGAATTTGTATGGCTTTTAGTTTCATTTGAGTTAATTTTGCCTCTATATGGCTTTTCCACGTCAAACGGCGATCTAAATGTATACCGAGATATTTTACATGTGAATTTTGAGGTATTATTTGATTATTAATTTTAATAGGGGGACATGATTCCCGCCGCAAGGTGAATGTTATATGTACGCATTTTTGCTCATTTACCATTATCCTCCACTGTTTTAGCCATATTTCTAGTTGAAATATATGATCCTGTAAATAACGAGATGCTTCATAACTGTTTTCGTGGACGCTTAGAAAAGCTGTATCGTCTGCAAATGTTGAAGTTTGTGTGTAGTTGCTCGTTGGCATGTCCGAAGTATAAATTAAGTATAATAGAGGCCCCAGAATGCTGCCCTGTGGGACTCCAGCGCCAATTGGCTGAGGTGAACTAAAGAATTTTCCTTCTTTAATAATAAATTGACGACCGACTAAGTAGCTTTCTAGCAGCTTGTGTGTGTTTGCTGGAAAATTTTGCTTCAATTTATGTAATAAGCCTTCATGCCAGACTTTATCAAAAGCTTGAGAAACATCGATGAAGAGAGCGGAACAATATTTTCTTTCTTCAAAGGCTTTTCTTATGGCGTTTACTATACGATGGGTTTGTTCAATTGTGCTGTGTTCTCTTCTAAAGCCGAATTGGTGGTTAGGTATACATCTATTTTCACTTAAAATTGGAGTTAATTTTGACACTAACAGCCTCTCAAACAGCTTTGATATATTAGAAAGTAAGCTTATAGGCCTATATGACTCAACTTTTGTGTGATCCTTTCCTGGTTTAGGTATCATGGTGACTAAGGAAACCTTCCATTTTTGAGGATAGTATTGAAGACGTAAGATAGCATTGAAAATTAGAAGAATAATTTTCTTTGCTGTGCTGGGTAACTCCAAAAGCATTTTGTTGCTGATCTTATCAAAACTAGGGGCTTTTTTGGGGTTTAATTCACAAACAGCCTTTTCGATTTCTCTTATCTCAAATCTTAGGGGAACAGCCGCTCTAGCAGGAACAGGTGGTAACTCGACCGCAGTATCGTGAGATATATTTGGGGTAAATACGTTTTTTAAGTGATTAACAAACAGATTTCCCTTTTCGCTATCATTTCTTGCCCAACTTCCGTTCAAGTTTCTTAATGGTGGCTTAGAGGCGACTGGCCTTTTTAGATTTTTAGCTGCACGCCATAATGAGTAGTCTGATTGCGGAGTTGCATCAAGTTCCTTAAGATATTTTTGCAGAGAAGCTGTTTTTTGAGTCTGTAGTAACTTTCTTAGCCTTTTTGTACAATCTTTTAATAAACTCTTTAGTTGAGGGGATCTGTGCAATTGCCACTCTCTTCGAACTCTTCTTTTTTCAGAAAGGAGACGCTCAACATCTGTGGAATAAATTTTAATATTTTTAGTTTTTTTTGGGGTAATACTGGAATGTTGCACAGCTAGCTTCAGAAAACTGTCAAAATTAAGAATAGCGCGATCTACATATTCCGGTGTACTTAGCAGAATATTTTCTGTGCAATGGGTGCTGAGATATTTTTTATATTTTAGCCAATTGATTTGTGTAGCTGGCGTCGCTAAGTAACCAGTTGGATATACAATTCTATTGGGGTTCATTAAAGTAACAATTGTTGGTGTGTGGTCAGAAGATAATTCTAAGGAAGCTTCAACATAAATCGTTTCTAAGGGAATGTTTTTAACAACGCCAAAATCGATGACATCTGGTATTTTTTGCTGATCAGTAGGCCAATATGTTGGTTGTCCACTCGCTATCACATTCAAATCCATTTTAGAAATAGTATTAAATAGTACACGACCCTTTGGTGTTATAAGTCGGGACCCCCAGAAGGTATGTTTAGCGTTATAATCGCCAGCGGCCAGGAAACAAGGTCCTAATGATTTAAAATAATTATAATATTGGCCTTCAGATATTGAATATCTAGGTGGGGAGTATAACGATGAGATTACTACGTTTCTATTTAATTCTTCAACGCAAATGTTTGTTGCTTGGAGGTAATCTTCACGATGATCACACATTAGGTAGTGTTTGACTCTTGTTTTTATCAAAATGGCAGAACCTCCACAAGCTCTATCTCGAGGGTCCTTGGTATCATATAGTATATAACCATTAATTTTAAACGTATTTCTTGAGGTCAAATGAGTTTCAGAAACCATCATGACATCAATTTGTTTACTTTTAAGAAAATATTCTAATTCATTTTTATGTTGGCGGATGCCGTTTGCGTTCCAAAAACAAATTTTTAAACAGTTCATGGTTTATTAAGTACAGCTTGCAATAACATCGATTGCATTCTAAGAATCTCCTGCATCATATTACCCATTGTGTTTGTAAAATTATTTACTGTTTGCACTAATGTTTCCATGGTTTTTTCTAAGCGACTTAAATTAGAAACTGGAGTTTCGTCATTACTTGGCGAGGCCCCTTGCATTTGCACATGGTTTGATTTTAGGACGTTAGCGTAAGAGGTCCTGTTATTACCAGGCTGGGGGGCTTGAATTGCATTTGTGTTTACTTGGTTTGCAACCTGCATTTGAGGGGTATTTGTTTTCGGTCCAACCGTTTGCTTAACGATATTATATACAGGGCATCCTCTATAATTGGCAGTGTGATTGCCGCCACAGTTGCTACATTTTTTTACGTTGGGGTCGTTTTTAGACTTATCGCAAGAAACTGTACCGTGTAGTTCTCCACATACTACGCAAACAGGGGGTAAGTAGCAGTATGCCTTGGTATGGCCAAATTCTTGGCAGTTTAAGCACTGAACAGGTCCATTTTTTTTGTGCGGCTCCTCAATTGTGATTTTTCTGTATAGAATATATTTTAAACTATAAATGGGATGCGTTTCGTTTTTTTTTAACTTAATGTCGCCGGGCTCTAATTCTACACGAAAAAGTGGTTGAGGATTTTTTTCCCTATTTCTAATATTTACCACATGTTTTATCTTGAAACCTTTTTCTTCCAAGAATGTTTTAATTTCCTCTGGGTCTACGCATGAATCAATTCCTTTAATCACCACCTGCAGACCTTTACTGCTCTTGAGTTGGTATGTATAAAAACTTTTTTTAAGTGCCTCAAATTTGTTCACTATTTTGCGAAAATCATTTTCATTATTTACTTGAATTTTCGTTTCATTAATACTACCTCGCTTTATTGCGGCTACATAAAAAGAGTTTTCACCAATCAACGAAATTAAACTCTTTATTAGATCATTTGAGTTATGCTCCCTAAGATATATCGGGGGAGGCTTGGACGATTTTATTACGTTTGGTGCTTCAGAGGATTCATCCTCCAGAATTGCAAAGCGATTTTGGGAATTTATTTTATCAAAAAATGGCACTTTTGAGGCCGAAGCAACAGCTGAAGATGTAGGGCTGCGACCCCGTTTAAGGACTGTTATATACCTGTCCATACCAACTTGGACTTGAGGCTTTTGACAACTTTTTACAGGGGGGTTTTCCATTGCATTTGTGTTTAAGTGCATGGTATCATTTCCCACTAAATTTGTTTTTGACGTCGCGGCAATACTTTCTGGCCTGGCAACACTTGTCACCAGGTCTAGTTTTAGTTTTTTTAATGAGTCGCTATCCACCGTTTGTGTAAATACCGAGGGTGAGAGGGAACGTGTACGAATAATTGGCTTAGCCGTTAGGTAGTTGATATTGTTTTGTTTTGTTTTATTTATTTCATTATTTTCATTTGCATGAACTGTTACATAGCAATTTCTCTCGTTGAGTTTTATTGTTGTCTCATTGTTTTTGTTCATACAAAATATTGTTTTTGTTTTTCACCGTAACTTTGTGCTTTCAATATTTTTGTTATTTTTTTTTTATTTTGTTCTTTACAAAATTAAAATGTTTTTGCAAGATTATGTATACCTACATACATACATAAGTATGTATGTACATATATTCACTTATATTTTTTATTTATCTTATTAATTTTTCGTTTTTATTAATTGATCACTTTTATGCTAAATAATTTATTTAAAAAATTATTTATGTATTTTGCGTTCATTCGCGGAATGTTTATTTTAAATAAAAAAATAATCAAATTTAATTAATTCAAATAGTATGCGGGTTTAATAATACACGTCTGTATCAAAACAAAGCACAAACTGCTGTCCTTAAATTTAATTTCAGTACCATTTAGAAATAGTTTTAAATATTTGCTCTCCGGAACAACAGTGTATTTACACTTTCCGGAAGCATTTCGTAAACAAATTGCATTACTCTTTGAAGCATTAATTTTTATTCCCCAATGAGAATAAAATTCATCGACATGTTTAAGGTGCGATGAAGCATTTTGGAGCGCAACCAACGGAGACTCGTCATGAGCATAAAGAAGCGAATCGTCGGCATAAAGTATAGCCCTAGAGTTATTATATGCATGAGGAAAATCATTTATTAAAATATTATACAAATGTGGCGCTAATACAGAGCCCTGTGGAACACCGCAAGAGACCTCACCCAGTGATGAACACTCATTATCAATTTGCACGCAAAATCTCCTGCCATCGAAAAAGCTTCGAAAGAGTTTAATTATCGAAGGCTCAAAGCCAATGTTTATCATTTTGTATAATATACCGTCATGATAAGCCTTATCAAAAGCTTTTTCGACGTCAAGAGAGACCGCAATAGTACATTGGCCTTTTCTTAAATTCTGGACTACATCGTTATGAAATTTCAAAAGTGCATGAACGGTGGAACTACCCTTCTTAAACCCAAATTGACCCTGAGGAATATACGCATCATCCAAACTTAAATCCATTTTCTCTCTGATAATTCTTTCAAATAACTTCCCTAGATTCGAGAGTAGTGAAATTGGTCTAAAATTGTTTATGTCAGAATTGCCCTTCTTCTTCGGGATTGGAATAATCTTCGCAACCTTCCATTCTCGTGGGAAATAGCAATTATTCAAACAATTGTTGAATAGAATTGTCAAATACTCAAAAGCCTTAATAGGAAATTTTTTAATCAAGAAGTTCGGTATATTGTCTAGTCCACAAGACTTTTTGTTATTTATTAATTTCGAGGTGTTTAAAAGGGCATCGATACTAATAAGTCTGGAGTCGTTTCCGTTATTCAATGATGTCGTTTCATCACTAAATGGAATACATTCTGCAGCATTAAAAATTGCATTATTTATTGTATCATTTATCTCTGAAATATCTCTATTTGGAGGCGAAGCTCGATAAACAGATATAAAATGATTCTTAAAAGCATTCAATTTATGATCTAACTGATGAATTTTTACACTATTTTCAGAAATCTCCTCTATTAAGGGACGAGTCTTATTTCCAATAATTTTAAAAATACGTTTATAAGCCCATGGACCAGGTTTAATTCCCTCTAGTTTGGCATTAAATAAACCTGTCTGTTCAATTTCAATTTGTTCCTTTATTAAAATTTTTATCAAATCAATTTGCTTAGAAATTAGCAAATACTCAGGATGTTTTCTATTTAAAGTTCTAGTAAATATTCTCTTCAAATCCCTTTGCCAATTGTATTTTATTCTAAGTAACTTCCTAACCTTTTCCGTTACAACATATTTCTGATTTTTACACTCCATTTTTTTGGTATGCACTTCTGCAACAGAATTTATAGACGTACTAAACCCCTCTATAAAATTATCTATCTCATTATTAGATAAGTTCCCATTTTTCGGTGGAAAGTGGTTCAGCAAAGCATCACATACATCCATTTTAAACGAACTCCAGTCTGTGTCTTTATAAGAAACAAAATGGTCAGGAGTTTTGAAAATAAAATTAAAATTCATCAAAGTTATACAAAGACTTAATGGCAGATGATCCGAGAAAGTGGGAAGTGTACATGTTTTGAAGTTTTGATGCAAATTATCAACTATATCATTGCTCACAATAAAATGATCCAAATGAGATGAACCACCAGGGTAAGTGGGATACGAATCACAAATTCTTGTTGCAGAAATGGATTCATTCTCAAGCCAAGTTGAAAGCACTTCTCCATTAAAATTATTGGTAGCATCACCCCAAGAAATGTGCTTAGCATTCAGATCACCACCTAATATAAAACCATCGTAACGGTTTGAAAAGTTTAAAATAGAGGAAAGGCCAACAGCGATATTTTGACGATTAGAGTTACAATTAAAATAAACGGAACCGCAAAGAATTTTCCTTAAACTGCCATTAATCGACACACTAATTTCTATGAATAAATTTGGAAACGAAAGGTTAGGAACATGTGCCCTGGAGAAAGAAATTGATTTCCTAATACATATTCCAACACCTAAATGACTATCATCCCTTAAAAAAATATGTTTATCAAAATTTACATTTGCCCCCGCAGTCAAATGCGTTTCCTGTAAAAAAGCTATCTCAACATTAAATTGATCCAATAACCTATTCAGTTCAATTCTCCTTCCAATATGGACAAGAGAACCAACATTAAATGTCATTAAATTTAAAAAATTACGGACCATAGACATTTTGAATATCTTTAATTAAATTCAAGCACTCTTTCTTGGCCTGATCTCTAGTCATTGTTTTGTAGTTTAACATAAAATTACTAATTTTATCCTCTAAAGTTAGAGGATCCGGAGCACATAAAGTCTTGGCAAGCTTCATAAACTCTTGTACCAAAGCAGGCTTTTCCACCTTAGTCTGAGCTGGAACGTCATTCAAAACATTAAATAAACTAGCATACGATTTGTTCCCAACAATAGCACTAGATGAATTTATAGCCCTAGCAACATTATCCGATGCAGACAGTTTTCTAATCTTAGTTTCCTGATAAGATTTTTTTTTAAATGACACATAGTCCCTATACACAGGACAACCCCTGTAATTTGACGTATGTCCATTTAGATTACAATTTACACAAAATGGCAAAACATTATCTTCCTGAACAAAAGAACAGTCGCCTGGCGCATGCTTCTCACTGCACTTAACACAAGAAAATGGACGACTACAATTTCTTGAATAATGACCCCACTTTTGACACCTCCAACACTGTGGGACTCTAGTATTAGCCTTTGGCCGCTCCCATGAAACAACTTGATTGAGCATATACTTTAAGCCAATTAACTCGCTTGCCTTACGATTAGGTTTAAGGATTACTAAAAACAAACCTGTTTCAATACCCTGTTTCCTAGAATACTCAGTAGAAAATTTAGCAACTGATTCAACAGTATCTGGGACAATTCTATCTATTTCAGACTTAATATCATTAACATCAGATTTGTAATACAGACCTCTACAAACTACTTTCTGTCGCTTATACTCCGTAGGAGTGTATGTATAAGAAGATATTTCCCTTTCCTTTAGTAGCTCCATCATTTCCGAATGTGCAGAAGAATCTTTTAAAAACAATTTACTTCTATATTTTGATTGGTTTTTAATCTTAAATTCAACATTTTTGGAATTAAGTTGGTCAATCAAGGATTTTACATTTACATTTTCCAAAAATATTGGAGGACAATACGAATTCCTGGTCTTTACAGATGCTTGGGAGTTATTTTGTTTTGAATTTGTGTTATCAATTGGCTCTTCAGCCTCTAAAACTAAATCTCCTAAAAGTGAAAATTTGTTCGTGCGGTTTACATTATTAACTAACTTATCTAATTTATTAAAATTACATTTTGACAAATCAATTTTTACGTCACCTTGGTATGTTCTTTTTTTGATCTTGACCATTTTGAAATCATCTTCCAGTGAAGAAATTGAACAGGCTTCATGATCCATAAAGCTTTCAGTTTCTTTTTCAACTTGCAAGTCAGGAATTTGTATATTTTCCAAAATTCGAATGTTCTTATTTCCCATTGACTCTTGCGGATTCTCCTTTAATTGAGTTGACGTTGATGGCTGTGCCATCACTGCATCAAGCAATTGCTTCCCTAGCTGGGAGTTTTTACTAACATCTATTGCTGTTAAACCATCGTTTGCTGTATTACAAACTTGTGCCTTTGCTTGGGGGCCAGAAAGATTTTTATTAAATACCAAAGTTTCCTTCTTTTGCTTTGAAACAGCTCCCTTAGAAATATTAGGAGGACGCCCTCCAGACTGGGAAAGTAGTGGATCACGTTCCATTACGATTTCCTTAAAATCCAATAAATGCTTTAAAATATTTGTATTCACACAAATTTTTTATTTGGAAAAAAAAAATTTTTTTATATTTTAAAATTTTTTTTTTCAGTTTGACAGAAAATTCAAATTTATTTTTTTATATTTTTTAGAGCTTTCTATAAAAACGTCTTCAACGTTTCGCAGTTGACAAGAAACTCTTGCATAATTAAGTTAAAAGAGCTTTTTTGCAGCATTTTTTTAAGTTAATGGAGCATATTTTGAGGCATATTTTGATACATGTTAAATTTTTTTAAATGCCTACAAAAGCTTTAGCAAAAAACCATTTTTTGCAAAATTTTGGATTTTTTGTTTTAAATATCTCTCTGCATACACAACGTGTTGTTTTGCTTCAATTTTGCCATCTTCATTTTATTGTTCTCGAACATTGTAAGCAGGTTGTTGCTGAAGGTAATGTTATTTGAAACTTTCAAATTTTATATTTAAGCAAAAATTAAGGAAACATCAATTTTATCCATACGTTTTTGGCGAAGTGTGTAATACATACATAAAAATCTGGACCAATTTTTTAGTATACCGATCGACTCAGAATCACTTTTTAAAGTGATCTAACGATATCCATCCGTCCATCTGGCTAGTTGTCTGTTGATATTTACTTTGTGCGCAAAGTACAAGTTACGGTCTTGTAGATAATTTGATTAAATTTGGTTAATACATTTTAATTGTAATAAGGACGAAATCTGCGTAACTTCATTCCAAATTAGACTCTTTGTGTCCGTAAACTATCCAGTTATACATATTGATATTTATATTTAATTCGACCCAAAAATATTTTACTGCAAATTAAATTCTTTTATAATCAGTTTACATTTGTCCAAGGCTCCCATCCATAAATAGATTTAACTTCCTTTTAAATGTTAACATTAATAAACAATTTTGTGACCGTCCCTAAAATCTCTTTCAGACAAAAAATCTTATATGGATGTTAATATCTAGATAAACCTTTCCAAATAGGTTAAAATCTCAGAAATTCGCCTTCGTTTAGGATTTACCGATTATAATTTTGGGATTGTTTTATAACTTGGAAATGTTATTCAATTTTTAAATATTTTGTTTTCAAATTAGCAATTTTTGATTTTTTTGGGGCATATTTTTAAAAAAATTTTTTAGGACATATTTTCAAGTGTTTACTGTATAATTAATGCGCATAAAGCGAGTTTTTTAGAGCATATTTCTGGTTTCCCTGGTAATTAGTAATTCAGTATGAAAATTCAAAACAACTTTCAGAGACATACAGCTCCCATCATTTATAATGAGTCTGGTACGTTTTTAAAAATAATACTACAGGGTGGCGCACATTGCTTGAATTCTTTAAAACTATTTTAATTTTTATTCTTTCTTTGTTTTTTTCAGCATTTTGTGAAGAAGAAATTTTTAATGAATGAATCGAACAAAAATAATGACCCCCAAATTTTTGCGAAAAGTTATGGAAAATATGCTAAATAGAGCATGTATGTGTAAAGCCGAAAATTGACATCACTTAAAGGATACCATTTTTCAAAGCTAATTGCAAAAAATTATAGTAATCGCATAAATAAAAAAGTTATAAACTATTTAAACCATATACATAGATCATTCTGCGCCACCCTGTACTTTTTGTTCATGTACCAAAAGTTACAAGAATTTGAAATATTATAGATGTTAAGTCGGACCTTCAAAATTTCCGAAAAAATTTAACTAAACGGTATCACTGGTATGGAAGTGTAAAGAATAATAATTTTTTTTTGTGATATTTATTTACATTACTTGGACTTGGCCTTGAAGCGACTAGATTCCAATTTGGGTCAACCAAATAAAATTTTGTATTAGTATTAAAACGAATCTAGTACACTCACAATATTATTACAGTAACGGACAGTAGTTTATTTAAGAAATATTCCGTTCAGTCATTTTTAAATAAATAAACATTTAAAATTCCAAGCAAATTTATTTTTAACTGATTCTAACAGTTATTCAAAAAACTAAGTGCATATTAATACGGATTTTCAGTTGCAGTTAATTTTGTCCGTTGATTGAGTTAAATTCTTCTTTATGTAAAATTGAATAAAAATGCAATTTAAAGCAACGAAAAGTTCATTTAATTTTTACTGTCAAAAATTCAACCGCGAATTCCGTAAAAAAAAATCAATATTCAGTTATCTTTTATAAATAAATTGTCAAAAAATTAACTACATATTCCGTAAAAACAAATAAATATGCAGTTATTTTATAAAATTTTACTGTCAAAAATTCAACACCATATTCAGTAAAAACAATTAAATATTCAGTTATTTTATATAATTTTACTACCAAAAATTAATTTTTACTAATCTATAAAAAATGAATTGCTTGTTTTGTGTAAGCAATACCCATTTTCTATTTGTTAAAATAATTTAGTTAATTACCTACATCAAATTTTAAAAGTAAAATAATTGCGAAGCCATATCGGTCATGCTGCTGGTGTCTTATAATTGAGAGTTCTTCTGTAAACAACGTGGTCAGTACAACAAAAGTAAAACAAACGTGTGTAACTGGGTAAGTAAATAAAAATATTCTCCCTCTCTTGCTTATAAGAAAATCAAGCGGACAGGTGTCTGTCTGGTATTTTTAGAAATTCGGCTCTTTTGTGGAGTAAATGAAAATTTAATAAAATAACTGAATATTTAATTGTTTTTACTGAATATGGGGTCAATTTGACAGTAAAATTTTAATAAATAACTGAATATTTAATCGTTTTCACTGAATATGGTGTATATTTATTTTATTTTACGGAATATGGTGTTGAATTTTTGACAGTAAAAATTAAATGAACTTTTTGTTAAAAATAAATGAAAAATAGGTAGACCGGTTTTTAATTATACTTTCATTTATTTTATATTACAATTTCAGTCAATTTTACGTACAGAACATTGTGAGTATACATATATTACATTTTCTTTTGTAAAAATCGTTGATAGAAAAGGGTTCAAATGTACGCGCCTCAATACAAAGATTCTAAGAATTTATAGTGATTTTCTAAAAATTTCCTTTTTTTAATCTGAAAATACAGATTCGTGTAAAAGATGGATAAGATCAAAAAATAACAGATAAAAAACATCCATAGAAATAATACAATTAAAATGTTTTCCCGAAATTTGTTTCCACATTTCGCATTATTCTATTCCGGCATCAAGTCGGCGTTGGCAAAGATCTTACAATTGTACATTTTTTGTATTATTTTATGTTGAAAAGAACAATGACTGAACAAGTATAATATGCTAAACTTTAAACAAAATATCGTACGAGTAAATATTCGGTACTCACCTACTGTGTACAAAAATACACGTTTGCAAAGCTTAGAGCTGTATAAATGTACAAAAGTGGTCAAAACATTTGCAACCATTGCCCATGTTTAACCCTCAAACAGCTTACAAATGTAAACTTTCCGATTTTTAGTCGTTTTTTTTTTATTTAGAATTGTCCAAATTTCTTAAAACTTCATAAGAGAACTACAAATTCACTTCTAAATCGAATACAAGAATATAGAATATTTTTCTGTTCCTTTTCAAAACTACCTGGTGCACGGCTGAATGGTTTTCATTTTAAACCAGTAAAATTTGAAATATAAAAACTAAAATAGTAAATGTGTTTTTTCAAGTCAAAATTAAATCAGAATGACATCAAAAATTTACACTCCGGGCACCTTGTAGACGGGACACAGGGCGTATCACATACCTCCTTGCCGGGTAACGCGTTACCTTTTAATCTTTGCTGCCTTAGCTTGCATTTGCGGCTGTGGCTGATAGGATGGAAGGATCCAAATGTCCAGCATCGCATTCCGAACATGAAGCCAGCGATGGACGTCTAATGTTTGGAGTGGCCATATCGTTCGCCATTGCAATGAGGAAGCTACGACGAGAATTGCTAGTCCATTGCGTTTCCGAATACAGCACGTATGCAGCCAATCCCACGATTTCCGCTTGCACGTGTAATTGCCAAGCATTTGGTCAATGGTATCCACGCTAGCTTTCGTACGATTATATTCCATTATTATTACAAAAACTTTATGACATTCGGGCATGTTCTACAAATCGAAATAGAGTGGAATTGAAATCGAACGAGATTTTGATTTTAATTATTGACAAAATCACTGTAGTTTTTCCTGTTTTTAAGAGCTGTTCTTAAAAATATAAATGGTAATCAAAGTATGAAGTACGTATATAAAAAGAAATATTTAATATAAACTTTCTTTACAGGCTCGTTTTCAAGATTTGTTCGATTTTCAATCACTTCATTTTGATTTACAGAACATACCCGTTTATTATCTTATTTTTAACGTATTGTTAACTAAAATTAAAAGTAAAAGTTAAGTTATAACAGGTTCAAATAAATTTAAAAATTTTATACAAACATACATATAAAATAATAAAAATAAGTCTAAGCTCGAAAATTAACTCATACATTAAAAGAAGAAAGATCAAATAAAATACACATTTTTAAATTTCATTCAAATCGGTTTGATAGTTTCTGAGGGACAGAAATTGTCCCCTATCTCCCTTCGTGGTCCTACGATTCGGCCAATAAGATCCTATAAGCTAAATTTTATCAAATTATCTCCAAAATTGCGACCTGTACTTTGCGCACAAGATTACATGGACAGCCAGCCGGGCGGACATCGTTACATCAACTCAGAACGTGATTCTGAGTCGATCGGTATACTTTAAGGTGGGACCAATATTTTAAGGTGTTACACACATCAGCACTAATGCATAATACCCTCTCCACTATTGGGGTTGGGTATAACAAATTATTGGTAAATGCAAATTTCGGAATGATTTTTACCAGTGCTGTGGAGTCGTCAAAAAATAGTTCTAACTCCGACTCCAACCCCTGAAATTTTTGAAGTCCGACTCATTCTTCGACTCCTGCTCTTACCTTGATGCTAAATGTGTATGAGACTGGTTCTTATTTGACTTTAAATTCTTTTTTTAAAGCAGAAACCTTTAAATGGTTAAAAATAGCAAGAAAATTATTCTGAAAAATTTCAAATCGATATTTTAATTCTAACATATGCCGCATTAAGCTATAATATATATGTAAATATGAAAAGAAGACTGGTCCTTCTTTTCTGACTTTAAAACTTATACATATTTTACATATCGCACTTGTTTTAAAATAATGTATTAACTCAAAATTTTTATTTTTCACTTTTTGGAAAACATCAACACGTGATGTTCATATTTAACCACTGTAAAAATATCGTACTACTACGTCCACTTTTTGGTAATGAAACGGTTGGTATACATTTTTTTCATATGCTTTTAACAGTGTTTCGAAAACTGCAGTCAAAATCAAAAAAAAAATGTTTTTTCTTCGACTTTTTAATTTTTCATTGGACAAAAATAATCTGTTGCTTTTACTTCTGATTTGTTCAATGTAAAAAGTCGAAGTCAAAGTAAAAGCAAACAAGTAAGAGTGCTATATTCGGCTGTGCCGAATCTTATATACCCTTCACCATGGTGCAATAAGAACAAAAAATTATGTGAACACCATTCTTAAGATATAAATAATTATATTTTGTGCCACGCCACTTATCCAAACCGTCCACATTATGTCGGATGTTGTGTTTTAACAACCAATTTTTTGGGAAATATGTTCTACTAAAAATTGCCGATGTTTTGATACATAAGTCGTTTCCGTAGGTCATATGGCAGCCCTAAAATGTGCCTTGATATATACAAATTTATTAAAATAATTAAAAATTAAAACAATTCAAATCTGTTTATGTACTAGAAATTATGTAGCGTATTTATTTCAGCACAATTAAACATTATCATTTAAAGCAATTTGATGCAAAATGTTCTTAAATATTAATTTCTATTTAAAAATATGCATGTTTGTTCATAGGAACATACCTATATTTTTTTGACAAAAATTATTTCAAATTTAAATAATTTATTATAAACCGACTATACTATTAATTAACTACAAATAGGTCGAACAATAAGTAGTTAGTAGTCAGTTTAAGAGTCATGCAAAGATGGCCAATTGACTACTGCCTATGACATGCCTATGTTAAAATAATGAGTCGTCGACAAGGAAAAAAGTCACTTAATCAACTAGATGTGGTTATAAAAAAACCAGTTTGAAATTACTTTAAAATGTGCTTGGCTTCCTACGGGGTAAATAATCTGTATGTACATGCAAATCGGCTAAGGCAAAACAGTTAAGAACAGTTTTCTCCTCTGTTTGCCCAAAAAAAAATACACCACTTAAAAGATATTTACTGGCAGAAGTGCACAATATATACATATTTTATTAAAATCTGTTCAATATTTTCAGAGTTATAAGCGTTCAAATTGTATAGAAACCCATATCCAAAACACATACATACATAAATGAAAATTTTGTTATTTCCAATTATTAAATAATAAAAAAATAGGGTGACCGGTTATTCGACTGTTTCAAGAAACCGGTTTTCAAATATTTTGACTATATAAAGCTTTCAAACGTAATTCTCAAATGTTTTCAAATGTGGATTATAATACAATGTGGCATATAAAAAAACTATTTAATTTTTTTAATTTAAATTTATTATTTATTTAAATAAACTTTGAGATAAATATTCGGTAACATAGCTAAAAGATGAAATAGTGTTCTTTCCGTCCTCTAATTCTTGGAAAGACAAAATACTTGGCTCCCTTTTATTTTGAGGATTGCAGCACCGCGATCGTTCAACAAACTTTCTTCACTTTCCCGTTTTATTATTTTTCTTTTTTTTCGTATTTTTAATAATTTTAATTTCTTACAAATATTTTTTATTTTTCACAAGAAATAAACTGTTCACCTTATATTAAAATTTATTTTTAATAGTAAAACACATGTAAAGACAAAGTAAAAAAATGTAACTTTAATCGCCATTTTTAATGCTTACATTTATTTTTCGCTTTAGTATTGCCAAGTTTATTTTTGATTTGATTTTAGCATTTGACATCAAATCGATAAAACATTTGATATCAAATGTTTATTTTCAAATTATTATCAATTTGAATTTAAATGTTAAATCAAACAATTGAAAAACTTTTGAGAATTGCGTTTGATGTCAAATGATAATGTCATTTCATATCAAAGTTTTGACTTGGTGTTTGTTGGGTAATGCTAATGCGTGATTACCAGATGCACTTGTGATGCTGATGCTTTTTTACTACACAAAAGCTGTACAAAGTTTGAATTTTTGAACACGAGCTAAATTTTAAAAGTTTTATAAGCGAACATAATATAATAAAAAAATATGTTATCAACAAGAGCGATGGAAAATTTTATTGAAAATATTTAACTTAAAAGCAATAGTTTTCTTATAAATTACACGAAAAAGAATCAAAAAAGAAAAATAATACGATTTCTTTTATGTTAAAAGTTATTGCATCAGTAAATTTTCTGCCAATATTTGCTGCAGAGCTGCGGCATCACTGCATAAAAAAACTTTTGACACATGAAAGTACTGTCAAGTTTCTTACAAGTGATGCATTTACGAACATTCAACTTTACTAACGCGCAACTGATGCGCAACAACTGCATTTACGACCTAGAGTACGGTCCAGACTGATGAAATATTTGGAAGCAAGCTTCAAATATAACAGAACTTGATTCCTTTTTTAAGTAAGAGTGCTATATTCGGCTGTGCCGAATCTTATATACCCTTCAGCATTGTGCGAGCAGAATACAGAGCAACTAGAGAAAAACTAAATAATTTTTACATATTCACAATTCTAAAAACTTCATTATAAATTAAATTTAAAAATCTAAAACTAGTAAATATTTTTTTACAATCGTTTTTAGAACATAAAAATATAAAAAAAAATTCTCTTTCAAAAACCAAGGTTTGAACCAGATGACTCACAGTTTCTAAGCTCAACCCCCTAGACGACTGAACCATAAACGAACGTTGTTTGAATATCATTAAAATGAAATATGGCCCATTTTAGGTTTCACAACTCAACTCAGTTGTGTCAACTCAACTCAGCAAAGTTGTAAACCATAACACAAAAATTACAATTCAACTTATTTGAGTTGTGAACCGTAATAGTGGCCTATATTCACCAAAATGGTTTGTACCATGTATGTGTGTTTGTTTGTTTCTTTTAGTATAGGCAGTGTTGTCTTACCGTAGATTTACATTTTTGGCGAGTTTTTAAGTAGCAGTAGGGTGATCGATCGAATAGTATTCGACCGGTTTTAACCGGTTATTTTAGTTTTACCCAAGTCGAATATTTCAAAATGTCGATTCTTCGAATATCGAATAAACCGGTTATTTTAGTAAAATAACCCGGTTATTTTAGTCATGTGTAATTTATATACGTTTTCCTTACTTTTGTTATAAATGAACCCGTAATTTAAGTATTTTTCTAATTGAATATTTGGCAAACTTAAACTTTTTATAAAAAATGTCAAAACAAAATGTCAAAACAAAATGAAACAAAAGTCAAAAAAACATTATGAGCAATGTAACAAAAACTAAAAACAATTTAAAGTACTACAAAAAAAGTTCAGCTTAAACTGACTTTAAAGAAAATTATGCTTAAACGGCCCTAAAATGATAAGTTGCAAAGGTTCTTTAAAGTCACGACTTATTAATCATTTTTAGTTAGTCTACAAGCTTGACATAAATATACGCCAAGTAAAACTTGACCCTGTTCCAAGTAGTTTTTAAGAGACTGCAAATAATACTTTACTAAAATAAGTTGACAAAAATGAAAGAAAAACTCTTAAGTAGTTTTAGCATATCTTCATGCTTAAAACAAAAACATACCGGCGTAATCAACGTTATGAGAAAATTCATCAGTTTTATTTATTTAAACACCAAGAACTTAAAACAAAATTGAAGGAATCAAAAATTTCCTGGAAGGGTTTAAATTGTGTGATCGACGAATTAAAAGATATTTCATACAAAAAGCATATTAATATAACTATTGTTTCTATAATGCTGAAACAAAAAAAAATTTAAATATATAATCCTGGATAAGATGTTTTGTTTGCCACTTTTGAAAAATATGGCTGAAGTTTACGCTTCAAATTAAAACTCATTTACTGGTCACGCTTTTTTTTTGATTTTATCATCAAATATTTGTGGTCTGAACATACCTTAAGTCATATCTATGGAGTTTTTTGGTTCCATACCTTCGTGAATTGTTTTGTTTTTATTCTTATTTACTTTTTATTACAAAAACTAATTTGATTTTTGTATTTTTATGTATTCGAATTAAAACCGGTTAACCGGTTATTTTTAAAATGCTTAACCGAAAACCGGTTTTTTTTAAATAGCAACTATTCGGAATATTCGAAAACCGGTTATAGAAAAAAGTCGAATAATCGATCACCCTAAGTAGCACCCAGAATATATATACTTTATAGGGTGTAGGATCAATATTGTAGAAATTACAAACGGAATGACAAACTTATATACATATACACTTTTAGGAACAAAATGAGCGATCTGTGCAAAAAATCGTTTGGTCTGTTCCCGAGATATTTGGGTTCATCCAAAATGGTCAGTAAAATGCTTTGCTGATTTATTCCAAGAAACACAGGCTTTTGCACGGTATAAACTGTATATAACCTGAAAGTTAATAGATTTCCAGACAAAAAGAGCGAATCGTGCAAAAAATCACCTGTTTCGTTCTTGAGAAATCTAGGTTCATCCAAAATGGTCAGTAAAATGCTTTGCTGATTTATCCCAAGAAACACAGGCTTTTGCACGGTATAAACTGTATATAACCTGAAAGTTAATAGATTTCCAGACAAAAAGAGCGATTCGTGCAAAAAATCACCTGTTTCGTTCTTGAGAAATCTAGGTTCATCCAAAATGGTCAGTAAAATGCTTTGCTGATTTATCCCAAGAAACACAGGCTTTTGCACGGTTAAACTGTATATAACCTGAAAGTTAATAGATTTCCAGACAAAAAGAGCGATTCGTGCAAAAAATCACCTGTTTCGTTCTTGAGAAATCTAGGTTCATCCAAAATGGTCAGTAAAATGCTTTGCTGATTTATCCCAAGAAACACAGGCTTTTGCACGGTATAAACTGTATATAACCTGAAAGTTAATAGATTTCCAGACAAAAAGAGCGATTCGTGCAAAAAATCACCTGTTTCGTTCTTGAGAAATCTGGGTTCATCCAAAATGGTCATTAAAATGCTTTGCTGATTTATCCCAAGAAACACAGGCTTTTGCACGGTATAAACTGTATATAAGTTAACGAAATAACCATTTCGTTCTTTGTTGGGTTAATTTATTCTACTTACCTTTCATTTTCGTTGTGGCACATGTTACCTATTTAAAGTTGATTCTGCTTGAATCAGGTTACACTTAATTATTAATTATCAAAACTGCTGACAATATGTCAGTAGCTTGCAATTGTATTATTTTAAATAAAATTATTACTTTATTATCATAAAATTATTTTTGCTAGAATAAGCATAATTGTTCTTTTTAATATGGAATGAATAAAGAAATTCTTCAGTCGTAGTCAAGTACTCGAGCAAAACGTATTTTATTTTTACAAAATACTAACTGGCGCCCGAGCAAAATTTCGGTACATGTTTTAAAAAAATTCAGTGGAAAAATAAATAAAACGTACCCGAGCAAAATTTCGGTTCATGTTTTAAAAAAAAAAATTCAGTGGAAAAGTAAATAAAACGTACCCGAGCAAAATTACGGTAAACATTTTAATAAAATTCAGTAGAAAAAATAAATAAAACGTAACCGAGCAGTGTTAAAATTCAATTGAAAAAAAACACGCATCGCAAAAGAAATGAGCACAAGAGGGAACCATAGTAAAAAAATTGAAACGGACTAATTCCCCTGTGCCGGCGATTAAAATAAGTACACTAAATTAAAATTAAAGACATTAACTAAAGTGAAAAAAAAAATGAAGAAACAACAAAATTCAATTAAAAGTAAATATTAATTAAAAAACTAAGGACTTAAAATAAGAACTTAAAAAATTTTTAAAATAAAAATAAAAAAACAATATAAGTGAAACTAAAATATAACATTTAAATTTTGAAGAAATTAGCAAAACTAAACTAAAAAACAAACTAAGTAAGAAGCAATATAAGTGAAACTAAAACATTTAAAATTAACGAACAGTTTATAAACTTCTTAAAAAACCACTCACATAGAAATCTAACTGTGTTACGTCTAATCCAAATTCTACAGAGAAGAGAAGAATTTTGCTATTGAAAAACTGTGCATTAAAACTTGAAAGTGTCAAAGGAAGTAAGTCACCAGGCAACGATTTTGCCTGGGCAGCGAGGAAACAACAACAGTACAACACCTACAAAAATAACAAGCAACGGCAACATCCACTATCAACAACATCAAATGGCAACAATATCTCGCCTGCAAAAGGAAAATGACAACAGCAACAACGATAATAATCTTATTGTAAGTGAATAAGAAACGTAAGAGTATTTTAAGTATGTTCAAATTTGAAAATTTTAATAAGAAATTTTTTTAGAAAAATATCACTAAGATAATAGAAACAAAAAAGATAAATAAAAAAACGTAAAATATTTCTTTGTAATTCTACAAGGTTTCTTTTTCAATTTAATAAAATTTTATTCAAATGGAAACTCAAAATAATTTAATCAGAGCTCCGATTCTGAACAATAATAACAATAATGGAAACAATGATCCTCCACCATTTCAAATGAATAGGGAAATAGAACTTGCAATTGCAAGTGCAGTACGTAGGGTATTACAAGAAGAACTGCATCCAGTTCCCACACAACCCACAGATCAGGACGTTAATATAATTAACGGAGACCTTTCGGGTTTGGATAAGTTCCCTGACGTGGTACGTACACTTAGGGAATTTTCGGGAAACCGCACGTAATTCGCTTCTTGGAAGTAAAGTGTGGAGAGAATTTTAAAAATTTATGAACCCATTCGGGGGACTCCAAAGTATTTTGGAATCTTAAATGTGGTTAGAAATAAGATAACGGGTGACGCAGACATTGCCCTTGAATCATTTAATACACCTCTCAATTGGGAGTGTATTATTAAGTGTCTTACGACACACTATGCGGATAAGAGGGATCTTGGTACATTAGAGTACCAAATGTCCTCGATGATACAGGGAAATAACAGTGTGCAGGAATTTTACAAACAGATTTACGCACACTTATCCCTGATCCTCAATAAAATAGCATGTATGGAAGAGAGCGAAGCTTCTATACATTTATTGACCAGAACCTATAGAAATAAGGCCCTGGACACTTTTGTCAGGGGACTTCGCGGCGATCTACCCAGATTATTGGGAATGAGGGAGCCAAAGGATTTACAGGAGGCACTACACTTGTGTCAAAAATTGGAAAACCAACAATTTAGGTCGGTTTATGACAACAATAGCCACAATACGGTTCCGGCTGTCCAACAGCGCGGACATATTGCCCAACAACGCAGACCAGCTGCACAACATTTTTATCCCCAATTGGCGTATTTGCCACAAAATTTGCCCAGACAGGCATACATTTATCCTCAGTGGCCACATGCTACACAGGGTACATCGAATGGTATTCAAAAAGTTAACAATAGGTCATGGCCAAATACGGGGAATCCACCACCAAGACCAACCCAACCTAAACCACCCACCCCAATGGAAGTCGATACTTCAATTCAGACCAAAGCGGTCAATTATATGAACAGGCCATTCGGGAATAATAAATATTCTGGGGTAAGACCTCCACCAAATTCCTCCCAGATACAGAGGCCAAGTAAATTACAGCGAATCAATCACATCGAGGGTGAAATTGGGGGAGAAAGCACACAGGAGAATAATACCTCCGAAGAGAATGTAGCGTTACAGGAGCCTGAGGAAATACAGGATCTGGAAGAATATTTGAACGAATATTTCCATATAGAGGAAAATCTTAACGAGGGTACGGAATTTTCCGACGTACATTTTTAAGACTAACGGATTCGACATTGCCTTATTTCCAGTGCAAGACCAACGACGGACGTACTTTTAAATTTTTAATCGACACGGGTTCCAATAGAAACTACATACAACCTTCTCTAATTCGAAACCCTATTCCTAATAAAATCAATTTCCAAGCAAGATCAGTTGGTGGTGATATAACCATCACTCACCATACTTTCATAAATTTATTTGGATTGCGTTCGGAAAATCTTAAATTCTTTTTGTTGCCATCACTTAAATCTTTTAATGGTATTTTGGGCAACGACAGCTTGAAAAAACTTAATGCTGGTATATTTACTTCAAAGGGCTTCATGCTGATTAACAATAATTTAATTAACAATAAAAGTTAAAATAAAACAGCAAATTTCACAATCGGTGAACGCAATAAACTTGAGAACGGACGACCTAACGGAAAATCAGAGGAATAAATTGAGGACAATTTGCGGTGAATACCGAAACTTGTTCACGGAACCAAACGAACGACTGACATTTACGACAACGGTACAGGCAGACATCAGGACTACAACTGACGACCCAATCTACTCGAAAAGCTATCCATATGCGATAACAATGAAAAGAGAAATGAAGTAGAGAAACAGATAAGGGAATTACTTGATCACGGCATAATTCGACCATCGAGGTCACCTTATAACTCACCGGTTATAATTGTTCCAAAGAAATGGATGCCTCTGGCGAAAGAAAATTTCGTATGGTTATTGACTACAGGAAACTGAATCAAGTAACCATACCTGATAGGTACCCTATACCGGAAATAAATGAGGTACTTTCTAATCTTGGGAAAAATAAATGGTTCTCTGTATTGGATATAAAAAGTGGATTCCACCAAATTCCTTTAAGAGACAAAGACATTGAGAAAACAGCATTTTCCATTAATAATGGATAATATGAATTCACAAGATTAACTTTCGGGCTGAAAAATCCGCCGGCCATATTCCAACGAGCGCTGGATGATATCCTTAGGGAACAAATAGGACAAATTTGCTACGTCTATATAGACGACATTATAATTTTCGGTCGTGATGAGAGATCTCATCTTGAGAATATTGAAACTATCTTTAATACCTTGCAGAATGCTAACATGAAAGTCCAACTGGACAAATGTGAATTTTTGAAAAAGGAAGTGGAATATTTGGGATTCATTATCTCCACTGAAGGTATAAGGGCGAATCCAACTAAGGTTGAGGCAATCAGGAATCTGAAACCTCCGAATACAATAAAGGAGCTTAGATCGTTTCTGGGAATGTCAGGATTCTATAGACGTTTTACTATGCTAAAATGGCAAAACCTCTTACAATCCTTTTAAGGGGGGAAGAGGGACGTATGTCCAAGACAATGTCATCAAAGATTCGTATAACATTGGACAAAAATTCTTTAGAAGCATTTGGGAAGATAAAAAATTCACTTACATCATGCGATGTCATTCTGGCATTTCCAAATCCGGAAAAAGAGTTCCAATTGACTACTGACGCATCGAATTATGCACTGGGTGCGGTATTGGAACAGGAGGGCAGGCCAATTATGTCCATATCAAGAACATTGAATAAGGCCGAAGAGCATTATGCCACGAATGAGAGGGAAATGCTCGCGATAGTATGGGCCCTTAGGGCCTTGAGGAGTTATTTATACGGTCACACATCGGTGAAGATTTTCACCGATCACCAACCATTGACATACGCATTAAGTAATAAGAATAATAACAGTAAACTCAAAAGATGGAAGGCCATTTTGGAGGAATACGATTATGAGTTGAAATACAAACCGGGTAGCACGAACGTGGTGGCGGATGCCTTATAGAGACCACCACAGACTTCTGAGTTAAACTCAATAACGGCTACTCAACACAGTGCTGAAACTTCACCTCAGAATCTTATTCCGTTCACGGATGTTCCAATTAACGTTTTCAAGAATCAGTTGATTATTTCAACTGGTAAAACGCCTTCATATAAATGCGAGACCATATTCCCAGGGTATAAAAGACACACGATAGTAGAAAATGATTTTGAGTTGGGAAAGCTAACGAAGATATTAGGAAAATACTTGAATCCAATGGTAACGAATGGCATTAAAACCGAGGACAAAGTTTTAAGGAAAATTCAAGAAATCTATCCTGCTAATTTTAGCCAATATAGAGCTAGATATACTAGAATAATGGTAAGGGACCTGACGTCCGACACGGAGCAGGATACTGAGATCATTAATGAGCATAAAAGGGCTCACAGAAATGCCAAGGAAAACAAGATACAACTATTGCGATAATATTATTTTCCCCAGATGCAGGCTAAAATAGTGAGAATCGTCAAGCAATGCCGGATATGCATTGAAAATAAATATGAGCGCCATCCAAACAAGATAATTCTGAAGAATACTCCCATTCCGCAGTACTCAGGACAATTTGTCCACATGGATATCTATCATACGAATAACAGAATAATACTGACTGCTGTAGACAAATTCTCTAAGTACGCTCAAGTGAGAATAGTAAAGTCTAGATCAGCTGAGGATATTAAAACTCCCTTACGGGAATTACTTACTTCTTTCGGAGTTCCCGAAAACATTGTAATTGACAATGAGAAACATGATTTTACAATAAAACAAAAATTAATATTTTTTCAATTAAAAACAAATGGAAACGATGTTGAATTAACATTTTACTCTAGTAAAATTTAAGGGATAGTCATGTAAAAATTATGTTTAAATCCTTTAAAAATAACAGTATAAAATGTAAAAATAACATGAATATCATGTTAAATCAACACGAACTTACTTTTAAATTTACTATTAAATCATTTAGTATTAAAATGATAGCAATATTGAAATAACATGAAACCCTGCTGAAATAACATGAAATTTCATGTTAATTTGAAATGATTTCTATATTAAAATAACTTTAAAGCTTGTTGGTTTAGTAAAAAACAATTTCTATTTCATTCTTTTATTTATTAATTTATTAATATTTTATTTTTTTAGATACATGTAATAAAGTTTACAAAAACTTATTTCTTAAATATAATTTACCATTATTAAGTGGGAAAAGATATAAAGGTGGACTTGTAAATTCATGGAATTCTTTTAAAATTAATTCATCCTTTAAGTTACCTACTACATATGATTGGAAATGATTATCAAAGTTGCTAGTTTCAACTTTATAACATAAAACATAAATTTTAGATTGAACTTTTACAATATAGGAAATTTTGTACAAACTTAAATATTCGCTTTTGATAGTTACGTAACAATTTTTTTTATACACTCTTCCTGAGAAAATGATTTTATCATAAAATACAACATTATCAAAAATAATTTTCGAATGGTCAAAAATATATCTAAATTCATGGTTAATATCATTTAATATAAGAGTTTCTTGAATTCCATTTTCATATAAATAAATAAATAGAGGTACATTAACTCTAGAGTTCATGTTATTACAATATCTTTTTGTGTCCTTATGTTTTGCCTCAAACCTTAAACTCCAAGTAAACTTCGGCCTAGTAAAAAGGGTTGTCAATTAAAATAAGCAATGAATAAAAACAAAGTAATGCTACAATACTTACTTCGATCATTTTTTATCTTTTATATGTAGATTATAATAAGTGCCAATTTTTTCCATGAACACACTCCATTTACTGTAAAGAAGATGCCTTTTGTTTGGATGCAGTAGCTCAAAGTCAATAGTAATCTAATGAAATAAAGGGGACAAGTTAAAAAAGGATTACTTTCCAAGTAAACCAAAACTTACTAGTTCGTCAGATTTGCTGTTTTTATAAAGTGGCCAATTGCTAAGAAATTCATAATTACTTTTAGATGTCTTCAGTTCCTTTTGTCTTAGTAAAAAAGTCCTTTGCCACTTATCTTTTACTTCTTCAAAGTTAGAAAACTCTCTTGAGAGAGAAGCTTTTAAGGCTAGCAAAACTGGTTCATCAAATTCAGAACAATCTTTATGGGAAATCGTATCTGATTTTTTTGCACAATCTTGGATTTTCCCTGATGAACGCGCACGATTTGCCCTTTGGTTTACATATTTGTCCCCAAGTTTACCAGCAGGATTCGCTTTCTTACCTCTTGGTATAAATTAGTATTCCTGAAAGATTATAATATTTAAAAAATGTGTGTAGTTAATTAGAAAAAATTATATACGTACTCTTACTTCACAAGAAAAGTTTTCTATTATTTCATCTACTATTGCTGGCAAATCTTTTGGTGGCAATTTAACATCGCGATAAAAAATGTCTTCCAATATAATATTTATTAAATCTCCACGAAACGAGTCGGTTAATTGACAATTTTTTTCATAAAACTTGTAAAAGCATTCCCTTTAAGGCTGTTTTCTAAAATAAGTTTAAGGCTCTGAAAACAATAATATTATTAAATGGTAAGCAAAAACGTGAATTTTTAAATTACCTTAGATAGCTTGGAACTCCCATCTGAAGTGCAAGGGGATGAAGTCAGAGTGTTTGTTGTGCTAACTGTATATTGATTTTGTAACCAAGAAACTACTTTATTGGCAATTGTTTCAGACAAGGTATCGTCATCAATGCCATACTGTAGAACAATTAAGTATTGAAAATTTAGCCAAAAATAAATTAATACATTATTTAAATTTCTGTCTTTACCTCACTTTTCCTCCAAATAAACAGTTTTTCTCGGAAACAAGCACGAAGGCCAATGGGTGGTATAGCTTCCTTTATGTCCTCTTTTGATAAGTATTTAGGCTTTCAAATGTAATTTCAGCTCCTTAGCAATAATTTAGTTTTTGTTAGAGAAATAAACAAAAAAAATTAAAATATACTTACTTGTCAAATAAGGCTTTACTTCACTTAAATCAAAAGTTTTCAACAACTCGTCTAATTGGGAACTTTGATTTTGAGCCACCGGATATTTAAAATAAAATTTCCGTCTACGTCGCTCTCGAAATTAATAGTTTCTCCTAGAGAACCAAGGTTTTGTATTAAGTTTTCTAAATTCATGTTATTATTATTGTAAGCCATTATTACACTTTAAAGAATAAATTTATTCACTTTGTTAACCACACAATAAGAATGTTTGTTTTTTTTTTTTTTTTGTTCTTAAACAAGCGGCACTTTTTGGTTTTTTTTGGATTTACATGAATTCACTTAATTTTTACATTTTTTATGTTATTTTTACACTTCTTTGTTGTTATTTTTATTTGATTGTAGTGTTGATTTTACAGTGGTTAATATTGTTTTTAAACGAACCAATGTTAATTTTACTTGAAAAACTTTGATTTTTACTAAAAAAATGTAATTTTAAAAATTTTACACGGACCAATGTTATTTTTACCTTGAAAAAGGTTAAAATTAATGTGCACAATTTTATTTTTACGTTAACAATTTAAAATTTACAACTTTTAATTTAAAATGAACATGTTTAACTGTTAATTTTATATGAAACAACGTAAATATAAAATTGTTTTTGTTTTTTTTGCAAAAATTTACAATGACTTGAAATTAACATTTTTTCATGTTAATTTTACATTGCGATTTTTTTCTGTGTGTGGCCTAATAATGCTGAATGGCTATAACGGCTCTATAGAAGTCGACAGAAAAAATCTCTGGTTAAATGGAACTTATCTTATAAAATATCACAATGCCACGGTTCAGATAAAAAACCAAACTTACTATAACAATGATATAACTTTATTACAGCCATTACCAGCTATATTGAAAACCACCAATTCCATAGCTAAGTACGAAGAGATGCTGTCTTTGGAAATGTTAAAAGATCTCCATATAAATAATGCTGCGGATATTCAGCAATTAGTTAGCAATTATAGAACCACACTCACGACAAGCGTCTTAATCCCCAGTGTCTTTGGCGTGGTATTGTTATTGTTTTTACTGAAGAAATGGATAAGGAAAAGAAAGGCGTATGAAGTCTCAGTTAAACCAAATGATGGGAAATCACCCGAAGTTAGTGATAGCATTGATACTTACCCATCCAATGAGGACGTTGGAATTTAAGAGGGGAAGAGTTAACGAAATAACCATTTCGTTCTTTGTACGGTTAATTTATTCTACTTACCTTTCATTTTCGTTGTGGCACATGTTACCTATTTAAAGTTCATTTTGCTTGGTTCAGTTTACACTTAATTATTAATTATCAAAACTGCTGACAATATGTCAGTAGCTTGCAATTGTATTATTTTAAATAAAATTATTACTTTATTATCATAAAATTATTTTTGCTAGAATAAGCATAATTGTTCTTTTAAATATGGAATGAATAAAGAAATTCTTCAGTCGTAGTCAAGTACTCGAACAAAACGTATTTCATTTTTACAAAATACTAACTTATATTCTGAAAGTTAATAGTTTTCAGACAAATGGAGCGATTCGTACAAAAAATCACCTGTTTCGTTCTTGAGAAATCTGGGTTCATCCAAAATGGTCAGTAAAATGCTTTGCTGATTTATCCCAAGAAACACAGGCTTTTGCACGGTATAAACTGTATATAACCTGAAAGTAAATAGATTTCCAGACAAAAAGAGCGATTCGTACAAAAAATCGTCCGTTTCATTTGCACGGTATAAACTGTATATATTCTGAAAGTTAATAGTTTTCCAGACAAATGGAGCGATTCGTACAAAAAATCACCTGTTTCGTTCTTGAGAAATCTGGGTTCAACCAAAATGGTCCGTAAAATGCTTTGCTGATTTATCCCAAGAAACACAGGCTTTTGCACGGTTTAAACTGTATATAACCTGAAAGTTAATAGTTTTCCAGACAAAAAGAGCGATTCGTGCAAAAAATCGCCCGTTCCTGAGAAATCTGGGTTCATCCAAAATGGTCAGTAATATTTGTTAATGAAATAAAATAAAATTAGTTAAATAGTGTTGTGACGATTTTTTTAAAACGAAATTCAGATTTTGCAGGTTTTTCATAAAATCATTCAATTTTTTCCTGGAAAAATTCTGGCAGCACTGGTTCCTCTTAATTCCTCTCTTCAAAAACAAATTGGTACTGTACTTTTCACCTATAGTCCATTCCGCTTAAAGGCCAAAAACGGATTTAAACCAAACCTGTATTTTTTTGATTTAATACCAATTATTTGTTCTAAGGTCCATTTCGCTTGTAGTATATTTTCGTTTAAAAATCCACATTTTCTCAGCATGGTTATTGGCAGCCCTTCTGGTGTTACAAGCGTTTTGGCCGGCGAGGTTTCCGACCAGCAACGGTGAACAATTCTCAGTAGGTTCCAACCCTGCTCACTGGGTACGTTGTACATTAAAACAAAATAAAGAGGTATTTCCTAACTCAATTATTAACATCAATATGCACTCTATAAATGATATTTGTTTCCCATTCTATTCATTTAATTAGGAAGCGGATGTTATGCCCCCCAGCTTGCCCACCCTACTACGTCACAAGAATGTCCGTCCATTATTGATTTGTGACCCAATAACCACCCGACTTCTACCAACTTAGCTCACCTTCATGCCCCCAATCCTATATTTCAGTTTAATAACAGGTTTATTAATCGAATTTCCTATGGAAATCTGTTTAATAAACCTGCAATAAATCAAAAATATTTTTTATGAATATGGGGGTAAAAATTTTATTATTGTTGTTATTATATTGTATTCTTTTTTTTTAGGATGGAAATAAATTAATTATTTTTATAAGCCAATTTTGATCCAATTTCTTTTAAAATTATTCCTTGTTTCACTTTTTTTTTCCATATATACTTAAATGTACGAATTATTGCAAAAATTTTACCTGGCTTTGGTAGTATTGGTTTTTTCCCCCTTTTTTTTATAGTTGTTGATATTAAACCGTATTTTATTAGAATCAGTTGCCTTCTCTGTTAGATTCCTCCAATACACTATCCACTTTTTTAGCTTCTGCGTTTGATATCTTCCAAGGAATTTACCTTAGCCAGCTAAATAAAAACATTTTTTTTGTTTAGGATATTTTTTTTTTTTAACTTTATTCTTATTATAATCCTTACGTTTTTGTTTGCTTAAGTTTTTTTTTCTTATTTTAAGGATTTTTCTCCAAATTTGTTCCACTTCAAAATCCTCAAGGATTATAATTTACAGGTCTTAAAAATTTTATTATTTCAATCACAGCTAGTAACTTTACTTTAACTTTTTAAGTTGTTATCTGACTGTTCACTCGCAGTATATTTTTCCATCAGATCATCATTAAATATTCTCTTTTCTCGCTCAGTCAGTCAATTTTTCCAAAAATTTCCTGATTTTCCAATATTTTCCTGCCACGCATTCTTTATCTCTTTTCTTTAGAATTTTCTAGCAACTTTCTTTGCCCGCCAAACCTCCATCTTTTTTTCTTTACATTATTCTGAGAAATTTTCAGCTTTCTACCTTGATCAACTTATATTTTCCTATTTAATCTTTTTCCTTGGAATTTTCCTATAAACGTTTCATACCGCTGTTTTCCTGCTCTCCACCATACTTAATTACCTTCTAAGCTCTATATCTATGGGTTTTTCCTCTACCAGGCTCTCATGCGATATCGTACGGTTTAATTTGCCCATTCATTAATTTAAAAATAACAATTTTTCTCACAGCGTTTCCGTGTGCAGTGAATGAAAAATGCATCTCTGTTTTTACTATAAAGAGCATTGCCATTCTTTGCCTAATACTTCTATGTATCACTACTCTGTGTTCTATGAAAACCGAGCAAAACAAAACAAAGGAAAACACATCAAAAAACTGGCAGAAACAAAAATTTGCAAAATCATTGCAAACAAAAATAAAATTAAAAAGAAAATATAATATAAATTAAACAAAAAGTGAAACATCGTACTCAACATAAAAAAAACGCAACTAACACAAAAAAAACAAACAAACTTTACTGTCGCAAACACATCCGCTACAAAACTCCGAGTCATGCCAGTTTTCGCAGTAGGAATCGGTGTGCGGATATTAACTACTTCTGCGAATGATTAGTGTACTCAACAAAACGTGGGGAACTCCCATGACCCTGAATTTGCACGAGTCTCATATTCCACCATAGAGTTAACCGGGCTCGTACATCCGTAATAAAAAGGTTTGTTAAAAGTTTCCTTACAAACTAAGTTGTCCATTCGTGCATCACTATCCCGTTTGTAACTTATATTATATGTATGTGTTATTACAACCAAATTCCTCTAAACTAACGTCATCCATACGACTCAGAACATTAGCCACTTGCTGAATTTTTCATAGATGTGAAAAATCATAGTGGCAACCCATATCCCATTGACCCATTAACTATTCTTGGAATTGGCTTGCTTACCAATTGAGCACTCTAGGTGCAAAAGTTTTAACCCGAACGCCCACAAATAAAATTTTGAGGCAAATTGTCGAACGTCAGTATACACAAACATACATACATATATATATAATTTATTTATTTTCTTTTTGTCATTTAATTTTATATTCTTTAATTAACGTAAATTTTTCTCTTTCATATTAAATATTCTGGATCGTATAGTCTAATCGGGTAACGCCACTTCTGTTCTTCCATCCGTTTGGTAGCTGTTCCAAAAATATGGATTAATCTTCCTAACTCTTTATAGTAATATAAAGACGTTCAGAGATCAATACGTCACTGGACCTTGAAATTTATATATCCAAAAAAAAACTACCTACATATAATCTTACGGGAAGTATTCCTTGTTTTTCATACTCAATTAAGAGTTTACTTTGTGATTTTTCTTTTTTTTTCTACAGGTTTTATTGATGATCATCATCATTTTCATGGGGTTATTGCATTTAAAAAAAAAATATGGACAACACAGCAAACATTTATATCACAGATGTATCACAGGTTTCTTATGCATCTATATTGTACTATAGGAAAGGTATGTGAATCCTATCAGGTACTACAATTATCTATCACAGGTATAAAAAAAATTTGCTAAATTTAAAAAAAAAATAAGGACAATACAACAAACATTTTATAATATAATTACATGATATAATTTACATCATACATATTTAAAAATAATATGTACATATATAACTTATACAATACAATCCCAACACACAATATTTGTCTTTGTCCGATTATTGCACTTATTTTTTTCCTGTATTTTTATCCTGGCATATGCCCAGCAAATTATATTTTAATATCTTTTGTGTGATAAATACCTATTGTCTTCCCATCTAAAGACTCCAACTCATACATATTGTTCCCCACTGGTCGAACCACTCTACATTTCAAGAACTTTCGGCAAAATTTTGCATTTATATTCTTTGTAAAGCTGCTTTGTACCATATTTCTACGGTAGACTTCTTGACCAGGTAGAAATTTAACTATTCGAGCTCTCTTATTATATCTTGTAGCACTTCTTTCATAAGCCTTTGTCACATTTTCTTTTATTTGTTCTCTTATAAACTCTAGTCGTTCATTTGGCTTAGAAATAATTTGATGGTCAGTTATTGTTTGTAACTTTGGAGCTAGTTTGTAATCCGCTCCGCTCGAATACATGTGATATCCAAACAAGGCAAAGAATGGTGTAAAACCTATGGCACTATGAAAGGAGTTTCTTAGAGAGCAATCTATCTCTGACAAGTATAAATCCCAATCTCGGTGGTCATCCTTCAGATAGGCTCTAATTGCTGACAAAATACTCTGGTTCACTCTTTCTGACGCATTACTACTGGGTTGGTATACAGGCGTTTTAATATGATTAACTCTGTATGAATCCACTAAATTCTGAAAAGTTTTGGAAACAAATTGTGCACCATTGTCTGTATGAATTACCTCAGGAGCGCCAAACTTGTGAAACACCTCCTGTATTAGAAATTCAACCACATTTCCGGCAGTTGCTTCTTTCATTGCCTTTATAAAAGTATATTTTGTAAAATGATCAAGGACAATAAACACATAGCTATTTCCCCTTTTCGACCTGGGGTATTTGCCTAAAAAGTCTAAATATAGCTTTTGAAATGGTCTATCTGTTTTGAATTGCCTTCCTATTTCCGGACGAAGATTTTGATTGGATGGCTTAATTTCTTTGCAGGTTTGACAATTTTTTACATAATTTTTTGCCTGTTTTGTCATTTTGGGCCAGTAAAAATATCTTTTTAATCTTTCTAATGTTTCTACAATGCCTCCATGTGCTGAAGTCACATCTGTATGGGCTTTTTCGATTAAGACTTGTGTTATATTGGCTGGGATCCAAATCTTCCACTGGTGATCGGTTTCATCATTTCTATCAAACTTAATTCTTTTAAATACTAAGCTGTCTTCAACTTTCAAATCTGGCAACAATTCTTTGTTTTTAGTTACATGATGAATTAAGGCTAAATATTCCTCACTTTGAAATTCTGTTGTTTCAAATCCAAAAAGTTCTTCCATGTTTACTTCGTCTACATCCAAATTTTCTATATGCATTCTAGACAGCATATCAGCGACAATGTTTTCGGAACCCTTTCTATGCACAATGTCAAAATCAAATGCTTGCAGTTGTAGTGACCAACGTGCTAGTCTTCCGGTCAAATCCTTCAACGACATCAGCCATTTAAGGCTGGCATGGTCAGTAACTACTGTAAATGGCATCATCTCTACATATGGTCGAAATTTTTTTTAGAGCCATTACAGCCGCCAAACACTCCTTCTCGGTTACACTGTAATTTTTTTGACATGCATTTAACTTTTTACTGTAAAACGCTATTGGGTGTTCCTCTCCTTGGTCGTCAATCTGATACAACACAGCACCTACACCATAATCGCATGCATCGCACTGGATCCAAAATCGTTTTGAAAAATCCGCGTGTCTTAGTACAGGAGCAGATGTTAATGCTTTTTTCAAGTTTTCAAATGCTTCGATAGCCTCTGAACTGACTTTAAACTTTTTGGTTTTTTTCAAGGCATCGGTTAGTGGTGAAGATATAGTGGCAAAATCTCTTATGAAGCGTCGATACCATCCGGCTGTTCCTAGAAAACTGCGTACTTCGCGTGGTGTTTTTGGTACTCTTATTTGCCTAATCGCTTTAATTTTCCCTGGGTCAGTTTTCAGACATCCTCCTCCGATTATAAAGCCAAGGTATTTTAACTGCTGAAAGCAAAACTGTGACTTTTTAAGGCCTATTGTTAGAATAGCTTTTCTTAAGCATTTCGCAACTTCTTCTAATATTTGAATATGTTTTTCGAAACTACTAGAAATTACTAACAAATCGTCCAGATATATAAATACATTTTCTTTAAGCTTTTGTGGAATAACTTTATCCATCAGTCTACAAAGTCGTTGTGCAGCATTACAAAGACCAAAAGGCATAACGCGAAATTGATAGAGTGGCCGACCAGGTACAGTAAACGCTGTATACGCTTTACTTTCATCGTCTAGCTCTATCTTCCAGAAAGCAAATTTTAAATCTACACTACTGATAAAATATGTCTCGTCAATTCGGCTAAGGATTCCGTCAATATTTTGAAGCGGATACGCATCCTTGATTGTTATTTTATTCAGCTTTCTTGCATCTAGGCAAAACCTGTTTTTCCCCGGCTTTCTAACTACGGGCCTGTTCGGAAATGCATCACTGCGCTGCATCAGTGATTTAAAATGCTTAAATATATATCAGTGAAGTAGATGTGAACCAAAAAATTGTCAAAAACTCCACATAAATAATAGTTACACAATAAAAAAAATTGAAATTATTTTGTATCGTCATTAAAAAAAAGTTTACTTTTCTGATGCAGCGCAGTGATGCATTTCCGAACAGGCCCTACAGTTGTTCTGTTTGACCACGGACTTCCGCTTTCTTCAATTACGTTTAATGACAACATGGTATCTACTTCCCTATATACTATTTCTTGGATAATGCCTGTCCTTAAAAGACTCTGCACTAGAGTGATCGATCGAATAGTATTCGACCGGTTTTAACCGGTTATTTTAGTTTTGCCCAAGTCGAATATTTTAAAATGTCAATTTTTCGAATATCGAAAAAACCGGTTATTTTAGTAAAATAAACCGGTTATTTTAGTAATGTGTAATTTATATATGTTTTCCTTACTTATGTTATAAATGCACCCGTAATTTGAGTATTTTTCTAATTGAATATTTGGCAAACTTAAACTTTTTATAAAAAATGTCAAAACAAAATGAAACCAAAGTCAAAAAAACATTATGAGCAATCTAAATACAAATCGCTTATATAAGCGTATGTTCTTGTAACAAAAAGAAAAAACAATTCAAAATACTACAAAAAAAAGTTCAGCTTAAAAAGTAATTAGCAATTTGACAGTGTTTTAAATATTATATATATATATCTTTATAAAGATGTCATCTCTGGTGATAATATCGAACTGATTAAAAAGACAATGGTGCTTAAACGGCCCTAAAATGTTAAGTTGCAAAGGTTCATCAACGCCACGACTTATTAATCACTTTTAATAAGTCTACAAGCTTGACATAAATATACGCCAAGTAAAACTTGACTCTGTTCCAAGTAGTTTTTAAGAGACTGCAAATAATACTTTACGAAAATATGCTGCCAATAATGAATGAAAAACTCTTAAGTAGTTCTAGCATATCTTCATGCTTAAAACAAGAACATACCGGCGGAATGAACGTTGTGGGAAAATTCATCAGTTTTATTTATTAAAACACCAAGAACAAAATTGAAGGAATCAAAAATGTCCTGGAAGGGTTTAAATTGTGTAATCGACGAATTGAAAGATATTTCATACAAAAAGCATGTTCATATTACTATTGTTTCTATATAATACTGAAACAAACAAAAAATTGAAATATATAATCCTGGATAAGAGGTTTTGTTTGCCACTTTTCAAAAATATGGCTGAAGTTTACTGCTTCGTATACACATGCTTAACCAGCAACAAATTAAAACTCATTTACAATTAATTTGGGAAAATATGTCAAATATAAATTTTATTAAATCCCAATATTTTTAAAACCAAAGTTATTCAAAAATTCTATAGCTATGTTCACACCTATTTAATATTTGACTCCTAACGTAACCACCAGTTTTCTTAAAGAATTGTTTGCTTTTGCAAAATGTTTGGCTAGAGCAAACATTATTTAACGGGTTCTTAACTACATTATACATAAATGCAATTATCATCTTAGACATAAAGTTTAGCAAATAACAAGAAATTGTTAAAAATAATGCTTAAGTTTAATCAATTTACTGGTCACGCTTTTTTTTGATTTTATCGTCAAATATTTGTCGTCTGAACATACCTTAAGTCATATCTATATATTGAGGGCCTTTGCTCCTTATAGGATCGACGGGAACATATGTATACATATATATATATTTATTTTGTTGGTTCCTTACCTTCGTGAATTGTTTTGTTTTTATTCTAATTAACTTTTTATTATAAAAACTAATTTGATTTTTGTATTTTTATGTATTCGAATTAAAACCGGTTAACCGGTTATTTTTAAAATGCTTAACCGAAAACCGGTTTTTTAAAATAGCAACTATTCGGACTATTCGAAAACCGGTTATTAAAAAAAGTCGAATAATCGATCACCCTACTCTGCACCCTCTACTAATTTAATAGAATGCTTTTCTAGATGAGTACATCCTAATCCCTGCTTTTCAAATGAAGGAAATATTTCTATTATTTCATTTAACTTTTTCCTTTCTAATTCGCTTAAATTGTGAGGATTTGAATAATACTCACTTGTTTCGAAATCATCAGGTTCTTTTTCGCAATTTATTTCGGCAATTTCAAATACTTCAGGCGCTAGATTAAAGGCCTTTCAAAAATCTACCCCTTAATAAGCACCCTGCTCTAAATCTGGACATAGATAAAATAGTATTGGCAATGTTTTATTTCTAAATGTAATTTCGAGACTAATTTTACCAAGAAGTCTATGTCTTTTTCCTGCCGCGGTTGAAACTACTGAATATATAGGCTTAAAATCTAGTTGCAATTTTTCCATTAATTCCCTTCACCCTTTTCCCAGTAAACTTACAGAAGCACCTGTGTCTAACAAGCCTGTAATTAAAACTTTTCCTATAGAAATTTTGGCAAACGCACGAGGATCGCTGCTTAAATCTACTGTCTTAATTGTTTCTATTACTAGTTTTGTATTTTTTCTCTTTTCTCTAAACTAATTTCTTAATTTTCTTATTCTATTTGAAACTACTCTATTTACTACTATTTCCTCATTAAAAATTCTATTTCTCACTCTTTCGTAATTATTTTGGCGCGTTTCTAATTAATATGTATGGCGCAATTGTGGGATAAATTTATTAAAATTTTTAACTGCCTTTACTAAATTAATTTTTCTTTTTTCTATAGCAATGGCGCAGGCGGGTTTTCCCTGGAACGATGGTTCCCCGCTGCTACCTCGTCCCTGGAAAAATTCCTTTCTTTACAGTTGCTACACTTTGGAGATATGGTATTAGGTTTTCCACACCTATAGCAAAACAACGATCTTTCAGTAGAAGGACAGTCCATGAACGTGTGGCCAGCCTGTCTACAATTCCAGCAATTCAGATGGTTTTTGAAAGGTTTATTTCTGTCCACCTGTTGTTCTGCCACTTCTTCATACATGCTTTGATCATCGAACTGTTGAGTATGTTCTTCAAAAATTTCATTTACCTGTCTATAGCGCTGTATGGGAGCAGGTGGATGTGAAATTTTATCTTCTTTTTGGCAAAATATTTTCTCTGCCTCCACACACTCTTGTCTGAGCTCCTCTACTGAGCCAACTGCAATGGGGTAAACTCTACTTCTTACATCATCCCTCAAATTTTTCTTTATCATCTTAATCATTTCTCTTTCAGGTATGGAGATATCCAGCCTCGACCGCATTTGCGTCATTGTAAAGAAAAATGCATCTATCGCTTCACCAGGCTGCTGTCTCCTTTCGACCATATCGCTCATTAACTCGAAATTTGATCTGGTCGATTGATACTGTCTTAACAGAGCTTCTTTCAACGTCAGCCATTCAGAAACATAATTGGTTTTTATAAAAAGCCGATACCATTTTTCGGCTACACCTTTTACCAGCAAATGAAAATTGTCCAACACTTCTTTCCAGGCTATGCCATATTTTTGTTGATGACGTTCAATACGGAAAACTAAATCCTCAACAGCTAACTTATTAGTATTACCATCAAACTCAAGTCCCCATTTATCGACCGTCATTTTATGGTAAGTTCTATTTAAACCTTCATTATTATTTTCTAATGATGATCTTGATGAACGGACTGCATTTCCGGTGGTTATATTCATTGGTTCAACATTTGTACTACCGCATGTTTTTGCAATTTCTATTTCCTCCCTGAGTTTGCAGTTTTCCTACTGAGTGTGCTGTAAAACTAAGCTTATTTTCCCTACAGCTGCTGTTAATTCTGCCATTTGTCGTTTCATGTCGCCGACCTGTGAAATAACACCTCTTTCTACTGCTTTTTTGACATAATCTTCCATTTCATTGGGATTAATATTTGTTCTTATTTGACGTACAGCTTCGCTAGTACTAGGGACATTAGCGTTTATCGTTTGTGATTCGTCATGTATTTGAGGAACGTTTTCCAAACCCTGACTCATTTCTAATTTTCTACTTAAACTTGACTTTCTGCTAGGTGTATTTGATTTATAATTTTATCCAAATGCGTTAGGCGTAGATCTGTTGAGATCAAATTGAACTTCTCTTTTTCTACTCTGTCTGTCGTTAAAAATTTGGGGCATATCCTACTCAAAACTTTTTTTTTCTTTCTATTTTTGTCAAAATAAAAATAAGTCTCAAAACACAAAAATGTTTTGCTCGCTTGCGTTTTGATTTCTATAGTATATTCGTAGCTATTTATTTTTTTATATTTATTATTTCTTTGTATTTTTTTATTTTCGTTTGGATTTGGGCATGAAAATAAGTTGCGTTGTCGAAGTGGTTATTATTAATAATAAAAGGTCTTCCTAAGTATCATTTACAGTGCATTAAATAATTTTTAAAACTAATAGAAAACCACATTCATCTCTTACACAGTCACGATCTCATTTAGTTATTTCCTTGAACATGAGGTTATGAGAGAGGTAGTTAATCGGAATGACTTTCGATACATCTGACCCTGTAACTATCGGATAAGCAAACAGGCGGTTATCAGATTGCCATTTCAAAAAAAAACTGAGACTAAATAAAAACAAACTTAAATCAGGAATAGAATAACACTACAATTGAGACATTCTATTATGAATAACTTCAAAATAACATTTCAAGCTATTGTTTATCCTTTCCTGTGTATTTGTCGACTTTCTTGTTTTTTCAATATAGCAATTCTATTTTTCCTTTATACATCCTCTTAAAGACTACTTCTTAATACCGTGTTCAGATATGCACCTTTATTGAGTTTTAAGCTGGGATCACACGATTGCCGCAAATGCACCAATATGACACAATTATTATTGTGCTTTATTGACGCACAATAATGAAATTGCCCCAACCAAATTTTCTGAAATCACACGATTGCCCTGTTTTATACAAATTTAATTACCGCTAGTTGGTACAAAGCGAAATGGTTACAACAATTGCCGCAGAACAGTCACACGATTGTTCTTACTTATGTATATTAACTGCGAAAACAGCTGTTGTGGTAGCTTTTTTATTTGTTTGAAAGTTCTTGTTGGATTGTTCATTGAAAAAATTTAAATGATAAATGATACAAATCATATACTTAAACAAATTATTGTTGAATAGTTTTATTTAATTTTTTAAGATATTCCAAAAATTAACAGTCTGTTTAACAATTTCGTATGTTTAGGTTCGAATAGAAATATCTTTAATAAAAATATTCGCACAGAACAGCTCAATATGCTTGTGCACATACATACTTAAAATAATTAATTAAAAAATTTAAATGCAAAATAAATAAATACATACATATTTATTTTCATTACTAAAAGAAACACAAAAAAGTAAATCTAATAAAAAAGGCAAATATTGGCGCGTATTGTGTTGTTTGATTGCCGCACAAGAACACAATAAATATTGGTGCATTTTTGTAATTTTTATTGACGCGCGGTTGCATAGCAAACAGTCACACGATTGCCGCACCAGGGTTGCATTTGATTGGTAAAAGTAAGCACAATATTGTCCTCGATTGGTACAAGAGCCATTTGGTTGTGCAGTCACACGATTGGGGTATTAAAAAGTGTGAAAATTGGTGCATTGCGGCAATCGTGTGATCCCAGCTTTACGCAATAAATGCCATTATTGAGCTCAATATTCCTTATAAAATTGCAATAAAGTTATTGCTCAATTAATACGAAATTGTTATAATGTTGAGTAAAAATTCAAATGCAACACTGTCACAAGTATGTTCAGTGAGCCCAAGGCGAATTTAAATTCGCCTTGAATGACTGCACAAAACATTTTTGTTACTGTTTTAACATTTGGCAGCTAAAATGTCAGAAAAAGAAAACAAAAAAAGCAAAAAATGTCGCGTCCAGTTGAAGGTAAGTTTAAATATTAAATTTTTTATTTAAAATTAAAATCAAATAAAAACCAATTTCTTTTTATTATCCACAGATGTAAAAATAAAGAAAAGAAGAATGGGGTGGAATGAAGCCAGTGAAGCCGCCCTATTGGATATGTGGCCCACCAAAATGGATGATCTTCATGGGCAACGAAAAAACGGCCACATCTATGCTGAAATGGCAGATGAGCTGAAACAGCAAGGCCATTCTTGTAGCCCACGAGACATTCAGGTAAAATTACAAAATTTTACACAGCGCTACAGGTAATTATGTACATGTATATATGCCTGGATAAAGGAAACAATTTTCCGGGTGTTACTGTTTCGCTGCTGTGAAAAAATGTGAGAAACAGGATGGGTTTATAGCATTGTGCCCACTAAATAGTTTGTGCGTCCACCTGTCACTTTGCGGCAAAACACTAGCAATCGGAAAATGCATTAACAAATTGTTTTAATGTTAACATTTTTGCAGAAAAGAAAAGGCGGCTATGGGAGTATCAGGTGGATCACCTTCTACATGGCCTCTCTATGCAACGGTGCATCAGATTATTGGAGGTTTTAAGGTGAACTTGTTTGCGGAATTGGCGCTGGAAAGCATTGATGGCATGTTTTTTGTTATGTTACCGCATTGCAGAATTGCAGCAAACTATAAAATGTACAACAACTTTTAAAACAGGCAGAATTCCTTAACGTCATTTGCAAAGCATAAATAAATTTTTCTTGCAAAAAATAATTGTTTCTATAATGGATTATGCACATGCATACATACATATTTATATGTAAATTTAAAATTTGAAATATTCTTATAAGAAATGTGTTGTTAGTACTTACTAAAATAATTACACAACTGTTGTCTTATAACTTCAGCGGTTGGCTCGTTATCACCAATAGTTATATGTTGTGTTGGACTTTCCCGATTTTTTTGAAAATCTTGGAGATTTTCCAACCAAAGCTGATTTATGTTGTCATTTCTTTCGTTCAAGAAATTGTGCAAAAACAACAAGCCCGAATAATGCTGGGAGCGTTTCCTACTCGATTATCTATTCCCTTTCCAATCCTCCGAAAGCGTGCTTTTAAGTGACCAAATGCGTTCTCCACCACTCTTCTACACTTCGATAATCGGTAGTTAAATAACTTTTGGTCATCTGACAATGCCAGAGAAAAAGCGTAGGGTTTCATTAAAGTGGTTGAAAATTTAAATGCTGAGTCTCCCAAAATGCATATTGGCATTTGGATACCACATATTTCTTTTTTATTGGCTTGCAATATTTCGCTCTCATCAAGCACTTTCTTTAATAGTGATGAATTAAAGATTTGGGAATCATTGCAACGTCCAGGAGCACCAATGTTTATTTATAAAAACCGGTATCTGTATGATATGTATAAAGTTTAAATATAATAAACCAAAAAGTATATGTCCTTCTACCTGTAGTCGACAAGAGCCAAAAGTACCATAGAATACCATCCCTTGTAATTATAGAAGTCGGTGGAATCGTTTTGGTTTGGCTTAATTTCGATGTGGCACCCATCTGTTAATATAAATTGAAATTTTAGATCGGTTTTCAGCATAACATTTATGTTGTATATTAAAAGTTATTACCAATATTTAAAAAAAATGCACTCGCTTTCTTTAAAATTTCAAACTTACCAATGGCCCCAAGACACTGTGGAAAACCAAGACTTTAAAATCCATCAACACATTCATTTACAAGCTCTCGTGACGGAGGCAACTTCTTCATATACTGCGTGGACAACACCTGCCATACTTCCTCACAAAATTCAATTAAAATTGTGCACACAGTGGATTTCCCAACACCAAACAGCTCAGAAACCACTCGGTACTCTCCAGATGAACTGAGTGTAAATAAAGCGATGGCTACGCGCTTTTGCAGTGGTATTGCTTTTTGCCACTTTGTGTCGACTTTATTCAATTTTTCTAACAAGCCACAGAGGACGTCAAAACTGGCACGGGTCATGCGAAAATGTCTCTTAAAAAACTGATCATCATTGCGGCTGCAATTGAATTCCCAGAATGTAGATTGGCGATTCTGCAAATTACAAAAGTAGAACCTATTTGTTTAAAAAAAAAATAGTTAACATTGTACTTACCAACTTCCATAAAGTCCTTTGACTTGCGCTTTGCTCTAATATTTCAAGAAGCAAAAGCTGCTGTTTCCTCAAACTTTGCAGAATTTCCAAATTCTTTTTTCTTCTTTTAATAAGTAAAGCCACTTTGAATCAAAACTTGAAAGCACTAACTGCAACTGCGTAGTATTTCTTTTATAAATTAGCAAAATGTTTTTAAAATCAGAATTTTTTCCCATTTTTGTAAATTTAAAAACACAATTCTCGTGACCAAAATATAAACAATATTATTTTTTATTAGCTGTCAAACGTTAATTGAGTTAGCTTAATTGTGTATATGTGAACAGAAAGATAATTGTGTCAATAAACAGAATATTGACTCAATAAAATATGTATATCTGAACACGGTATAAGGGGCTATAAAAAAAAATATCACTGACTGTATTAAAGAAACAATAAATTCGTTGGGCTATATTTTAATTTAATGATCTATTTTCAGATGCTTAGATGTTGCTACATGCTTTCTATTTCGGAGAAAACTTTATCCAAAAGGCAGTATTCTACAAAATCTTTTGCTTCAGATTGGGCGGCATTTAATGTTACAGCCGTAGGGACCAGTGAGGTTTCCGACTAGCCACGGTAAACACATCCCAGAAGGTTCCAACCCTGCTCACTGGGTACGCTGCACATAAAAAAATAATCAGGTACTATCTAATCTATCCATTACACAAACACACATGCACCCTATAAATGATACTCTACTACTTTTCGTTATATTTTCAGGAAGCGGTTGTTATGCCCCCAGCTTGCCCACCCTACCATGTCACAAGAATGTCCGTCCATTATTGATTTGTGACCCAATAACCACCCGACTTCTACCAACTTACCTCACCTTCATGCCCCTAATCCTTTATTTCAAATTCACCACAAAAACATTTCTTTTACTAACTTTTACCGGATAACAATATTCATATTTATTTACTAATTTTTTCTTATCCTATGACCATAAATAAATATATTATTACAAAAATTTAACAAATAGTACGATAAAAAAAATTAACTCAAAATTTCAACCACAAATACAGTAAATGATTTAATTTTTTTTTTCGTTTAACCTTAAATTTACTCTAACTATTTCCAATTTTTCCTTAAATAAAATTTTTCTTTCTAGTTTCTATCAAATCTTTATAATTATGTGCAATCTGTCGGATCTATTAGTTCCCTAAACCTGAAGGAGCTCCCTCAGGCTAGTATTTTGTCCTCAAATGTGTTTTGGACAACAAAACAAAAATTATCAAATAAAATAATGATTTAAACTAGGAAATGACAAATCTTATTTCCGGGTGATTATCAAACAAAACAAAAACATACTTTTAGGCGACAATAATCAAAATCGTTCACTGTACTGTTTACATTAATTATTACAAAAAAAAATGTTATCCTAATCTTAAAACATAGAAAACTCAAGACTAAAACCTCACTAAAAACAACAAAATGGATTTTTACGATATTCTAATAATATTTCTTCACTTATCTTAATTATCTACCACTTGCCACATAAACATTAAAAATTTTATTATTGTTGTTATTATATTGTATTCTTTTTTTTTAGGATGGAAATAAATTAATTATTTTTATAAGCCAATTTTGATCCAATTTCTTTTAAAATTATTCCTTGTTTCACTTTTTTTTTCCATATATACTTATATGTACGAATTATTACAAAAATTTTACCTGGCTTTGGTAGTATTGGTTTTTTCCTTTTTTTATAGTTGTTGATATTAAACCGTATTTTATTAGAATCAGTTGCCTTCTCTGTTAGATTCCTCCAATACACTATCCACTTTTTTAGCTTCTGCGTTTGATATCTTCCAAGGAATTTACCTTAGCCAGCTAAATAAAAACATTTTTTTTGTTTAGGATATTTTTTTTTTAACTTTATTCTTATTATAATCCTTACGTTTTTGTTTGCTTAAGTTTTTTTTTCTTATTTTAAGGATTTTTCTCCAAATTTGTTCCACTTCAAAATCCTCAAGGATTATAATTTACAGGTCTTAAAAATTTTATTATTTCAATCACAGCTAGTAACTTTACTTTAACTTTTTAAGTTGTTATCTGACTGTTCACTCGCAGTATATTTTTCCATCTGATCATCATTAAATATTCTCTTTTCTCGCTCAGTCTGTCAATTTTCCCAAAAATTTCCTGATTTTCCTGCCACGCCATCTTTATCTCTTTTCTTTAGAATTTTCTAGCAACTTTCTTTGCCCGCCAAACCTCCATCTTTTTTTCTTTACATTATTCTGAGAAATTTTCAGCTTTCTACCTTGATCAACTTATATTTTCCTATTTAATCTTTTTCCTTGGAATTTTCCTATAAACGTTTCATACCGCTGTTTTCCTGCTCTCCACCATACTTAATTACCTTCTAAGCTCTATATCTATAAGTTTTTTCTCTACCAAGCTCTCATGCGATATCGTACGGTTTAATTTGCCCATTCATTAATTTAAAAATAAAAATTTTTCTCACAGCGTTTCCGTGTGCAGTGAATGAAAAATGCATCTCTGTTTTTACTATAAAGAGCATTGCCATTCTTTGCCTAATACTACTATGTATCACTACTCTGTGTTCTATGAAAACCGAGCAAAACAAAACAAAGGAAAACACATCAAAAAACTGGCAGAAACAAAAATTTGCAAAATCATTGCAAACTAAAATAAAATTAAAACGAAAATATATTATAAATGAAACAAAAAGTTAAACATCGTACTCAACATAAAAAAACGCAACTAACACAAAAAAAACAAACAAAATTTATTGTCGCAAACACATCCGCAACACTGGCAACTATTATAAATGCTAAATTTCGCAATTAATATTTCATACCATAGTGCCGGTTCACGCACGTCAAGTTTTGAGTTTTTAGGAGAGGGGGGAAAGTAAATAGCATTCTCTCTTCCCTTCTCTCGTAAACGCTTTAGACTTGACGAGTCAAACTTGATGTGTGTGAACCGGCATATAGTGTTTTCGTCTGACAATTTTTTGTCGTAATAAACGTCAAACTTCATAAAAAAAACCGCTGATAAAAATTGCAGAGTTTTCTATAAAGATTTTGACGATTGGTATAACAAACAATTGTCAGTTGAAGACCCCATGTAAAGGGCAAAACCACACAAATGGCTTGGCAAACTTGCGCTTTATTTTTGCTTCTGTTTGCCAACAAACTACACAATCATAGACTTTTGTAGAGGTCAATAAATTCATTTAAAAAAATTTTTTCCTCGTCCATTTCTTAATGCTTCTTCTTATACGTCTTCACTATGCAAAATTTTCACTGAAATGATTACATTTAACACTATACACTGTAAAAAGTTTGACAAATATCCAATATGTCTGCCAATTATTAAAAATTTTTAATATCCACAAAAGTTGTGCAACTATAGTAGTGGACTTGATGACTCAATGCCTACTACACATGCAGGACTCCATCGGTAAGAACTGGAGTCTGAGTCCGGATATGGTAAACTGGATTTACAAATCGGAGGTTTGGCCTATACTTACCTATGGATGCACTGTTTGGTGGGGTGCGTTGAGAGTGGATGGCTATAGGAAGACGTTCAGCAAGGTTCAAAGGAGTGCATCTCTTGGCGTCACAGGCGCAGGAGAAGCACTCCACAGGCAGCGCTGGACATCCTACTATATCTGTCCCCTATTGAGCATTAGGTGAGCAATGTGGTTGCTAGGAACTAACTTAGACTTTACGAGTCTTCCTTAGTTAGACCTACGAGGTGTGTCTGCTTGGTCGGGGTTCTCGAGGGAATCATAGGATTATGACCCTGGGCTTCGGTGTAACACCACTAGTGGCGTTCCCGTACAGGGAAATTTGGCGTGGATCCAATGGACTGTTTGAGGGGTGGGTAGTATTTACGGATGGATCCATGATGGAAACCGGATGGAAATTATACGGTGCGATCGTGCCTGGTCGCTAGGTGTAAGAATGCTCTTAGGGTACTCATGAAGGCATTCAGTGTAAGGCTGTGTTGGGTACCTAGACACTGCAGGGTTGATAGAAATGAGGAGGCGGATGAGCTCGCGAGAGGGGTTCGAATCTGGACTTTGTGGTAAGGGACGTGGGGTAAATCCCCCTCTATGTTACTAATATACGGTGATACGGCAAAGATTACGTAATGACGTTAACCGGTCCTGAAGAAATAGAACTGATTGTAGGGTGCCTAGGGCACTATGGCCCGGTTTGGAACCAGGGGCAACCAGGTTTCTACAGGGATTGGATAAAGGTAGTCTTAGACACTTATAGGGTTCTTAATGCGTCATTGTCCTGTTAGCACTTTTATGGGCAAATGGGACAATGCTACACCGGACTTCTGCAGATTAAGCGATTCTGATTCTGAGGAGCTGGAGACGATCGAGCCATTGTCCTAGGATTAAGGGTCCTAGACAGAAGTGGCTAGGTGATAGATTTCACGACGAGCTTTGGTACATCGCTGGGTGTAATCCGGCTGATCTAATGGGGTTTGTGAGGGAAATAGTGCGGTTGTTTCTGTTAAAGGGACTGTAGAGAGGGTAATAGTTCTACGTGGTACCTACTAACTATCCACCTCATACTTTTTTTTTCTTTTCTCTTTTTATACCTTTTTTCATTGAAGGGATTCACAATGGACCGCATTGGTCTCCGAGTGGAAGTGTGCCCTTGGGCGCATAACCCTTCTTAACCTAACCTTACCATAGTAGTGGACTTTAAGCGAAAAGTACTGTATTTAATTCGAAAACAATTTCAAGCGTATGGGAAAAAGGACAGATTTTTTTTATTTTAATGCAACTGTAGGGAATTTTCAATATATTTTCTCATTTTTAATATATCGAGGATTATTTTTCAAAAAGTGCTATCTGAAAAATCACAATTTTACAGGAGAGCGAAAAAACTGAGTTTTCCGGTAACTCTAGGAGTAATAACTAAACTTTATTTTACAATGTTAAATAAAATAAACGTCTAAATCATACATATCGTCACCTAAAAGACGAAATAACCTATCTGCAGTTTTCAAAAGTTTACAGGAAAGGGGAAAAACGTTATAAAATTGGAACTATTAACGATATTTTTTGTGCGTAACGGTCCTCTAGGTAGAAAAACTTTGTCATTTGTAATATTATATGTTCAAAATTTTGCAGACATATATGCGTTATGATATAAGGAATAAAAATCCATAAAAAAATCAATTGTGAAATTTTTACAGATAGGTTATTAGGTCTTTTAGATGACGATATATTAATTTTTTTTTAATTCCAGTTATTCGCGCTTATATTTCTGATAGCACTATTTACACATTAAAATTTTATCGACTTGAACATTGAAATAAGCAGATAGCACTATTTGAACAAAAATAAAATGAGCTGTAATGAATACTTTTTGAGACTTTAATTAAGTTACACGAATTTTTATTAAAATATTTAGTTTTTAATAACAAAACAATATTTAATGAAAAAGTAAAATATTAAGAAACGCGTGATCATATTAATATAACTCGAATTTATAGTTTATTAATTTTACATTATCCTATATTCGAAAGCAATAAAAAATTAATCCTTATCCGCATGTTTTAAATGCTTCCATTTGCTTAGTTAAATAGGACGTGGGTCAGATTGTAAAGGAATCGCTTCTATATGACCACTGTGTGTTTTAATTTTGGTCGGAAGGTTTTTGTATTCGTCATCAAAACTAACTTAATACATAATGTTACCACTTGGTACGTAGATGAGAGATTTTATTTGTGATACGGTGGGATCACTTTTTTGTCGACCAGGTCTAATGGATGTAAAACGAATAAGTTTTTTTGTTTATATAGTCTTTAAAGAAATCATAATTCAGATAAAGAGTATCAAAAGGCATTTTAACAATTTTATTATCAATTTTGATCGTCTTTCTGGCATCTTTTGTTATTTAAACATAATCGTTGGGTAAATAAATTGCCTGATTTTTCAGCTTCATCTCAATCTTAGCATGTGCACTGTCGCACTCCATTTGAGTATGCCCCTTCTCTAAGTAATCCTGCTCAATTTTCTTATTTGTAAACTTATACAGTAGTTTTGACTTAACTGCCTTTTGTTTACGTGCACTTTTGACTTAACTGCACAAAATTGATATTTTTTGGAATTATTCTTTCTAATTCCATACAAATTCCTTTTTTAAGTGCACTTTCTATACCTGCACATTTAAGATAAATGCACAAAATTTTTGGCATTTTAAAATTATTTTCATACAAAAAATCAAAGTTAGCTGCACTTTGACTTAACTGCCCAAAATAAATATTTTCTGGAATTATTCTTCAAAATCCTTGTTTACGTGCATTTTGTATACCTGCACATTTTTCATATTTTTGGGCAGCTTTTAAATATTTTCATACAAAACATCAAAGTTAGCTGCAAACATAAAACTATATGTTGGCCACTTTTTCACATATGTACATAAATATCCAATTTAAGCTGTTTATAAAAATATAAATCGCAATTATTTTGTTTTTTTTATGTTTTATGTATGTTCTTTGTGAATACTCATTGTTTTTGTTAATGTTTCTTTTATATTAAATAAACATACACACATGTATTAAATGATCTGTTATTACCCAGCTAGCATAGGCTGTTTGTTAGACGATTATGTTTAATATACAACTCCTAAAAGAATCTTCTGGTGATTATCTGACGAGTAACAAAAACATCTAAATCTTTTTTTAATTTATATATTTTTGGACTCGCTCGTCTTTAAATCTTGAAATGAACCTTTTGGGACTCTCTGTAAGAGTATAACAATAACTGCGCTACCTAAATAAGACAGTTTTTAAAGTATGAAAATGCTATTGCCAATACAATTTTCATAAAACAACCCGGCCTAAGGATCTGCAAAAAAGGATTTTCCGACAGGATGGTGTTGATTTCGCGACCTCAAGGTTTTTTTTATCGAAATTTTATGAAAATTAGAAGTTTTGGCATGAAAAATACGCCTATTACGCTTATTTAGGTTGCTCAGTCATACGGTCACGAGTTGTAAAATAATACCTACATGAGTCTCATACGACTCTTAGCATGCTTTTTGAAAGACTCGTTAGATAATCTCAACATATGTATATCATAAACGATTCCCTTTACGATTATTATAAGCGATTTTCGCTGCGTTATGGAAGAATCTCCCATACGAATCAGCACATGTAACAGTTTCTCCCGTGCTAGGAATCGTCTACAATTAAAAAATGAGCTCGTCGATGATCAAAAAGACTCTTTGTGAGATTCCTAGTAAGCTCCTGGGTTAAAATAAAATTTTAATAAAATATAAATTTATGTATTAAAAAAATAATTTTTTTATTCTTCTTTTAAATCAAACACTTTACTTTAGCTGCACTTTTGTGCAGGTAACCACAATTGTGTACCTGCACATTAAGGCAGGTAAATGCATTTAAGATAACTGCATTTTTGATTTACCTGCACAAAAAATCGTGCGAAGGAGATTGTGCAGCTAAGTCAAAACTACTGTACTCAAATATTTTTTATGTAGATAGCACTTTTTAACCATAAAAAGCGTCTGCACAATACAATTTTTGTGAAAAAATAACGTTTTGCAAATACTTTTTTTAAAAATTAAAATCACAGATGAGAATTCAGTCAGTGAACACGTTGCTATAAAAACTCCATAAATAAACAAATATTTACTATAGACAAAAACTCATCGACAAATTGTTTGCAGTTTTTTTTGCAAAATTTCTACAACGAATTTTAAAATTATATTAAGGCCCAGTTAGGCGAACGTTGCTGTACCATATCTGTACTGTATCAATCAGCTGTTCGCTTTTTGTTATATGAAACGCAATACAAAAGCTTACCGAAATGTAATGTACCGTAGTTGCAACGCACCATTCTGTATAAAGCAGACCATACACGATTCAATTCAATTGTCAACTGAGTCGGTTGTTGTCCAAATCAAAGCGTGTATGGCCTTGTCAGTTGATTAGTTTGACGGTTGTCGAGTTGGTTGAAGAAAAATCAAAAGATTTTGATTTTTTCAAGTTGACTCCAAGTCTTTCAATTCGATTGTACTGTGTGTGCTTAAGTCTCTTGATCAGCTGTCAAAATTTATGTTTGTAATTTTTTTTTTGCAAAGAAAAAGTGAAATATTTTTAAAATTGTCTTTAATTTCAATAAAATTTTAAATAAAAAAATGACATTGGTGGCAAACATGGATACTTGGAGAGAAAATAAATTTTTGTAAAATTGTAAAAAAATCTAAATTTGACAGTTGAATTAAAATCTTTCAATTCAGTTGAAGAAGTGTGTGGCCAAGTATCAATTCAGTTGAAAGACTCAGTTGACAATTGAATTGAAAAGTGTATGGGGCGCATAATAAAATAGAATTTCATACCGTTGTTACGTGACATTTGTAAAACAGTGATGGGCGGCTTGTATTTATCTTGGAATGCGGGTATTATTGCTCTTTTTTTTTTTGGTACTTTTTTCAGTAAAGCTATGGAATTGTGACAAAACAACTTACAGTACAACATTTGTTTATATGTATATACAAATACACATATGTAAAGATATGTATGTACACATACAATGGAAATGTGAATCGTATAAAAGGCTTTAAATGGTATCAAAACCTTGTTTGGTGTATGCACATTTACAATAAATGTATGCTTAAAATATAAATGCTAAAATACAAATTTGTTTATGGTAAATCAATAATATAAATATTATTAAAATACTGTTTTAATACCATTTAAATCACTTGGTACTTTTTCTGCACAGCGGTCACAATTTAAACATTTTTGATTCCCATCACTGTTTGTATTGTTTTATGTATTAAAGACCTGCACGAGTGTATCAGTAAGTATTGTTGAAACAGATACACCAGATATTTATCTGTTACTACTGATATAAATGAGAGAATGAGTGTAACTGATATATCTGTTGTCACCATAAATATTTCTACAATATCTGTGGTTATCTGTTGTATTTTAAAATATTGTTGGCGAGTTGATGAAAATAAGAAAGTTTATAAGAACTTGTATACGATCTCAACAGGGGTGCCAGATGGTTTTGGTAAGAAATCGGCATATTTTCAAAAACAAATCAGAAATTAAATTAAATAAAAAAATCGGCAAATTACTATTACGATTTTAAACACAATAAAACATTGACAAAAATAAAAAAGCAAAACAATTAACCATTACCTAATGCTTTAAAACACAAGCAAACCCTTAAAAAACAGCCAAGGAGAGATAATAACATCGAAAACAGGACAAATGGACATATGGGTGGAACACTATGAAAAAATGCTTAACACCACTCAGGTCACTTTTGAACCAACATGCCTTTGCATCCAACATACTGAAAGGCATGACATACCGATCAATAAGCCCAGCGTAATCGAAATTGAGACAGCAATTAAGACTCTTAAGAACAATAAAGCACCCGGAATCGACAACATATCGCCCGAACTATTAAAGGCAGATCCAGCTACATGCGCCCAACTTATACACCCCATTATAGACAAATTCTGGGAAACCAATCACCTTAGCGACGACCTTAAAGAGGGTATGATAATTAAAATCCCAAAGAAAGGAGACCTTACACAATGCAAGAACTGGAGGGGCATAACTCTTCTTAGCATGGCAAACAAGGTCATAGCTAATATAATAAACAAACGTTTATCAGACGCATTGTCCAGCGATATTCGCAACGAACAAGCCGGTTTCCGTCCCAGCAAATCTAGCATTGACCATATTAATAGCCTTAGAATAATAACGGAACAATCAGTCGAATGGCGATCTCCGTTATATCTAACATTCATCGATTTCGAAAAGGCGTTCGACACAATACATCACGCTGCAATATGGAACGCACTTCGCTGCAAGGGAATACCTGAAAAACTTATTGTGATAATCAGGGCTTTGTATGAGAATGCTAAATGCCGCATCCTACACGAGGATGTAATCAGTTGCCCAATAAGTATCAAAGTAGGTGCGCGGCAGGGTTGCCCACTATCCCCCCTACTATTCAATGTTGCCATCGATAGCATCATGAAAAAAGTCATAACAACACCTAGGGGCATTACCTGGCGCCTTAACGGCCGTCTCGAAGATTTAGACTATGCAGATGACATCTGTTTGCTCTCACATAGATTTGACGATATGCAGTCAAAACTTAACAACATCGAAGCAGCAATGTGTGGTCTTAGAATTAATATCCCCAAAACCAAAGCCATGAGAATCAATACAACAAATATGCAACAGTTCACACTACAAGAACAACAGATCGAAGACGTCCAATCCTTCTGCTACCTGGGTAGCATAATATCAACAAGTGGAGGCTCAAGAGAGGATATTGGGAACCGCATAAACAAGGCCAGGCAAGCTTATGGCCAACTTCACCATGTGTGGAATTCCCCCCATATCTCTAAGCGTACTAAAATCAACATCTTTAACAGCTGCGTGAAATCAGTTGCGCTCTACGGCTGCGAGTCTTGGAACTCAAATCAATGCGATACCAATGCCATACAAGTATTCATCAACCGTTGCCTCCGTCGCATACTTAAAATTTTCTGGCCAAATACCATCACAAACGAACGCTTATGGGCCGAGTGCGGACAAACACCAATTGAGTATGAAATCAGAAAACGGAAATGGCGGTGGATTGGACATGCCCTGCGAAGACCTCAAGCCGACATCACCAGAAACGCAATAGACTGGAATCCCCAAGGCAGCCGCAGGAAGGGTCGGCCGAGCCACACCTGGCGTCGACAACTAGACATCGAAGTAGCCAAAGTCAACAAAACGTGGAACGAGCTGAAGATCATAGCAACAGACAAACAAGAATGGAACATAATCGTTGAGGCCCTATGCTCCTTATAGGAACAAAAGGAATTTATATATATATATATATATATAATGCTTTAAAAAAATTAATAAAATTAAACTTTTTAGAAATAAATTTTAGTTAATTAAAAAATCGCAAGGACCGTAAATAAGAGTTATCCATAAAATTTTAGCTTAAAAACGGAGTCAACCAATAGGTTTGTTCTAAAGTTCTCTTTAAGAACCTATGGTGATCTAAAAAAAAAAAATCTCAACTCCACAGTTAAAAATCATTTTTCAACGAAAAAATAAAAGTTTGGATGAACTCTTAAAACGAGAGTTTTATTTCGCAATTATAAAATATTCGCCCTAAAATAGAAATCACACCATCAACAAATACAACTCTTTTAAGGATTTTAATTTTTACGTCTAAACGCTCATTATGTTTTTCTTCTTTTTTTTATTTTTACGTTGAAATTGTAGTGATCTGACCAGCGCTTAGGTTGTTAATGTACAAAAAATTAGTTTAATAAAATGCTGGTTAAAATCAAACTCCTGAAATGAGTTTTATTTTTTGACGGCTGAATAAAATTCTCGTTTTAACAGTTTTATTCGATATTTTATTCCTCAACTGAGTTTTAATTTATGACGACTTAATAAAACTCTCTTTTGAATAGTTAAATTTGACCTTTTATTTTTACGTTGAAAAATAACTTTTTTATATGGACTTGTTTGTTTTTAAATCAAAAAATAACTCAAGGACTGAAAATAATTACTGGTTATATTTTTTTCTGGTTATATTTTTTTATTTTTTGGATACAAATATCCAACCTCCTCCATTTTCGAAATAACGGTATATCTCTAAAACCAGAGCCAATCTAAAAAAACGGCGAGTACCACTGGATTCTGCGTAGCCGAATTATTATTTTAAAACGCCATGTGCCCGGCTTGTCTGTTTTTCCAACTAGCGTAGTGTAATTTATATAAAACAAACCAAAAATTACCGTGTTGTAAGTATTTCTCAAATAATATGCACTTTGATAATTTAGAGGAAAATATCGCCAAAATGCCTAAAAATCGTCAAATATGGCCTGATAACAACGATTCTCGCTTGTGTTGCTGTTGTTGCTCGGCAATTTGTACTGCCACAGCACAGCACAACACACAGTGCGTGTGTGTGCGACATGTCTGGTTTTTTGTTGGCTTTTTGTTATGTACACCCTCCGCCACAGCTAGCTGGGTATACTTAGTTTGTCATTCCGTGTGAAACATTTTTATTATTCGAGCATTAACCGCGAAAATAACGTAAGCACCAAAATCAATTTTATAGGTGAGAGTTTTTTTTATTCTAATTCATATAAATTTTGTATTAAATTTGTCGCTCACGATAAAATCAGGGACCAAACATAATGGTTATTGTATTTTATTTAAGTTTACTGGAAAATTCCTTTTATTTTCATTTGGTTATTTTTAACCATTATCGTAACATATATTTTATATTGTTTATCGTAACCAATTAGTGCCGGTTCACACACGTCAAGTTTGACTCTTCAAGTCTTGATCTTTTAGGAGAGAAGGGAAAGAGAATGCCATTTCTTTTCCCCTCTCTCCTAAAAACTCAAGACTTGACGAGACAATCTTGACGTGTGTGAACCGGCACTTACAGTAAAAAATATTTTTTTTTTTTTATACATAAATAACCATTACTTCAACCACAAATTTTTTTTGGTTACAAACAACTATTAAACCAAATAATTAATTTTTTGGTTACAAATAACCATTTTAACAAATAATTAATTTATTTGGTTTCAAATAACCATTTAAACAAGCAATTTTTTTTTAACAACAACACAGGTTAAAAATTTTCTTCAGATATTTTTTTCTGTGCATATGTATTTATATGCAGTGTTGCCAATTTAGCCATTTAGTGGCTAGATTTAGCCATTTTTCACCCTGTTTAGCCATTAAAAAATTAGTTTAGCCATTAGCCATTTTTTTAGCCATTTATCAACTTGTTTAGCCATAAAATTTTTTTGCCGATTTTCTTTTAAAAGAATAATTTTTATTTTATTATAAAAATTTATAAAAGTAAATTAAACATTTTTAACAATTAAAACGCCTTTAAATTAAATCAGAACTTTTATAAATGTTGAAAATCGCTATAAACGATGTTGATGAAACATCTTTCAAAATAAAGGAACAGTATTCCAATATTAAATTTATAAAATGGTACAACACAAACATCGGTGTTTCTTTTTTTAGAAATTTCAGAATTGACTATAAAGTTGATCTCACTTCCATGGTCTAATGCTGAAGTAGAAAGTGTATTTAGCAAAGTAAACATCGTTTAAACTTTAAAGTAATTTGAGAAATAGGTTACATTAAGCAACCATTAATTCGGTTTTATCAATTAGGTAAATATTTTTACTATTACAATAAAATATTTATACCCCCACCACAATAGTGGTGAGGGTACTATACGTTAGTGCTGATGTCTGTAACACCTTCAAATATTGGTTTTAGGCCCACCTTTAAGTATACCGATTGACTAAGAATCACTTTCTGAGTCGAATTACATAACTATGTTTGTCCGGCTGTCTGACTGGCTGTACATGTAAACCTTGTGCGCAAAGTACAGGGGCCTAATTCTGGCAGTCGTGATCGAGTAATTTCTCGATTCGAAAGCAATTTTTATTTAATTATTTCAGTCAATACTGAACGAATCGGAATAATTTTTTCAGTGTTATAAAGCATTAATTTTAGTTTCACAATACTAAAAAAATAATTTCGATTCGTTAAGTATCGACTGAAATAAAATTGCTTTCGAATCGAGGAAATACTCGATCACGACTGCCAGAATTAGGCCCCAAGTCGCAGTTTTGAAGATTATTTGATAAAATTTGGTACTTAGGTGCTAATGTGGTCAGGTTTGACCGACTATACTTTCTGACTTGTTTTTTATTGTAGATCTGGATTCAAAACGTTGGGTAAATATTGTCGTGATTATGATTTACCTCAAATTTTTTAAGAACTAAAAGGCACGAGTGATTCCTATGAGATGATCAATAACGACATCGAATTTATTGATGATTTAATTTTTTAAATATCTAAAATATTAATTAACGTTTATTCTTATTTAACAAACTTAACTTACAATTTCATCGCAAACCAATTTAAATGAATTATTTCTGTTTGTTATTAAATTTTAATATGTTTTTATTTAAAAAAGCTTTTAGCCATTTTTTAGCCCATTTTTAGCCATTTTTTAGCCATTTTTCCCCTTAAATTTATACATTTTTGGTCACAAAGTTTTGGCAACACTGTTTATATGTATGATTATTTCCAAGGCCCATCTATCAATGGGCCTTGATTATTTCCGTGCATTTATTATTTCGATGACTAAGAAGAAGGAGTGAACGTGTCAACTGTTGTGCGTGACTTGAGAGGCAATTCTAAACCGCTAGAATCACCGTCTGTACCTAAAAACAGTTTTTTTGCTTTTGCCGGAAAAAATATTGCCCATGGGTCCCAAATAGTAACCGACTATACTTTCTTACTTATGTATAATTTATATTTGTAACCAAAAAATAATTTACTGGTTTTAATGGTTATTTGTAACCAAATTAATTTATTATTTGTTAAAATGGTTATTTGTAACAAAAAATTAATTAATTGGTTTAATAGTTGTTTGTAACCAAAAAAATTTTTTAGGTGAATTAATGGTTATTTATGAAGGTATAACCAAAAAAAATATTTTTTTCTTTAATTGGTTACGATAACCAGAATAAAATATATATGTATATTAAATGATAATTGTAATTTTTAACCTTTACCTATAATTAATCAATATTAATGGTTATATTTATATGATTTTTTGTCGTTTCCTTTATAGGGTCGCTAGATAAAATTGTTTTTGCTATAAAATCGTTAAAGTCATTTATTTAGAAAAAAACAAAAGTCTAAAATGATGCCGCTTACGTTATTTTCGCGGTTAGGGCTCAAATTCAACTGTTAGTCAAACAATTCTTTTCAAAATAAAAATATTTCAAAACGTTAATATGAATTTTCTATTTTTTTCTACATAATACGGTTATATTAAATAAAAAACCTAAGGTATAACTTATTAAATTTTCGAGCTTAAGGGTTGTTTTTGATATAAAATTTATTTAAATCAATATTTCAGCACTCCTTTGAGTGTCTTCTTCAGGGTTTTTTTCTTGATTGTTTGCTATTTTTTTTAAATTTCGGTGCGTTTTTTAATTTTTCTAACCCAAAAATTATACTTACTGTAACATTTGCATTTATGTATGTAGGTTATTTCCACATAAAATGTAGCATACTTCTTTTTTAATGTTTTCAAATGTGTTTACCTACATATTTAAGAAAATTGCTTTAAACGAAAAAAATAGTTTTGGTTGGTAAAAACCCAAGTTTTTTTTACAAAAACAAATTACATGTGTTCAGTTCTTTCAGTAATTTTTTTTACAATAATTTTTGTCTACATGTCTTTTTAACAAAACAACCATAGGCATCAAAGAATTTAAGAAAAAAAATATTACCGTTACTAAAATTTTCAAAAATGTTTGCTTTAAAAAAAAGGAGCATACACATTTTTACAAGAACAAATCATGTACGCAGCAGACACAAAGGCTAATCGTGCTGCTCATCAAGAAAAATTGCAAGCGCTTCCACTTGTATTTTCGTCGTAGGTATAATACGTAACTAGTAGTGTTGTTGTTGCTTGGCAATTTGTACGACCATAGTACAAGCAGCCTGTGTATTTTGTTTTTGTAAAATTTTTTGTTTGGCTTTTTTTTCGCTCGTAATACATTCACGCTCTTTTTCGTTGAAAAATAATTGAAAATAACGGCATCGTACAATAAGTAACTTATTGTATTCCATCAGTATCCACTAGTATCTGCTTTTGCGAAACAGATATTAACAGATATGATACTTTCTTTCGCTTTTGTATCAACTTACATCCACTCTTTTACAAATCATATCAACCCAGCAAATAAAATTGGACCACCTGACCCATTTTGATAAAATGGACTACTCCATGGACTGGTCCGATGTAATGCAAGCATGGACCATGTCATTGTTAAAAAGTGTTTGTAGTGAGACGACATGTCTTCGTTTTTAAACGACGTTCTTTCGTTTTTAAACGACTTCAAAACTAATCCTCTTGAGTATACCATGGAGTAGTTTTAAAACTACTCCTTAGTGGTCCAAAGGTGGGTTATATACCATGGAGTAGTTTTAAAACTACTCCTTAGTGGTCCAAAGGTGGGTTATATGATCCTCTCCTAGGACATCGTAATGTTAAATAGACCAGGTTTTTTCCATACGTTTGGGTTACTTTTGGACTAGTCCTGGTCCTTTGTGGACTACTCTTTACACGCGTGTTTGGACTGGTCCTATTATTTGCAGGGAATATCAACTCATATCAGAAACACAAGAGCACTCATCCATACGCATCCACTTAAGAAAAAACAAAGAAACAGATATAAACAGATACATCTGTGCAGGTCTTTATTACCCAGCAAATAAAATTGGACCACCTGACCCATTTTGATGTAATGGACTACTCCATGGACTGGTCCGATGTAATGCAAGCATGGACCATGTCATTGTTAAAAAGTGTTTGTAGTGAGACGACATGTCTTCGTTTTTTAACGACATGTTTTCGGTTTTAAACGAAGCTAAAACTAATCCTCTTGTGTACACAATGGAGTAGTTTTAAAACTACTCCTTTGTAGTCCAAAGATGGGTTATATGGTCCTGCCCTAGGACATCGTAATGTTAAATGGACCATGTTTTTTCCATACGTTTGGGTTACTTTTGGACTAGTCCTAGTCCCTTGTGGGCTACTCTTAACACGCGTGTTTGGACTGGTCCTATTATTTGCAGGGATATGACACGTTTTTAAATGTTCTATAAGTGCGCCAACGTGCTTACAGTACGGTGCGGTACATTACGGGTACAGCAACGTTCGCCTAACTGGGCCTTTAGTTTATGAAATCGAGACACAATTCCCAACCCTTTGATGTATAATATGTCTACTTTGTAATAACACTTTTTATCATTTTATTATATGAAGTAATACTTTTTATGTAGATAGCACTTTTTTCCCAAAAAAAAAACGTCTGTGTTAGATAGCACAAAACAATATTTATGAAAAAAAAACGTTTTGGTAAATTTTTTTTTTCAAATTAATCAAAGTTGTTCTTATTCGATCTTTCGAAATTTAAATAAATAAAAATTAATCAAGCTCAAATTTAAATGACAGATGACCCTTCCGTCAGTGAACTCGTTTCTTTAAAAAACACTTTTTTGAAAAATTTCAGATAGCACTATTTGAAAAATAACCCTCGATATTGTACGTATATATTCGCCTTATTTTTATTTAAAATTAAATTTTACATATACAATAGCATTTAATGTCTGCAAAATAGTTGACACCAAGGTATATTTATAGCAGGTAGCCGCGAGATTACAACAATTGTACAATAAAACAAACAACAGGGCTTTTTATTGTTGGTATGCGATACAAACTGTCAAAAAGCAAAGGGGCTGATAAGAGACAAAAGATAAAGACAAAAAACTTGTTTACTTGTTTGCTATACAACATTTGACAGTTCGTATCGCAAAACAAGCAAATAAAAAATAAACAGCTGGCTTTCCGAGACTACCTGCTATAAATATACCTTGGTCAGTGTTACCGTTATGCGACTAAAGTCGCATTTTTGCCCCTTTTTGACTGCCGTGCCACTTTTTTGACCCCTTTGTTTTAAATCCCCTTTTGTATCATTTTGCAGTTTTTTGTGCCCCTTTTGACCCTTTTTGAACCAAATTTTTTTTATACTGTCAATCAATGAATCCGAGCTCAATTTGAAGAGTAAATAGCATCTAATTTGTAAAAAATTAAAATAATTCAGGAAGGGCTATATAATAACAATAAAATTTACCTCAAATTTCTAGTATACTTATGTATTAAATATTATGAATAAATTAAACCTTAATTTTCAAAACGAATTAAAAATTATATATTTAGTTCAACATTTTTATTTTTCGAATTTATTCTATGAGCTAAATTTCAGTTATGTATTTTATAAAGCTTTTTTGTAATAGTCCTATTCCTTCAATATTTCAGAAATGACTTTATTATTATATATTTAGTTTCATCCACGAAAGATATTGTATTAGAAATTTTTTAAAAAAAGAGTATGTTATGCAAACAAATATAGAACAAATTGATTTTGTTGATGTTCTGCATATAAAAGAAACTCTTAATATATATATCGGCTTCCAAGCCGAGCTAGAAATATTTACTAACAACATCTTAAGTAGTGACATTGTAGAAATTAAAAACAACATTTTACTTTTTTACCAAAAGCTGTGCAAAGAAATTTTATCAAGAATTAATATTAGCGATAAGAGGCTGAGTTCATTAAAGGTTTTATATCTAGTATTTATTAAGTCAGCTGAAGACATAAATTACTTTGAAATTGTTACCGTTTTTATTGATATAATTACTAACCCAGATGATTTTGTAAAAGAGTTCAAACTTTTAGAAACCAGATCAAACGATAAAAGCTATGAAGCAATTTTTAAAATATCTAAGTCTGAAACATTTTGGTACGAAATTGGCAATTTAAAAAAACTGTTTGGTGAAAATTTATATCCAAACTTGTATAAATTTGCTTCGTATGTTTTTACTTTACCACATAGTAGTACATCCGCGGAGCGGATTTTTTCTAAGTTGGCATATTTAAAAAATAAAGTGACAAATAGACTGAAAGTAGATACCTGTCAGTCTATGTTATCCGTTTTAAATTTGTATCAAAATGACTTGGATTCCAAGTGATGAATAGATTTACGTTTTCAAAAAAATAGATATTTAATAGTTGAAGAAACAACATAACACTGCAATTTATAAAAAAAGGATCTGTACCTGATATTAACTATCTTCCTATCAATACTTTTATATGCTTTTTCCTCGAGGTTTTTTCGTAACTTAATTTTTTTGGTAAAAAAGTAAAATAATCCAAGTGCCAAATATTTATGTACATATACTATATACCTATAATGTATTTTTTTATAAATATGAAGTTTAGTTTTTGTTATGTTTAGTTTTCGATGAAAATAATTTAATAAATACATACGTTTTTTTTTAAATTTTCCTGTTTTTAAAGTTGCCCCTTTTTTTCTCAGAATTCCCCTTTTTGTGACACTTTTTTTTTGAAAATCCCCTTTTTGTGCCCCTTTTTGAAAATTTTGAAGGGTAACACTGACCTTGGTTGACACGACAGTTGGAAAAGTGTGCATGTATTAGTGAAAAAGTTTGCATGGATTGCAGTGTTACCACCAGAAAAATTCAAAATTACACTTGAGATGAAGCAAAATTACCCGATTTAAAAGAAATTACACCTGATATACAATTGAAGTTTTATTTAATAAAAAGACATTTTACAAAGAAGCAAAAGCACAACAAACTCATTGAAAGAAGATCCATATTTATCAAACTGTTAAGATTCTTATTGTGATTTTAAATAAATTAACAAAAATAAAATTAAAGAATTAAATACTATTGATAAAACATAGAATAAAACTCCTAAAATTATAATGGGGGTTTTTTAAGCCCGATAGAGCTTACGAAAGGTTGGCTGTTAGCTTGAACAGTGGCGTTGTTCATCAAAATTTACTTTGAAAATCAGCCATTGATTTTCGCAACTAATAGGCGACATCACGAATTAAATGACGCAACTTATTTTTTAAAATCGAAGGCGTTGTGGATTAAGAGAAAATAAACTATCAATTAGACCTAAAGGCCCTGGGATGTGAAATCTCTTGATTGCTTACCGTAGGGCTGTGAAGTTACTGGTGAATGCTAATAAGCCAGCAACAATTGATGTCTTGGAGTTCAACATTGTTCATTAATTTGGTGACATGCAGCCAGAAATGCTTGAAAAAAATAAAAAAAATTGGACGTCTGTAATGCATTTCGTAAAGAACATTATTTGTTTGAAATAAGTTTTCATTGGTAATGCCGTATATTAATCTGTAATTAAAAAAAAATTTTTGTATTGTCTACCATTTTTAGTTTCATGGTTTTAAAAATACCCTTTTAAGCGGCCCATACACGTGCAATATTATTGTAAATAATATTCGCCATATTATTTCCAATTTGTTCTATATTATGCAATAAGTCGCACAATGGTTTCATTCATTCAATAAAAAGGTGAACATAACCTATAGGAATAACATAAACAGCATTGTACAATGTTGCCAACACATTTCACTTTCTTTTCGTTGTGCAATATAAATCAAAAGTCTTTTGATTGATGCCTATGTATTGTGCCATCTTCGAATATCACATACACATTGGCGATATAATTGTATAATACGTAAAATTGAACAATTTTATTGCAAGTGTATGAGCCGCTTTATACCTTATATAGAAAACAAATGCCTGCAGGGTTTTATACAACTGTCTCTTTCGTAATTCAGTGTTACAACTGTTAAGGGCGTTTAATATTCTTCAAACTAAAGCATTTGAGAGTTGCCAGATAAAAATAAAATTAATTAGCAGCCCAATTATGAATAACAAATTCACCTGGAGTTTATTCCCTTTTCCCATTTTTACAATTGAATTTAAATAGAAAAAATGAGGAAAGGCAAAACAATCCCGGGAAATTTTTATTCCTTATTGGGCTGTAAATGTTGGAATATTGTAAACATTTCTTCCCCCAGGCTAGTTTTAAGTTTGAATAAATTTTTTCAATAGACATTCATAATCGAACTTTTGATAATACATATATATTAAATGATTGAAGACTTTTCTTAAAATGCTACCGAGACTTTGGTTCAGAAGACTACATTTTTTATCAACAATATTTTAAAAGAAATAAATGTCATCACTGATATCGAATTTTACATTACACCTGAATTACACCTAAGAGATATTACACACGCTCTACCCGAGACAGTAAAAATTATACCAAATTCGGGTAATTACCCACAAAGTGGCAACACTGATGGATTGCTACTGTCTTGCCAGTACTGGCAAATGTAAACGCCATTTAAGGAAAATAATTTTGTTTGTAGGGGAAAAAGGGATTATTTTTAGTCAAATAGGTTTTTTTGAAATTTCTCCTGGCATCACTGTTTGAAATCATAAAAATCGTATAATGTAAACGGGTGCTAAAATCACTAAATTTTGTAGAAAAAATCACTTATATTCATCATTGCAAAAAAGCATAGGAAGATTCTCGTAAAATTTGGCCAATTGTTAAACTAAATCAAAAGAAATTATAACAAAAAAGTATTTTTTTTTAACAGGAGATTAAGAAATTAAAAAATTTGGAAAAATGGTAGATTACAGTAAATGGAAGAATATCGAGGTAAACATTTTTAAATTTATTTCCAAAAATTAACGGAATAAATGAGAACTTCGTTTCCTAGATATCCGATGATGAAGATGAAACTCATCCAAACATTGACACACCTTCCCTGTTCCGGTGGCGTCATCAGGCACGTGTTGAACGGATGGCCGAAATGGACAGAGAAAAAGAAGATATGAAAAAATCAAAACAATCTTGGCAGGCCCGTTTGATTGAATGTAAGGACCGAATAAAGAATAAAGATGGTGATGAGGTAGAACTTAAGAAGCAGCTAGAGAAGTTGGCAAAAGAAGGTAAAGATTTAGATCGTAAGGAGGAAGAATTGTTAAAAAAAGAAAAGAAAATGCCATGGAACGTGGACACTATTAGTAAGCCTGGTTTTGCAAAGACTGTTCTCAACAAACAGGCCGTCCGGAAATCTGAAGATAATCTAACCGAAGAGGAGAGAGAAGCAAAGATGAAAAAGTTTGTTAAGGAGAATGAAAAGTTGTGTAAACAATATGGCATGCTGCGTAAATATGATGACTCTAGGCGGTTTCTGCAAGATAATCTTGATTTGGTTTGTGAAGAGACTGCCAATTATTTGGTAATATGGTCCATTAATTTGGAGATGGAAGAAAAACATGAACTAATGGCACATGTGGCACATCAGTGCATCTGCATGCAGTATATTTTGGAGTTAGCCAAACAATTAGAAGTAGACCCAAGAGCCTGTGTAGGATCGTTTTTCTCAAAAATTCAAAATTGTGTACCCGAGTATCGCCAACAGTTTGAAAGTGAAATTGAGGCATTTAAAGAGCGTATTAAGAAAAGGGCACAAGAAAAAATACAAGAAGCTATTGCAGAAGCGGAAGAACAAGAACGAAAAGATCGTTTGGGTCCTGGTGGTCTTGATCCAGTAGAAGTTTTTGAATCACTACCAGATGTATGTAAAACAAGATTTATTTGTGTCTTCTTTGTGCAACAATTTGTAAATTTTTCAATTATAGGAATTAAAAAACTGTTTCGAGAGTCGTGATACCGAACAACTGCAAAAAACTATTGCTGAGATGCCAGTTGAAGATGCGAAATATCATATGAAACGTTGTGTAGATTCCGGATTGTGGGTACCAAATGCTGCCGATTTAAATGTAGAATGTGCTGAGAAATCTACATCAAGCACTGAAAAGTCAGAAAAAACCGAAGATAAAAAATCGGGCATAGAAAAAAAAGATCCAATATACACTGGTGTTAGTTCGGATGATTTAGATTGATTGACATGAATTAAGAAGAAAAAGTGCTTGCGCAAACACAAAATGCTAGAGATATAAAATCGGCGCATTTGTAGCAGTTCGTAAAATAAGTAGAAAAATAATTAATTAAAATTATTATTCTTCTACTAACACCGCTGTTGTCCAGTTCTTATTAAAATTGTTTTTACTTTGAAATTAATTATCGAAATTAAGTCATTCATACGTATTCCTACTGTACATTGATATAAATATATTTATTTGTGTTTTAAATAGCAATCGTATGTAAATAAATTTAACAGGTCCACTTAAAACTCAAGCGCCAAAAAGTAAAATTTACAGGAGAAGCATTTTTTTAAATATCTTTGGACCATGTCTAAGGATTACGGTGAAATTTGTTTTGTAAACTTTGCTACTTCTAAGCAATATATTGTATTTGATTGATTTTGTATATCTCCAAGATAACAGCTATTTTTGGCGCTAAAGACTTTTGCTGTCACGCTGGATAGGTCTTTACCAATGTTAAGGTGGTTAAGCCCTTGTGATTTATTAAGGCCCCTATTACGGTTTACAACTTAAGTTATTTCTGTTAAAGCTTTTTTACCTACATATATACTTTCATTTCGAATTCTAAAGTACTTTTTTATTAATTTTAAAAACAAAAACCATTAAATATTTTATAAAAACCACTGGATTTAAGGTTAATTAAACGTTATGTTTAATTTTATAAACAAAAATAATTTGAAAAAAAAAATTAAAACTGAAAGCTATGTTTTTTAGGGCCCTTTGATGGTTTACAACTCAACTCAGTTGAGTTGTAATTTCTCAATTTTTGTATTATGGTTTACAACTTTGCTATATTACTGTGAACCATAACAAAAATTACAACTGATCACAACCAGTTGTCTTATGTGCTGTTTTCACAACACAAGTGTAGTAAAAATTATATGGTAAACACTTAAAACACAGTGCTTTTCATATAAATTTTACTACACGTTCAGTCACTTGTGTTGTGAAAACAGCACATTAATTACAACGCAACTGAGTTGAGTTGTAAACCGTAATAGGGCCCTAAAACACAGCTTTCAGTTTTAATTTTTTTTTTTTATTTTTTCAAATTATTTTTGTGTATAAAATTAAACATAACGTTGAATTAACCTTAAATCCAGTGGTTTTTATAAAAAATTTAATGGTTTTTGTTTTTAAAATTAATAGAAAATTGCTTCAGAATTCGAAATGAAAGTACATATATATATACATATATATAGGTAAAAAAGCTTTAACAGAAATAACTTTAAGGTAAATATTATATGTCTTCCTGATCAATTTCAGCTAGCAAATCTTTAATAGTTTCATCGTATTTCAAATTTAAAAATTCGTTGTGAAATTTTACAGGAATAACGTTTTTATCACAAAGTGTTTTTTGAATCTTTGAATTATATACACAGAAAAAATTATTTTTCGAATTCAAACAAAAAATTTGTAGAATCAAAACATTTGTTGTCTGAAATCGGTCCTACAAACAAATTCGAATATTCAAACAATTTATTTGCATTTTGTTTACTGAAAAAAACACCGATTTATTCAAACAAATAATTTACGGAATCAAGCAAAAAGTTTACTGAAATTCATATAAATTTCAAACAAATAATTTTGCTGAATCAAACAAAAATTTTTGCACAAGCAATGACGCGCATACAAGCTATCACTGAAGGAGAAGAGACGATGAAGGCAGAAGCAGAGCGGCGGCTGGCTTTGAGACAAATTTTTTTATTTATTTATTTATTTAATATAACTAGGTCTATGGATAAATCCTTACAGCCTAATACAAATCGTGGTTGGCGCATTTAAAATACGTCTGCGACTGTTTCGTAATAGATTAAAGAGAAGGTGAACTTATTTTCAATAGCTCTGTTTCTGTACTCTACTTTGGGATCCCTCGGAGCTCTTTTTGGTGTTCTTTTAAACAATGACGACGGTTGGATTCCATTTTGACGTAAGAATCTACAAAGTAGTGTTGCGTTAGTTTTCCTACGCTCAAAAATGGATTAAAATCTCCACGCACGGCAATCCGATATCTGTAGTAGCCCATCTGAGAAACCCGTGTTCTTTTGGTAGTGACTCCTACAAAGTTTGAACATTCTCACTATTACAGTTCTTAAGATATGCGATATTAAACATTGGCGTCCTATGGGGGGTACCACTAACCCCGCTGCTATTTTATTTTAATTTTGGGGATCTGAAGAACCTTCTACCAAAAGTTCAACAAAATGCGTGCAGCGGCTCTTAAGATATGCGATATTTAATATTAGCATCCTATGGGGGGTACCAATTCCGCTGCCCCTATCGAAAAAATAAGTAGCCTATTTTATTTTTAGGGCTCACGTGATGTTAACGTTTTTTACATTTCAAGAAAATCGGTTCAGTAGTTTAGGAGTCTATAAGCCAACAAACAAACAAACATTTTTCATTTTTAATATACACTAGCTTAACCCGGTGCGCTTCGCTACACTGCTTTAACCACTTCATCGGTTGAGAGATATTTAATATATGCATCCTATGGAAGGTAGTTCCCCCCTGCGCCTACCTGCTTTATTTTTATTTTCAAAGTGAAGTATACCATAAGAGTGACTTCTACAAAGTTTGAACTTTCTCACTATAACAGTTCTTAAGATATGAGATATTAAACATTGGCGTCCTATGGGGGGTAACACTTCCCCCGCTGCTATTTTATTTCGATTTTTGGGCTTAGATAATCCTACTTCTAAAAGTTCAACAAAATACGTGCAGCGGCTCCTTTTAATATTTCTATATATGAGGGGAACTGCTCCTCCTCTGTCTACCCCGCCCATTACTATATTGAAATTTAAAGTTTGCCATAGTAGTAGCATTAACCACGTTTGATGACTCTCCCTTTAAAAGTTCTTCAGTTGAGCGATATTTAATGTATGTATCCTCTGGGAGGTATTTCCCCCCTGCGCCTACCCGCTTTATTTTTATTTTCAAAAGTGTAGTATACCATAAGAGTGACTTCCACAAAGTTTGAACATTCTCACTATAACAGTTCATAAGATATGCGATGTTAAACATTGGCGTCCTATGGGGGATTCCAATACCCCCGCTGCTATTTTATTTCAATTTCGGGGCTCAGAAGATCCTACTACAAAAAGTTCAGCAAAATGCGTCCAGCGGCTCTTGAGATATGCGATAATTAATATTGGCATCCTATGGGGGGTACCAATTCCCCTGCCCCTACCGAAAAAATAAGTAGCCCATTTTATTTTTAGGGCTCACGTGATGTTACAGTAAAAATTTCAGGAAAATCGGTTCAGTAGTTTCGGAGTCTATGAGTCAACAAACAAACATACAAACATTTTTCATTTTTATATATATAGATATATGTATATTAGCGTGGCCGTTAGTTGTATGGAGAACTTTTTTTTTTTGATTTCTTATATTCTCCCCCCCCCAAATCGGTTCAGTTTTATGTAAAAAAAATTTCGTAGCGAGAAGTTGTGTTTTAAGGGGGGCGTCCGCCCCTCAAAGTTTGCCATCAAGCCATGTATGTAATTTGTTTGCATATTACTATCTCTTAAAAACAACATTTTACAAGAATATGATATATGGCAATATTTTAGCTCTTCTAGTCAACAACATTAGCTTCGAAGAAAGTTTTTTGCTAAAATTAATATTTTAGAAAATAATTAAGAAAATAACAACAAAATACCAAACTTTTTATATACGTTTTAAATATATAAAAGCCGGATTTAATGTCAAGTGACCCAATTTTGAAATCGATGTCTTCCGATTAGGATGAAATTTGCACCAAAGTTAGTCCTATTGGATAGTAGTTTAGACACAAATTTTCATCAAGATCGGTCAAAAAGTTTCAGAGTTAGAGGGGGTCAAAGTTTGCCATACAGGTGTTCTATCTCATACATGTAACTTATTACGTACTGGTGCTAGCAAAATTTGTCCCAAGTAGCTTCGATAGCTATTTGATCAATCTTTTAAAAAAAAAAATTTTTCGTATTTTTAAAAATTTTTTTAAATTTTTTTTTTTTAACTTAAAAATTTTTTTTTTATTTGTTTGAGCCAAGTTTTAAATTTAAAAAAAAATGTTTAAATTTTTTAAAAAAACAAAAAATTGTTTTTCAAATAGATTGATAAAATAGCTATCGAAGCTACTTGGGACAAATTTTGCTAACACCAATAGGTAATAAGTTACATGGATGAGAAAAAATACTTGTATGGCCAAAATTTCAAACTTTGACCCCCTCTAACTCTGAAACTTTTTGACCGATCTTGTTGAAAATTTGTGTCTAAACTACCATCCAATAGGACTAACCTTGGTGCAAATTTCATCCTAATCGGAAGACATCGATTTCAAAATTTTGTCACGACATTAAATCCGGCTTTTATATATTTAAAACGTATATAAAAAGTTTTGTATTTTGTTGTTATTTTCTTAATTATTTTCTAAAATATTAATTTTAGCAAAAAACTTTCTTCGAAGCTAATGTTGTTGACTAGAAGAGCTAAAATATTGCCATATATCATATTCTTGTAAAATGTTGTTTTTAAGAGATAGTAATATGCAAACAAATTACATTTGAATAAATGGCTTGATGGCAAACTTTGAGGGGCGGACGCCCCCCCTAAAACACAATTTCTCGCTACGAAATTTTTTTGTATTTTTTTTTACATAAAACTGAACCGATTTGGGGGGCGAGAATCTAAGAAATAAAAAAAAAGTAAATAACGGCCACCCTAATGTATATAGGTACAGCTCAAGCCCGAAAAAAAAAATAGATTGTAACGTTACTGACTGACTCACTGATTCATCACCGCACAGCCTTAACGCCTGAAGCTTAAAACTTAACAAATCTGATAAAAAAAAATAATAATAAACAAACAACCGTTTTAAAACAATACAAAAATACAACAATAACAACATAAAAATAAAAACAAGCAATACAATAAACAACAATAACAATTAAAAAAATAATAATTCGTCAGTGATGGGCTTTTTTCGACGATGACCAGATCAGAGGCCTAATTCTGGCAGTCGTGATCGAGTACTTTCTCGATTCGAAAGCAACCCTACAAGAAATGAATGAGCGAGTAGTCACATTTTTCATTTTGGCGTTAAGAAAATGAAATATGTGACTACTCGCACATTCATTTCTTGTATTTCTTTTATTTAAATTTCTTGCAGTCGATACTGAACGGAATCGAAATTATTTTTTCAGTATTGTGGAACTGAAATTAATGCTATACAACACTGAAAAAATAACTCCGATTCGTTAAGTATTGACTGAAATAATTAGATATTAAATTGCTTTTGAATCGAGAAAGTACTCGATCATGACTGCCAGAATCAGGCCCCTGGGCTTTTATGACCCTTTTTATGGCATTGTCTTTTGTGTTCTTTTTTTAAACGTCCTTCTTATTTTTGGAAGTACGGATGTCTTTGTGTTAATCGTTGTTAAACTGTTTTGGTGATGAAGGTATAACACTGATCACCAAACAGTTTTTTTTAACGACTTTTAACAGTAGATATCGGTACTTGGCGTTTGATCTGATTTTTTTTTTATGTTGTAATGAGAGGTCGGTTTAGAATCGACTATTGCAATATACGTGGGCTGAGAGCGAATTTTTCTCTGTTTATGCTCACGTTTGTCTTCACCGCCCGGATTTTTTCGCCTTATGTGAAACTCAGGTATCTGTAAATTCCGATCCACTTGATGTTCAGATTCCTGGGTATCACCTTCTATCCCTCTTTAATCTTCATCGGGGTCTTGCTATATAGTATATAGCAAGTATATACATACGCAATTAAGTTGTGTATCAATGCCAGCAATCAATGGACATGTTTGATGCGGAATTAAACTGTCTTTGGGTTAAATTCAAAATCGATACACACTATTTGCATTTCGGATTTCTTTACAGAAATCCAAATGCAGGAAGGGATATAACCTTATCGGGCTTCGACTCCCTTTCCGACTCAATAGCGAAGATGCTTGAGAATTGTCCCGACAGTGAAATCGTTGTTGCTGGAATTTAATATCCACAATTCTTCTTGGCTTCACCACTCGGGCCATGTAATGATGGGCACCAACACAATACCCTTGACGCCCTGAAAAGTACGAAGTTGAGGTTCTAGCACCTCTCGGCAACTCGGATCATTGCATCATTTCCGCCTCTTTTCCGTTCTCCGAACTTCGGAACGTATCACGACGGCCTACGAAACGATCAATATTCGTTTACGGAAAAGCACTTTGGGCTGAGCTCAATAACTTTTTTCGGCATTTCAATTGGAAACTCTGTTTCCTGGACAATGACGTCAATGTCATGGTGAAAATGGTTGAAAATGTAATAATGCTAGTAATGAAAATCTTCATTCCAGTTAAAACAGCTTTGAATAAGCCTCGATGCAAGTCTTGGTTTAATCAGTCGTGCAAATCAGCAGTCAGATCCAGAGAAGAAGTATTCAGAAATTGGCGTAAAAATAAAAACGCTGATACTGAATTGCTACGCAAAATGGCAAGGTCTTCGTGTGCCCAAGTACTTAGACGGGAAAAATTTCTTCACGAGCAACGTCTTCGTACTGAAGTTCTTGCTGCTCCCCGGGGTAGTAAAAGCTTCTGGTCATTCGTTAAAAGAGTACGGGTTAATGCTAGTTCTTCAATACCAACTTTTTTAAAGGATAGCCGATCATTCACGGACCCGGTTGATAAGGCTAATTGTTTTGCCGAGCTCGAAAAAGTATCCGTTACAATGCCTAGAATATTTTTTCGAGCTTAAGCTGTTAAAGGGTTCTTGCGGATCTCGACATAAGCAAGTCTCCTGGGCCGGACGGTATACCTGCACTGGTCTTGAAGCAGTGCTCTTCGACGCTAGCTCGTCCCTTAGCAAATCTTTTCAGCAGTTTATACCGTGCCGCGGAATTTCCAGTCTGCTGGATAATTGCTAACGTAACGCCAATTCCTAAAAAAGGAATGGCTAATAACCCCGAAAATTACCGCCCAATTGCAATTTGTTCGGCACTTTCCAAAGTTATGGAGAGTATGGTAAATTACCATCTTGTCAAATATTTAGAGTCAAACTACCTACTTACTAGCTCTGTTATCGGAAAAATGGTGCCGTTCCATTTACCATTTTGGCGAAAGTAAGGTAGTTGCTTTAGATATTTCCAAGGCGTTTGACAGAGTCTGGTATGGTGCACTCTTGTCAAAACTTGCTGCATTTGGTGTCGGTGATAGTTTCTCTCGATTTATATCGAGTTTTCTCAGAGATCGCACTATACGAGTTTGGGGTTTCGTCAAACGAGTTCAAGATTCATTCAGGAGTGCCGCAAGGCTCCGTTCTTTCTCCTTATCTATTTCTTATCTTTCTAAATGACCTCCTTTGTCAAACTTCAAACCCTATCGTCTCTATTGCAGATGAGGCAGCATATGAATGATACGCTTTGCCGAGACCTTGATAAAGTCTCGTAATGGTGTCGTGCAAATAGGGTCGATTTTAATGCCCGAAAACCCCAATATTGCGTGCTGACAAATAAACGCGCGACAAATCAAGGTGCCTCATCTGTATATATGGGTGGTATAATTATTGAGGAATCAGAATCACTTGATGTTCTGGGCATGAGGACACAATGTGATGTCCGATGGACAGAACATATATTCAAGGTGTCGAAAGAAGCATTCAAGTGCCTCGGTTTTCTAAGACGGTGTAGGATATACTTCACTCCATCTGATCTCCTTAATATTTATACCACCTAAATCCGACCACGTATGGAATACAACTCTCATGTGTGGGCCGGTGCTTCAAAGTCTATTTTGGAGCTTCTCGACCGCGTGCAGGAGGGCGAAGGTTCTCATTGGTGACAGTAGGGTATCCAATTCTATTGACTCCCTTGAGCACCGTGGCAATGTGGGTTGTATTTGCCTGTTTTATCGTTACTACAATGGAATGTGTTCTGACGAAATTAGGGATCTGGTTCCCGAAACCCGTGCGTTTGTTCGCAATACACGTTTTTCCTCAAGAGCCCATCCTTATGTGGTCGATTGGCAGGTTAATCGTACAACGCATTACAGGATGAATTCGTTTATTCCCGGACTGTTCGTATGTGGAATAACCTTCCTGCCGAAGTCTTCCCACTCACTTGCAACATGATTAAGTTCAAATCGAATGTTCACAAACACTATTCCCTCTATCCTCCTTCCCATAACCTATTTTCCTAGTTCCAACACAATGCAATGCATTAGCAGGGGGCATTCCCTGAGTGCTGGTCCTATCAAAAAAAAAAAAAATAGAAACATGAAATTAAACATGCAAGGTCTTGAGTGAATGACAATCTGTTAGAGGGATCTTTTTGGTACTTTTTCGTTTTTCAACTGGTACTTTTTTTTAATTTTCGCTAATATTGGTGTTATGAACATAAAATTAAACCTGCAAGGTCCTGAGTGAATGAGAATATCTAAAAGCGGTTGTTGGTACTTTTTAGTTCTTAAACTTGTACTTTTTGAATATCCGTTACTATTGGACTTAGAAACATAAAATTCAAGATGCAATGCCTTGATTGGATAAGAATCTATAAGAGGGAAGTTTTTGGTACTTTTTAATACTTTAACTGGTACTTTTTGAATTACCTTTAGTTTTGGGGCTAGAAACATAAAATTAAACATGGTAAAGGTCCTGAGTAAATGAGAATCTGTAAAAGGGCTTTTTGGTACTTTTTTTGTTCTTTAACTGGTATTTTTTGAATTTCCGCTAATACTAAACGCATCATCATAAAATTCAACATACAATGTCCTGGGTGGATGAGAATCTATAAGAGGGTACTTTTTTATTTATTAACTGGTACTTTTAGAATTTCCGTAAGTATTGGACCTAGAAAGATAAAATTGTGTCTGGTACTTTTTCGACCGTTTTAGGTATTAAACTAGTAAAACCTATATTTTCGAACTTTTTTGTCCACCATCAGGCTTTTAAACCAATACGCATGGAAATAAATCGCAGAGCATAAACGTATGAAGCTAAAAGGTTGTCATTTGGACCGAAGGCTGGCCTCTCGCCAAATTGATCCTGCTAACCTCATACCTCCTAAACTAAAAGAGATACAAAAAATTGAATACTTAATATTGTTCATTAAAAAAATAAACGAACAGGTGTCTGATACTCTTTTGAGGTACGGCCTTTTTGGGTGCAAAAGGACAAATAAAAATTATATCACATTCGTAGCTTATCTAAAAATACAAAACATATTTGGACCTTTTTTGAAACTCAAACGTTAAAGGTGTGAAAATCGTTCTTAATTTTGTTACTTTTTTCACAACATTTTTCTCCATCTATCTACATATGTTAATATAAATTGTAAAGTTACTGTGATACATAAATAGGGTGAAAAAAGTATCAAAAAGGATAATACGGGAAATAAAATTTCTTTCATTTGCTTTTGTGTTCTACGAGTGGACCTTTTTGAATTTTCTATAATATTAAACTTAGAAACACAAAATTATAAGTGCAAAGTCCTGTGTAAATATCAATCTATGAGATGCAAATTTTTGGAACTTTTTTGTTAAAACCTAGGAACATAAACTCTGGCATATAAATATGTTCATGAAAGAAAAGGCCCGATTGCAAAGTAGCGGGTAAAATGCTAGAATTTAAACAAGTTAAAATCTAGAAAAATAATCTTTAATGTTGTATTTATTCGATCTTTAAATTTGTGATGTAAATGAAATACTTGAGCTTGAGGTCAGTTGTTTAAATAATTTTTATTTTATTTTTCCGATATTTCGAAATTCATCGAATTTCATCCTCAGGGACACTCTATAGTTTAAAAATAAACATAAATAACAATAAAAACATTTATAAATAAGTACATCGATCAAAGAATAAAACAAAATTTTTTTTTTTACGAAAAAACATTGAAAAAACTCTTACTGTAAAAATTACACAAACAAATAAACTTTAAGCTATACATATATATTTTTAATATTGTGACGTGATGTTTTTGTTGTATGTACAGTATTCCACGGATAATTACCTCGCCAAAAATGCAAGTATTTTTAGGTAATTATGCGTGCAAAGCAATTAAACGAATACGCTTAACTACCTCGTTGAGGTAATTATAAGAATATGTTTAACTACCTCATTGAGGTAATTAAACGTATTTATTTACAAGATACCTTAACTTTGATGCATGAAAAAAGTCAAGACATAGGAATTTTGGTATCAGCTAATCTAAAGGGACATCAATAAAAACAATGGGATTTTCTTGAATTTTTTCTGTAATGCTTTTTGAGATGTCCTGTCATATCCTACTAACAAAAGCGTACTCATACATACAAACTTATGATTAGGGAAATGGTACATTTGCAATTGCATGGTTTTCTTGTGCGACGAATGATGGCAAAAGCAATATATTTATCCGTTATAGAGCCAATATATGAATTTGTAGTGATATATATGCAATCGAGACGCATCTTTTAGTATACCGATCGACTCAGAAACACTTTTTTAAGCAATTTTATCATGTCCGTCTGTCAATCTGGCTGGTTGTATGTCCATGTAAGGCTTGTGCGCAAAATACAAGTTGCAAATTTTAGATAATTTAATAAAATTTGGTAAATACGTTTTAATTGTCATAAGAACAAAACCTATGTAAATTTCTCTCTTCTCCCATTTTTCCTTTGTCAATTCAATTGTAAAAATGTAAAAAGGGAAAAACTCCCGGGGAACTTGTATTCATAATTGGGCTGAATGTCACAAAGTCCCCATGCAAACATCTTTTTTTATGTACATAAATCATTTAATCATGTTCGTATTAAGATGAAATTCGGCCCATGATGTTTTACTGCAAATGAAATATGGTTGAATTGGTTCAGATTTAAACATACAGCATTCAAATATCAAACCCTAGAATATACATGCTATTTTGTCCTTTAAATGGTAAAATAATTTTAATTTTAGCGACCGTTCCTTAAACCCTTTAAGACAAAATATCTCATATATTCGGTATGTCTAGATAATATTGAGCACAAATAACTCTAATATGAATCTTAACCTCATAACATGACTTCATTCTGGTCAGCCCAGAATAAAGTTTATTTAATTGCAAATATTAAATTGTAGAATATTTTGCTTTTGAATAAGCCATATTTTGTTTTTGGGCATATTTTTTTTAAAAAAAAATTTTAGGACATATTTTAAAATTATTATCATGTAAACTTGGTTGCATTACTTGCTGTGTTGTTGTCAATTGTGAAATAGTACTGAGACAATTAAACTAATAAAATTAAGGTGTAATTTTGTTTTGGGAGTTTAATTTTTAAGGCAATTCCCGAATTAGGTAATTAAGCGTATGACAATTAAACGTGGATTTTTGTTTGAAAAACGGATGAAAAAACTGGGGATTTATAACTCAAGGTAAATAAGCGTGTAAGGGAAATTAAGCGTGGGGTAATTAACCGGGTTATACTGTATTTTGTTAATTTCTTGCTTTAAAAAATAGAAAAATGAATTATTTTTACTGTATAATTTTCTTTTTGTTTTAATAATCGTTTAAAACTTATGAATTCAATAAAATTTTGGGTCAAAATTTGTGTACAGGTTTTTTTCCGAATGTACTGGTATTTTTCTTACGATGTACTGATTTTTCCAATTTTAAAAATGGCAACCCTAAGCGCAGCGATCATACAATAAACTTATAAATCGTTCACTTGTGAAACACATTTCACCACGAAGTAAAAATTTAACAATTTTGCTGGGTACAGACAGTGCAATCTACATGCAATCTCAAAATATCAAAGCGTTTTGATGTTGATGCAATCTGGAATGAATGAAAATGTGTAGCCAGTGTTATCGCCATTTTTAATGTTTTTTTTTTTTTTTTTTTTTTTTTTTCATTATTTATTTATTGAATCTTCATATATTAAATATGAACTAACAATAATTAATCAAATCTTAACCTAATACTTTATTTTATGTCCCGCCAGTGCCAGACAAAAATTTTCTTCATCACGGGTTCTGTTCACATAAATAGGTGTTTATCGCTCATCTTTTTATTTATTTATTTATTATTTAAGGTCTACGGAATAAATCCTTACAGACCAATTATAAAAAATTTTTACATAATATATACAAAATAATAATAATAAAAAAAAAAAGGATATAGACATCCATTTAATTACACTGATTTAGTTGCATAATAATATAACGTTTAATGACATTAACATTTACAGAAAAATCAATAAGAAAATAAAAATCATTATAATGTTTACATAATTTTCTTAGAGGATCAGAATTAGCATAATTAGTTTGTAAAACTTGTAAATATATTGGAATGTAGAAACGAGTTGATCGATGAGGTACATTAAAATTTATGTTGCTGAGTAGGAAGTCAGAACAGACTGCACCATTTATTAGGTTGAATAAAAATGAAACGCTAAGCATAGTTCTTCTACTCTCCAACGTTGGTAATTTTATAAATGCAAGCCTTGTAGTATAAGGAGGAATAATGACGTTAGGATTCCATGTTGAATTACCCAAGCAAAAAAGAAGGAATTGTTTTTGGACTGATTCAATAATGTTTTTCAGATAATCCGCACTCGGATCCCAAATAACAGATCCATATTCCAAGATTGGTCTGACTAAAGATGTATATAACCGCTTAGTAATGATTGGTTCAGTAAACTCCTTAGCCCATCGTTTTATAAAAGCTAACATACCTCGAGCTTTGTTTACCATCATATATATGTGTTTCTTAAGATTTAATTTAGGATCTAAAAGTATTCCAAGATCTGAGATTTCCTTAACCAGTTCAAGTTGATGTCCACCCAGTGAAAAGTTAAATAAAGTGTTATCGTTTCTTGAAAAACGCATATGTTTACATTTGTTTAAATTGAGTTCCATTAAATTAAGCACGCACCATTGAAATAGTTCATCCAAATCATGTTGCAGCAAATTTTTGTCAATGTTATTGTCATAACTATGAAATATCTTCACATCATCAGCATACATTAAGACGTTACAGTATTTAATTACGCACGGCAAGTCATTGATGAATAAGGAAAATAAAATTGGACCAATATGGCTTCCTTGGGGCACTCCAGAACTTACGATAATGTTTTTTGATGTAGTATTATTGAAAACAACATTTTGTTTTCGGTTTGTTAAATATGATTGAATCCAATTTAAACTCCCGAGTGTAAAGCCCATAGTATGAAGCTTTATCAGAAGTAATTTATGATTGACTTTATCAAAAGCTTTACTAAAGTCCGTGTAGATACAATCTGTAAATTTCCTTTTAATAAATCCACGATTTACTATAGTAGTCAGCTGCATGAGATTAGTAATTGGTGAACGACCTTTTCTAAAACCATGTTGACAGGAAGATAGTAGGGACGAGATTTGATGAAGGAGATTGTCGGTAACACACTTTTCAAAAAGTTTAGGGATTGCACTTAACTTTGCTATGCCTCTATAGTTTGTGACACATGACTTACTGCCAGATTTAAATAGCGGAATAATGAATGAGTCTTTCCACAACTGAGGAAAGTAACCATATTTTAAGGATAAATTAAATATTATGCTTAATGGAGTAGCTATTGCATGTGCGCAATTCTTCAGAACACAACTTGGAACACCATCAGGACCCATGTGGTATGAGGACTTAACAGATTTTAAGGAGTCTAAAATCTGGTTTGTGTGGATTGGATAGAAATGTATCATTTGGTGGCATGCAATTGGATGTGGGTAATCGTTTAAATCATATTGGAAATCAGAGTAAGTGGTGGAAAAAAAATCAGCAAACAGGTTACTTATTATCTGATCGTCACTAGATTCGTTAGCTCCGTACTTCATTGTTTTTGGGAAGCCACCAGATTTCTTTTTAGAATTAACAAATTTATAAAAAGATTTCGGGTCACAGTTAAAATTTTGTTTCATATTAGATAAATAGTTTTTGTACAGCTTTGTGTTTAATAAGTTATATTCAGCACGTGAAATCGCAAATCTGCTATAATCACCCAGCAAGCCGGTTATTTTATATTTTTTAAAGCGTTTATTTTTTATGTTTTTAAGTCTGGATAATTCTTTTGTGGGTAAGTGCTGCAGTGTCTCTTCTCCTTAAGCGAGAGTGGCCGCTATCATTTAAAATATTTCGAGCTAGTGGATTTGGGTGCAACTCTAGCCTTTTTAAGTATTTTACCGCATACTTCGTAATAATAGTCTTTACCAGTGGCACATTGAGATCCTTGTGGATATTTGAGTTTTTAACATACCATGGGGCAGCTGTAATTATTCGAAGAAGTTTATTTTGGCGCCTTTGAATTTTTTCGATATTAGAGGCCGAGGCAGTGCCCCATAGTTGAATACCGTAGCACCATATTGGCTTTAAAATAGCGTTGTAAAGTAGTAGTTTGCAATCGAGACTAAGAACAGAATTTCTTCCAATAAGCCAGTTAATTTGAATTGCTTTTAGTTTCATTTGGGTTAATTTTGCTTCTATATGGTATTTCCATGTTAAACGCCGATCTAGATGAATTCCGAGATATTTGACATGCAATTGTTGAGGCACTAGTTGATTATTGATTTTAATAGGGGGGCATGTTTCCCGACGCAAGGTGAAAGTTATATGTACGCATTTTTGCTCATTGACCTTTATCCTCCATTGCTTTAACCATAGTTCGAGCTGAAATATATGATCCTGCAGGTATCGAGATGCTTCACGACTGTTCTCGTGTACGCTTAGAAAAGCTGTATCATCAGCAAAAGTTGAGGTTAGGGTGTAATTGTTTGTTGGCATGTCCGAGGTATATATTAAGTAAAAAAGTGGGCCCAGGATGCTTCCCTGAGGGACTCCAGCTTCAATTGGCTGAGGAGAGCTTAAAAAATCACCTTCTTTAATAATGAATTTTCGACCGACCAGGTAGCTTTCTAACAGCTTGTGTGTATTAACCGGTAGGTTTAGCTTCAATTTATGTAACAAGCCTACATGCCAGACTTTGTCAAAAGCTTGAGAAACATCTATGAAGAGAGCGGAGCAATATTTTCTTTCTTCAAAGGCTTTTCTTATGGCGTTTACTATCCGGTGGGTTTGTTCAATTGTGCTATGCTCTCTTCTGAAACCGAATTGATGATTAGGTATACACCCATTGTCATTTAAAATTGGGGTTAATTTTGACGTTAAGAGCTTCTCAAACAGCTTTGATATATTAGGTAATAAGCTAATAGGCCTATATGACTCAACTTTTGTGTGATCTTTTCCTGGCTTTGGTATCATCGTTATTAAAGAGACCTTCCAATTTTGAGGGTAGTATTCAAGGCGTAAAATAGCATTAAAAATATAAAGAATAATTTTCTTTGCTATGCGAGGTAGCTCCAAAAGCATTTTGTTACTGATCTTATCAATACCAGGTGCCTTCTTGGTGTTTAATTCACAAATAGCCTTTTCTATTTCCTTTATCTCAAATCTTAGGGGGATAGCTGCTCTAACATAAACAGGCGGCAACTCGTCCGCTATATCGTCAGGTATATTTGGGGTAAATACGTTTTTCAAATGATTTACAAACAGGTTTCCTTTTTCATTATCATTTCTTGCCCAACTTCCATTCTGGTTTCTTAATGGTGGTTTCGAGATAACTGGTCTTTTGAGTTTTCTAGCTGCACGCCATAATGAGTAGTCTGATTGTGGAGTTGCATCCAGGTCCTTAAGATATTTTTCCACGGAAGCCGTTTTCTGGGTCTGCAGAAATTTTCTTAGCCTTTTTGTACACTCTTTTAATTCATTTTTAAGTTGAGGGGATCTGTGCAATTGCCATTCTCTTCGCACTCTCCTTTTTTCATTCAAGAGGCGCTCGACATCTGTAAAATATATTTTATTATAATTGTTTCTTTTGAGGGTTTTGCTCGAATGTTGAACAGCTAGTTTAAGAAAACTGTCAAAATTGACAATAGAGAGATCCACATTTTCCGGAGTGCTAAGCGGTATATTTTCCGTGCAATGGGTACTGAGATATTTTTTATATTTTAACCAATTTATTTGTGTAGCTGACGTCGCTATGTAACCAGAGGGAGATACAATTCTATTGGTGTTTGTTATAGTAACTATTGTAGGTGTGTGATCAGAGGATAATTCCAACGAAGCTTCAACGTGAATCGCCTCTATGGGGATGTTTTTAACCACGCCAAAATCGATGACATCGGGAATTTTTTGCGGATCAGCAGGCCAATATGTTGGTTGTCCGCTCGCGACAACATTTAAATTCATTTTAGAGATTGTATTGAACAAAACACGACCTTTTGGTGTTATTAGTCGTGACCCCCAGAAGGTATGTTTAGCGTTATAATCGCCAGCAGCCAGGAAACAGGGCCCCAATGACTTATAATATTTATAATATTGGCTTTCTGATATTGCAAATCTAGGTGGTGAGTATAAGGATGAGATTAATATGTTTCGATTCAGCTCTTCAACACAAATGTTTGTTGCTTGAAGATAATCTTCACGATGATCACACATTAGGTAGTGTTTGATTCGGGTTTTTATCAAAATGGCAGAACCTCCACACGCTCTATCTCGAGGGTCTTTGGTATCATATAGTGTATAACCATTGATTTTAAACGAATTTCTTGAGGTCAAATGAGTTTCAGAAACCATCATGACATCAATTTGTTTATTTTTAAGAAAGTATTCTAATTCATTTTTATGTTGGCGGATGCCGTTTGCGTTCCAAAAACAAATTTTTAAACAGTTCATGGTTTGTTAAGTACAGCTTGCAATAACATCGATTGCATTCTAAGAATTTCCTGCATCATATTACCCATTGTGTTTGTAAAATTATTCACTGTTTGCACTAATGTTTCCATAGTTTTTTCTAGACGACTTAAATTAGAAGTTTCATCAGCACCTTGCATTGGCACATGGTTTGATTTTAGGACATTAGCATAAGAGGTTCTGTTATTACTAGGCTGCGGAGCCTGAATGTCATTAGTGTTTACTTGATTTGGTACCTGCGTTTGAGGGGGATTAGTTTTTGGTCCAGCCGACTGTTTGACGATAGTGTATACAGGGCAACCTCTATAATTTGCAGTGTGATTGCCGCCACAGTTACTACATTTTTTTACATTGGGGTCATTTTTAGACTTATCGCACTGGACTGTACCATGTAATTCACCACATACTACGCAAACCGGTGGTAAATAGCAGTATGCCTTAGTATGGCCAAATTCTTGGCAGTTGAGACATTGAACGGGACCATTTCTTTTGTGCGGCTCCTCTATAGTTATTTTTCTGTATAGAATATTGTAACGGTTTTAGGTTATTTTTATAAAACCAAGTTTATTTAAATAAAAGAATTAAATTACAAATACATTAACATTTAATTAATACACGCGGACTACATAAAACAACGATAATTAACGACGGCCTCACAAACTAGACTGCCTCTTTAAGTCATCATCACGAACAAAACACAGATGTATAAAAAGGTATTAACTAACTGTCAGTTTCTTTGGGGATGCCAACATCTCTCTTCCTTTTAAAAAGATGAAAATCGGGAGTCCATGCAGGAGGACGTTTTCTACGACTGGATCTACGAAGACCAGAGCCTGCTTCTTCTACTTGAGCTAACGGTGTAACTGTTGTTGTACCTTCAGATACATTAGATGCTCCCGGTTGATTTTCAAAATTTGACGAATTGAGTGCTGAAGAAGTTGGGAGTGGCTCAAGACCATGTTCTAGTTGCGAACACGTAGACGATGCTTGTTGGTTATTTGGTGCCATATATGCTATCTCAACGAGTTTACTTCCATCAGGTAGAGCTGGTGTTTGGCGAGTTGTTTGTACATCAAAATAGTCAAGCAGGACTTGATGCGGCTCAGAATTTATAAAATCAGCATAACGAGGTCTTAGTTGATTTGTATGAGATCTTACTGCACGAAATTCTGGAATATTTATTATTTCCACTTCATAATTCACATTCCCAAGTTTTCTTTTAATAATACCTGGGAACCATTCAGACTTATTCAATTTATATAATTTTGCAAAAACATTTTGACCAACATTGTACTTGCGCTCGACTACACCATTACGTCTATTAAATTGTTCTTCCATCTTGTTATTTCGCTGAACTGGATAATGTACAGGCTTCTTTATTAAATCAAGACTAGTCCTCAATTTTCTCCCCACGAATAATTCAGCAGGTGATTTGCCATCCGTAGTAGGATTTGGAGATGACCGGTAATATTTCAAAAAAATTTGAAGATTCTCATTTGAAGTACCTGTTCCCTCAAGTTTCCTCAATGCACGTTTTAAGGTGTCCACAAACCTTTCCGCCTGGCCATTTGATTGGTGCATTTTTGAATATAATTTTTAATTTCATCATCCATATAGGGCCAATAAACATAGCTACGTGCTAAAACCTTTGTCCTTTCGATACCTGGGTGTCCTTTGTGCAATTCTTTTAAAATCCGACTCCTTAAACATTTGGATATATATTCTCATTTGTTAACACGTCACGCTTAAGTCTATTAATGCGTTCTATTTCAGCTACTAAATTATCCAGATTTAATGGTTTTTGTTCTGATTCGGAATCTAGTAATGTTAAAAGCCTTGATTTATATTCTTGATCTTTCTGAGACGTTAAACCATTTACAAATATAAGGCACTTAAAATTATCAGCGGTGCATTTTCCCAATAAAAAATTTTCACAATGGCGATTTACTTTGGCGGCGTAACTAATTATGTCCTCTTCTTCGGTTTTAACATTTGTAATGCATTTAACACGAGTGCTGAATTGGCTCTCTTTCCTTCCAAAAAGTTTTTTTAAATTCTCTACTGTTTGTTGGAAAGTGACGTCACGGGGTTGTTTTGGAAGCAGATAATCTTTGTATTTGTTAAATACCGCATTGCTGACTTTCCTTAACAATAACCTCACTTTTGCAGCATCATCAAGTTGATCTGCTTCGAACTGGAAAACATCTTCATAACGTTCATACCACGTAGCGAAGATTTGGTTTTCCTCAGGTTCGTAGGTAAACTCCCGTATATTTTTCGATAAAATGTCCATTAAAGTTTCAGGCGCTGTTACACTTGTTGATGGAGTTTCTGTTTTACTAACACTAGCTACTGTTGAACTTTGTGTTGCCATAATTAGCCTTTCCATGAGTTGGTGTTGTTTTTCCATGGCTTCTTGTTGTCGCGCAAGGATTTGTCCAACTACTTGTTCCAACGATGTCATTGTGATTCTAATTTCAGTTGCCCAATTTATAAGTTTTAATCCTCGTCGCCAATTGTTACGGTTTTAGGTTATTTTTATAAAACCAAGTTTATTTAAATAAAAGAATTAAATTACAAATACATTAACATTTAATTAATACACGCGGACTACATAAAACAACGATAATTAACGACGGCCTCACAAACTAGACTGCCTCTTTAAGTCATCATCACGAACAAAACACAGATGTATAAAAAGGTATTAACTAACTGTCAGTTTCTTTGGGGATGCCAACAAATATATTTTAAATCATAAATAGGATGCGTTTCATTTTTTTTAAGCTTAACGTCGCCAGGTTCTAGCTCCACTCGAAATAATGGTTGGGGATTTTTTTCCCTATTTTTAATATTCGTAACGTTTTTTATCTTAAAGCCCTTTTCTTCCAAAAAGGTTTTAATTTCCTCTGGGTCCACACAAGAGTCTATTCCCTTGATCACTACCTGAAGACCTTTGCTGCTCTTCAGTTGGTATGTGTAAAAGCTTTTTTTAAGGGCTTCGAATTTGTTTGTTAGTTTACGAAAATCATTCTCATGACTAACCTGTATTTTTGTCTCGTTTATATTACCACGCTTGATTGCCGCTACGTAAAACGAATTTTCACCTATTACCGAGATCACGCTCTTTATTAACTCACTTGAGTTTTGCTCCCTAAGATATATCGGGGGTGGCTTTGACGATTTAATCACGTTTGGTAATTTTATTTAAATCGGGTAATTTCGCTTCAGCTCAAGTGCAATTTTGAATTTTGCTGGTGGTAACACTGGAATACGTGTACATACTTTGTGTTTGTAAAAATAAAAACTAGCAAAAAGCGTTGTGATCAGGCCTGCCATATTTACCGATTTATCGGCATTTCGACGATTTTTTGCCTCTAAATTATAAAAGTGCCTATTTTTTGATAAGCACTTACAATTTTGGGTAACTTGTTATACAAAGAGACAACTTTTATTAATTCAGCGCTTATACTTAAGGAAAAATGGCATACATATTTATTTTATATATGCAGTGTTTGTATTGTGTGTCTAACCCAACAAACACATTTTGAAAAATAAACAACTTCATATGAGGAACTTAAAGCACAAGGGGAATCGATCAAAAGATATCCACCCGTCCAGCTGGATGTCCATTTAAACTTTGTGCGCAAAGTCAAAATCGCAATTTTTTTCGGGATTGACGGACTATACTTTCTTTTTTGTTTAAATTGGATATTTGTAACCAACAAATTAAATTGTTTATTTAAAATGGATATTTGTAAATAAATAATTTTTTCCAATTGATATTTGTAAACAAAAAATTACTTAGGTTATCAATAACCAAAAATAAATAAATTTTACTTTAATTGGTTACCACAACCAAACTATATATAGTACTTTTTGTTTATAGTCTTTACCTGTTTATTTTTCCGCTATAAGTAAATTTAATATAAAGTATTAACGTTATAGTCCATTTAGGGCCATTATTACCAGTGTAGCCAAAACTTGGAGACCAAAAATGGCTAAATTTACGAGAAAAAATGGCTAAAAATGGGCTAAAAAATGGCTAAAAGTTTTTTTTAAATAAAAACACATTCACATTCAATAACAAAACAGAAAAATTCATTTAAAGTTGTTTACGATGAAATTGTAAGTTAAGATCAATTTCTTAAAAAGGAATAAACGTTATTTAATATTTTGAAAGATATTTAAAAAATTAAATCATCGATACATTTTATGTCGTTATTGTTCATCTCATAAAAATCACTCGTGCGTATTAGTTTTAATTAATTTGAAGATAAATCACGACAACATTTACCCAACCTTTTGATTCCAGATCTACAATAAAAAACAAGTAAGAAAATATAGTCGGTCAACCCCGACTATATGATACCCTACACCTCATTAGTACCTGTGTACAAAATTTTATTAAAATATCTGCAAATTTGCGATCTGTACTTTACGCACAAGGTTTATATGGACAGCCAGCCAGCCGGACAAACATCGTTTATTCGACTCAGAAAGTGGTTCTGAGTCAATCGGTATACGAAAAGGTGGGCTTAGTGCCAATATTTTAAGGTGTTACAAACATCAGCACAAACGCATAGTACCCTCTCCACTATTGTGGTGTTTCAGGCTCATTTAATATTTTAAAAATTGCTTCATAGCTTTTATCGTTTGATCTGGTTTCTAAAAGTTTGAACTCTTTTACAAAATCATCTGGTTAGTAATTATATCAATAAAAACGGTAACAATTTCAAAGTAATTTATGTCTTCAGCTGACTTAATAAATACTGGATCTAAAACCTTTAATGAACTCAGCCTCTTATCGCTAATATTAATTCTTGATAAAATTTCTTTGCACAGCTTTTGGTAAAAAAGTAAAATGTTGTTTTTAATTTCTACAATGTCACTACTTAAGATGTTGTTAGTACATATTTCTAGCTCGGCTTGGTAGCCGATATATATATTAAGAGTTTCTTTTATATGCAGAACATCAACAAAATCAATTTGTTCTATATTTGTTTGCATAACATACTCTTTTTTTAAAAATTTCTAATACAATATCTATCGTGGATGAAACTAAATATATAATTTGTGATGATTCGTTTTGAAAATTAAGGTTTAATTTATTCATAATATTTAATACATATACTAGAAATTTGATGTAAATTTTATTGTTAATAGATAGCCCTTCCTGAATTATTTTAATTTTTTCCAAATTAGATGCTATTTTCTCTTCAAATTGACCTCGGATTCATTGATTGACAGTATAAAAAAAATTTGGTTCAAAAAGGGGCAAAATGGGCACAAAAAACTACAAAATGATACAAAAGGGGATTTAAAACAAAGGGGTCAAAAAAGTGGCACGGCAGTCAAAAAGGGGCAAAAATGCGACTTTAGTCGCATATCGGTAATACTGTGTGAAAACACCTGTTTGGTGCGGTTTATGTGCTGGCGGCGCACAGTGAGACAACGCCGGCATTAAATACAAGGAGTCATTGTAGAGCTCTGAAATTTTGCACAGGTTAATTTTGAGACAATTCCAGTTTAAAAAAAAAATTAAAAAAACCGCCCACTTTTACGCCCCACTTTTACCCCCACCACCCATACAACTTCAACATAAAAAAAGCCATATTTTCTAAAATATTTTAGGTACAACCTTCAAATTTGATATTACTGTAATTTATAACATTTAAAATATTTCATGCAAAAATTACAATAACACGCCCACTATTACGCCCACCTCCCATTGAAATGCAATAAAAAAGAACAATTTTTTTTTTCATTCTATCAATAATTTTTTAACAACATCATGGTATTCTAATTTTTTCAATTTCATTCTCATTCTAAATGAATTAATATAAGGATCTGATGATATTTGCAAATAGCGCATTACATCTTCATTCGTAGAAATGCGTGAATTTTTACGAGAATGGAATAGCCTACAGTTTCTATACTCCTTATTCATTGCTTCTTGCGCTTCTTCGGATAACATTGCTGTAGCAAAAAAAAAAGTTAATTTTAAATAAAATTTAAAAAAATACTTTCAAAAAAAAAATTGCAAACAAACCTATTGGCAATACAGCCTCAGATACCATTTTGCTGCCGTGAATGAGAACTTTATGGACAGTGATAGGCATGTAATACCAGCCATAAAGATCTACATACAATTTTGCAGTGTCCATGCAATACGTATGGAGTTTACCAACATCTATATTTTTACTAGTATTTATAGTATTTTTTAGTATGAATTAAGTCTACATTTACACCAGTTATGTCAGCGGTTATTTCTGGATTTTCAAAAAATCTTCTAGAGACATTACCATCATTGGTTGTTCCCATGCCTTGTTTCACCACATCGACTTTTAAACCCAAAACTAATTTGAAATTTTTTTTTATTTCTGTTTTAACCGCTTCTTTCTGTTCTTTTGAGTCTTTATTTTTCCTCAATAATATTAAAAACAACAACAATTTAATATTATTTTACAGTTATTACGTATAGCGACTGAATGTGCGCGTTGCGTATTTTTGTAGTTTTTTGTATTTTTAAAGTTCTTTTGCAAACTTTTGCTATATGTTCTTAACTTCAAATGAAAGCTGAGACTTCAATCTCTCATTTAATATAAGTCTGCACCTAGGGCGAGGGGCTGCTCTATATTTCCTAGTCCATTGAAAATGCAAAATGTTCAATTTTTACACCACAATTCTGTTAAGAAATTTTTTTTGTATTTTTTTTTTTTTTAAATTTATTTTTTCATCTACTCATTCACAACAACTAAATTAATTAAAAAAATTATAAAAAAAAATTATGTATTTTTTTATTCTTTTGAATATTACATATTGAACTAACATATTTCAAGCGCGTTGGCATCCCTCAATTTTGACTTGCTCTAGACCAAAAAATAATGAAGTTATGAGGCTGAAATTTCATGGAATTGTTACTCATATATCTGTTAATATACTGTGAAAATTTCATCCAAATTGGACGACACGACAAAAACCATTTTTTGCCGCGGTTACTAAAGGGCTGTCTCACTGTGCGGCGTCATCCTGCCGTAATTTTTCGAAAATGTGGTCGGCCAAGCAGTTACCGTGATTGTCAAGGTCTATCCAGTAGGTCTGCTTAAGAAGCCAGATGTTTATTTGGGTTTTTCCTCAACGATATCAAAAGTTGTTTACATTTTCCTTATACGTGTATATTTTTGTTTACTTTTATGGTTTTTTGCCACACATACATGCACACAAAACACATTTTTCCTTTTGTTTTGCCTATGTAGTAGTAAGATTTTGGCAACGGCGAGGAATTTTACACAAACAAAATGCCTGTTGTTTTTTGTATTGTTGTATTGTTGTAGAAGTAAGCAGACCTATTGGATAGGCCTTGGTGATTGTTGTCGCTATCGGGCAGTAATGGCAACAGTAGGGAATTTTCCCTTTTTGTAGGGATTTTTTCGGAAATTTTCAAGCGTAGGGGAAGATGGACAGATTTTTTATTTTAAAGCGATTGTAGGGAATTTTCAAAATATTATCTAAAATTGAAAATATAACTAAAAAAAAAGGAAAATATTTTTATTATTTTCATTAACATATTGAACGTTTTCATATTCAATAGCATTTAAGTACAAATGTAGTACATATTTATTAACAGAAACCCTCTACTATGAGTCCTAACAGCCTGGCAATCTTCCACAAATGCCAAAATTGTGTACCCGAATACTCGTGGCGCCCCTTATATATATAGCTAGCGGACTATGAATATTCGCGTTCGCATTTTGAAACTATTCTCTTATTTTTGATATTTGCATTCGCAATCACAATCGCTAAAATTTATGCGAATATTAAAAGCGAATATCTAGTGAATGAAATTTTTACATTGAAAATAATTTATAAAAAAACAATCACATCAAAAGAAATAAAGCAAAACAATTAAAATTTTTTTAAATAAGTATTCCTGAAAATTATTTAGCCCTTAAAAAAGGACAAAAGATGAGGAAATGAAAAATCAAAAGAAAAAATTTAAATTTTTCACACAGTTATTTTTGAAATTTAATATTTATATGTGCGTGTATGGCATTTACATATTTATTTTGGCATTTTTCTTGTTCTTATTATATGCTTTTATTTTAATATTTACAGTATGTATTTGTTTGCCTTTTGCTAAAAAAAAACAATGAATTTTTAACGTAGGGAAATTTTTTTTGGTTGTAGGGAAATAAAGGGATTTTTTGCTAGACACGTAGGGATTTTATAAAATTTCTCCTGGCATCACTGCTATCGGGAGATGATAACGAACTCCTTGTGGCCAGAAATGTAGGCTATGGTTCTGGACGATATTTGATACAAACAGGATGGTACTACTTAAACAGTCAACAAACAGTGGTTCTTTTGCGCGCGAAATTCGATGGCCGTGTTATCTCACGTCGTGGCGTTGTTAATTGGACGCCACGATTATGTGATTTAACACCTTTGGACTTTAAGAAAAAGTGTACATCAGTAAGCCAAGGGCATTTCAAGAGCTAAAGGATGAGATAATTAAACCTCAATTATGTCTCAGAGCCAATTAAAATATGAACAATCGAATAGAGGTATGGCATCGAAGCCGTAGCAAACAAATAATTTTGACATTAACTCGTAACTTTTAACATAAACAAAATACATCGTATTTTCAAAATATAATTTTGTTTTTTGAAACATTAAAAATAATCGTTGGGAAAAAAGCGATTTTTTTTTCATTAGCGTAGGGATTTTTGAAAAAATCTACTGGCATCACTGCTTCTAACCTTGCGCACACGCCCTCCCAAGGTATATTTACACAAGGTAGACTCATTTGGGAGTGTAGACATGCTGCTCTATAAAAATAACCGAGTGGAACGGAATTGTCAAAATTGTCTTCATATAAATTTAACGCACACATGTACAAATTTTGGCTCATATACACGGAATTTGACATTGGTGTTCCAACTTAGGTAAACAGCTCAAACATATGGGCCAACGAGTTTACCTTGTGTAAATATACCTTGCGCCCTCCCATTATCAGCGTGCAGCTTTCTTGAACGTTGTTCTTTCAATATTTACTCATGTTCTGTGACACCCAGGGTTGTTAGGCTTTTTTCTTCAAAAATCGTCAAAAGTTTTAACAAAATTCGTCAATATCGTCACGAACATTTAATAAAATCGTCAACAAATCGTCAAATATATAAATTTTACAAATTAGAGATAATTTATTGGATTTATTGGTTCAAAAATATAAATTTTTAGCAAGAAATTCTATTTATGATAAAGAAAGTGATATGGATAAGTTTTCTTCTATTTTTTTCAGCAAGTGGTCTGAAATATATTTATCATTTGAAAAGAAATAAGAAAAAATATATTTTCATAAATACATAACAAAAAAACTCGCGCTATCTTTAAATGATTAATTTTTAGCGCTAAGCCAAGGGTTCTGTCTATATCAACAGTCTTTTTACCCGACTCGAAACGTTTTATTTCGTCCAATTTTAGTTCCGAACTAATGCATTGTCTTCTCTTTGCGCTCATTTTTCTACACAACTTCTTATTAAGAACTAACTTCTTACTTCCTAACAAGCTACTATACTTAAGCCTATAGTTCACGGAATGTAAAAATTCCCATGCGCATGTGGTTCCTCCGTAATTTTGACGACGCTACAAAGCCACAGTACAAGTTCGTGTTGTGTAATGACGACAAAATTACGTCAGAACCACATGCGCATGTTGCTTTTTACATTCCGTGTACTAAAGGCTTTAGAATAACTTAGCTAACAGAATTAAATTTGAATTCGCCTTTTTACACGCAAATAGAAAAATTCTTCACATGTGAGATTATGATTGCATATGTAGAAATCGAAATCATAAAAACGCAAAGCGGATTAAAACAATTTTTAAAAAGCGGACCAAATAGGACCGACTCAAAGCGGGGCTCAAGTGTATATTTTTTGGAGTATATAATTGTAGAATTTGAATTACTAATGCTTCTAATGAAAGCCACCTGGCTTGTGATGGGGGAAGAATTTTTTTTTGTTTAATTTCAAAAAATGTAGATTTTTACGTTTTGGACTGTTCCCAATATAATTGTAAATATTTCTTGTCAGTGTTGTATTGATGCCAGAAAATCGTCATAACACTATTGCTTTTAGTTAAAAAGTCATCAATCGTCATTTTGTTGTATTTTCTCAAAAAAATCGTCAAAATGACGAAAAATCGTCACATCTAACAACACTGGTGACACCCCAACAATTATGAATAAGCATAAAATATGTACATGAATGTGTCATGTGAGTGGGTCAAATTTATAATATCTGTCCTATTCAATTGAATAGTCATTTATTTGGGCTTAAATCTAGTTTACCGACGCAGCTCCAAATAAAAAAAAAAGTACCTAGGGGGATAGAAAATTGAAAAATAAGAAGAAAAAATTAAATAAAAATATTGGCGCAAACGCTTAGTTTTCGAGTTATGGACGTTTTTAGTTTTCATAGAAATATGTGATTTGGCTGAAGTGCAGGTTAAAGGGCTACGAAAAAAAAATAAAAAAAATTTGCCACCCAATTCAGAATAAAAAAGAAAAAAACCAAAATTAAAATTTAAGGGCGCTGAGGCCCGTGGGCCCCCCTGGAATTAAAAAACTGCCCTACCTACTTAGTGATATGTGTGGGTACTCAAATTAAAGGTAATTTGCTCACGATTGCAAATATGTATTTTGTTTTTGTATTCGCATATTATTTTCCTCTTTAGGCTAATTTAAGCATTTTTTAGGTGCAGAAAAGTTTTAGTTAGCGAAGCCGGTGTTTGTTATACAATAGAGGAGAAAGTCCTTGAGTCCGGCCGAAGGCCGGCTATGCAGAGAAGCTTTAGTTAGCGAAGCCGGTGTTTGTTATACCATAGAGGAGAAAATCCTTGCGCCCGGCCGAAGGCCGGCTATGCAGAAAAGCTTTAGTTAGCGAAGCCGGTGTTTGTTATACCATAAAGGAGAAAATCCTTGCGCCCGGCCGAAGGCCGGCTATGCAGAGAAGCTTTAGTTAGCGAAGCCGTATGTTTGCGACATTGGTGTTTGTTATTTTATAAAATTTGTACCTATTACACTTTTATTTAAATATATGTATTATACACTAAGTACACAAAAACTGTAATGTGAGCTTAAGAGTTAACAATTTTTAAATAAATTCTATATATCCGGAAAGATCTAGTCAAAACCTTCAAAATGATACCAATATTGGCCATATACCTTTAGAAATGTAGTGGAAAAATTACACATTTCTATGAAAACTAAAAACGTCCATAACTCGAAAACTAAGCGTTTGCGCCAATTTTTTTATTTAATTTTTTCTTCTTATTTTTCAATTTTCTATCACCCTACGTACTTTTTTTTTTATTTGGAGCTGCGTCGGTAAACTAGATTTGTTCCTTTATTTGTTCATAAAAAGCAAATTAGAAAGTAAAATTAAAAATTTATACTTATGTGTGTATTTTTTAGAATAAATATGTATTTATACTTACACTAGCTGTTAAGCCTGTCCCTGACAGGCGGGAAAAAAATCTGTTTGGCAAAAAAAAAGGAACAATTTTTGTATTCACAAAATCAAGAATTCCGTTTTTTCCCAATTAGGCGAATTTCAAAACCCAAAGAAAAGTACAATACAAATGAACTTAATAATTAATTAACGAAATAATACAAAAATTACTTAGTTCACATTTTTTTAATGCAATGCAAACAAATGCGACAAACAATTAACAAAACAACAAACTTTAAAATTCTTAATACACAATATTTTTTGTGAAAACTTCAAAACTGCCCTTACGAAGCATTCCCTGCTTATCATCGTCATGAATAACTTTTATTTTGACGTCATCTGCGGACTTAACTGTTGAAAATGCAACTTACAATTGGCCATGACTAAATACCGGATTAGTCAAATATATGTACATATGTATACCTTTTCTAACGTCTGACCCTGCGCTTTTTTTTACAGCTATAGAGAACGCCAGTCTTTTTGGGAACTGTCGTAGGCGGAAAACAAATGAAAGATCTGGATTTATTGGAGCTAGGTCCATTCTTGAAATTAATGCCGTGCTTCCTTCAGCTGTGCCTAACAGAATAATTTCACAAATATGATTTTCTGGTAGCTTTGTGACTTGTAATCTTAGCTTTTAAATTACGAAGATGCCTAGCAAGACCTCCTACCTCGAGGCTTAACTTGTGAGGTTTCTTAAAAAATTGACCGGCTAGTTTTCTGTTTCAGTAAAATATTTGTATTCCACCCCAACGACAGTGCCATATGCTTGGCAATACTTAGCTTCATTGGTCTTTAGGGGGCTTCAGAATTAGCTGAAATGTACCATAACACAATTTTGCCATGCTACTTTTCCTCTAAATTCTTCGACCGATCGAAATCTTAGATCCGACTACTTCAGGCTATGCTCCATTGTTAGGACTACACGCTAGACGATTTCAGTTTCTTACGCCATTAGGGGGCTGTGTAGCCAATTTAGCCATTGAGTGGCTATATTTAGCCATTTTTCAACTTGCTTGGTCATCAAAAAAATAAATTTAACCATTAGCCATTTTTCAACTTGTGTAGCCATAAAAATTTTTTTGTCGTTTTTTTAGTAAAATAATAATTTGTATGTTCTTATAAAAATATACGGGCATGTTCTAGAAATCGAAATGAAGTAAAATTTGAAATCGACCGAGATTAAAAGTTCAATACAAAATGACCGTATTTAATTGGTACTCAAAACTGAAATATTTTTATGAACAAAATAATTTGTATTCCCACGAAAATTATTTTGATAATAAACTGGCGCTTTTTAAATAAAGCGAGTTGTTTTGTTTTTTCTTAACCTACTTACAACTACAATTAATGTTGGAAGAATTCCAATCAATTGTAGTGGGGAATGTAAGGAGAGATAAACTCACTGTTTATCGTTGGTGATTTCGTTTAAACTTTGATATTGTTACAAATAGAACTGTTGCGGTTGTGCGCAAAACGCAGGCCGCAATATTGGAGATCATTTGATAAAATTTTTCTTATAGGTTCTTATTGGCACAAGGACCAACCCTATTGAAAATGGTCCGCATCGTAGGACCACGAAGGGAGATAGGGGCAATTTCTGCCTCTCAGAAACTATCAAACCGATTTTAATGAAATATAAAACATATATGGACACATAAGCATGATTCTCCATGGCTCCCGAATAGGTGCACTCTCGTAAATGTGTTTTAAAATACTGTGGTGTTGGGTATCATATAGTCGGGCTTGACCGACTGTACTTTCTTACTTGTTTTTAATGTGATTTTGAGGTTGGATAAAGGTTGTCATTATTAAGATTTGCCTTCAAAATTTTTAAAACTTATAGGTATAAGTAATTTCTTTAAGATGTACAATAAAACTACATCGAATTTATCGACGATTTAATTTTTTAAATGGTAAAATATTAAATTTGCGTTTATGCCAATTTTGAGCTTTCTAACCAATCAATGGGCTTCAAAAAACTCTGGATAGACAAAAAAAAAAGAGGAACACAAGTAAGGAAAAAAATTTCTTTATATGCATATGTATGTATACATAATAGGTTTGGCTGCCCACTGGCTAAACATATTTCTCTTTATTATGTATTTATTTACCTTTAAATTGTGTTTTTTTGTTATTATTTTGTCACAAGATGTAAAACTTAAAAATTTAATTAAAAGAATGGTAGCGTTAAGAGAGCGGAACTAAAAATTGTTGGATCATTAACTAATAACCATTTGGCATTTAGATAGCTTTTGTCACAATTTGTTTTTAGTAAAAATATTATGACTTACATATGTCTTAAGATGTTCATATTACTATCGAATATAATTTATGCTCATATGAATACTATAATCGTTTATGTAAAACTTAATAAAAAAATATCAGCATATATCTTAATTCTCTTTTAACACGTTTTTTCATTTTATTTTTAGGAAATCAAAGAAAATAAATTATTGTTGTAGTTGGCTGAACTTAAGCCTTTTAAACCAAATATAATAAAATGGCGTACAGAAAGCCAAACGACTTGGATGGTTTTATACAATTGATGCCAAAGGCAGATATGCGAGTTAAGGCTCAGCTGGCAGAAGATCTAGTTACATTCCTTAGCGATGATACCAACTCGATTGTGTGCATGGACATGGGCATGTTGGTTGACGGCTTAATGCCATGGCTAACTGGAAGCCATTTTAAAATTGCACAGAAATCGTTAGAAGCATTTACGGAACTGATTAAACGTCTGGGTCCCGACTTTAATGCTTACACTGCTACAGTTTTACCGCATGTGATAGATCGCCTTGGTGATAGCAAGGATACAGTACGCGAAAAGGCTCAATTACTACTGCAGACATTAATGGAACATAAAGTTCTAGCCCCACAAGTTTTACTTGACAAATTGGCGGCGAGTTGTTTTAAACATAAAAATGCAAAAGTTCGCGAGGAGTTTTTACAGACAATTGTAAATACGCTAAATGAGTATGGAACTTCGCAGCTGAGTGTTCGAAATTACATTCAGTCAATATGTATACTACTAGGAGATCCCACTGTCTCCGTTCGAGACACTGCGATACAATCACTTGTAGAAATATATAAACATGTTGGCGATCGTTTGCGACCAGATTTACGTCGAATAGACGACATGCCGGCTTCAAAGTTGGCTATACTTGAACAGAAATTTGATCAAATAAAAAGCGAAGGGTTGCTGCTTAAATCTGCCATGCTTCTAACTCAAACACAAAATAATAACAATAATGGTCACGATGAGGCAGACAACATAGGAGCCCGGGAACGGCCTACAAAAATAGTAAAGCGCACCGTTTCGGCTACTGTGCGCAGTAAAAATAATGTAGCTGCTGAAAGTGCATCCGATGCTGGAGCTGTAACCATGGACCTTTTTGAGGTTTCTTTCGAGGCCGTTCCACAGTTGAATATCTTTCATCCCAAAGACATGGACGACATTTATAGAAATATTTTGTCAATTATTAGTGACAAAAACTTTGATTGGGAGAAGCGTATTGATGCTTTAAAAAAAATACGTTCACTTATTATGCTGAATATACAATTGCAGCCTCAGTTTATTACGGTTCAGTTAAAAGAGCTTTCGATATCATTTTTAGATATTCTTAAGGAGGAACTTCGTTCACAAGTTATTCGGGAGGCGTGTATAACAATTGCATTCCTTTCAAAAACCCTTCATCAGAAATTGGATAAGTTCTGCGAATACATTTTAGAACAATTGATACAGTTGATACAGAATTCAGCGAAAGTCATTGCATCTTCTTCGCTAATTGCATTAAAATACATAATTAAATATACACATGCCCCTAAGTTGGTCAAGATTATAACAGAAACTCTGCAGAACTCTAAATCGAAGGATATTCGTGCGGCACTGTGTGAGATATTGTGTTTACTTTTTGAAGAGTGGCCTACCAAAGCAATGGAAAGGAGTGCTCCTCTTCTGCGTGACATAATTAAGAAATCTATGAGCGATGCCGACAGCGATGCGCGCCGTCATTCTCGGCGTGCCTATTGGGTGTTTCGTCGACACTTTCCAGATTTGGCTGACCAAATTTATGGAACGTTAGACATTGCTGCTCAAAGAGCTCTAGAAAGAGAAAGAGATGGTGGCGGAAGTACAGAAGAAAGACGAGCCACAGTAGCTACGGCCTCACGTATTCAACGTTCCCCTGGTTCACTCCAGAAACCTGCTCCTGGTATGCGGAGTGTATCAGCAGTAGATACAGCAGCAGCACAACGGGCCAAAGCGCGTGCTCAGTACGCATTCCTAGCACGTAAAAAAGCCGCAAACACGGGCACGTCTACTACAAACAATTCCGCAACAGGATCTTTGCCTCGTCCCCGAACTGGCGCTGTTCAACAGCAACATACAACACAGTCAAGTGTAAATAGTGGAGTTTCACCTAGAGCTCGTGGCAGAGCGGGAGTTTCTCAATCACAGCCTGGATCTAGGTCTACTTCTCCAAGTTCGAAGTTGCGCGAGCAACATGTTATTAATTCATATTATAGGCCAACTGGAACAATTCCAAAAAAAGCTTCGGGCATTCCAAGATCTTTGGCTAGTTCAAGAGAGACGAGTCCTACAAGAACTGGAGGTGGTGGAGTGATTATGAAGAGAAGCATGTATACAACTGGAAATTCTCGTCGGACTCCCGAGCGCAATCAACCTACAAGGCAGCTGGCAGCTGCTAGGCTCTTGCAACAAAGTAGAGATGCTGAAAATGCTCTTGCAGATGCTTTATCTCCTGATGGTAGTGGTGGAGATTACGCTTCGATGGGTGATTACGGCCGTGACCGGGGTGGCTTTTCCGCTGCTACTCGAATTGGAAGAAAGCTTATGTCCCGTGAAGAATCGGACGACTCTGAAGCTTCGTCTGTGTGTTCCGAACGATCATTTGACTCCTCATACACTCGAGGCAACAATTCAAATTATTCCCTGTCCGGCTCCAGAAATCGACTAGACTGGAGTTGGGTTAGGCCACCATTTGATGATATAGATACAATTATACAGTACTGTGCCTCCACGCATTGGTCCGAGCGTAAAGATGGCCTCATTAGTCTTACTCATTACCTCGCTGACGGCAAGGAGTTAACACCTCAGCAATTGCAGTTGGTTCTTGACACGTTTCGTAAAATGTTTATGGACACGCACACCAAAGTGTATTCGCTTTTCCTTGAAACGGTAACTGAACTTATTTTGGCTTATGCAAACGATCTGCACGACTGGCTGTTTATATTGTTAACACGATTATTTAACAAGCTGGGAACTGAACTTTTGAATTCAATGCATGGCAAAATTTGGAAGACTTTGCAAGTAGTCCATGAATACTTTCCAACCGATCTCCAAATGAAAGACGTCTTCCGTATATTGTCTGACTCCGCGCAGACGCCATGTACAAAGACACGCATAGCGATACTGAAATTTCTCACTAGTTTGGCCAATACGTATTGTAAAAATACAGATTTTCCTGGTGCTGAAGAAGGCGTTGTTCTCCCCATTGTGGAGAAGGCCCTGTCAAAAATTGTTCAAATGGCCAGCGACCAAAAAAGCCTTGAACTGCGAAATCAGGCGCGTCATTGTCTAATTGCACTATACAATCTCAATACACCTCAAATGACTAAGGTCTTGTCGATCCTCCCCAAAGGTTACCAGGACTCTGCTAAAGTTTGTATCCAGTCACATTTGCGCCGTAGCAGCACATCGGGCACAAATTCACCCTCATCATCTCCACTCTCAAGTTCCAGTCCCAAACCTTTACAAAGCCCCAACATAGTTGGACCATTTTCATCGCTGCAACCCCAGTTTACTAGTCCTCGCTCACGCCAATCTTCTGTCACAGATAACGATTCAATGCTCGGCTACTCTGAGGTCGATGTTCAACAGAATATTCAAAAGACAACCGAAGAGATACGCAATTGCTTTGGAGGCATAGAAAATCAGTATAACTCGTTGGCCAGACACTCAAATGAAGGTGGCTACAATGGCCACTTAAGCGAAGCGCTAGATTCATGTGCATCTTCTAATTCAAAGACACAGTCGGCTACAACAACAGAATCTAATACACCAGAGAGCACAACAATGCGCTTAGATGGTAATTTATTGGAACAACACCACAAAATGACAGCCAGTACCCTTGGTTCCGGTATGGGACAAACTAATTCCTCTTCATCGTCTGGAGTTAACCTTAAATTCGCTGAGAACGGGGAAATAATTCTCGAAAACGGCACCCAGGAAAGTGAAATCATAAAGGTGGCACTTAACCTAACACCTGATATGCCCGTACCTCACGTTCAGGGTGCTCTCCTTAATCTTGGCATATGTATTAAAGGTGGTAACTGTGAATTGCCCAATAAACATTTCCGCGTCATTATGAAAATGCTGTTAAACATGCTAGATGCCAGTTCAAATGAGGTAGTAATAGAGGCACTCCATGTGCTCTCCAAAATCCTTCGTAGAGCGCAAATGAAACCCAATTGGATAAATTTTATCGAATTGATATTGTTAAAGATTATAAACTGCTATCCAAAGAGTAAGGAGATATTTCGGGAACTAGATATGCTAATACCTCGAATTGTACCAGCTCTGCCCCTTAATTTGACTATCAATATAGTAAATCCTGTGATTGCAACCGGCTCCTATCCAATGAACTTGTGTGCCTTGAAATTGCTTACCGAACTGGCCGATCGTCATGGATCTGAGTTGACCGAAACTCAGTTAGATATAGTCTTTCCACATTTAGCACGGCTCACAGACGACTTTCAATCAATGGTTCGAAAAGCAGCGGTTTTTTGCATCGTCAAACTATACATAGTCATGGGCGAAGAGAAGGTTAAGCCTAAGTTGACCATGTTGAATCCCAGCAAAGTTCGTCTTTTAAATGTGTACATTGATAAACAGCGCGGGGTCTCCAGTGGAGGCGGAAGTTCAACAAAAAATTCATCAGCTTCATCTTCATGATTGCCGCTAGCTCTTATAAAGCATCAGCAAAATGATTTAAGCGATGTTAAATATTAAGTTGTAGTTCGTTGCTCTAGGTGGTAGATTGAGTATTGTTTAAGTCTAGCTTTTGGTTGTGTAAACAAATTGTGTGCGTATCGAATAAAAGTTAGGAATAACTTCAACAAAATGTGTGCACTACATACCACGCCATTAACGTAATCAAATCAATGTTATTAAAATTGAAAAGATGTTAACGTGTAAAATTTAAATTTGTTTAACTAATTAGATCACGCGCAATTGTTAGTATTTAACAAAGTTTCGTTTAAGAACCACCTCCTGCGGACTTAAGTCATTGATATTTGCTTTAGCCTTAAACTATATTTCTTATAAACAAGTCTAAAAATATCTGGCCTGTGTTAGGCCACCAAGATAATTTACCACTTATGATTAAGTGCATTTTTGTTGATTTCCTAATTCTCCTTATTTTATTTTATTTAATTATTTTATTCTCCTTTTTTACATCATAACCATATTTATACGACATTTAAATAATATATGTACTACATTTTAAGTCGAAACGTTTTTATGTTTACTCACTATCTTTTGTGTCCTCTTCCTTTTGTTTTTAACTTTGACATCGATCTACTCGAAATGTATCCTTAAGGTTACAAACAACAAATAAAACAAAAATTTAATAATTAATTATAATAAGAAAACTTGAAACTAATAGAAAACTCAAACTTTTGTAATTAATTACCAACATTATTTTTATTATTCAAAAATTTTGTATTTTTATTTTATTTTTTTCTTATTTTTTTTTTGTTTAATCTTAAGTTATACACATAATTACATATTTTTAATGGTAAATAATAACAAAACTTAATTAAACAATAATATTTATAAAAAAACAAAACCAATAACTAATATTTATCATTTAAATAAAATAAAAATTCTTTCAAAGAAAAAAATAACAATTTTGATAGTTGAACTTTTTTTAAATCTTACACAGCCTATACAAGAGCGGAACGTTTGAAATTGAGAAAACTCCAAATGAAATTGATAAAATTGAATTATGTACATAATTTTTATTATATTCATACAACAAATATACATAAGGATGGAAAATAAATACAAATCGCAGTATTATTGACCAACAGGCATATCTTCCAGATCCAGAGCAGATTGGTAAAACGTTGAAGTATTTTGTATGGCTCTACTGCACTCTCCAGTAGTTGTACATGTCTTAGAAGCATTAATCACCTGTTCTAAAAAGGCAAACCGCTGTTCTCCTACATGGGGGGGGGGGGGGGGGGGGAATTACATACGGTACAATCATCTTTGTTTTCACCTTACTTTCTATTTTTGACCAAATAATTTCAATGGGGTTAAGCATCGGCAGGAGCATAGCTAGATAATTGTCAAAAATAATTTGTAGTCGATTGTGGCATGGAGCATAGTCACATAACAATACGAGTTCTGATACTTTATTCCCCAACTCTTCCCATCTACGAAAAACACTTCTGACCCATTCATTTGCGCTGATAGCACCAAACGAACTCCTCCGGGTGTCCATTTGAATAATGCCTGATGTACTAAGTGCACCAATTAAGTGTATGTTTCGACCACGGGATTGACTGCACTGCGTGCACTCCAACTCGGGAACAATCATGATTCCTACGACAAAATAAGTTAAAGTTGCTCTCATAGTATACAACTACACCATATTTCATTGAAATTGAGAAAGTTCCAAATGAAAATGAGAATTTCAATTTGAAATTGAGAAAATTTCAAATGAAATTGAGAAATCTCAAAATGAAATTAAGAAAATTCAAAATGAAATTGAGAAATTTTAATTTGAAACTAAGAAAATTCCAAATGAAATCTAGAAATTTTAATTTAAAATTTATTAAATTGAATTATGTACGTATGTATGTAATTTTTATTTTATTCATACAACAAACATAAGGATAAAAAAATAATTACAAATTGCAGTATTATTGACCAACAGGCGTGTCTGACAGACCCAGAAGAGATTGATAAAATGTTGTTGTATGTAGTATTAAATGTATGTTTGGACCACGGTATGTAGGAATTGTCTGCACTATGCGCAGTCCAAATTGAGACAAACCATGTTCCTGACAAAATAAGTTAAAGTTGGTATCGTCTATAAAGACCACTTGTTTACCAGCTCTGACAAAATCGTTATTTTTGCGTAAATATGCTGATAGTTTTTCTTTATTAATTTGAACAGCTTTTATAGAATACATACATACATACATTTTTCCGGACAGAGTATTTCATACAGTTGTGGTCGAAACTTGTTTATTTAACTGCGAATTTATTTTTTCTAAGACTTGTATAACTACTGGAGATTGGAATATGTAGTTCCATACAACATACCTTAACGTTTTACCTTTATGCTCTGGATCTGAATGATATGCCCAACAAACACATTTTGAAAAATAAACAACTTCATATGAGGAACTTAAAGCACAAGGGGAATCGATCAAAAGATATCCACCCGTCCAGCTGGATGTCCATTTAAACTTTGTGCGCAAAGTCAAAATCGCAATTTTTTTCGGGATTGACGGACTATACTTTCTTTTTTGTTTAAATTGGATATTTGTAACCAACAAATTAAATTGTTTATTTAAAATGGATATTTGTAAATAAATAATTTTTTCCAATTGATATTTGTAAACAAAAAATTACTTAGGTTATCAATAACCAAAAATAAATAAATTTTACTTTAATTGGTTACCACAACCAAACTATATATAGTACTTTTTGTTTATAGTCTTTACCTGTTTATTTTTCCGCTATAAGTAAATTTAATATAAAGTATTAACGTTATAGTCCATTTAGGGCCATTATTACCAGTGTAGCCAAAACTTGGAGACCAAAAATGGCTAAATTTACGAGAAAAAATGGCTAAAAATGGGCTAAAAAATGGCTAAAAGTTTTTTTTAAATAAAAACACATTCACATTCAATAACAAAACAGAAAAATTCATTTAAAGTTGTTTACGATGAAATTGTAAGTTAAGATCAATTTCTTAAAAAGGAATAAACGTTATTTAATATTTTGAAAGATATTTAAAAAATTAAATCATCGATACATTTTATGTCGTTATTGTTCATCTCATAAAAATCACTCGTGCGTATTAGTTTTAATTAATTTGAAGATAAATCACGACAACATTTACCCAACCTTTTGATTCCAGATCTACAATAAAAAACAAGTAAGAAAATATAGTCGGTCAACCCCGACTATATGATACCCTACACCTCATTAGTACCTGTGTACAAAATTTTATTAAAATATCTGCAAATTTGCGATCTGTACTTTACGCACAAGGTTTATATGGACAGCCAGCCAGCCGGACAAACATCGTTTATTCGACTCAGAAAGTGGTTCTGAGTCAATCGGTATACGAAAAGGTGGGCTTAGTGCCAATATTTTAAGGTGTTACAAACATCAGCACAAACGCATAGTACCCTCTCCACTATTGTGGTGTTTCAGGCTCATTTAATATTTTAAAAATTGCTTCATAGCTTTTATCGTTTGATCTGGTTTCTAAAAGTTTGAACTCTTTTACAAAATCATCTGGTTAGTAATTATATCAATAAAAACGGTAACAATTTCAAAGTAATTTATGTCTTCAGCTGACTTAATAAATACTGGATCTAAAACCTTTAATGAACTCAGCCTCTTATCGCTAATATTAATTCTTGATAAAATTTCTTTGCACAGCTTTTGGTAAAAAAGTAAAATGTTGTTTTTAATTTCTACAATGTCACTACTTAAGATGTTGTTAGTACATATTTCTAGCTCGGCTTGGTAGCCGATATATATATTAAGAGTTTCTTTTATATGCAGAACATCAACAAAATCAATTTGTTCTATATTTGTTTGCATAACATACTCTTTTTTTAAAAATGTCTAATACAATATCTATCGTGGATGAAACTAAATATATCATTTGTGATGATTCGTTTTGAAAATTAAGGTTTAATTTATTCATAATATTTAATACATATACTAGAAATTTGAGGTAAAGTTTATTGTTAATAGATAGCCCTTCCTGAATTATTTTAATTTTTTCCAAATTAGATGCTATTTTCTCTTCAAATTGACCTCGGATTCATTGGTTGACAGTATAAAAAAAATTTGGTTCAAAAAGGGGCAAAATGGGCACAAAAAACTACAAAATGATACAAAAGGGGATTTAAAACAAAGGGGTAAAAAAAGTGGCACGGCAGTCAAAAAGGGGCAAAAATGCGACTTTAGTCGCATAACGGTAACACTGATTGCCTTTACTTCTGATTCATTAAATGAAAACAGTCGTACACGGAAAAAATTATTGCCGAATTATTTTCAAACAAACGATTGTTTGAAATTTTTTTTAATTTCTACAAATTTTTTTACTAATTCAATTAATATTTTTATTTGATTTTTATTTAACCAACAAAAATGTTGACAACTTTTCAATAATATAATATACGCGCTATTGGTTTCAATTTTTCATAATTTTGTATGAAATATTTAACGCTCTTTAATATTGTCGTTTTTTGCATTTTTTATTTGACCGTAAGCAACACTTCTTTATACGAAATATAAGAACAACAACACAAAACACATACAGTTTATTTTTGGACGCTTTAAAAAAGTACAACAAGAAGAAAGATGATAAAATAGCGCGACGAGGTTATAAGTAAAAAAACAAAAAAAATAGCAGGTAAAAAAAAGGTTTCATTCATTTTTAAACAACAGAAACAACAACAACATTATAAGAAACAAAATAAATTTTTGTTTGGTTTCAAAGTTGAAAAAAAAGAATGAAAAACAAAATCCCGTATTCAATTTTTGAAAACTGTTTACTTAAATATGTACATCAAATACAAAAATAAAATGATGAAGAAAAACATATCGAGACGGTCTGCTGCCGTTGTTTGTTACATTTCTTCTTCTTTAGCCAAGGAAAGGATACAGCAACAGTGAGTGATGAAGAAAAACATTGTGTGTATAAACAAGACTTCGTTCAAAAATAATTCCAACAAAACATGTGTCTCAAAGCCAGCCGCCGCTCTGCTTCTGCCTTCATCTTCTCATTCAGTGATAGCTTGGGTGCGCGTCATTGCTTGTGCAAAAAATTTTTGTTTGATTCAGCAAAATTATTTGTTTGAAATTTATATGAATTTCAGTACACTTTTTGTTTGATTCTGTAAATTATTTGTTTGAAAAAATCAGTGTTTTTTTTTAGTAAACAAAATGCAAATAAATTGTTTGAATATGCGAATTTGTTTGTAGGACCGATTTCAGACAAAAAATGTTTTGATACTACAAATTTTTTCTGTGTAGTGAAGGCAAAAGCAAAACACGAAAAGTTGAAATCAACAAAGAACATCGGCACTCGACATGTTCGGAAGTCTTTCGTTTGACAGACTGAAACTTTTAATAAATACCGAAGTTAACGAAGATGGGACGTTGTGTTTTTTCCGCAATTTTTGTTTAATACATGTGTACATAAATACATACGTTTTATTTAATTTCATAAAATTAAAAAGATTGTAAAGCATCCCTGTCGGACTTTTATGAGCTAACTCAAAATAAGGCTGACTTTTAACTAACTCATTTTTAACTAACTTTCGAAATAACTCAAATCTGATACAGAAATAAACAAAAATTAAAAAACATACAGGTGAAACTTTATTTTGTTGAAATATTTTTTGTTTTCATTAAACAGAGAAAAATTTGTCAAGTTATTTCATAAAATGAAAAAAATTTAAATTGAATTGTAATTTGACTTAGAATACACATTCGAATAATATGAAAATTTATATGTATAATAAATGTACTCACCATGAGAAATAAATTCCCAGATTCTATTATGTTAAATACATAAAATTTATTATAAATATTAATAAAAATATATACATACATAATTAGTTAATAATAATATAAATATGAAGGGTGGAGTGAGTGTTGACTTGTTCTGATGAACTACAAGCTGCCTAGTAAAACCCAACTATAAGTTAGTCAATTTATACTTAACTCATAGTGCACTCTTACTTTATGCACTACAAGCTAACTCATAATGAGCTAGCTTGTGGTTAGCTGAAACTTATGCAGAGTGAGTGAGTACTGACTCGCTCTGATGACACTACGTGTAAAAACTGAATAGAGTTTAACAAGGGAAATGAGCCAGCTTTTTAGTCACCTGTGACTCATTTCTGGTTGACAATAAGTTAGTTTTAAGTTAACTCAAAGTCCGACAGGGATTAAAATAAATACATATGTGTATGTATTTATGTACACATGTAGGTATTATTTAAAAAACAAAAAAAATTCGGAAAAAAACACAACGTCCCATCTTCGGTAACTACGTGATTTTTTAAAAGTTTCAGTCTGTCAAACCAAACACTTTCGAACATGTCGACTGCCGATGTTCTTTGTTGTGTACAACTTTTTGTTTTTTGCTTTTGCCTTCACTACGACTGTTTTCATTTAATGAATCAGAAGCAGTGTTGCCAGAACTTTTAGAGGAAAAATCAGCAAAAAAACATAATTTTTTATCAAAAAATCTGCAAAATCTGCGTCAAGGTTTTAAAAATCTTCAATAAACCTTCAAAACACATTTATTGCATTTTTTATGTAGTTTATTTAGAAAAAGATATAACAATTAATTTTAAAATATGTTCCCGAATTTAAAATCGATGGTAGTTTAAAATGTGATTCTGGTAAATATAAGTGGTCCTCGAAGTATGAGGTATAAAAAAGGAAATATTTTTTTTGAACTGTCAACACAGAAAAGTTATAAAAATTTATTCGATTTTATGAACTCAGCTAATAATTTATGGATATTATTACATTAAGGGCCATTATTACAACTTGCCAATAGTTAAAAGTCGGTTTTTTTCAATAATAATAATATTTAATAGATGAAAACATAATAAATGAAGGTTTTATAATGCAAAGCTATTTATCGGTCCGACAAAATCCGACTTTTAACTATTGGCAAGTTGTAATAATGGCCCTAAAAATATCTATCCAAATTTAATTACTCAGGCTGAGTAAGGATTAGTCACATCTTTGTTAATTTAAACAACAAATTAATATGAATGTGTCAAGACAATGCGAATTTTTAATTTTTAAGTAATCTTTTGTGCATAAAATGTCTACTAATGAATCTATTTCCACGCGGTTCTTCCATTAATGGTTGATTATTATATTTATTTATCAATGCAAGAAGTGGAAATAGCACAATCATGACAATGTAAATAAGTTTCCACCAAGCTAAAAAATCTGCATTGTTAGACCAAAAATCTGCAAATCTGCATTTTGACAATTTTGGGGAAAAAATCTTCAAAATGCAGATAAATCTGCACTTCTGGCATCGCTGATCAGAAGTAAAGGCAACAGTATTTTTTTGTCCAATGACAAATGAAGATGTCGAAGTTGCAGCACAATCTTATGACTTTTACTATGTCAACTGCAGCTTTTTAAACGCTGCTTTAAACACTGGGTTATTTTCAAAGTTTGTTCGATTATGATTTCACTCGAATTCGATTTCCAGACCATGACTGATTACTATTTGTTTAGAATGGATTTGTGTTATGGAATGGATTCTTGTGAGTAAATATTATTAAAAATACCTTAAATCCTTGCACAAAAAGTGTTGCTAGTTTATATTTATATAAATTTTGTACGTTATTTTTATTGAAATACTGGACCGTATCTTATTAATTCGACAAATAAGAAATTTGTTGCTTACAATGTTTTCTTAGTATAGGATTTTGTTCTATACAAAATAATAATTTGAATATAAAAAAATATAAATAATAAAATGTAATTTTTCAAAATTAAATTAAGATTTTCATACGATTTTGAAGCAAAAAACCGCAGTGCGGAACGGCATAAAATTAAAATCTATTTCATTTTCATTGCGGACCACAGAGCATACAGAGGTGTCACGAGACAGAAAATAATGTGTTTTTTCTGTCTTTTTCTGCGAAAGCTGCCCTTTTTGCATTTTTTGTTTTGATTACGCAATTCGTGTTGATAGTAGCGACCTGTTTTTACACATTGCCACTTTACTACCAAAAACATTTTCTTTCTCTTTCTTCGAAAGCTGCCCTCGCAACTGATTTGGGCCTTTTTCACACGTCACTTTTTACAGTTCTGTGTATTCTGTGTTGAGGACTTTCATCTTTCTCTCTCAATTTTTGATCCTCGTTCTCTTTCTGATGTGGCCATAGTTCAGGGATTTCCAAAATTTTTTTGGTTGTGTGTTAGTGAGTACCAGAGAGTAAGCAAATTGAGAGAATGCATTTATTTACAGCCGAAATAAAATGTTAGTAATATATTTTATAAGTTGTATAACACAAAGGTACAAAATTAAAAATTTTTTGTGTTGATAAAAAATTTGTAGCAATTCTTTACCAATTCAATGCCGCTGATTTTAAAACTACACTTTTTTTATTCGGAAGCTTTTTGACTCTAAATCAGTTTCAAATATCTTATCAAACAATTGTAAAAAATTAAAGATTTTTATGTTTTAAAAATTTATAAAAAATAAATATTGCACGCAAATCACAGCTGATAGAAAAAAAGTGCAGTTTTAAAATCAGCGACATTGAATTGGTAAAGAACTGCTACAAATTTTCTAGCAACACAAAAAATTTTTAATTTTTTCCCCTTGTGTTCTACAAGTTATAAAATGAAATCTTCTAAATTTATACTTTTATGGCAGTTTTGTAATAGTAGAATGCTTTTCAAATGGGATGAACTTAATTTATTACGTTGCTTGGAACAAATGAATTTTAAATCCGAAAAAATTTGTTCGCATAGGTAAGTAGTGCCGAATAAAGAGAGGCACGTCAATGAATTTTTTTTTAATTCAGGATAGAAATGGTATTCACGGTGTTGGGTTGCTCATACTTCAAACATCTGTGCATACATTTTTATTCTAGCTAATGGTATATCATAACTTTTTAGAAAATACCAAATGTGCACATGAGTTTGCCTGCAAAAATGTATAAAGTCATTATAACAGGTCAAAGTTACGTTTAATAATTACAATAAATTAGTAAGGTTAAAGGCAGAATTAGTCTTTACTTTCTGTTTCTGTTCTGTTCCGTGCCGTTCTGTTTCAAAATTGTAAAAGTTTCTTTTTCTGTAGCAACTGTAGCCATTTATGACAAATTTATTAGTTTTGCACCATCCATTGTTTTATTTCAATAACTTTTATGCACATAAATTTGAAGAAATAAAATTTAATTAACGAATTTTTTATTATTTATTTTGCGGTAACTTACAATTACTTTACAAGTTCTTGATTTTATCAAACTGAACCGCAACAGAACAGAACAACTAATCAATTTCACAGGTTTTTTAATAACAAAAACAAATCAGCTGGTTCGTAACAGACCAGAAAGTAAAGACTTACTGAGCCTTAACTCTTTGGACTCGGTCAAATAATTGTAGCATAAAAAAGTAAGCAATAAAAATAGTGCGAAACAATAAAGTTTCATTAGTACATCAATAAAACGCATCTTCTTACCCAAACATTTTGCCTACTGTCACATTTGCTTTTATGTGTACAGGTTATTTACACATAAATTGTAGCAAAACAAGACTTTTTACTTGTTTTTTAAATATTTCTACTTACTTAAGAAAAGGGTTTTCAAAGAAAGAAAAAACCCAACGACGCAATTGGTACAGAAACCAAAATATTTTTACAAGCAAAATACCAACAAATTCTTTTGGCTATTTTTTTTCTTAATAATTTCTGCATTTAGGTACGTCTTTTTAAAGAAAGCAAAAGGGACCCTTTTACAGGTAGCAAAGAATTTTTTTTCACAAACAAAACACATATCGTTAGCTTAAACGTTGCAGTAAATGTTATTGTTAAAAAAATTTACTAAATAAAATTTACGTTAGCTTTGCTGTTAAATATTTTCAACAATTTAAATTATGTTAAAATTAAATAGAAATGTTATATTACTCTGCATTTAAGTCTTAAAATTTAGACTCTAAATATTGCACGCAATGCATTGGATGTTACCAAAAGCATTTTTGACCGCACAATATTTTTGAGTGTAAGCTGAAACAAAATAATATAGCATCCGCTAAACATGTGCACTTGTCGAAGTCACCACAGAATACACAGAACTGTAAAAAGTGACGTGTGAAAAAGGCCCAAATCAGTTGCGAGGGCAGCTTTCGAAGAAAGAGAAAGAAAATGTTTTTTGGTAGTAAAGTGGCAATGTGTAAAAACAGGCCGCTACTATCAACACGAATTGCGTAATCAAAACAAAAAATGCAAAAGGGCAGCTTTCTTAGAAAGAGACAAAAAAAAAAGGCAAAATTTTCCGTCTCGTGTCAGTTCTGTATATTCTGTGGAAGTCACACCGACGACTGAATTGAAGAGCATAAAAATATGTGTTTGTAGTGGTTTGCACAATTGTGCAAAGAAATGGAAACCCCTGCCATAGTTTTTGAACAACTGGCGACGTTCACAACCAGGGCTGCCGTTTTTGGTTATTTCTAACCAAAATTGGTTATATAATTTTTTAATGTGAAGATGTGAATATATTTTCATTTTGGTTACTCTTTTCTAAAATAATAATAATAATACAGTGTACTACAATTTTTTAATTATTTGTTACCAATGAACGTAAGTTTTTCATAATTTATCGAAAACAAAAAATCCCTTTCAAATCAGACACCCAAATAATTTTTTTAAGATTTTTGCTAAGAAAATATAGCCATTTGTGATTTTTATTTTAAAAACGCCATGTTCTGAAATCGAAAACAAATGAAGTTTTAGGGCTAATAAATCATTGCAAGTTAAACTCTATTTTTGGTTTAAAATGTGTTTAAACCAGCAAATCTATACATCAGTAAACATATAAACCATTTCTAAACGCATAAAATTGGGCGTTTAAACCACCAATAAAAACCATATGGTTTTGACAACTGTGATTTTTTTAATAATAATATACATATGTTATTGTGAAGCTTTGCGCGGAAAGTTTTAACTAAAAATAAAATTTAAAAAATGATTTTTTCATCTGATGAAGAAGATTTTAGTGATTCGGAAACTTACAATAACTTAAGTGTCACCATTTTGAGAAAATCTCATACCATAAGGTTGAGACCAAATTACTTTACCATATTTGAAGAAAAAAACTTCTTTTATAGATTTCGCCTTCAGAAGGCAACGGCTTACAGTATTCTGGAGCTAATTGCACCACATATCAAACATAAAACGGCCTGTACCCATGTTCTGTAACTATAGTGAGAACTTCCTGCATCGAAAAAATGTGAAACAAAATATTCCATCGTTTCTCGAAAAGTGAGAAAAAAGTGTGGCTGTAACTCATGTCGAAAACTATCAAAAGAGATTACGTCGTTACGTTATAAATGTCATAACATTGCACTCGAAGCCGATGTGACATTGCAGACGGTGAGAGCGCCAGTAACACATATCGTTAACGGCGACTAAAATTTACTAAAGTTAAAAGTTTTTCAACGACGGCGGTGAAAATACAACCGTCGGCTATACCAAATAATGTAAAGTGCGACTTTAATGTTTGTTGTTTGCAAACGAGCTTTGAAAATATTCGTATATTTTATAAAAATGTTAAAAGTTAAAGAACTAAACAATAAAAAATGTGCCAAGAACAAAATATTATTATTATTATTCTTTGTGTTTTGCATTTTTAATTGTTTTTTGTGTTAAATTTTTTTCTCGCCCCATTTTTATTCGTGAGTTTGTTTGACAGGTTAAAGCGGGAACTTTTCTCACAAAAATGTTACAGACACACTTTTCTGTAAATTGGCGAGTAATTTCCTTACGTGACAGCTAGAACTCGCCAATAAAATTACAGACACAGTTTAGTGAGAAAAACAGCTGTTTGTTTCAATATATGGCATTTTTGTTTCATTTCACACATTTCAATCGAAAAGTTTGTCGACGCGAGAGTTATAGAACAGGGGCACTGGTAAGTAAAATATTGATCTAGTTATAATTTTTTGTATAGGTGATTAATTTTGGTTCAAAGAAAAGCTTTATGAAATGATTGTAACTTCCAATCATTTGTGAACTTGTATTTTTCCTTGTATTTAAATAGCCCAATAAAACCATGTAAACATTAACTTGACAGCGTTGCGTAAACAAGGTAAATCATTGTTCAGTTTACACATTAGTTTGGCGTTTTTTACGCAACACCAACGATATCTCTTAATTTGCTTAAAGAGTTTACTAATTTTAAAAAATTTTTACTAAAAATACAAATGAATATGATGGAAACCGATTTTGAAAACGGAGCAATTTTCAAAGACCTTTTCATCAAATTTTTACATTTGTTATAAAATTCCAACACAAAAATGTTTTAAACGAAAAATTAATTTTTATTAACGTAAACAGGTAGTTATATTTCAAATGGAAACTTATAAACTACATTATTGACATATGCAAAAAAAACATAAAAATTCATTTAAATATGTTCATACATACTTATATAGTAAGCAACAAACTAAAAATATTGGCTATTCTGCCCGAAAAAAAGTAAAAAAACTTTGTTTTTAATAAAAAAATAAATACCAAAACTTAAAATCATAAAATATTATGTTAAAGCTAAATAGACTATTTGTACTTTTTTTGTATTTTGCGTTTATTAACATTATTATCAATGAAAAATTATTTAATATCCATATTAGTTTTGAAACACCTAACTACCCTAATAATGCCCGTTTTTACAACTTACCGATAGCTAAAGGAAGGATTTTATCGGCCGTATAAAGAGTGTACCATATTTAGTACGTCTTCTTTCAGAATCTATGCAGTTTTTTCCTTGACGGGACCTCTAACACCCTTAAAAATTAAATCCCAGTTTTTACTGACCATTTTGGAGGAACCCAGATTTCTGGAAAACTGTTCCTTAGATTTTTTGCACGGAAAGCGATTTATATTCTTTAGTACAGTTTTCCAGAAATCTGGGTTCCTCCAAAATGGTCAGTAAAAACTGGGATTTAATTTTTAAGGGTGTTAGAGGTAACGTCAAGGAAAAAACTGCATAGATTCTGAAAGAAGACGTACTTAAGAATATAAATCGCTTTCCGTGCAAAAAATCTAAGGAACAGTTTTCCAGAAATCTGGGTTCCTCCAAAATGGTCAGTAAAAACTGGGATTTAATTTTGTATATAATTTATATGTAAAAAAGCGCTAAATTGGTACTATTTTTCTATCACAGACATGGCTTAAGGCGTCGTTTTCATTATTGGCGGGAAAAATTTCGTGCAGCTCTAAAAAAGGCGCTAAATATTTCTTCATCTAAAGTTGCCATACCAAATTGTTTTTTTAAACATTGTCCTCACGAGCTATGAATTTACAACATTTTTACTAAATTGGAAAGATGACTGAACACTTTACATACCTAAATTTAAGTAAGTTTGTCATCTTCTGGATACTTATCCTGTCTTATCTTAAGCGACCCATACACTTGCAATATTATTGTATCTGATATTCGCCAAATTTTTTCCATTTTGTCCTATATTATGCCATAAGTCGCAATATGTTTTCATATATTCAATAAAAAGGTGAACATAACCTATAGAAATAACATAAACAGCATTGTACAAGTTTCCAACACATTTCACTTTCTCTTCGTTGTGCAATAAAAATCAAAAGTATTTTGATTGTTGCCAATATATTGTGCCATCATCGTATATCACATACACATTGTCGATATAATTGTACAATACGTAAAACTGAACAATTTTATTGTTAGTGTATGAGCCGCTTAACTTTACAAAAATAACAAAAGAAAAATTTTGCATAAATAGCGAACATTTTTAAAATTGCAAACTAGGCTGATTCTGAAAAGAAATGTGAATGGAAAATTTGTCTACAGGAATCTTATCCTGTCTTCTCTTACTTTACAAAAATTACAAAAGAAAAAATTTGCATGATAGCGAAAGTTTGCTAACATATTGTCTTAAAAATATTATAAAATATAAAATATTATAAACTAAGTTGTATCATTCTAAAAAAACGAATCAAGAATAAAAAAAATTCAAAGAATAATTATTCATGAGATATTTCAGATTTGTAAAGGGGCCCAGTTTGATATTAATACTAGTAAATAATATAAATAATATAATAGAAAAATTTATATCATAACGCATATGTGTGCAAAACAAACCCAACAGCATCAAGAAGTACCAACAAAACAACCACAGCACACCCAAGAACAAAAAAAAACAACTCAACAACATGAATTAACAACGCACCACCAATTAAAAAATATAGATGAGGATTTATTCCCAACTTACAGCCAAGCGCTTTATTCCAGGAAAAAATAAATGAAAATTCGAATGTTTAACAACATTTATTTTAACTTTTTATATTTGACTTAATATGTTTTGTCAAAATGTCACAGATTTCCAGAACACCACTGATAAGTACATATTTGTGGTTTTTTGCCAAACATCTTAGGTCAAATTAAAAAGTTGAAAAAAATTTTGTTAATTATTCGAATTTTCATTTGAAAATCATTTTTGTTCACGTTTTTAAAATTTTGTACCCAATATCACTCAAAAAGAAAAGTCCTTAAAATTTAACTGCAAATAAACGTATTTTTAAATGCTATTCAATTAAAAAAATATGTTACTAATATTCACTTAATTTCAAATTCTCATTTTACTGGAGAAAATGCTTTTGAAATAAAGTGTAACAAAAGTATATCTAAACCCTTGAAATTAGAACTTAAATACTTGTATTTCAAAAAAATTGCTTATTGGGTATTTTAAACGAACTTTTTTAATATTGGATTATTTTACTATTAACTTTCATAATGTAAACCCATTTGTTGCTATCTTGGCCGCTATTCCGGTTTACAACTCAACTCAGTTAAGTTGTAATTTCATAATTTTTGTATTATGGTTTACAACTTTGTTATATTGCGGTGAACAAAAACATAACGAAAATTACAACTGACCAGTTGTCTTAATTACAATTCAACTGAGTTGAGTTGTTAACCGGAATAGGGGGCCCGGCCCTTATTTCGATTTAAGATGTTTTGCCAAAATGTCACATATGTAATAAATAATCAATTAAAAAAGTCTGTCATTATAAAATTTCCATATCGATGGAAAAATAAGTACAAATAAATTATCAATTGAAAAAGACTGCCATTTTAAAATTTCCATATCGATGGAAAAAAGTATAAATGTATAAAGATTTTCATAGGAAATTCGTTTATTAAACCTGTTATTTTCCCGAAATATATTTTATGATAAGGCGATATATATATGTATTATTAAAAATAATATTTAAAAAATAAAATTTATTCGATTTTTGTGCATATTTTTTTATTTTCTTTAAATATAAAAGTAAAGCCTATTATTTCAAATTCAATAAATTTCATTCTATATCGAGATTCATGATACAAAAATAAATAATTTCGATCAATTTTGCTCGATATCGTATGCGGTGATTAGACCCCAGGTCGCTATATTTTAGGTAATTCGATGAAATTTTGTACATAGGTTTCAATGCATAACGACAAAGTATGTCATGCTAGTATGTCATGATAAAATGTTGTGCTGGTAGGTCCAAAATTAGCCATAAGTTTTAAAAAAAGCCCCCTTTCTAAAATCACTTAATTAAGTAATTTTTATCGAATTTTTGCCAATCCTTATAGTCTTAGGAACTTTTCACCAATTTGATGGGTTTGAAAAATTAAAAATTTTCGCGAACTTTCGCTATTTATGCGAAATTTTTCTTTTATTATTTTTGTTGAGTATGTTAGGTGTATAAAGTGTTCAGTCATCTTTCCAATTTAGTGAAAATGTTGTAAATTCATAGCTCGTGAGGACAATGTTTAAAAACACAATTTGGTATGGCAACTTTATATAAAGAAATATTAAGCGCCTTTTTTAGAGCTGCACGAAATTTTTCCCGCCAATAATAAAAACGACGCCTTAAGCCATGTCTGTGATAAAAAAATAGTACCAGTTTAGCGCTTTTTTACACATAAATTATATACAAAATTAAATCCCAATTTTTACTGACCATTTTGCAGGAACCCAGATTTCTGGAAAACTGTTCCTTAGATTTTTTGCACGGAAAGCGATTTATATTCTTTAGCACGTCTTCTTTCAGAATCTATGCAGTTTTTTCCTTGACGTTACCTCTAACACCCTTAAAAATTAAAACCCAGTTTTTACTGACCATTTTGGAGGAACCCAGATTTCTGGAAAACTGTTCCTTAGATTTTTTGCACGGAAAGCGATTTATATTCTTTAGTACGTCTTCTTTCAGAATCTATGCAGTTTTTTCCTTGACGTTACCTCTTACCCCAAAAAAAAAACAAAACACCAAATTCGGTTTTATTAAAACATACTTTATATTTTTATTAAATATTTATTATTTTCTTTTTATGATAAAGAAGTCTTTGTTTAGTAACAATGCTTGTTTTTAATTATAAATACACTTCATTTAATTATTTGAATGCTTTTATATATATGTATATATATTATATTTTTATTATTGTTTATTAATTTTTTACTCCATTTTTGCGTAATTATTTGCTTAAAATTTCAATTTCTCATTTTTTTCGAACACCCTAATTCTTATATTCCTAAATTTTGAATTCCCAAAAGCAAAACTCCCAAAAGCATTAAATTCCCATTTTCAATTCAATCCCCAAAAGCACCAATTCGATTTTGCGTTTTCGTGGATAACTATCGACGCTATCTTGGCGCACGTATGCTCTATTTTCTTCTGACAAACCATCTGACATCAGAAATCTATGCCGGGAAGAAACCGGCAGCGGCGTCCAATATTGACGGAATCATTAGCCGGCTGAAGTTAATTTTTTACAATACCGAGATATGTTTGATCATCTTACCATTGAAAAGAATTTATGTGAATATATACATATATAAAAATCGTTTTATTATAATATCCAAAATTGTTATCTTTGAATTAAAAGAAAAACATGTTAAAACGGCTAAACTATTTTACGGCGCAACTAAAAAATTTCACGGCGGCAGCAAGCTGTTTTAAAACCGACCACTACTTTGATTTCTGCAATAACAATGCGAAAAAAACAGAGACAATGTCAGAAGCAAATTACATGTACGTTTGTGACCGAATATTAGCTCTGTTTCTTTACTCTACTTTGGGATCCCTCGGGATCGCAATTTGCACGAAAAGCGTTCCCGTACTTTTAATTTGTGTAAATGAGAGCGGATTTGAGAGAATAAAATTCTTCTTCTTCCTGCACGAAACAGTCCAGACTTTCTCTTCGTGCAAATTGTGTAAATTGTAAAACAGCTGTAAAACATAAACAAAACCAAAAAAAAAGGAAAAAAGTTCATGATGCAAATTCTGGAAAAAGTGTTCTGGAATAAAACAATGTACTTAAATAAAAAGTTTTGTACTAAAGTATTAGGGAAACATAATGTTAGTTATTGTAAAAGTGTTTGTTTTGTTTTATTTTTAGTAAAAGTTGTTTAATTCTAGAGCCAATATAAAATTTTTCAAAAGTGGCGCAATTTTTGTTGGCGTTGTAACCCCGGGTCGCAACGTAGCAATATTTATTGCGGCAAACGTCAAATTTGATTGCTCCATAAAATTTGCGACGTATAGACCGCATATTGCCATGAGTGGCAATCCATTGCGCAATGATTGCTCTTCTTATTACTTGAGCAATTATTGCTTAGCAATCTGCTGTAAAATCAGCTGTTATTTATCTGACATTTAATTTCTCTGTACGTTTTTTATGGCAAAGCAATTTCACGTGTTCTCCAGCAATATAGTCAGCAATTATTGCGCCATGGTTCTGCCGACGTTATTGCTTGTGCTTAGCAAAAAAAATTTCTACGTGGAGACCTAGCGTAAAGACTGTCAAAACCACAGAATTTTTATTTCGTGCTTAAAATTTTGTTTTTTCTGTTCCCGTACTTTCGTGTAATGTTGTCTTTTTATGAGAGAAATTTATGCTTGCTCTCATTTGCACGAACTTTACCCAATAATAAAGAAACAGAGCTATTATAATCCTTATGTAAAACAGCGATTTTGACAGACATGCACAATTACATGTGACTTGAAAATTTGACATGTCAGATGACAAAAACATGTCGTCTATATGCTCCTTTACCATTAACGAAATAAGCACTAGTTGGAAAAAAACGTTAGATGCGGACCCGTTGTAACCTACAAGGTAGGATGAACCTTAATTTACTTTATCGCTCACTTTAGGTTAAAGTAAAGTTTTAAAATAAAGTTTTAATAATGGAACACTTTTTATAAGGCCGGTTAAAGTCTACTTTTAGCTATCGGTAAGTTTTGAAAACGGGCCTTAATAATATATCTTTCGAAATTAACAAAAATAAATATTAAGTTTAGACGAAAACTTTTTCATTTTTTTTTTTTTGGAGTTCATAGTGGAACAGCGTAAAATTGTGTAAATTTGTACGCTTTCTTATTTTATATATCTTATATCTATATATATAAAAATGAAAAATATTTGTACAGTAACATCACGTGAGCCCTAAAAATAAAATAGGCTACTTATTTTTTCGATAGGGGCAGCAGAATTGGTACCCCCATAGGATTCCAATATTAAATATCGCATATCTTAAGAGCCGCTGCACGCATTTTGTTGAACTTTAGGAAGTAGGATCTTAGGACGCCAATGCTTAATATCGCATATCTTAAGAACTGTTATAGTGAGAATGTTCAAACTTTGTAGAAGTCACTCTTATGGTATACTACACTTTTGAAAATAAAAATAAAGCGGTTAGGCGCAGGGGGGCCAATACCTCCCATAGGATGCATATATTAAATATCGCTCAACTTAAGAACTATGAAAGGAGGAGTTTTCAAACGTGGTTAAAGCTACTATTATGGTAAACTATTAATTTCAATATAAAAATGGGTAAGGTAGACAGAGGAGGAGCACTTTATTCGATAAGGGCTGGGGATGAGGAACCAACCATAAGATGCCAATATTAAGACCCCTTTCAAACTCGGCAAGTTAGTTGCGCAAGTAACTTGCCGAATACAACAAAGTCTGTTCTAAATATTTTTTCCTTACCCCGACCTTACCGCTGACGTCTACAAACCAAGAGTTGCGCAAGTAACTTGTCGAGTGTGAAAAGGGGTCTAAGTATTGCATATGTTAAGAGCCGCTGCACCCATTTTCTTGAATTTTTTTCAGTAGCATCTTCTGAGTCTTGAAATAAGATAGCAGCAGGGGAAGTGGTGCCCCCTTAGGACGCTAATGTTAAATATCGCATATCTTAAGAATTGTTTTAGTGAGAATGTTCAAACTTGGTAGGAGTCACTCTTATAGTAAACTACACATTTGAAAATAAAAATTAAGGGGGAAGGCGCAGCTGGAGCAATACCCCCATAGGATGTACATATTAAATATCTGGTAACTGAAGAACTATCTTAGCTAGAGTCTTCAAACGTAGTTAAAGCCACTATTATAGTGAACTATAAATTTTTAAATAACAATCGGCGGGGTAGAGGAAGGAAGAGCGGTACCTCCCATAGAACGAAATTATTAAATTCCGAATATCTGAAGACAAATGTCTTCAAGCTTTATAGGATCCACCTTTCAAAATAAAAATAAAGGGGTTAGTTGCTGGAGGAGCAATCAATAACATATAAGTAAAAAACCGTATGAAATTTTGTTCCTTATAGACTTCTAACCCGGCTCTTAACATAGGCAATTAATATTTTATAATTTTTAAGTGCGGGTGGTACCATTCATACAATGACAATAATGGTTTCTTCATAGTTGGAGTACTGTTACAGTGAAGGTGTTCCAATTTTTTACAAATAGCTAAGATAAAAATACACATCTTCCAAAAGTAGGTTCAATAGGAAAAGTAGTTAGGCACCTCCCATACGAACACATGTTATTTCTGTATACATATCAGTAGAACGGGTTCTGTAAAAGCCATTAAATTTGGTACAAAATGCTTTGTTATCAATACATGAGATCTGTTTTAACAAAATTTTACTAATTGTATTTCGATAGGGTAGCAAAGCGCACCGGGTTAAGCTAGTTGTGGTATAAAAAAATTAATTTTTCAATTATCTAACCCTTGGTATAGTATAATTCATAAATTTTAAAACGTTTGATATTTTTAAATTGTACTAAGCATGGCACTGGAGTACTTCAGTACTTTTGCAATGCTAATAGTACTGAAAAAAGTACAATTGTACTAACTTTATCATCCCTGATTATTGACCAACAGGCATATCATTCAGATCCAGAGCATAAAGGTAAAACGTTAAGGTATGTTGTATGGAACTACATATTCCAATCTCCAGTAGTTATACAAGTCTTAGAAAAAATAAATTCGCAGTTAAATAAACAAGTTTCGACCACAACTGTATGAAATACTCTGTCCGGAAAAATGTATGTATGTATGTATTCTATAAAAGCTGTTCAAATTAATAAAGAAAAACTATCAGCATATTTACGCAAAAATAACGATTTTGTCAGAGCTGGTAAACAAGTGGTCTTTATAGACGATACCAACTTTAACTTATTTTGTCAGGAACATGGTTTGTCTCAATTTGGACTGCGCATAGTGCAGACAATTCCTACATACCGTGGTCCAAACATACATTTAATACTACATACAACAACATTTTATCAATCTCTTCTGGGTCTGTCAGACACGCCTGTTGGTCAATAATACTGCAATTTGTAATTATTTTTTTATCCTTATGTTTGTTGTATGAATAAAATAAAAATTACATACATACGTACATAATTCAATTTAATAAATTTTAAATTAAAATTTCTAGATTTCATTTGGAATTTTCTTAGTTTCAAATTAAAATTTCTCAATTTCATTTTGAATTTTCTTAATTTCATTTTGAGATTTCTCAATTTCATTTGAAATTTTCTCAATTTCAAATTGAAATTCTCATTTTCATTTGGAACTTTCTCAATTTCAATGAAATATGGTGTAGTTGTATACTATGAGAGCAACTTTAACTTATTTTGTCGTAGGAATCATTATTGTTCCCGAGTTGGAGTGCACGCAGTGCAGTCAATCCCGTGGTCGAAACATACACTTAATTGGTGCACTTAGTACATCAGGCATTATTCAAATGGACACCCGGAGGAGTTCGTTTGGTGCTATCAGCGCAAATGAATGGGTCAGAAGTGTTTTTCGTAGATGGGAAGAGTTGGGGAATAAAGTATCAGAACTCGTATTGTTATGTGACTATGCTCCATGCCACAATCGACTACAAATTATTTTTGACAATTATCTAGCTATGCTCCTGCCGATGCTTAACCCCATTGAAATTATTTGGTCAAAAATAGAAAGTAAGGTGAAAACAAAGATGATTGTACCGTATGTAATTCCCCCCCCCCATGTAGGAGAACAGCGGTTTGCCTTTTTAGAACAGGTGATTAATGCTTCTAAGACATGTACAACTACTGGAGAGTGCAGTAGAGCCATACAAAATACTTCAACGTTTTACCAATCTGCTCTGGATCTGGAAGATATGCCTGTTGGTCAATAATACTGCGATTTGTATTTATTTTCCATCCTTATGTATATTTGTTGTATGAATATAATAAAAATTATGTACATAATTCAATTTTATCAATTTCATTTGGAGTTTTCTCAATTTCAAACGTTCCGCTCTTGTATAGGCTGTGTAAGATTTAAAAAAAGTTCAACTATCAAAATTGTTATTTTTTTCTTTGAAAGAATTTTTATTTTATTTAAATGATAAATATTAGTTATTGGTTTTGTTTTTTTATAAATATTATTGTTTAATTTAGTTTTGTTATTATTTACCATTAAAAATATGTAATTATGTGTATAACTTAAGATTAAACAAAAAAAAATAAGAAAAAAATAAAATAAAAATACAAAATTTTTGAATAATAAAAATAATGTTGGTAATTAATTACAAAAGTTTGAGTTTTCTATTAGTTTCAAGTTTTCTTATTATAATTAATTATTAAATTTTTGTTTTATTTGTTGTTTGTAACCTTAAGGATACATTTCGAGTAGATCGATGTCAAAGTTAAAAACAAAAGGAAGAGGACACAAAAGATAGTGAGTAAACATAAAAACGTTTCGACTTAAAATGTAGTACATATATTATTTAAATGTCGTATAAATATGGTTATGATGTAAAAAAGGAGAATAAAATAATTAAATAAAATAAAATAAGGAGAATTAGGAAATCAACAAAAATGCACTTAATCATAAGTGGTAAATTATCTTGGTGGCCTAACACAGGCCAGATATTTTTAGACTTGTTTATAAGAAATATAGTTTAAGGCTAAAGCAAATATCAATGACTTAAGTCCGCAGGAGGTGGTTCTTAAACGAAACTTTGTTAAATACTAACAATTGCGCGTGATCTAATTAGTTAAACAAATTTAAATTTTACACGTTAACATCTTTTCAATTTTAATAACATTGATTTGATTACGTTAATGGCGTGGTATGTAGTGCACACATTTTGTTGAAGTTATTCCTAACTTTTATTCGATACGCACACAATTTGTTTACACAACCAAAAGCTAGACTTAAACAATACTCAATCTACCACCTAGAGCAACGAACTACAACTTAATATTTAACATCGCTTAAATCATTTTGCTGATGCTTTATAAGAGCTAGCGGCAATCATGAAGATGAAGCTGATGAATTTTTTGTTGAACTTCCGCCTCCACTGGAGACCCCGCGCTGTTTATCAATGTACACATTTAAAAGACGAACTTTGCTGGGATTCAACATGGTCAACTTAGGCTTAACCTTCTCTTCGCCCATGACTATGTATAGTTTGACGATGCAAAAAACCGCTGCTTTTCGAACCATTGATTGAAAGTCGTCTGTGAGCCGTGCTAAATGTGGAAAGACTATATCTAACTGAGTTTCGGTCAACTCAGATCCATGACGATCGGCCAGTTCGGTAAGCAATTTCAAGGCACACAAGTTCATTGGATAGGAGCCGGTTGCAATCACAGGATTTACTATATTGATAGTCAAATTAAGGGGCAGAGCTGGTACAATTCGAGGTATTAGCATATCTAGTTCCCGAAATATCTCCTTACTCTTTGGATAGCAGTTTATAATCTTTAACAATATCAATTCGATAAAATTTATCCAATTAGGTTTCATTTGCGCTCTACGAAGGATTTTGGAGAGCACATGGAGTGCCTCTATTACTACCTCATTTGAACTGGCATCTAGCATGTTTAACAGCATTTTCATAATGACGCGGAAATGTTTATTGGGCAATTCACAGTTACCACCTTTAATACATATGCCAAGATTAAGGAGAGCACCCTGAACGTGAGGTACGGGCATATCAGGTGTTAGGTTAAGTGCCACCTTTATGATTTCACTTTCCTGGGTGCCGTTTTCGAGAATTATTTCCCCGTTCTCAGCGAATTTAAGGTTAACTCCAGACGATGAAGAGGAATTAGTTTGTCCCATACCGGAACCAAGGGTACTGGCTGTCATTTTGTGGTGTTGTTCCAATAAATTACCATCTAAGCGCATTGTTGTGCTCTCTGGTGTATTAGATTCTGTTGTTGTAGCCGACTGTGTCTTTGAATTAGAAGATGCACATGAATCTAGCGCTTCGCTTAAGTGGCCATTGTAGCCACCTTCATTTGAGTGTCTGGCCAACGAGTTATACTGATTTTCTATGCCTCCAAAGCAATTGCGTATCTCTTCGGTTGTCTTTTGAATATTCTGTTGAACATCGACCTCAGAGTAGCCGAGCATTGAATCGTTATCTGTGACAGAAGATTGGCGTGAGCGAGGACTAGTAAACTGGGGTTGCAGCGATGAAAATGGTCCAACTATGTTGGGGCTTTGTAAAGGTTTGGGACTGGAACTTGAGAGTGGAGATGATGAGGGTGAATTTGTGCCCGATGTGCTGCTACGGCGCAAATGTGACTGGATACAAACTTTAGCAGAGTCCTGGTAACCTTTGGGGAGGATCGACAAGACCTTAGTCATTTGAGGTGTATTGAGATTGTATAGTGCAATTAGACAATGACGCGCCTGATTTCGCAGTTCAAGGCTTTTTTGGTCGCTGGCCATTTGAACAATTTTTGACAGGGCCTTCTCCACAATGGGGAGAACAACGCCTTCTTCAGCACCAGGAAAATCTGTATTTTTACAATACGTATTGGCCAAACTAGTGAGAAATTTCAGTATCGCTATGCGTGTCTTTGTACATGGCGTCTGCGCGGAGTCAGACAATATACGGAAGACGTCTTTCATTTGGAGATCGGTTGGAAAGTATTCATGGACTACTTGCAAAGTCTTCCAAATTTTGCCATGCATTGAATTCAAAAGTTCAGTTCCCAGCTTGTTAAATAATCGTGTTAACAATATAAACAGCCAGTCGTGAAGATCGTTTGCATAAGCCAAAATAAGTTCAGTTACCGTTTCAAGGAAAAGCGAATACACTTTGGTGTGCGTGTCCATAAACATTTTACGAAACGTGTCAAGAACCAACTGCAATTGCTGAGGTGTTAACTCCTTGCCGTCAGCGAGGTAATGAGTAAGACTAATGAGGCCATCTTTACGCTCGGACCAATGCGTGGAGGCACAGTACTGTATAATTGTATCTATATCATCAAATGGTGGCCTAACCCAACTCCAGTCTAGTCGATTTCTGGAGCCGGACAGGGAATAATTTGAATTGTTGCCTCGAGTGTATGAGGAGTCAAATGATCGTTCGGAACACACAGACGAAGCTTCAGAGTCGTCCGATTCTTCACGGGACATAAGCTTTCTTCCAATTCGAGTAGCAGCGGAAAAGCCACCCCGGTCACGGCCGTAATCACCCATCGAAGCGTAATCTCCACCACTACCATCAGGAGATAAAGCATCTGCAAGAGCATTTTCAGCATCTCTACTTTGTTGCAAGAGCCTAGCAGCTGCCAGCTGCCTTGTAGGTTGATTGCGCTCGGGAGTCCGACGAGAATTTCCAGTTGTATACATGCTTCTCTTCATAATCACTCCACCACCTCCAGTTCTTGTAGGACTCGTCTCTCTTGAACTAGCCAAAGATCTTGGAATGCCCGAAGCTTTTTTTGGAATTGTTCCAGTTGGCCTATAATATGAATTAATAACATGTTGCTCGCGCAACTTCGAACTTGGAGAAGTAGACCTAGATCCAGGCTGTGATTGAGAAACTCCCGCTCTGCCACGAGCTCTAGGTGAAACTCCACTATTTACACTTGACTGTGTTGTATGTTGCTGTTGAACAGCGCCAGTTCGGGGACGAGGCAAAGATCCTGTTGCGGAATTGTTTGTAGTAGACGTGCCCGTGTTTGCGGCTTTTTTACGTGCTAGGAATGCGTACTGAGCACGCGCTTTGGCCCGTTGTGCTGCTGCTGTATCTACTGCTGATACACTCCGCATACCAGGAGCAGGTTTCTGGAGTGAACCAGGGGAACGTTGAATACGTGAGGCCGTAGCTACTGTGGCTCGTCTTTCTTCTGTACTTCCGCCACCATCTCTTTCTCTTTCTAGAGCTCTTTGAGCAGCAATGTCTAACGTTCCATAAATTTGGTCAGCCAAATCTGGAAAGTGTCGACGAAACACCCAATAGGCACGCCGAGAATGACGGCGCGCATCGCTGTCGGCATCGCTCATAGATTTCTTAATTATGTCACGCAGAAGAGGAGCACTCCTTTCCATTGCTTTGGTAGGCCACTCTTCAAAAAGTAAACACAATATCTCACACAGTGCAGCACGAATATCCTTCGATTTAGAGTTCTGCAGAGTTTCTGTTATAATCTTGACCAACTTAGGGGCATGTGTATATTTAATTATGTATTTTAATGCAATTAGCGAAGAAGATGCAATGACTTTCGCTGAATTCTGTATCAACTGTATCAATTGTTCTAAAATGTATTCGCAGAACTTATCCAATTTCTGATGAAGGGTTTTTGAAAGGAATGCAATTGTTATACACGCCTCCCGAATAACTTGTGAACGAAGTTCCTCCTTCAGAATATCTAAAAATGATATCGAAAGCTCTTTTAACTGAACCGTAATAAACTGAGGCTGCAATTGTATATTCAGCATAATAAGTGAACGTATTTTTTTTAAAGCATCAATACGCTTCTCCCAATCAAAGTTTTTGTCACTAATAATTGACAAAATATTTCTATAAATGTCGTCCATGTCTTTGGGATGAAAGATATTCAACTGTGGAACGGCCTCGAAAGAAACCTCAAAAAGGTCCATGGTTACAGCTCCAGCATCGGATGCACTTTCAGCAGCTACATTATTTTTACTGCGCACAGTAGCCGAAACGGTGCGCTTTACTATTTTTGTAGGCCGTTCCCGGGCTCCTATGTTGTCTGCCTCATCGTGACCATTATTGTTATTATTTTGTGTTTGAGTTAGAAGCATGGCAGATTTAAGCAGCAACCCTTCGCTTTTTATTTGATCAAATTTCTGTTCAAGTATAGCCAACTTTGAAGCCGGCATGTCGTCTATTCGACGTAAATCTGGTCGCAAACGATCGCCAACATGTTTATATATTTCTACAAGTGATTGTATCGCAGTGTCTCGAACGGAGACAGTGGGATCTCCTAGTAGTATACATATTGACTGAATGTAATTTCGAACACTCAGCTGCGAAGTTCCATACTCATTTAGCGTATTTACAATTGTCTGTAAAAACTCCTCGCGAACTTTTGCATTTTTATGTTTAAAACAACTCGCCGCCAATTTGTCAAGTAAAACTTGTGGGGCTAGAACTTTATGTTCCATTAATGTCTGCAGTAGTAATTGAGCCTTTTCGCGTACTGTATCCTTGCTATCACCAAGGCGATCTATCACATGCGGTAAAACTGTAGCAGTGTAAGCATTAAAGTCGGGACCCAGACGTTTAATCAGTTCCGTAAATGCTTCTAACGATTTCTGTGCAATTTTAAAATGGCTTCCAGTTAGCCATGGCATTAAGCCGTCAACCAACATGCCCATGTCCATGCACACAATCGAGTTGGTATCATCGCTAAGGAATGTAACTAGATCTTCTGCCAGCTGAGCCTTAACTCGCATATCTGCCTTTGGCATCAATTGTATAAAACCATCCAAGTCGTTTGGCTTTCTGTACGCCATTTTATTATATTTGGTTTAAAAGGCTTAAGTTCAGCCAACTACAACAATAATTTATTTTCTTTGATTTCCTAAAAATAAAATGAAAAAACGTGTTAAAAGAGAATTAAGATATATGCTGATATTTTTTTTTATTAAGTTTTACATAAACGATTATAGTATTCATATGAGCATAAATTATATTCGATAGTAATATGAACATCTTAAGACATATGTAAGTCATAATATTTTTACTAAAAACAAATTGTGACAAAAGCTATCTAAATGCCAAATGGTTATTAGTTAATGATCCAACAATTTTTAGTTCCGCTCTCTTAACGCTACCATTCTTTTAATTAAATTTTTAAGTTTTATATCTTGTGACAAAATAATAACAAAAAAACACAATTTTAAGGTAAATAAATACATAATAAAGAGAAATATGTTTAGCCAGTGGGCAGCCAAACCTATTAGGTATACATACATATGTATATAAAGAAATTTTTTTCCTTACTTGTGTTCCTCTTTTTTTTTGTCTATCCAGAGTTTTTTGAAGCCCATTGATTGGTTAGAAAGCTCAAAATTGGCATAAACGCAAATTTAATATTTTACCATTTAAAAAATTAAATCGTCGATAAATTCGATGTAGTTTTATTGTACATCTTAAAGAAATTACTTATACCTATAAGTTTTAAAAATTTTGAAGGCAAATCTTAATAATGACAACCTTTATCCAACCTCAAAATCACATTAAAAACAAGTAAGAAAGTACAGTCGGTCAAGCCCGACTATATGATACCCAACACCACAGTATTTTAAAACACATTTACGAGAGTGCTCCTATTCGGGAGCCATGGAGAATCATGCTTATGTGTCCATATATGTTTTATATTTCATTAAAATCGGTTTGATAGTTTCTGAGAGGCAGAAATTGCCCCTATCTCCCTTCGTGGTCCTACGATGCGGACCATTTTCAATAGGGTTGGTCCTTGTGCCAATAAGAACCTATAAGAAAAATTTTATCAAATGATCTCCAATATTGCGGCCTGCGTTTTGCGCACAACCGCAACAGTTCTATTTGTAACAATATCAAAGTTTAAACGAAATCACCAACGATAAACAGTGAGTTTATCTCTCCTTACATTCCCCACTACAATTGATTGGAATTCTTCCAACATTAATTGTAGTTGTAAGTAGGTTAAGAAAAAACAAAAACAACTCGCTTTATTTAAAAAGCGCCAGTTTATTATCAAAATAATTTTCGTGGGAATACAAATTATTTTGTTCATAAAAATATTTCATTTTTGAGTACCAATTAAATACGGTCATTTTGTATTGAACTTTTAATCTCGTTCGATTTCAAATTTTACTTCATTTCGATTTCTAGAACATGCCCGTATATTTTTATAAGAACATAAAAATTATTATTTTACTAAAAAAACGACAAAAAAATTTTTATGGCTACACAAGTTGAAAAATGGCTAATGGTTAAATTTATTTTTTTGATGACCAAGCAAGTTGAAAAATGGCTAAATATAGCCACTCAATGGCTAAATTGGCTACACAGCCCCCTAATGGCGTAAGAAACTGAAATCGTCTAGCGTGTAGTCCTAACAATGGAGCATAGCCTGAAGTAGTCGGATCTAAGATTTCGATCGGTCGAAGAATTTAGAGGAAAAGTAGCATGGCAAAATTGTGTTATGGTACATTTCAGCTAATTCTGAAGCCCCCTAAAGACCAATGAAGCTAAGTATTGCCAAGCATATGGCACTGTCGTTGGGGTGGAATACAAATATTTTACTGAAACAGAAAACTAGCCGGTCAATTTTTTAAGAAACCTCACAAGTTAAGCCTCGAGGTAGGAGGTCTTGCTAGGCATCTTCGTAATTTAAAAGCTAAGATTACAAGTCACAAAGCTACCAGAAAATCATATTTGTGAAATTATTCTGTTAGGCACAGCTGAAGGAAGCACGGCATTAATTTCAAGAATGGACCTAGCTCCAATAAATCTAGATCTTTCATTTGTTTTCCGCCTACGACAGTTCCCAAAAAGACTGGCGTTCTCTATAGCTGTAAAAAAAAGCGCAGGGTCAGACGTTAGAAAAGGTATACATACATACATATATGTATTTGACTAATCCGGTATTTAGTCATGGCCAATTGTAAGTTGCATTTTCAACAGTTAAGTCCGCAGATGACGTCAAAATAAAAGTTATTCATGACGATGGAAAGCAGGGAATGCTTCGTAAGGGCAGTTTTGAAGTTTTCACAAAAAATATTGTGTATTAATAATTTTAAAGTTTGTTGTTTTGTTAATTGTTTGTCGCATTTGTTTGCATTGCATTAAAAAAATGTGAACTAAGTAATTTTTGTATTATTTCGTTAATTAATTATTAAGTTCATTTGTATTGTACTTTTCTTTGGGTTTTGAAATTCGCCTAATTTGGAAAAAACGGAATTCTTGATTTTGTGAATACAAAAATTGTTCCTTTTTTTTTGCCAAGCAGATTTTTTTCCCGCCTGTCAGGGACAGGCTTAACAGCTAGTGTAAGTATAAATACATATTTATTCTAAAAAATACACACATAAGTATAAATTTTTAATTTTACTTTCTAATTTGCTTTTTATGAACAAATAAATGACTATTCAATTGAATAGGACAGATATTATAAATTTGACCCACTCACATGACACATTCATGTATTTTATGCTTATTCATAATTGTTGGGGTGTCACCAGTGTTGTTAGATGTGACGATTTTTCGTCATTTTGACGATTTTTTTGAGAAAATACAACAAAATGACGATTGATGACTTTTTAACTAAAAGCAATAGTGTTATGACGATTTTCTGGCATCAATACAACACTGACAAGAAATATTTACAATTATATTGGGAACAGTCCAAAACGTAAAAATCTACATTTTTTGAAATTAAACAAAAAAAAATTCTTCCCCCATCACAAGCCAGGTGGCTTTCATTAGAAGCATTAGTAATTCAAATTCTACAATTATATACTCCAAAAAATATACACTTGAGCCCCGCTTTGAGTCGGTCCTATTTGGTCCGCTTTTTAAAAATTGTTTTAATCCGCTTTGCGTTTTTATGATTTCGATTTCTACATATGCAATCATAATCTCACATGTGAAGAATTTTTCTATTTGCGTGTAAAAAGGCGAATTCAAATTTAATTCTGTTAGCTAAGTTATTCTAAAGCCTTTAGTACACGGAATGTAAAAAGCAACATGCGCATGTGGTTCTGACGTAATTTTGTCGTCATTACACAACACGAACTTGTACTGTGGCTTTGTAGCGTCGTCAAAATTACGGCGGAACCACATGCGCATGGGAATTTTTACATTCCGTGAACTATAGGCTTAAGTATAGTAGCTTGTTAGGAAGTAAGAAGTTAGTTCTTAATAAGAAGTTGTGTAGAAAAATGAGCGCAAAGAGAAGACAATGCATTAGTTCGGAACTAAAATTGGACGAAATAAAACGTTTCGAGTCGGGTAAAAAGACTGTTGATATAGACAGAACCCTTGGCTTAGCGCTAAAAATTAATCATTTAAAGATAGCGCGAGTTTTTTTGTTATGTATTTATGAAAATATATTTTTTCTTATTTCTTTTCAAATGATAAATATATTTCAGACCACTTGCTGAAAAAAATAGAAGAAAACTTATCCATATCACTTTCTTTATCATAAATAGAATTTCTTGCTAAAAATTTATATTTTTGAACCAATAAATCCAATAAATTATCTCTAATTTGTAAAATTTATATATTTGACGATTTGTTGACGATTTTATTAAATGTTCGTGACGATATTGACGAATTTTGTTAAAACTTTTGACGATTTTTGAAGAAAAAAGCCTAACAACCCTGGGTGTCACAGAACATGAGTAAATATTGAAAGAACAACGTTCAAGAAAGCTGCACGCTGATAATGGGAGGGCGCAAGGTATATTTACACAAGGTAAACTCGTTGGCCCATATGTTTGAGCTGTTTACCTAAGTTGGAACACCAATGTCAAATTCCGTGTATATGAGCCAAAATTTGTACATGTGTGCGTTAAATTTATATGAAGACAATTTTGACAATTCCGTTCCACTCGGTTATTTTTATAGAGCAGCATGTCTACACTCCCAAATGAGTCTACCTTGTGTAAATATACCTTGGGAGGGCGTGTGCGCAAGGTTAGAAGCAGTGATGCCAGTAGATTTTTTCAAAAATCCCTACGCTAATGAAAAAAAAATCGCTTTTTTCCCAACGATTATTTTTAATGTTTCAAAAAACAAAATTATATTTTGAAAATACGATGTATTTTGTTTATGTTAAAAGTTACGAGTTAATGTCAAAATTATTTGTTTGCTACGGCTTCGATGCCATACCTCTATTCGATTGTTCATATTTTAATTGGCTCTGAGACATAATTGAGGTTTAATTATCTCATCCTTTAGCTCTTGAAATGCCCTTGGCTTACTGATGTACACTTTTTCTTAAAGTCCAAAGGTGTTAAATCACATAATCGTGGCGTCCAATTAACAACGCCACGACGTGAGATAACACGGCCATCGAATTTCGCGCGCAAAAGAACCACTGTTTGTTGACTGTTTAAGTAGTACCATCCTGTTTGTATCAAATATCGTCCAGAACCATAGCCTACATTTCTGGCCACAAGGAGTTCGTTATCATCTCCCGATAGCAGTGATGCCAGGAGAAATTTTATAAAATCCCTACGTGTCTAGCAAAAAATCCCTTTATTTCCCTACAACCAAAAAAAATTTCCCTACGTTAAAAATTCATTGTTTTTTTTTAGCAAAAGGCAAACAAATACATACTGTAAATATTAAAATAAAAGCATATAATAAGAACAAGAAAAATGCCAAAATAAATATGTAAATGCCATACACGCACATATAAATATTAAATTTCAAAAATAACTGTGTGAAAAATTTAAATTTTTTCTTTTGATTTTTCATTTCCTCATCTTTTGTCCTTTTTTAAGGGCTAAATAATTTTCAGGAATACTTATTTAAAAAAATTTTAATTGTTTTGCTTTATTTCTTTTGATGTGATTGTTTTTTTATAAATTATTTTCAATGTAAAAATTTCATTCACTAGATATTCGCTTTTAATATTCGCATAAATTTTAGCGATTGTGATTGCGAATGCAAATATCAAAAATAAGAGAATAGTTTCAAAATGCGAACGCGAATATTCATAGTCCGCTAGCTATATATATAAGGGGCGCCACGAGTATTCGGGTACACAATTTTGGCATTTGTGGAAGATTGCCAGGCTGTTAGGACTCATAGTAGAGGGTTTCTGTTAATAAATATGTACTACATTTGTACTTAAATGCTATTGAATATGAAAACGTTCAATATGTTAATGAAAATAATAAAAATATTTTCCTTTTTTTTTAGTTATATTTTCAATTTTAGATAATATTTTGAAAATTCCCTACAATCGCTTTAAAATAAAAAATCTGTCCATCTTCCCCTACGCTTGAAAATTTCCGAAAAAATCCCTACAAAAAGGGAAAATTCCCTACTGTTGCCATTACTGCCCGATAGCGACAACAATCACCAAGGCCTATCCAATAGGTCTGCTTACTTCTACAACAATACAACAATACAAAAAACAACAGGCATTTTGTTTGTGTAAAATTCCTCGCCGTTGCCAAAATCTTACTACTACATAGGCAAAACAAAAGGAAAAATGTGTTTTGTGTGCATGTATGTGTGGCAAAAAACCATAAAAGTAAACAAAAATATACACGTATAAGGAAAATGTAAACAACTTTTGATATCGTTGAGGAAAAACCCAAATAAACATCTGGCTTCTTAAGCAGACCTACTGGATAGACCTTGACAATCACGGTAACTGCTTGGCCGACCACATTTTCGAAAAATTACGGCAGGATGACGCCGCACAGTGAGACAGCCGTCGTGTCGTCCAATTTGGATGAAATTTTCACAGTATATTAACAGATATATGAGTAACAATTCCATGAAATTTCAGCCTCATAACTTCATTATTTTTTGGTCTAGAGCAAGTCAAAATTGAGGGATGCCAACGCGCTTGAAATATGTTAGTTCAATATGTAATATAATACATAATTTTTTTTTTAATTTTTTTAATTAATTTAGTTGTTGTGAATGAGTAGATGAAAAAATAAATTTAAAAAAAAAAATACAATACCCTAGGTGCAGACTTATATCAAATGAAAGATTGAAGTCTCAGCTTTCATTTGAAGTTAAGAACATATAGCAAAAGTTTGCAAAAGAACTTTAAAAATACAAAAAACTACAAAAACTACAAGTCGCTATACGTAATAACTGTAAAATAATATTAAATTGTTGTTGTTTTTAATATTATTGAGGACAAATAAAGACTCAAAAGAACAGAAAGAAGCGGTTAAAACAGAAATAAAAAAAAAATTTCAAATTAGTTCTGGGTTTAAAAGTCGATGTGGTGAAACAAGGCATGGGAACAACCAATGATGGTAATGTCTCTAGAAGATTTTTTGAAAATCCAGAAATAACCGCTGACATAACTGGTGTAAATGTAGACTTAATTCACCGATTACAAATTATATTAAATACTATAAATACTAGTAAAAATATAGATGTTGGTAAATTCCATACGTATTGCATGGACACTGCAAAATTGTATGTAGATCTTTATGGCTGGTATTACATGCCTATCACTGTCCATAAAGTTCTCATTCACGGCAGCAAAATGGTATCTGAGGCTGTATTGCCAATAGGTTTGTTTGCAATTTTTTTTTTTGAAAGTATTTTTTTAAATGTTATTTAAAATTAACTTTTTTTTTTGCTACAGCAATGTTATCCGAAGAAGCGCAAGAAGCAATGAATAAGGAGTATAGAAACTGTAGGCTATTCCATTCTCGTAAAAATTCACGCATTTCTACGAATGAAGATGTAATGCGCTATTTGCAAATATCATCAGATCCTTATATTAATTCATTTAGAATGAGAATGAAATTGAAAAAATTAGAATACCATGATGATGTTAAAAAATTATTGATAGAATGAAAAAAAAATTGTTCTTTTTTATTGCATTTCAATGGGAGGTGGGCGTAATAGTGGGCGTGTTATTGTAATTTTAGCATGAAATATTTTAAATGTTATAAATTACAGTAATATCAAATTTGAAGGTTGTACCTAAAATATTTTAGAAAATATGGCTTTTTTTATGTTGAAGTTGTATGGGTGGTGGGGGTAAAAGTGGGCCAAAGTTCAAAATTTTTTCCGATAATATATGTAACAATATAACATTCAAGTATACCAAAATTTAAAGTTATACTTAAAGTATTACGGACAATACGGCATTTTACAAATTTCGATTGTATGGGAGGTGGGCGTAAAAGTGGGCGGTTTTTTTAATTTTTTTTTTAAACTGGAATTGTCTCAAAATTAACCTGTGCAAAATTTCAGAGCTCTACAATGACTCCTTGTATTTAATGCCGGCGTTGTCTCACTGTGCGCCGCCAGCACATAAACCGCACCAAACAGGTGTTTTCACACAGTATTACCGATATGCGACTAAAGTCGCATTTTTGCCCCTTTTTGACTGCCGTGCCACTTTTTTGACCCCTTTGTTTTAAATCCCCTTTTGTATCATTTTGTAGTTTTTTGTGCCCATTTTGCCCCTTTTTGAACCAAATTTTTTTTATACTGTCAATCAATGAATCCGAGGTCAATTTGAAGAGAAAATAGCATCTAATTTGGAAAAAATTAAAATAATTCAGGAAGGGCTATCTATTAACAATAAAATTTACCTCAAGTTTCTAGTATATGTATTAAATATTATGAACAAATTAAACCTTAATTTTCAAAACGAATCATCACAAATTATATATTTAGTTTCATCCACGATAGATATTAAGGGTCCTCATGATGTCGCTTAAAATTGCCATTTGTGCAAATGCGCAAACTTACGAGTCTTGTTTCATGAAGCCCCTTTTTTTACTTTTGTGTAATTTTAAACAATTAATGTCAGTTTGTAAGAAACGTCAATACAAAAATAAATTAAAAATTAAAATTCAAAAATATAAAAATTTGTGTTTAAATTTGTGATTAATATGTATGAGAAATTTGCTTTTAAAAATGCTCAAAGAAAACCAAAAGACCAATTTACTGAAATTATTGCTAGAATTTATTGTTTGTGATTTATAGACACTTGAATTTTTCATTGAAAACGACGTTAAAATCATTAAAAGATCTGTTTGTATAAATGCACAATTGAACAGCGCAAGTTTACGAGACAAAATTGTTGGGCAAATTTACCATGTTTGTGTAAATGAATTCTCATACAATTTTTGACAGTTCATTTACGAGGGCGTAAAAATGCACAGTTTGCACAGATCAAGGCCCATTGAAAAGGTCTGTGCAAGAAGCCTGATGATCATTGTTTATGTTCTTTTTAGTTGTAAAAAGTTGTTTACATTTTGCTTACATGTGCATGTATACGTTTATGGTATGCCACACATACACGTTTTTTCCTTTTGCTTTGTATATGCGGTAGTAAATTTTTGACAACTAAAAAGAATCGTATTTTGTTTTTGTACAAGTAAGCAGACCTGATAGAGCCCATCTATGGCACAGATTACGAGACTTATAAACGATATCATGAGGACCCTTATTGTATTAGAAATTTTTAAAAAAATTTTAAAAAAAGAGTATGTTATGCAAACAAATATAGAACAAATTGATTTTGTTGATGTTCTGCATATAAAAGAAACTCTTAATATATATATCGGCCACGAAGCCGAGCTAGAAATATGTACTAACAACATCTTAAGTAGTGATATTGTAGAAATTAAAAACAACATTTTACTTTTTTACCAAAAACTGTGCAAAGAAATTTTATCAAGAATTAATATTAGCGATAAGAGTCTGAGTTCATTAAAGGTTTTAGATCCAGTATTTATTAAGTCAGCTGAAGACATAAATTACTTTGAAATTGTTACAGTTTTTATTGATATAATTACTAACCCAGATGATTTTGTAAAAAAAAAAAACTTTTAGAAACCAGATCAAACGATAAAAGCTATGAAGCAATTTTTAAAATATCTAAGCCTGAAACATTTTGGTACAAAATTGGCAATTAAAAAAACTGTTTGGGTGACAATTTATATCCAAACTTGTATAAATTTGCTTCGTATGTTTTTACTTTAGCACATAGTAGTGCATCCGCTGAGCGGATTTTTTCCAAGTTAGCATATTTAAAAAATAAAGTGACAAATAGACTGAAAGTAGATACCTGTCAGTCTATGTTATCCGCTTTAAATTTGTATCAAAATGACTTGGAAGATTGGATTCCAAGTGATGAATTGATTAATAAATATAGATTTACGTTTTCAAAAAAATAGATATTTAATAGTTGAAGAAACAACATAACACTGCAATTTATAAAAAAATGGATCTGTACCTGATATTAACTATCTTCCTTTCAATACTTTTATATGCTTTTTCCTCGAGGTTTTTTCGTAACTTAATTTTTTTGGTAAAAAAGTAAAATAATCCAAGTGCCAAATATTTATGTACATATACATACTTACATATATACATATCTCTATCTATTTAAATGTAAAGTTTTTTTGTATCAAATCATATTATGAACTATTTTTTGTTTTCGTAAGTATTGTTATTACACTATTTTAAGCTCGTTTTATTTACAAGTAATTAGTAACTGTTTTTGTATAAATAATTGAAATAAAAATTTTATGCAACAGTTCATTATCGTTTACTTGCAAACAATACATGTATTTTCACGATATATGTATATATGTATATATATATATGTGTGTTTTTCCCAAACAATTTGTATTATATACCTATAATGTATTTTTTTATAAATATGAAGTTTATTTTTTGTTATGTTTAGTTTTCGATGAAAATAATTTAATAAATACATACGTTTTTTTTTTAATTTTCCTGTTTTTAAAGTTGCCCCTTTTTTTCTCAGAATTCCCCTTTTTGTGACACTTTTTTTTTTGAAATCCCCTTTTTCTGCCCCTTTTTGAAAATTTTGAGCACGAAATGCATTTAGACTTGAACGCCCATTTGCATAAAAGGCTTCAACAATCTTAACGCGCTGATCAATTGTGTAACTCTTCATGATTGAATTTGTCAAACACTGAAACAAAGTAATTTAAAATTAGGTTGGGCAAAAAACTTGACGTGAAGGTGTGAATCACAATTAACATGGTGCATTATTTTCAATGTTTGGAAAAAATCCAATTTGGTCCATTGTTAAGAAAGTTATGAAAAACTAAATAACTAAATAACTTTTACGATTTTTTTTTAATCTTGTTCTACGGTCTAAAATTTTCAGCGTCATTTCCAAAACTAGATTAAGTGCACTTAACTTATAATTTTTATTGAAAGACATAATACACCTTTAAAAAAGCACCGTATAGCTAGATTTGTATAAACATTTTATACAATATTTAGATTTAAGCGATATTTTTGAACATTTTAAGGTTAATATAAAATTTAGCGGTTTCTAGCGGGAAGTCTTCAAAATAAAGTTGGCAACAATGTGTGTGTGAATCATTACTTGACAAATACGGTTTGCACATAACAAAACGAATAAAAAAGAGAAGTTGTATGTATGTATGTATGTACCAGAGATCAACAATGAACAGTGTGACCAGATTTTTTAAAAATATAAAGCTAGATCATGCTTAAAATAGAGCTAAAAAGAGCTAAAAAAGGAAATTTAAAGCCAAAAAATAAAGCTAAATTTTTTTATAGCTTCTTGTAGTAACTTGTACTTATTTCGATATTTTTCATAGATTAAATAGTGTTTAAGTAAGTATATATGTATAATATCCTTGGCTTTGTTCTTAAAGATCACATTTAAAAATATCATTTAGGCCCGTTTTACAACTTACCGATAGCTAAAGGAAGGAATTTATCGGCCGTATAAAACGTGCTCCATTGGCACAACTTACCTTTAACCTTAAGTGAGCGATAAGTTAATGGAAGGTTTATCCAACCTTGTAGGTTATTGTTTAGTTGAACGAATGGATAACCTTTATGTTGTAAAAATGGTGGTTAAAGTTTTTACAAACATTTTTTTAATTATATGTATGTAGCTTAGAATAACTCCAAACCTTACTTATCAACTTTAACGTAGACATAAAATAGATGTGTTCATTTACTAGCAGAATTTACAAAATGTTCTCCCATTTACTCCAAAAAATAAAAAAGTAAATGAACGCTTTACCACCAAAAACTAGCAAGTTGGTCATATCGACACTATTCAGATGTAATAAAAGAGACTATATCGTAATTAATTTAATTGTTTTAAACCATTTGCCGAAGAATATATCGTCACCTAAAAGACGAAATAACCCATCTGCAGTTTTCAAAAGTTTACAGGAGAGGGAAAAAACGTTATAAAATTGGAACTATTAACGATATTGAAACGAAAATTACACATTTTGATTAAAATGAAACCAGTAATATATATCGGGTGAGAAATTTTTGTTTTTCTAATCACAGCTTATGTTATGACATTTAGGTTTTTTGGAATTGTAAAAATCTGAAACATTTTTTTTTTTTATTATTCGAATTTATTCTATGAGCTAAATTTCAGTTATGTATTTTTTTATAAAGCTTTTTTGTAATAGTCCTTTTCCTTCAATTTTTCAGAAACGACTTTATACACTACCATACTATTATATTGTATTTTCTTGTTACATTTTACCTTAGGTTTCCTTTGGAAACCAATGAGGTATATTGTACAAATCCATAAAAAACTCAATTTTGAAATTTTTGCAGATAGGTTATTAGGTCTTTTAGATGACGATATGTTATTATTAAATATTAGGAAAATAAATATTTTATGTGATTGAAAGACTTTTAATTTAAAAATTTTAAAAATAATTTTTTTAAATAAAAATATGAAACAGGTTAAATAATTCTTGCTGGTAAAAATTTAATTATCAGATGTTTTCAATAAATTAAAAAAAAAACAGTTGACGAGTCGTTTTCGTGATCGAAGTCGTAGTCGTTTGAAATTTTTGTCGATTTCAAAATCCCGACAACGACAATGTAAAACACATAAGTATATTTTTACCCTGATGCCTAAACCAAAAACTAATTTTTTTCAAGTTGAGTGTTGTTGACAAAATTAAACGATTTAATTTTAGTTATTTTATATGGTAGAACGTTTTGCTAATGTGACTATAATGAACATAGATGCTGTTCGGAAATGCATCACTGCGCTGCATCAGAAAAGCAAACTTTTTTTAATGCCGATAAAAAATAATTTAATTTTTTTTTATTGTGTGACTATTATTTTTGTGGAGTATTTGAAAATTTTTTGGTCCACATCTACTTCACAGATATAAATTTAAGCATTTGAAATCACTGATGCAGCGCAGTGATGCATTTTCTAACAGGCCCATAATTCGATTTACTTTTGCCTTTGCTGGCCGCTTATACATGGAATATATGGCAAATATGCTTACATCCCTTAATGGACTATCATGTAAATTTTATATTAAATTTACTTACAACGGCAGCAAAATAGATAAATTTCAATCGTTAAAGTTGGCACTAGAAACGAAAAGTACTGTATGCTTAAACCTTCTTTTTTAATTCTCATGCAGTGGGCATATGCTTGAAACTTACTCTTTGCTATGCTTTTGTTCTATTCATAATTGATAGTCTTGCTATTATCACTGAAATATTGAATAGTTTTTACAAATCATATAAACTTACTATTTATTCAAGAAATATTTTGAATTGTAACTTTTGACAAAAATTTTTAACTTTTTTGAAAAATAGCGTAACTTTTTTATTCTTGCCCTGCAGCACTGTTATGTACATATGTATGTATGTAGTTCAAATCTGTAAAAGCGATTACTTCTGCACTGTCACACTATTACTCTTTTAACTAAATATCAAATAAGTTTATTTAGATAAACTGTTTTATTTATTTTGAAATATAAATAAAATTAAAAAAGGCTAAAAAAGCTAAATGCATTGTTGAAAAAAGCCGAAAAAAAGCTAAATGAAATATCTAAAGCTAAACATGAAAAAATAAAGCTAAATTTAGCTCGAAAAAAGCTAATATGGTCACACTGGCAATGAATCGTTTTTTGGCTACTCATATTTTAAGTTTTAGAGATTCAAAGCAAGGCGAATTTACACCAGGTGACCTTATGTATCTTGCTACGTAAGCAACAGCTGATTACTAACCTTGTGTCAAAATGATATACCGTTCATGTGTTTCTGTTTACTAAATTTTATAAGTTTCGCTTTAAATTATGAAATTAAAAATTTTTTAAATTATTAAATTTCAAAACAAACAATTTAAAATTAAAAAGAAACTGAAATATTTGTTTAAATTGTTTACTACAGTGTTGTATTATATTTGACACAACGTTAAAATACTTTACAGTGTTGTAAACGCTTTCAAAATAAGACAACCTTGTATTAATTCGCCTTGATTCAAAGTACACTCAGGTCTTTTTTTATGCGGAAGATGCGTTCCCAACAAAACAGCATAAATGAAATCCGCATAAAAATTCACACAAAACGGATGATTCGTTCCGAAAAGTTAAAAAACCGCATAACTTCAAATCTGGGAGTAAAAATTAGACCAAAACCGCATAAAAAAAGTCATTATATAAAATAATTAACCAAAAACAATTCATTTATTTATTATAAAAAATACATAAGAAGAAAACACTACAATATAAACCAGTTTTATGAAAGTTAACAAATAGTTAAAAGCATAAATTTAAATTAATACGTAAATTAGTAATGAATAAGAAACAAAAAAAAATTATTTATAAAACTCGAATTAATATTTAATATTTAAAAGTAAAGCATTACATGTTATCGGAATCACTACTTAGCAGCGTTCTAATCCGCTTTTTAATTGGTGCAAAATCACTTTCATCGCAAGAGGACCCAATCAAATTAATACGACAAAAATCAATAAAAAAAAAAAAATATGTAAAAAAAATCGAATTGAAAACGGCATAACTTCAATTCCGCATAAAAACAGACCTAAGTGTAATTTTAATTATTTGAAATATTTTTGTAATAAATGTGTTTATTTAAGGCTCTTTTACGCGAAATGTTTTTACCATCGCACTTGTCAACTCACATGTTATTCTGCACATGTCAGTGAAAGTTGTTTTTTAAAAGGTTTATAATAATATTCGGTCCCAAACGTATAAACATAAGGTTAATCGGAATTCTAGTTAGCAGCTCTTTGTATGTAGTTTACAAACTGGGGCTAACTTTTTGTTATGAGTATGGATGTTAGTTTATTTCTCACTGTTTGTTGCAGTAAATTTAACTTCTTTAAAAAAAAAGCTTACAAAATTGCTTATTTTAACTGTTCCTATTTCATATGTTTTATAGCAAATTGCAAATTTTTTCTTCCTCTTTTTCTTTTGATTCAGATTTTTATTGGAATACTTTTTCGATTAATGCGTAACTGAATGCGGGAACGTAATAGAAATTTAGAGTAGGGTGATTCATGACCATTTTTATAAATCTCGAAATTTTTTAAATACCGAATTTTCGAATTATGAATCCCAAAATTCCGAACCTTATAAATCCGAATTAAGATGCTTAAGTTAGCGAATCCGGGTTTTGTTATGCCATAGAGGAGAAAATCCTTGCGCCCGAGCGAAGGCCTGTTTTGCAGAGAAGCTTTAATTAGCAAAGCCGGTGTTTGTTATACCATAAAGGAAAAAGACTTTCGCCCTTCCGATCATGCTTTCTATAAAACTGTACAATTTTTCAGGATATTAAACTTCAGGAATTTTAACGTCGGGATTTTGTATTTGAATAAATTCATTTATTTCAGAATATTGGCGCAGATATTCCTATGCGAATTTGGTTCTATTAGTATTTTCCATCCCTGACATGTAGGCAATTTTCTATTTATACAATGACGTTGACGTACTTTAAGACGTTGCTTTGGTCATGCGACAAAGATATTTTGGAATTTCTCTTTTATTACACATTCATACATAGTATGAATGTATAGAAAAATATGATTATTTGTGTACATACTTGTATATGCACGTAAAAAACTGACAACAAATTAATAATAAAATTAAATCTAGTTTACCTAAGTTAGGTACCTATGACTACAAAATTTTACCATTAAGAAAACTTTTTGCTGTGAGGTAAAAATAAAAAGAATTTTGGCGCCAACCTTTAGTTCCGAGATATGGTATTTGTTGAATATATTTTTTGTTATATCTTCAATATTATTTGTTTAATTTGGGGTAATTCCGATATCATGAGTTTGAGAAATAACCATTGGAACTTGTAAAAATTGCTGTCAACTTTAGGACAACACTTAGGTATCCTATAGTCGCACAGAGGGGTTATTTCAAAATAACCGCTATTTTTGTTTTTAAAAAAGATGATGTGACTTAAATGCAAATATGTACATATATTTAAAAATTTTAAACGGATTATGTATTTCTTTTTGTTTAGTGAAAGGTTATAAAATAACCATGGATTGCTAGTGAAGATTGGTCAGGGAATTACAGAGGGGACAAAAGTTCAATTTTCATTGAAAATTTTATGATTTGTTCAATTTTGCTCTTTCAAGTAATTTTTTTAAGGCAATGATTTAAATATGTTAATGTTTTATTGCATGCGACATAAGATTATTTTAATATGGACATTTTGCGCCCAACAATACATAGATTGGTACAAAAATTAAAAAGCTACTGAAGATTTAGTAAATTATGATAAAAAACTACATAATTTAAATTTACCACAAACAGCACTTGATTTGCTTGTTCTAGTGTAAGCAGAGAAAAATACTGATTTACCAGTGGTCGGCACCCACTGGAGCTTTTTTTAAATTTTTGTTTCTAATGACGGCGCACCCCACAAAATTAATAATCTATTTACTTTTTGAAAATTTCTTTCCTCTCACGACAAAATTTAATAGACTTTTTACCTTTTCAAACTTTATTGCTAATATAATTTCCATAAATAATATTATTATTTACCTTTTTAAGTTAGCTCTAACACTAATTTTTTTGAAAACAATGATCAGCACCGCAGAAGTTTAAGAACTTGTCACTCAAGACTACAAAATTTGGCAACAATTTTTTCTAATAGAAAGATGATAAGTAAATTTTCTTGATAAATTTGGTGGCATGTCATAACGCCCAGTGTCATAGTGTCCATGACACTCCAAAAAGTGTCATAATGACCACGGACACTTACCAAAGTGTCATAAGGTCCGTAATTACTAAAGAGGTTAAATCCAAAAAAAAAATCTACATATACGCTGAGAAAAACATGTTTTATTATGGTCACAACCAACAAAACTATTTTGAAAGAAACTAATTTAACCATAATATGGTTGTCGGTTACAATGATTTGGTTAAATTAAACATATTATGGTTAAATTTTTTTTAAAAATGGTTTTGTTGCATTTTCTCTGGGTGTATATATTAAATATATAACGAAAACACTTTTGGGCTAAAGGATTTTTTTTCTCTATGGTATAACAAATACCGGCTTCGCTAACTAAACCTTATCTGCACAGCCGGCCTTCGCCCGGGCGCAAGGATTTTCTCCTCTATGGTATAACAAACACCGGCTTCGCTAATTAAAGCTTATCTGCACAGCTGGCCTTCGGCCGGGCGCAAGGATTTTCTCCTCTATGGTATAACAAACACCGGCTTCGCTAGCTAAAGCTTCTTAGTGTCCATGGACACTATGACACTCCAAAAAGTGTCATAACGTCCACGGACAATGTGACACTTTTGAAAGCGACTACGCAGAGAAGCTTTAGTTAGCAAAGCCAATGTTTGTTATACCGTAGAGGAGAAAATCCTTGCGCCTGGGCGAAGGCCGGCTATACTGAGAAGCTTTAGCTAGCGAAGCCGGTGTTTGTTATACCATAGAGAAAAAAATCCTTTAGCCCAAATGTGTTTTCGTTATATATTTAATATATACACCAAGCGAAAAAAGCAACAAAACCATTTTTAAAAAAAATTTAACCATAACATGTTTAATTTAAGAAAATCCTTGCGCACGGCCGAAGGCCGGCTGTGCAGATAAGCTTTAGTTAGCGAAACCGGAATTTGTTATACCATAGAGGAAAAAACCCTTTAGCCCGGCCGAAGGCCGGCTATGATCCCAAATTTCTTCAGATTCTCGCTTGCAAGAATTTTTGGCATTATACGTTGTGGACATTATGACACTTTGCAAAGTGGATGTTATGTCACTTTTTTGATGGACATTATGACACTTTTAAAAGTGTCATAAAGTCCATGGACACTATGGCACTGGACGTTATGACATGCCACCATAAATTTGATGCTATTTATGAATGTAAAAACATCATTTCCTATTTATTACTCTTTGTTTTTAGAAAACGTAAACAAGTGAAAGAGTGAGAAATTATATTAGAAACAAAAACTTATTTCTGTTTTTTATTGCTGTTTTCAATATAACTTCTAACTCACTCAATTGTTAACGTTTTCTAAAAACAGACACTTAACGTTTAAATGCAAAAAATGCCGACTACTGGTACATGCCGCCATTAGGTGCACTTATCCTATATTAGGAAAATGTAGTCCATTAAAGCCGAACTTATTTCAATAAGCATATTTAAAAATTAAAAATTAGGGAAAACTTGATTAAGCGAAGTCAGTGTTCGACATACCGCAGAGTTTAAAATTCTTGCGCCCTTTCGAAGACCGGCAATGCAAACAATCTTAGTAAGCGAAGCCGGTGTTCGACATGTTTCGATTGCAAATTTTAGGATTTTTAATTACGTTTTTTATTGTACCCATATTATTCCATTAAAACATAAGTAAATTGAGATGAGCAAATATTTTTCGAAATTTCGAATGCCGATAATTTAGAAAATATGCGTCGCCGCCAATTTGTTGTTTATATATGTATATATATATATATATATTTTTTAATTATGTGTTCTACCTACCTCTTATAATATTTTTTTTTAATAAAATAGACAAATATTAATGCCAAAAATAACAGCCAATATGACGTTGTAAGCGCTGTAAATGTTGGATTAATTCGTCGATAGAGGCGATAGTGTTTAAGACTTTCGCCTCTATACTATAGCTTAGCAGATACAATTTAAAGCAATGCAGGGATGATAAATGACATTTCCAAAATTGTACTTAATTCAGTAAAAAATTGTACTTTTTCAAATCTTGTTGTACAAAAACCCAAATTAATTTTTACTATCGTTATCCGTAACTAAATATGTAAACAGGAGTTTAGACAATGCTTTTTTAGCTTGTTTTTTAGACTTGATAGGGGAACACAGGAAAAATACGTAAATTTACATAAAGCCAATTTCTTCGCTTTTTTTTATCATATTTTGGTATTCCATATTCGCCGACAAATTTGGTACAGCAATTCTCTGATATCTGGAAGCATTAGTTCATTAATTTCATTTATCAATTTTCCAACCTTTAACCAAAATGTTTCTAGTTTAAAGCATTTAAAATTTTTTAATTGTACTAAAAATGTCATTGGAGTACTTCAGTACTTTTGCAATGCTAATAGTACTGAAAAACGTACAATTGTACCGACTTTATCATCCCTGTAGCAATGTGTGTCTGTGCCAGGGCTGCTAGGTACTTTTGTCGTCCTCCCCAGACTTAAAAAAATGTTTCCCCAAAAATCCCCCGATAAAAGAAAAAAATTCCCAAAATAAGCCCCTGTAAAAAATGCACCATTTTTAACGGATAATTTTAATATTTATTTTAGTTTTACGATGTTCTACAAGAGATCAAATGTATCGTAAGAAAATAAGTACTAGTTGTATTTTAAATAAATATAAAATACATACATAACTGAAATTTAGCTTATAGAATAAATTCGAAAAATAAAAAATTTTGAATATGTATAATATAAAGTAACCTTCGGAAGGAAATAATTCCCAGTTTCTATTTGTTAAATATATTTTATATACAAAATATTATTATAGTAACTTCGGGTATTGTGGAACCCCTATTTTTGTTTTGGCAATTTTAAAAAAGTATAAGCAAACTCTTCACCGGACTAGTTGAATTTTGTTTCTAAATCGATTGCCTAACTATATTCTTCACAAAAATTTTATTTTCTTAATACATACTTAAAAAAGTTATATGTACATAAACGAAAAATCTGAGGTACCTCAAAAACAGTGATTTAAAAAATTGTAGGGTAATGTGAAACCCCCCAACTGTGGGTAAAATGGAATACTAATTCATATTACCAGAAACAAAATAGTAATAACCAAGGACCGGATTTTTATGCAAATGCATATTTGTTGTCGTCAGTCTGAGATCACATTAACTTAATATCTTTTCGAATCAAGAAATTTTAAATAAAATGGCATCGATTTGTTAGTGCATATTTTTGCATATTATGCTTTAAATGCATATTTTTGCATATATTGCTGACATTGCATATTTTTGGTGCATTTTTGGAATAAAAATGGGGAAAAAATATTTTGCAAAGCACATCGCGTTTTGTCGCATATTAGGAGAAATATCCTATAACAACAATGTGGTTGAAATCAGTTGTGTATTATGCTGAAAATTTTGAACAAATCAAGGATGTGATGGAACGATGGTAATGCAGTACCAAAAAAAATAAACAACAAATTTACAAAATTTAAAATTTCGGATAATTTTTAAGTCTTCAAATTACGGATTTATCTCTGAGACTATTGTAAAATTAGAGAAATCACATCCATTGAGAATGCAAATTAAATTAATTGATGTGTCATAAATAGAATTCGTATAAAATTTGATAAAGTTTTTAGAAATAAGGACACAAAGCAATAACACAAACTGCTGGCATATAATATTCAATTTAAAATTATTTTTTTAGCCTTCATGGCTATTAGTGGAAGAGGTTCCGCAATACCCGCCTTCAGTTATTCTACATTAGGCGATTGTCAAATTTTTTAAAACAAATCTTATAGGTACATATTACAAAACTTATTAAATTTCCATGCAAACCAACTAAAAAAAAGTATTGTTAAGTTAACAATTTGTAAATATTGTAAAAAATAAACACAAAAAAAAATATAACAGCCGTATTCATAATGAAAATTTGGCATGAAGATAGTTTATTTATAATGCACTTACCAAACTCTGGCTAATGATTTGCTAAACTCTTTTAAACGAGCTGCCAAACGTTTGCCAATTTGTGAAAAACAGCTGTTTAATTTTCAACAATTTGGTTGGTTTTATTTAAATTACTGTTTTATTTAATTTTTCTATCTTTTTTTTATTTTATTTATATTTTAAAATTGTTTATGTGGAAGAAAAAAAAAATTACAAAACCAGCAATGATTAATGCAAACGTGTGCATTTTTGAGGGCGCAAACGCAAAGTTTTCGAGTAATGTAGATCTAAAGTTTTCATATAAATATGCGAATTTCCACTAAATTTCTTAACGTACAGGGCCAATATTGAAACAATTTTAAAGCTTTTGCACATACCTACATATGTATGTATCTACAAAATTTATATCCAAATGTTTAACTCCCATTAAAGTTTTTACAAAATTTTACATCAAAATATTACGGATGTGTTCTAGATAAATACTTGTGTAGGTTATTCCAGAAATAGTGTAAAAAATAAAAATTCATTGAACAACAAACACCAGCTTGCCAACTAATGCTTCTCTGGATAACTGGCATTCGGCCGGGCGCAAAGATTTTCTCCTCTTAGGTATAACAAACACTGGCTTCGCTAACTAAAGCTTATCTGCATAGCCAGAATTCGGCGGGCGGTAAGATTTTCCCTTGGTATAACAAACACTGGCTTTGCTAATTAAAGCTTCACTGCATAGCCGGCCTTCTAGCCGTCGCAAGCACTTTCTTCTTTATGGCATAATAAACACCGGCTTCGCTAATTAAAACTTTTCTCTATAGTATGTAATTATTTTGCATACTAAAAACTTATTTTCGCAAACTCATCCCGGCTTCTTAATGGGTTAAGAAGTTTTAAATTAGTTTTGTATACATATGTACATATGTATGTAGGTATGGATGTATGTATAAAGAAAGATATTTTCAAAGCCTTTAAAATTACGCCAATATTGGGCATATACGTTGAGAAATGTAGTTGTATATGAAAAGGTTTGAGGTCCATAACTCGAAAACTATGCATTTGCGCCACTTTTTCACATTATATATATATTTTTTTCAATTTTCTATAACCCAAGATACTTTTTATTTTATTTGAAGCTGCGTCGGTAAACAAGATTAGGGATGAGCAAATTAAAAAAATATATCGATATATATCGAATCGATCATTTTTAAAACTATTTATTAAAAAATTAAAAAATTTAATATACCTTTGTACATATGTACATGTTTGCGAACAAAAATATTAATGTGCTGTTTTCACAACACAAGTGACTGAACGTTTAGTGAAATTTATATGAAAAGCACTCAGTTTTTTGAGTGTTTCCCATATAAATTTACCTACACGTTCAGTCACTTGTGTTGTGAAAACAGCACATATATGTTTTTACATTGTTACTTTTTATTGTTTCATTTAATTTCAAAAAATTAATAAAAACAAAAAATTGAATTATAACAAAAACAAAAGGGAAGTATACAAACAAACCATATGAAATCCAAAAAAGGTAACTTAACTTAAATATGTAAGTCATAGAAGTACCAACTAACCTTAAAATTTGAATTGCACCCCAAAAGTACCAAATTTAACTAGAAATGTTTTTGATTGTTTTAAGGCCCAAATACACTGGTCAAATTCCCATCCAGCATTAAGGTAGTATTAGTGAAAATTTGTTTGTATGTGTGACACCGACAATTCTTGATGGAAAATCAAAAAATTTAGATATTTAGCATGCTTGACGAGTGATTTTGATGAATGTATTGGCGTTACTCTTCAAGCACCCACACACTTTAAACGTGATTTCAAATCGAACATACACTAAAAATGTCGGATGAAAAACAAATAAATGCTTTGAAGAAAAAACAATGTTATTTAATAATTTTCTCCTTCTTTTCTTCAATTCTTTTTTTATTTATTAAAAAGCAACACAGTTAAAAGTATGTAATCACAATTAAATACTTTTTATCTATATTTTAATATTTTTTGCTTCTGCTGTTGTCACTTCAAAAAAAAATGCAAAATGAATGCTTCACAGCTCATCCAGCAAATGTATGTTCTAATGTCAAGCACACGTACACGAGCTTGATGTCAAGCATTTGACAAGTGTATTTGGGCCTTTGGTCAAATCAGTAATCATCAGATATGGACATCTGAAGCTAGGGATGGGCAAGTTGAAAAAATATATCGATATATATCGAATCGATATTTTTTTAGAGTATCGATATTTATTGTTTCAAAAATATCGATATATCGAACGTATTTTGCTGAAACTATAACCAAATTAAAAAATTCAGTATACCTTTGTACAAACATATGTATGAACAAATTAGTTATATGTATTAACATTGTTACTTTTTTTTGTTTCATTTTATTTAAAAAAATTAATAAAAACAAAAAAATTGAATCAAAACAAAAAATTCAATTATAACAAAAACAAAAGGGAAGAATACAAAAAAACCATAAGAAAAAAAAATAAATTACGAAAAATTTAAATGGAAGTAAATAAGTCATGGAAGTACCAACTTTCCTTTAAATTTGAATTGCACCCCAAAAGTACCAACTGGTTTTAGTCAAACGAGTAATCATCAGATATGGACATCAGGAGCACTCTCTGTTTTATGTGCACTCCAGACAATCTGCTTCTTGTATCCGGCACTGCTTCTTATAAATGCCAATTATTTTAGATCTTCATATTTGTTTAAAAAAACATATGATGCATGCAATGATTCCAATTCTTAAAAAACATATTGTTTGAAAAACGGCTAAAATTTTGAGTTCGTGATGAAGACTGACTTTAAAAAATATCGAATTCGATAGTCGAATTTCAATATCGATATATCGGTATTTAAAATATCGGTGATATATATCGATTATATTTTTTTAAATATCGATATTTTGATATATCGATATTTTTTGCCCATTCCTATCTGAAGCACTCTCTGCTTCTTATAAATGCCAATCATTTTACTTGGTGGCCACACGGTCAAGTTTTGCCTTTCAATTCCATTCAATTTGCAATACACTCTCATGCTATGTTCATACGATGATAGAAACCACTGGTTTCGCGCTCTGAAACTTGATTGCCAAACATGCTATTCATACGATTTATTCCTGTTTCATTTTGACATTTTTTTTGTGTTGTTAGTGTGATTTTTTTTAAATAGATAAAAAGCAAATAAAACTTAAGAATACATTATTTAATACTTTTATTAATATTAAGGTATTATAATTATCACTTTATTTTATTAAAAATAAATTTGTATTTTGTTTTTTTCTTTGTTTTGATATTTTTTGTGAGCTAGTTCAGATAAACTAACGATAACTGTTATCAAAGTTGGAGATGATAGTACATTTTTCCTGTTTCGCAGCCTGTTTCAAAATGAAACGACCTGTTTCGCTCTCAAAATTTTGTATGGGAAAACAAGTCGTTTCAATCATGTTTGGGGCGCGAAACAGGAATAAGAGAGCGAAACACGAATATTGCTGTCCGTGTGAACATGGTATCCCTTTTTTACTAACCCACACACACACTTTTTAAATTGACCATGAGATTGCTTTCAATTTCACCTTTCCATTTGTTTGGCAATTTTACTTTTAATGTAACAGCTGATTACATGTGTGTCTTTATAAATTGATTTATTGATGACATCTTGAAGGTAAATTGCTTACAAATTGAGTGCAGCCTACGTCACAGCTTTCAATCTACATATGTAAATTTCGACAAGCAGTATTTGTAAAAGACTATCAAGAACAACTTGATCGTGTGGCCGCAGGCCTCGTTACTCTTACGCAAACGTATACGTTGCTAATCCGCTGTTCCGTTTTCCTTACCAAGCTACTGTGCAAATAGGTACTCTTACGTAAACGTAACGTTGCGTTGCGGATGAACCTGATAAAATTAAAATTTCTCTCCGTTTTTACGTATCAGCTGTTAAGAAATATATTTTGGCTTTGAAGCAGTGTTGTCAACAAAACTTATTAACCAGCGGCTTTCTATTAAATTTTATTAATGAGATTCTCATCAAAACATTCATTTATATATGATGTAATGAAATCCAATGTTATGGGTGTTTTGTTCGAACTGAAATTAATGTTAGCTTTATTTTTCACAGAAACCTAAGTTATCGGGTTTTTATTGAAAATAAAAGAAGCAGCTTACAGCTCTTGTTTATTTGATGGAAATAAATATTGTTGTTAAAAGTTTGATTTATCCAACAGTTATATTATTTCCATAGATGGAAGTAAATAAAATTGATAAATAGTTAAAATAGTATTTTTGCATGTTTCCGACAGCGGGCTGCTGCAAATTTGCAAAAGCCTTTTTCTCACTTTATCTATGGTCATTTTATTTATTAATAAGTTTGAAACAACAAATATTTTTGTATTTTAACTAAATTCGCTTAATATATTTATAACAATAAAATTACACAAATATAAACAACAAATGCAAGGTATACAACGATGGCATTTATTTCATATGTACATTTGTATGTTACCAGTATTTCCACTTCTTATTTTCTTTTCTATAATTTTCTTTTACATTTAAAACACAAGTTTTAACAATATTTTAACGCAAACATCATAACTTATAAAATTATTAAAAAAAATATTAATTTAAAGCTGTAAATACATGAACCAAAACATAAAACAGCTGATTCGATTATTGATTTTATTATAAAATAATTATTTGCATAGCTTTTGGGCAATGCAAATAGAAAAAAATCAGCGCAATATTCGCCCTACCCTTATTATATTATTTATTTAGTTAATCAACAGAATAAATTCTGAGACTAAATATGGGAATGAGCATTGGCAGCATAGGCCATCAGCTCTATCTTAAAAATATTTATAAATTTATGATTTACATACAATTACAATTACTATTCTGTTAAATTTTAACTTTTGTTGCTTCAATATATTCGCAAATTTTATTGATGTTGGTGGCTGTTGGATCTCTAAGAAATTCGATGAGTGGTGTGTTAAAAGTGTGGACAATCTAATAGGACGTGTTTGATGGTTAACATACAATTGCATTTGTTACATTTGGGCTGAAGTTGTCTACTAAGCAACCAGTCATGCGAGAAACTGGTGTGCCCAAGCCGTAGTCTTGAGAATATTTTGATCTTACTTTTTGGTATATTTTTTGGGTAGGTTGGTGGGATGTTGTAAGGATTTACTGTTGAATAATGGTAGTGGTTGATGGGGGTCTCTTTAAGTTTTAATTTGATATACATATCTCTCGATGTGGCGGCGGATGTCAATTTTCTCACTTGTTCCATCAGTTATGATTGGGGCGTAAGAAGCAAATTTTGCGGCATTGTCAGCGGCTTCGTTTCCAGCAATACCAGTGGGGCTAGGTATCCAGTGCAGTTTAATTTTATTTTCGTTGCCTATGAGAGCGTTTCTAATTTGTGCAATTATTTTCCATTTATTGGTGTATGTGCTACTGATCGACTTGAGAACTGAGAGCCTATCTGTAAATATAACAGTTTTCTTTTTACTTTTCAAAGCAAGGAGTATAGCCTGCAAAATTGCGCAGGATTCGGCTGTGAATATAGAGCCATGTTCGTGTAGTACCCCTAGGGTTACACTTTATCTGTTTCGTCCACTACAGCGTAAGCTGGCCAGTGGCCCTTTGATTTGGTCCCATCTGTGTATAAGAAATTCCAACCCTGGTTTTTTAAGCCTGCACTTAAGTACATACATTAAAATACGAAATGTGTCTTGAGGGGTATCGTTTTTCGCAAAGCTGGTGAGTGTTAGATCCAAGCAACACGTGTTAAATTTCCATGGAGCTTTGATTGTGTGTTTTGCATTTTGAATTAGCGGTATGCTCAACTCGCTGGCAAATGCAAGTGATTCAGATATTGCTGAATTAAATCGTCTTGTGCGTTTCGAATTTATGGCGGATTTTATTTCATCTTTATTTTTTTTATAATTATTTTGAATTATTTAAGCTTGAGGTATTTAAAAAAAAAATATATTATATTTATTTATTTTTTTCATTATTGCGCTAACCTTTGTTTAGCATCTTTAGGAAATTAAATTAAGTTTACAATAAAAAACAATTTTTTTTTTAAATTTTTGCTTAACACATATTGGTTATATCAAGTGTCATTTAAGGTCACTACCAAGGTATATTTATAGCAGGTAGCCGCGAGATTACAACAATTGTACAATAAAACAAACAACAGGGCTTTTTATTGTTGTTATGCGATACAAACTGTCAAAAAGCAAAGGGGCTGATAAGAGACAAAAAAAGACAAAAGATAAAGAGAAAAAACTTGTTTACTTGTTTGCTATACAACATTTGACAGTTCGTATCGCAAAACAAGCAAATAAAAAATAAACAGCTGGCTTTCCGAGACTACCTGCTATAAATATACCTTGGTCACTACACACGATCCTATTTAGTCGTACGATATGTCAAAAAAATCGTGTGTGTTCATAAAGTATGATAGTGTGGCCTAAAAATTTAACTAAATGACAGATTTTTTTTGACAAGTCTGACCGACTTGCAAAAGTTTTTAAAAATTTTCATAAAATGATAGTTTCTTTTTCTTTTATTATTTGATAAAAATGATTTTTTCAGCGAGTTTTTTTTAAAAGCTTTTTGCTATCTTATCACGACTTAAGATGTTTTGTCAAAATGCAACAGATATGTATAAAGTATTTTATTTTTTGTACAAAAGCGCCGATATCGGTATGTATTGGCGATTTTAAACACTAATGTTAGCAACATGTCTTGGAACAAGACTGAACAAAATCAAAACAAATAATTATTTACATACATACATACATATGTACGAGTGCACGCATACACCTCAACAACATATGACATTTGTAGTAACAACCAACATTTCAAGTCGACCGCAACGTTTACGTATCCGCAACATTTTCGTAAGATCTTCATATTATATTAAAAAAACATTTGATGCATGCAATGATGCCAATTGTTAAAAAAACGTTTTGTTTGAAAAACGGCTAAAATTTTGAGTTTTTCATGAAGACTGGGGTCTAAACACCGCATTCGATACTATCGTATCGAATAAACTATCGAATGTTTTTGCATACGATAGACACTGACGTATCGAATGAAAAGTCGAGAAATGTAATGTCGAGTAACTCTTTATCGAATGCTACTATTTCAAATTCGTGATACCAAAATAAAAAATTTCGATCAATTTTGCTCGATATCGTATGCGGTTATTAGACCCCTGACTTTAAAAAATATCGAATTTGATAGTCGAATTTCAATATCGATATATTGATATATCGGTATTTTAAATATAGGCGATATATACTGATTTTTTTTTTTTTTTAATATCGATAAGTCTGCTTTCACACGTTTCATCTTTTGATGCTCAACTCTTGTTTTTAAGTGAGAGAAGAAAGAAGAAAGGGGGTAAGTACGGAGCAAGGTATATTTATAGCAGGGAGCCGCGAGATTACAACAATTGTACAATAAAACAAACAATAGGTCTTTTTATTGTTGTTATGCGATACAAACTGTCAAAAAGCAAAGGGGCTGATAAGAGACAAAAAAGACAAAATACTTGTTTACTATACAACATTTGACAGTTCGTATCGCAAAACAAGCTAATTAAAAATAAACAGCTGGCTTTCCGAGACTACCTGCTACTAATATACCTTGGTACGGAGATGCCTGTACTCGGTCAGTACTCTTTGTGTTTTTATTGGTTGGTATATGTACAACGATGGCTGCTTGTAATTTTTTTTCTTTTCTTTTTCTCTTTGATTCGCTGCTAATAAAATTGTTGTTGTTTTGAACCGAAAAAAGTTGAAACCGATTGCTGCGTGTGATTATATTGGCAACTTTAAAAGGGAATTGAAAAGAAGTTGAGCATCAAAAGATGAAACGTGTAAATTTAGACTAAATTAGATTAAAGCCTCTTTTATGCTATGTTCAAACGACGATATAAACCACTGGTTTCGCTCTCTGAAACAAGATTGCCAAAAATGCTGTTCATACGATTCGTTCTTTTTTCATTTTGACATTTTGTTTGTGTTGTTAGTGTAATTCTTTTTAAAAAAGATAGAAAAGTAAAAAAAAACTTAAAAATATATTATTTAATACTTTTATTAATATTATTACGTTATTTTATTAAACATCCATTTTTGTTTTGTTTTTTTCTTTGTTTTGATTTTTTTTAAAGCTAGTTCAGATAAACTAACGATAACTGTTACCAAAATTGGAAATTATAGTACATTTTTCCTGTTTCGCAGCTTGTTTCAAAATGGAACGAACTGTTTCGCTCTCAAAATTTTGTATGCCACTTTGTGGGTAATTACCCGAACTTGGTATAATTTTTACCGTCGTGGGTAGAGCGTGGGTAATTTCTCTTAGGTGTTATTCCGGTGTTATTTGACATTCTGACTTTAGATACCCAAATAAAAGATACCAAAGATTCGATTTCAGTGATGACTTTTATTTCTTTTAAATGTTGTTGGTAAAAAATGCACAGTGTTTTGGACCAAAGTTTCGGTTTCTTTTTAAGAAAAGACTTTAATCAATACATATATATTTTCAAAAGTTTTGTAATGAATGTCGCAAGATGGTTCCTTTAGATTTGGATAAAGATGCCTCTTATATAGATTTAGAACCTAAAGATTATTGAAAAAAGTTGTTCAAACTGAAACTAGCCTGGAGGATGAATTGTTTCCAATATTTCAACATGTAATTAATTTAATTTTTATCTGGCAACTTTCAAATGCTATAGTTTGAAGAATAGTTAACGCCCTTTTCAGTTGTAAAACTGAATTACGAAAAGGACAGTTGTGTAAAACCCAGCAGGAATTTTGTTTACTAAATAAGGTTTTATACTTCATATTTTTTAAGACCATGAAACTTTAAATTTTAGACAACACAAATATAAATAGTTTTAATCGCAGATTAATACATGTCATTACTAATTGAAACTGAATTTAAACAAATAGGCACCGCGCCTGTCGTTGACGAAACGCCTTGCAGACGCCCAATTTTTTTCTTTTTTTTTGAGCATTGATGGCTGCTTGTCACGAATAAAATGAACACTCTTGACCTCCAAGACATCAATTGCTGCTGTTTTATCAGCATAAACCCGTGGCTTTAATCAAGAGTTGTCACATCGCACGGCCTTGAAGTCAAATTGACAGTTTATTTTATCTAAATCAACACATCGCCTTCAATTGTGAAAAAACATTTGCGTCAGTTTAATCATGAAGTTGCTTATATGTAAGTTGCGAAAATCGATGGCTGATTTTCAAAGTAAATTTGGATATTTTGGTAGCGTTGTTCAAGCATGAATCTATTCATGATGATGTGCCTGAGAAAAAAATTGAAAGCAGTATGACAGTTCATTTGACAGCTAACTTTTCGTAAGCTCTATGGGGCTAAAAAAACACCCATTAAAAAGGAATTGCAATGAGCATTTTAAACCTTCCCTTGATATATGCAATCAACTGTGTAAGCTAAACTCATTATTTAAGGCAGGGGTGATAGTCAGTACAATTGTACTTTTTTCAGTACTATTTGCATTGAAAAAGTACTGAAGTACTCCAATGACATATTTATTACAATTTAAAAGTTTGCAAATATCTGAAGAATTACCAAAGGCATATTGTCTACACAACATTCGTCGGCGAATATTGAAAGTATTTTTTCGTAGCAAAATATGATAAAAAAAAAGCGAAGAAACCGCCTTTTTGGGATTATTGCATCATACTACAATCTAATGAATCTTGTTGCTATAAATTAACGAAAACTTTTAACCTTGATTTCTTAAAGTATAGTGTAACCCTACTTATTGCGACTTGTTGTACAATTCGATCAAGTTGTAGAACCATTTGTTACGTTAGAGGTGTGGTTGGTCATCGGTTCAAATGAAAATCAATTTGATTTGAGCTTTCAAATTGGTACGTGTGATGGCGATTTATTCTTTCGTTTTTAATTTTCATATTGACGATTTGAAAGCAACAGCGTGCGAAGTAAACAATATTTTAGAAAACAAATTCCAAAGCGCAATTTTAATAAAATATATAAAAACTACCGAAACCTTTATTTATTTTCTTTTCTTGCTCCTCTTCTTACTCCACTTCATTGACGCCACCTAGTGCTAAAAAATTGGTACTCATGTTGACTCTATAAAAATTGTTTTTTAATAAAGCTTAATGAAAAGTTGTTAAAAAAAAATTCTTGCATGTGCTGCGAACTGGTCTATTTAACTCAATTGTACGACCAGTTACAACGTGTATGGGCCGCATAGGGGCCCTTAGACAATCACCCCTATCTTGAATGAAAATTTTAATCCCCTCGAAGGGAAAAAAGCAATCGTGAATCTCACGTGAAAAATTTTTCAAGCTATCAGTTCCAGTGAATGTAAAAATAAGACGATTAAAAATCAATGAAATTTTTGTTCAAAAGTATACACGTACATATATATTTTAAAGAAAGGTTAAAATAATAAAGGAAAATATTTTGTATTGGAAGGATTGTTTGTAATCAAACGTTAATTTTTTGCACTTTTTAAATTTTATGTAGTAAAATAGGTAAATAAAATAAAATATATTTTCCAAAATTCTGCAACCACGTCACAAAAACCCAAAGCGGATTTAACCAATTTTTAAAAAGCGGACCAAATAGGACCGACGCAAATCGGGGCTCTAGTGTATATTTTTTGCAGTATCGATGGCATTTATATAATTGTAGAATTTGAATTACTAATGCTTCTAATGAAAGCCACCTGGTTTGGGATGGGGGAAGAATTATTTTTGTTTAATTTCAAAAAATGTTTGTATTTCGAAAAATAGATTTTTACGTTTTGGACTGTATCCAATATAATTGTAAATATTTCTTGTCAGTGTTTTATTCAGGGCTGTGGAGTCGGAGTCGGAGTTGATGTTTTTGTGCCGGAGTCGGAGTCGTAGTACCCACAAAAACTCGCGACTCCGACTCCAAAGTTTTTCGGAATAAAAAATTTAAAAAAAATTTCCAAAATAAAAATTATCTTCTTAAAACACATTTAAATCAATGGTTTATGAATACTGCTCTTATGTGCTGTTTCCAAATGACAGGCGATGGACTGAGTGCTTTTCATATACAAGGGTGTTCTGGAAATCGCAAACGTAAAACACAAGAATTTTAAAAGTGGTTTTTAAATAAGATTTTTGTAATAAAATAATTTTATGACAAATATTTAACAAATATTTTCCTATTAAACAGGATTTTAAGACAAAAATTATAAGAATTAGGTTTAAAGTTTATTAAAAGCAACGGTAATTGCTTCTCAAAAACTCTAATTTTTAGAAGACCGTACGGTAATGCAAAAAGTTAACATCACTGAGTCTCATATACATTTAGCATCAAGATTATAGTAGGAGTCGGAGTCGCACTTAAAAAATTTCAGCATTTGGAGTCGGAGTCGGAGTTAGTACTTTTTTCGGACGACTCCACAGCCCTGGTATTATTGATGCCAGAAAATCGTCATAACACTATTGCTTTTAGTTAAAAAATCGTCAATCGTCATTTTACTGTATTTTCTCAAAAAAATCGTCAAAATGACGAAAAATCGTCACATCTAACAACACTAAATTTGGGTCAAAAAAGTACAATTTTTTACTTAATTAAGTACAATTTAAAAAATGTCATTTATCATCCCTGATTTAAGGGGTTTTATCTTGTTTTATTAATTGTTTTTAAGTCTTTTTTGTTAATTTATTTAAAATTACAATAAAAATATTAACAGTTTGACTAATATTGATCTTCTTTCAATGAGTTGGCTTCTTCGTAAATGTCTTTTTATTAAATAAAACCTCAATTTTATATCAGGCGTAATTTCATTTAAATCGCGTAATTTTTTCTTCAGCTCGTGTAATTTTGACTTTTTCTAAGGTAACACTGCGTTTCAATCAAGTTTGGGGTGCAAAACAGGAACAAGAGAGCTAAACACGAATATTGCTGTCCGTGTGAACATGGTATTAGCAACAAGAAATCCCCCAATTATGGTAAAAAACTCAAAACTGGCAGCCCTGTTCTGTACTTATAAGTGCATCGGTATTGGCGAAAAGAATTTGACATTTGGCAAAGAAAATTCAATGAAAACAAAAACAAATTAAAAAAATTATATTTATTTTCTGTTTATCCCAGCAAGACCGCACAAAATTAAATGGAAACAGAAATAAATAAATAAACACTATAGAAAATACAACGAACAATTGGTACGTTGACCATTTCATGTAATAGAGACCGGTAAAAGTTTTTACTTGCAAATAGTTTGCCTCTTATTTATCAATAAGGGCATAATGTAAAATACTTTCCTCGATGATTTGTAAAGAAAGCTATTGATATTTGTCAATACTTAAAAAATGTATGTGGTCGCTAATAAAAAATGAGTACAGAATTGTTTAATGTTATCATGTGGCTTACCTTTAAATTTATATTAAAATAAATTCTTATGGCTTTCTAATATTGTTGATTGGAAACAGATGTCAAATTATCATTCATTTAATAAAAACAAGCAACAACGGTCGATGTACGAAAGGATTAACAATTACAAATTCTGCGATCTGCTTTAAGGTGTTGTTGGGTGGCAACGGCAGAAAGCGAATACTTTTCTTTATATCTGAGCGAACTGCAACTAAAGTTTGGACCGTTTGACTAAGTTGACAATACAAATTTATTTTGGCGACACAGGCAGGTTAACCGGCTCTCTAGCTGATCAGTCAATTAATAAATTAACTTAAGTTAAAATTTCACATTGATATTTTCCTGTAAAAAAAATAAGCACTTGTTTTCATAACTCGTTTATCAAATTTTACATTTTATTAAATTCGCTGTTCACAAAAGAAATGAAATAAAAAACAAACTTAGCGTCTACTCACAATATTCGTGTAAAAACTTAATTTATTTTGTAAAATTCTTCACAAGAGGTGTTACACTATACACTTTTTGTTGCTTATTTCCAATTTTTCTTTAAGTTTTCGCTTGATATATCACTATTTTTGCTCTATCGCTTTTTTTCTAAAAACTTTTTATTTTTTTTTCAATCTGTTTTTCGTATCAAGTTGTTCGTTTGTCGTTTTTCTCTTTTAGCTTGTTGTTCGTTTTTTTGTTGGTGACACCACCATCTTTTTCCGACGCCTGCAGAAAAAACTTTTATATTAATGTTTTTTCCTTAAATTTTATCATTTTATAAATGCAATGTAATGAAATTAATAAAATTTTATTTATTCTTTTCTTTGACCATGTTTATAATGAAGTTTAAATTGATTTTGTCAACTATTTTTCAATTTTTTTCTCACGTATGCTGTGTTGAAAAATTTATTGTTCGTCGATTTTAGAGGATACTAATGGAATTATGTCATTTTGTTTGTCAAACTAAAATGTGCAAATGTCAGAAAAATAAATTAAAGTGCTGGTAAATAAGTGACTACTTTTTATTTATAAACGAAAAGTAACCAAGTACACGTATTGTCTGGGTCAGTGACAGTGTTGCCAGTAACGATTTTAGATATTACACCTAAATGAGTATCAACCCTGCAGACTTTATTGGACTACGTGATCCATTTTTATGAAATGGACTACTCCCTGGACTGGTCTAATGTTATGCAAGTATGGACCATGTCATTCTTAAAAACAGTATATAGTGAAACGACATGTCTTCGTTTTTAACGAAATGTTTTCGTTTTTAAGCGAAGTTGAAACATCCACTAGAGTATGTGTGAACATGGAGCAGTTTTAAGACTACTCCGTTGAAATGCAAAACTGGGTTATATTGTCCACCTTTTAACCATATATTTGGAGTATTTTTGGAGTAATCCTACTCCAAGACCGGAAAACGTTTTTTTATGTTTTTTATGTACAAACAACAAAAAATTATAAAAATATTTTGTTTGATATTGTTTATTAATTTTTTTTTGTACAAAAAATTACGAACCGAAAATTTAATTTTTTTTCATCAGTACAAAATAAAATTGTTTTCATCACTTTAAAAAAATTAAAGCAAACTCAAAAAAAAATTTTATTTTTTCAGTACAATTTTGTACATGGAAAGAAAAAATAGATCCGAAAACTTAAAATTTAATTTTTTTATTTGACAATTTTAAAACTCACGTACAAAATTATAGTAAAAATTTATAAAGCTTATTAGTGATAAGTAGTTTTAAAATTATAAAAATTATCCTAGAATGAAATAGTAATTTTATCAATAAGTTTGATGTTAAGCTTGAGCAACAATAAATTTTCTAAATGGTCAGAACTTAAATTCCTTCTATTTTTGATCATAACAAAGCACTTAAGGCTCTTTCCACACATACCTGTGTTGCGGGTACAGCTAATGCAACAGCAGCTAGTTTTGATAATAAAGATTTGTTTTACCAGAATTCCAACATATTAGCACCAAATGTCAACTATTCCTCGTGTTGCAGTTTTTCTAATGAGTCCTGCACAGACGAACAATTACGGTTTGCTACATTTAGTGAATTCATTTACAATTTATGGTAACGTTTTACATTACTACCTGTTGTTGACACGCATTTGCTTGCTCTATCTTCGCCTGTCGCTTATCTCGCCATTAATTTTTAATTTATTGTAAATTGTAAGGATATGAGACTGAAAAACATTTAAAAATATTTATATTGTTTTATGTAGTTTGGAAACAAATGCATTTATTTTTGTATTCGATCTTTATTATTTAAATTTATATTAATTTGTTTAAGTTTGAGTTTTTTTTTAAATAAAAATATAAATTTTATTAAAAAAAATATAAATATAATAAAAATTAATATTTTTATGTAGAAGAGACCTCAAGCTTAAACAAATTAATATAAATTAAAATAATAAAGTCGGAAAAGAAAGAATTAATAAAGAAGTTGGCATCGTTACGGCAACAAATACAACATTACAACAAAATTGGATTTGGAAATAATTAAAAATTATCAAAAACTTTATTAAAATACAATAATCTCAGCACAAAACGTGAACTTTTCGTAAACAATCTGGCAACGCTATGAGCGAGTAAAGTTTTTATTAGCAGTCTGCTGAATTTTTGCGCTTTTTTTTATTTTTACTAAATAAATTCAATAAAATAGAAGTGATCAAGTTGCTAATTTTATAAATTAAAGTTGCTGTTTCATCGTGAAATATTTATTTCGTAAAGTAAAACCAAACCTTAAAATTAATAAATACGTACAAGCAATTACACTGAGTAAATTGTCATACCAACATACATTCTACATAACCTTTAATTTTGGCACAGGCTCGTGTAGGGTTGCCATTCGTACTGATTGTACCAGTACACGTACTGGTTTTTATTCAATGTACTGGTTTATGCATAACACCCAAATCAGTACGCAAAAGTACTGGTTTTTTTAAATTTTGCCTCCGAATAATTGTACTTGTTTCAAATTGGTTTACTTCCCTTATTACTTTTGATTTGTTATGAATCACCCAGTTAAAATTCAGTCTTTACTCTTAACTTACCATATGCTTTGTATTTTAATAAATAGAAGTGCCATTAGTGCTTTTCAAAAGAAAATGCTGATTTTGCGAAAAAGAGAAAAGTATAAAAACACTCGCAGGATTGTTTGCTTCGCCTGTCTTCGTTTTGAACAACTGCTAACGTTAACACTTCTTTGTTGTATTCTGTGATTCAAATAAACCCAGTGACGCACGTGTGTTATACGTACTGAAATACGTATGCTATACTTTGTGTGTACGGGGTACTCGGAAGTGTATATACATACGTTTTTCGTTTACTTTTATATAGAACATGGCCGCTTTTTCATTGCTTACCATCAACCCACAAAGTGTACGAGAAAGTAAACGAAAAACGTATATACACTTCCGAGTACCCCGTACACACAAAGTATAGCATACGTATTTTAGAGAAAGTGTGTTACACTCAATTCTATACCACGATTAGCTTACTTCCTCTCTGCCTGTAGTACTGTTTCATGTACATTGTACAATATGAAGTAAGTGAAAGCATACTCTGTGTTACAATTCCACTTACAATTCTGAGTACTCGGAATATTAGTCACTGGGAAACGAAAAAGAACGTAAAATGTTTGTTTTGTTTTCCAACGTCCTGTGTGTAAAACAGATATAAAACGGCACATGCAAACAGGTAGACATAAACCGGGGTTTACACATGAAAGAACTTTCTTGCAAGTAGAGTATACGTATTATCACCCAGCAAATATTAGTACTAGTCCAAACACGCGTGTAAAATGTAGCCCACAAGGGACTAGGACTAGTCCAAAAGTAACCCAAACGTATGGAAAGAACATGGTAGTATTCTTATAACTACTTCATTGTATACACAAGAGGATTAGTTTTAACTTCGTTTAGAAGCGAAAACATGTCGTTAAAAAACGAGACATACAGGCCTGTTCTGAAAATCACATTTTTTGAAAGTGATTTCAAATCACAAGAAAGGTGTTCTGGGTATATGATTTTGTGATTTCAAAACGTTCAGCTACGTAAACAACTTTTTGAAATCACTTTGTTATTTTTGCGACTATTGTAAGTTGACCGACCGTTATAATAAATTTCTTAAATAAAATATTCCAGGTGTTGTTTATTAATTTTTATGCAATAAGCTATTTTTTTTACAACAAATCATTTAAAATTAAGAAAATTCGATGATACTACAAAATTATATTTGCTTTTGTGACTTCTGTTGTGATTTCAGGTTTGTTTTGTTAGTTGAATTATAGCTCGCTTTTTTGCTAACAGCGGCATGAAAGCAAAGTCTTATATTTATTAAAAATCGTAAAAGCTGTAAAGAGTCACAGGAATAAATCGCTACTATCTCTCAAATGGCTAAAGTTCGCGAAAAAAAACTAACCCTAAAATTTATTTGAAATCGCTAAATGGATTAAAAAAACAAAATGTCGGAAAATAAGAAAAAAAAATTTGCAAAATAGCGAAAATTCGCGAAAAATTTTTATATTTCAAACAAGTCATAACATTAATTAAAACTCCCTTAAACCATAAGAAATGGCAAACATTCGGTAAAAATTTCTAAATTAGCGGAAATTCGCAAAAATGTTTCTAACAGCGGCATGATAACAGAGTCTACTTTTTAATATAAATCGTTAAAGCTGTAAAGAATCAGAAAACTTGCAGGAACAAATCGCTTCTATCGCGAACATGGCTAAAATTCGCAAAAAAATACAAAATTTTAAACAACCCTAAAACTAATTTGAAATCACTAAATCGGTTAAACAAAAAAAATTGTCGGAAAATAACATATAAAGCGTTAAAAATGAGCTAAATTTTAATAAACAAACCCTTTGTATGTGCTTGTGTTTTCGACAATTGAAAATCACACAGAAAAACACAAAAACGGTGTGATTTACAGAACACCACAAAATCACACGTGTGAATTTAAAAGCACATGTGATTTGAAATCACGTGATTTTCAGAACAGACCGGATATTGTCTCACTACAAACAATTTTTGACAATGACATGGTCCATGCTTGCATTATATCGGACCAGTCCATGGAGTAGTCCATTTAATGAAAATGGATCAGGGGGTCCAATATTTTTTGCAGGGCAACGAAAGAAACAGCCGATTGGCTGAAAGTACAAAATTTTGTTAGTGATAAAGTGTAAGTGTACCGCATTTTTCAAGAAATTACTTTCATGTGTAAATGCTAGGTAAGCGAAATATATCAGGGAGTCATCAAAAAACAGTATCTTCATTTCATTCATGGCCACAGCTACGCTTCAGCTGATTGTTGCAGCAAATTTTTCAAAGAAATCTTCCCTGATTCCAAAGTTGCTTCCAATTTTAATTGCGGAAGAACAAAGTGTTCTAAAAAAATATTGGCAAAGTTTTTAGGGTATTCACAAGGTTTCCTATCCAGTCACATTTTCATAAGTTATAATTTAAAAATTGCTCCAAACTATTGGTCTTGACGTTAAAAAAAATTCTTAAAATAATAAATTTTTTTCTCCTTACTATTTTATTTTAAGGCATTTGTTCGTTTGTAATTCAAAAACAAAAAATTTTAATGGGTTTTAATTTTATAGCCTATGACAATATGGCTAGATTGGAGACCTCGTGAATACCCTCATTATATTAACAATAATTTGTAAGAATTTATAATTTTTTGTGCATTTACAACAAATGTGCCGATCAATGACATTACTGTTAAGTTCTTGCTTTAATAAATAGAAAAATGAATTATTTTTAATGTATAATTTTCTTTGTGTTTTAATAATCGTTTAAAACTTACACAGTACAACACATGATTTGCCAACTCAATTCTGTGAACTGTATGTGAAATTAGACCCAAAAAGAAGAATTTCTGCATCATTCGTTTTGTCTTCTTACCTGCGATTTGAAGTTAGTATCGATTTGAAGTTAGTACTATCGTATAGGGGAATTTATCACGTTTTAGGCCCTGTTGTTTGACATAGCTCGACAACCACTAGCCCAATTTAGTTGAAATAAATTTTAAAAAATTAAGAATTACAATTCCCTTAATCTGTTCATATATTGTACAAGTATACAAGTAACACTTTCGAAGTAAAAAATGAATGTATGAAGGGAAAAAATTATTTTTTGCCTAAAAATTTAAATTTTTTTTTTAAAAAATACATAAAAAATCCAAAATGGAAAAAAGTTTCAAGTCTAGTTATTTTTTCGCAAAGTCACATAACCTATGAGCAAAATGAGACAAAGATCATAAAAATCGATGCACGCGTTTCGCTTTTATTCGCAATTGAGTAAATGTATGAATTTAAAAAATTTGCTCGAGATATGCACAACATTATTTGGAGAAAACATTGACACCTTTTTCATGATTCTGAGAATTAAAAAAAAAGGAATAAACAAAAGGTTATTTGATTTTTATGATTGCGGTAATAAATGTACGTGGACAATTAAACGGAAAGTGGACCTTTTTATTATTTGGGTTTTTCCGGTGGCTACCTATATGATTTTTTTACAGAAATTGCACCCACATTTAAGGGTGGTCATTATTTGGAAAGTTTTGCACAGTTTGAAACGTACAAGTGCTGAATCAGGTATATAGCCAGCCGCCCTTAAAATATGCGCCCATTTATAAGTACCTGGCAGTAAAATATTCAAAAATACGTAGTATTTATAGGTGTGCATTGATCGATTTTTGGCATTCAGCCAGTGCCGACGAACGCGAACAGTAAAAGTGATTTTTCTCCAGTTTTTTAAAAGTGAATAACAATAAAATATATCAATATGGAAAACAACAAGTGCCCATATTTGGATGAATATTGTTACGTTTGTGGTCATATCGTCCGAAAAATACAGAAAAAAGATCGAAAAAATTAGTTTACTGAGCAATTCAAAACCGCGTATTGTAATTATTTCGATGAAGCAGATTTAAGTGGTGCAAATTTTACGCCGAACACAGTGTGCAACAGTTGTTATACTACCCTTCTAAAATGGATTCACGGAAAAAGTAGAAAGTTATCTTTTATGAAGCCAGTAATTTGGGTGGAAGACACAACTGGACATGATAAATCCAGGTGCTATGCATGCATAAATTTTCGTCCTGGATTAAACAGACAACAATTGAAAACAAAAGTATACACTGCTGCATTTACTGCCACACTTCCAGTGCAACGCCCTGCTGATACCGATGCACCTAAACCTCCGAACACAAATGGAACATTTGTTGCGATCTGAAGGTGGTCAACATACTACAAGGGATTATAGAAAAGGGCGGATATCCAAAATACTTCTGCTTCCTTTGTAATTGGGATTCACGATACAAAGGAAATCAATATCAATGTAAAGATTGGAAAGGAAGAACTTCCGAGCTCAACAAACAATTAAAATTACGCAATGAACCTATGATAAAGGACCTGGATGATATTTTGTTGCCACCGCTCCACATGAAACTGGGAATAGCTGGGAAATTCGTTGAAGTGGTGGTCAAAAAAGTAAACGGCGCCTTTGACTGTTTGAAATCCATCTTTCCGAAACTCAGTGATGAGAAAATTAAAAACGGTACGTATCGTACTCTGTATTTCAATATTGTCATATCTAAATTTGTTAATTTCTATACATTCGCATTACCAATAATTTTTTCGTTTTTCTTATGTATTTAAAACAGGTATTCTCAATGGACCTGATATTCGGAATTTGATCAAAAGTGATTCTTTCACACATTTGCTTTCAGAGCATCACGACCACCAACATGCATGGAACGCATTGAAAGAAGTAATAGAAGGCGTTCTAGGAAAGAACCGTGTCCAGCGACAAGAGATACAGCAACGAGTGGACAGGTTGCTGTTTTATTTCGAAAAAATCGGTGCATCCATGACGCTGAAATTGCATTTCTTGCACCACCACCTCGATACTTTTTTGGCACAATCACCTCAGGAATCAGACGAACAAGGAGAGAGGTTCCACCAGGTGACCATGCCATTTGAAAAGCGGTTCAAAAGCAAAAAATTGGATGCATTGCTTGCGGAGGTTTGTTGGTGGAGTTCCACAATTATGCAGTTTGAAGAAAGCACCGAAGATGAAGACATTGAAATTGGTGGACACAGTGAAAGAAACACGCCCTTGAATAGTATGTGTATCTCGGATGACGATACAGACTCAGACCATGATTATGAACAACCTACGAAGAAAACAAGATCATCAGAACCACAAGCGTCAACTTCTACAAGGATGGATATTGCCAATAATTGAAAAAATGTTCTAAATTTTATTTTTATGCATATTATAATTGCGTATTAATTGCATATTATTTTATTTTCATTAAGTTTTTATAAATAAAGTTTTTTTTTGAATGATAATTTTTTAATTTATATTTTTATTTTAAGGGTGGTGGCTATAACTGATTTTTGAAATTCATACCTTACTCAATTGCGAATAAAACGAAACGCGTGCATCGATTTTTATGATCTTTGTCTCATTTTGCTCATAGGTTATGTGACTTTGCGAAAAAATAACTAGACTTGAAACTTTTTTCCATTTTGGATTTTTTATGTATTTTTAAAAAAAAAAATTTAAATTTTTAGGAAAAAAATAATTTTTTCCCTTCATACATTCATTTTTAACTTCGAAAGTGTTACTTGTATAGGAAAACAATATATGAACAGATTAAGGGAATTGTAATTCTTAATTTTTTTAAATTTATTTCAACTAAATTGGGCTAGTGGAGGCTCGTGGTCATATTCAAATACATAGCATCAAATAACTACTGGGGGTCGATTCTGGTTCTGTGAAACTGTGAAATGAAAAAAAACTTTTCATTTTCGTTTTCATGAGCACTTTTCAGATTAGCACTTCACATTTACACAAAATGCGATTCCCGTTCAACTTAATAAAAATAAAAATTATAGTCTTGCAGTCACGATTTTTTTAAACGCTGTTTTTTGTTCAATTCTCTAAGCAATTTAATAAAAAACTGCGTTTAAAAAAAATCGCGACTACATAGCTAACCGTGAATTCCGCTAATGAGTTTTATATTTTTAAGTTCTAATTTAGATCATGTCATACAAAAATGTTATTAAATGATAAACAAATAAAATCAATTTTATAACAAAACGGGTACAATGTTTAGAAGTTTTGATCAATGGTAGTAGTGAGAGTGTCTCTTTCAGTGACAAATGTAGCAATTGCTTTTCTTATATTTTCTGCTGGCTATGAGAAATCAGCGGATGTGTTACTACCTTCTGGTTGCGATAAACATAAGTATGTTATGATCTGTTTTCCAACTTTCGTTTATAGCGCTATTATGGTTATTTAAAAAATTGTGCAGTATACATCAACTCATAATAATTCTGCTGTTAAATCGTGGATGATTTTCTAGGCCTTTTCCAATACGCCGAAATCTTGCCTTTAAGTGACCAAAAGCATTTTCAACAACACGTCTGGCTTTGGATAAATTGTAATTAAACATTTGCTTTTTAAACGAAGCAGAAGTTGAAAACGGATACGGCTTCATGAGTGTTGGAGAAAATTTAAATGCTGAGTCCCCAATTAGAACTACTGGAACCTGAGACCCGCATATTTGTCTTGATTTTTCTTTAAGTACGCTTGATGTATCGATCATTTTGCTTAATTGGGATTGACGGTAAATTTGGTAGTCATTACATCGTCCTGGGCGTCCAATGTTTACATATAAAAATCTATAACTTAATATGGAGTAAATATATTGCTCAAGGACGTGTATCTGAAAATCTTACCGAAAATCCACTAGCGCAAATAATACAATAGAGTACCATCCCTTGTAATTAAAATGATCGACAGCCTCAGCAGCAGATGGCTGTATTTCAATATGGGATCCATCTTTTCAAATTCACACACACATATACATAAATGTTTAAGAAATATTTGTATTAACTTATGTTATGGCGTATTAGCTTACCTATTGCTCCTAAACATTGTGGAAAACCAATAGCTTTAAATCCTTTAACACATTCCTCAACTTTGGATTCAGTTAGAAAATTGGGTGAAAGGTAATCTTCAGAAAGATTTTCAATAGTTGCTTTGCAAAATGCATGTAATATATTACAAACGCTATTTGTTGAAACGCCAAAGAGTCTTCCAACCGTTCTGTATTCTGATGAAGATCCTAATGTGTAGAGGGCAATTGCGATGCGCTTTTCTAACGGTATAGCTCTTCTAAAACGTGTGTCTTTTTTTGCATAACTTCTAACTTTTGTACAAGTACTGAAAACATTTTTCTTTCGACTCGGAAGCATTCCTTGAAGAAATCGTCATTATTATTTGGGATATCTCTTTCATACAAATTTCCATAGCGATTCTTAAAAAATATTTGTTTATATTAAAATAAAAGTTTTGATTACTCGTTTACTTACAAACATCCATACATTCCTTGAAATAGGCATGTGAGCATCTAGTAAGACGACCTCATCATCATCTTCATCTACTATAGAATCCATTATTATCTCTATAAAGTGCGATAATAACTGGGTTTGCTCTTGCAAACGTATATTTAATTCAATTATTAAATCTTTTTTAAAATTCATTTTAATTTTTAAAAGCGGCGTGGTGTTTGTTTATTTTGACAACTGAAATAATGTTAAATGTTGCAAGTGTGAATGTCTGTTTCACAATTTCAACATATCCCATGCGTTCCTCCGAAATGTATGCAAGTGTACATAGGGTATTAATGAAAAAGTGTTTCATTGCATTGTAGCTGTGAAACTTTTGTAACTATATTAATAAAATGTAAAAGTCAAATGCAGATATCGAAGCTTAGGATTTTGAAACGGCGCTAAGCCGCAAACGAGTTTTTTTAATGCTTGAGCTGCAAGCATTTATTTTTGCTAAAATTTTTTTGAAGAGAGAAATAATAAATTTTTATGGCTCCTCTTGTTTTATACAATATAAATTTTTTCAGTAAAAGAGTTTTTGTTGTTTTTTAATTTCATACATACATATATGCATATGTACATGGTAAATATTTTTAACTTAAAATAAATAATGGGTAAACCGAAAATTCCGAATTTGTTGCATTTGGGTTTTTTTCATGAACGATATTGCATCTGAAAGAGGTTGGGCCCAATGTCCTGCCCAAGTGCGCGCAAGAAATAGGAAAGGAAAAAATTTTACATAAAATGTGTTAATATATAAAAACAACAGCAATTTTTTAACGGAAACAAATTTTTATTCAATAAACAAGAGCAGTCATAAAAATATAAAATCGATCAATCAATGAGTTGACAAATGAGTTTTTTGGGTAAACATCTTGCCTGCGCGATTACCCCAAAATATTTATTGCAGTAAATAATTTTGGCATAAAACTGACATCTACGAAAATAATGTTATTGACTTAAGTGAAAGTTTCTTTTTAGGGTATTAAAATAAAAGCTTGTTTTTGAAAAAGGTTTTTTACTTTTAATTTATTTTTTAATAGTTAAAATCAATCACATCAAGTTATTTAATTAATGTTTTTCTACACAAGTAAATTTCGCGACAAGTTTTTACATCGTGTAAATTGTGTAATGACAATTGGCAAGATTTTATATGCCGGTCCAGACCTGCAATTTTTGTTGCAGCAATTCTTGAGTTTATTTGTGAGAGTGGTGAGAAAATTTGGGAGCGGAACTCATTTCACCAATAAACTCATGAATCTCTGCAACAAAAATTCCAAATTTGGACAATGAATTATAAATAATGTAATGCCTCTATTAGTTGATAATAAAAAACTAAAATTTGTTGTTTTCAAAACAAATATACGAAAAAAAATGTTCTTGTCGACATCATGGGCCTGGGCCTTAATTTCTTTCGTTTAAACTTTCGAGTTATTCTTAGCAAGCCTTTTCATTTGATACCACAGAATATACAGAACTGACACGAGACGGAAGATTTTGCCTTTTTTTTTGTCTCTTTCTAAGAAAGCTGCCCTTTTGCATTTTTTGTTTTGATTACGCAATTCGTGTTGATAGTAGCGGCCTGTTTTTACACATTGCCACTTTACTACCAAAAAACATTTTCTTTCTCTTTCTTCGAAAGCTGCCCTCGCAACTGATTTGGGCCTTTTTTACACGTCACTTTGACCCCTTTCACACTCGGCAAGTTACTTGCGCAAGTTACTTGCCGACAACAACAAAGCCTGTACAAAATTTTTTTTTCCTTACCCCGACCTTACCGCTGACATCTACAAACCAAGAGTTGCGCAAGAGACTTGGGCAAGTAACTTGCCGAGTGTGAAAGGGGTCTTTTTACAGTTCTGTGTATTCTGTGTTTGATACCTATATTATAGGATTGCATTAAAAATAGCTAGACCGCCATTTTGGCTGTGCTGCTATGTTTGATTTAGAATGACGTTTCATAGTTTACAACATTGTGAAATAAACAGGTGGCAGCACTACGCTAGATGACGATTTTTTGCTACTGCATTGTTTGTCTAGGTTTATGTTAAAGTTTTGTTTATGTTTACAAAAAGTCCACGTTTTGTGCTGAGATTATTTTATTTTAATAAAGTTTTTGATAATTTTTAATTAAAATAAATAAGATATTGACTATAATAATATAAAAATTGGCTAAAAATTTATTTATTTCATCACGTTCAGCGGCACGCTTTGTTTTTGTTAAAAGTATTTTTTGACGCAAACGGTGATGTAATTTCCAATTTTGTTGTAATGTTGTATTTGTTGCCGTAATGATGCCACCTACTTATTCCAGTATGGTTTACAATGCATTGTCATCCAAACTGAACGTGTGTACCAAGGTATATTTACACAAGGTAAACTCGTTGCTACAACAAGTACAACAAGACAAAAACAACACGCCAAATTGTTTTTGTAATTGGAACCATGGTGTCAAAAAAAAAACGCAACACTGTGCCTTCAAAAAAAAAACACAAATTGAAAAAAAAAAACAACACGTGCACTACCCACAGGAATGTAAACAAACACAAGGAACCAACATAACAACTTTTGACACTAGGGTTCCAAATGGGGTAAACATCTGACAAACATATGGGCCAACGAATTTACCTTGTGTAAATATACCTTGGTGTGTACATAATTTCAGCTCAGTCAATTGAACGTATCTGCTTCAAATTGAGTTGCAAGATTCCACCCAAACATACATTCATTGCAAGTTAAACAAAAGCTTTAAAAAACGACCATAAGCCCAAAAAATTGTGAAATCATTAACAAATAAAAGGCCAAATAAAGATTTATTTAGTAATATGTTATCTATGTATATACATATATAAAAATGAAAAACGTTTGTATGTTTGTTTGTCAGTTTGTTTGTTTGTTGGCTTATAGACTCCGAAACTACTGAACCGATTTTCCTGAAATGTTTACAGTAACATCACGTGAGCCCTAAAAATAAAATAGGCTACTTATTTTTTCAATAGGGGCAGGGGAATTGGTACCCCCCATAGGATGCCAATATTAATTATTGCATATCTTAAGAGCCGCTGGACGCATTTTGCTGAACTTTTTGTAGTAGGATCTGCTGATCCCCAAAATTGAAATAAAATAGCAGCGGGGGAAGTGGTTCCCCCCATAGGACGCCAATGCTTAATATCGCATATCTTTTGAACTGTTATAGTGAGAATGTTCAAACTTTGTGGAAGTCACTCTTATGGTATACTACACTTTTGAAAATAAAAATAAAGCGGGTAGGCGCAGGGGGAGAAAACCTCCCATAGGATGCATATATTAAATATCGCTTAACTGAAGAACTATTAAAGGGGGAGTCTTCAAACGTGGTTAAAGCTACTACTATGGCAAATTATAAATTTCAGTATAAAAATGGGCGGGGTAAACAGGGGAGGAGCGGTACCCCTCATAGATAGAAATATAAATAAGAGCCACTGCACGCATTTTGTTGAACTTTTGGTAGTAGGATCTACTGAGCACCAAAATTGGAATAAAATAGCAGCGGGGGAAGTGGTGCCCATCATAGGACGCCAATGTTTAATATCGCATATCTTAAGAACTGTTATAGTGAGAATGTTCAAACTATGTGAAAGCCACTCTTATGGTATACTACTCTTTAGAAAATAAAAATAAAGCGGGTAGGCGCAGGGCGGAAATACCTCCCATAGGATACATATATTAAATATCGCTCAACTGAAGAACCATTCAAGGGAGAGTCTTCAAAAGTGGTTAAAGCTACTATTAGGGTTAACTATAAATTTCAGTATAAAAATGGGCGGGGTAGACAGGGGAGGAGCAGTACCCCTCATAGATAGATATATAAATAAGAGCCACTGAATGCATTTTGTTGAAGTTTTGGTAGTAGGATCTTCTGAGCCCCAAAATTGAAATAAAAAAGCAGCGGGGGAAGTGGTGTCTACCATAGGACGCCAATGTTTAATATCGCATATCTTAAGAACTGTTATAGTGGGAATGTTAAAAATTTGCAGAAGTCACTCTTATGGTATACTACACTTTTGAAAATAGAAATAAAGCGGGTAGGCGTAGGAGGGGAAATACCTCCCATAGGATCGATATATTAAATATCGCTCAACTGAAGAACAATTAAAGGGATAGTCTTCAAACGTAGTTAAAGCTACTATTATGGTTAACTATGAATTGCAATATAGAAATGGGCGGGGTAGCCAGAGGAGGAGCAGTACCTCTCATAGATAGAAATATTAATAAGAGCCGCTGCAAGCAATTTGTTGAACTTTTGGTAGTAGGATCTTCTGAGCCCCAAAATTTAAATAAAATTGCAGCGGGGGAAGTGTTACCCCCCATAGGACGCCAATGTTTAATATCGGATATCTTAAAAACTGTTATAGTGAGAAAGTTCAAACTTGGTAGAAGTCACTCTTATGGTATACTTCACTTTGAAAATAAAAATATAGCGGGTAGGCGCAGGGGGGAACTACCTTCCATAGGATGCATATATTAAATATCTCTTAACCGATAAAGTGGTTAAATCAGTGTAGCGAAGCGCACCGGGTTAAGCTAGTTAAATAATAAACATGTTGTAGGCGGCTTTAAATTTACTTTAAGCCGTCACTAAACCTAAATTCTTCACCGCCGATGGTAATTACATATCTACTTTGTCATTTTATCAAGTGTAAAATTATACAAATACACAAAAAATATAATAAATTTAAAAAAGGTTAGGATTATTAGTTTTAATGGAATTATCGAAATAAATTCGGAATGGTACAATGTAAGAAAGCATTATTAACGTTTTTCGTCAGTAATGTTTTGTAGTTATATATAATAAAAAATTGGAATTTTATATGAATAATAAGTTAAAAATCTGTAAATATGTATCTTTTTAGAAGATTATAATTTTTATTTCTTTAAAATAATATTTATCTTTAGCAATGTCCATAATTTTCTATAAATAATTTAATTAAAATTATTTTTCACCGTTAAAATGAAAGTGTAAAAATATGGCATAAATGAAAAGTTTGTGACACTTCTTTGCACTGTTACACAGAACAAGAATCATATTACTGTGAAAATGTGAAAACAATTTGTTTCATTCCATTTGTTCTTCTCATATGAAAACATTCGATTTTATTTATCATTTTTTCACTAAACGAGAATCAGAAACTCTATGAAAATGTGAAAAAAGTTTTCATTTCACTGTTTCACAGAACCAGAATCGACCCCCTGGAAACATTATTGTCTAAATACACGCTTTATTGTTTGCTCTTATTTGGAATTCCTTATACTCATCCATAAAACTACCAGATATTGTTTGATAGTGGTTGCATACAAACTCGTTTTCTTCATCACATTTATAATGCCGCCAGCTACAAAATGTTGTGTGTGTTCCAAAAACGTTCTAAAGTCTGATCAGGCGGTTGAATGTGACGTATGTAATTTCGATATGTAGTTATTAAAAATAGACAAAACAGGTTGATATTAAAAATAAAGCAAAATAATTAAATATACATAGTAATTAATTCAGAGGTAAAGTACCCAAAGTTTTATTATTTCCTTTTTGTGAATTAAAATATGTTCGAAGTACACATAAATTGCCGATGCTTTCATCAGGAAGGCGTGATCTTATTTTCGTGCAGATTAATCCTGCTGCGGAAAACGCACGCTTAGAATCTACACTTGTAGGACGAACGGTCATAAGAAAATTCTACACATTTTGCAAATATTTTTCTATCATATTTTAAGATTCAAAATATGAGATTTCCCTTCGAACAACTTTGGTGAGATCCTTATCAAGAAAACGAATCACGCTCATCTGATCTGCAACTGATTTAAATAACTTTGACGAAATGACAACAAATCAACAGCCGAACCTATATTGTCACAGACCACACGAAGTAGTTTATAGTGTACATGTGTCGACGTCACACAAGCAGCATTTTTTCCCTATGCACCCGTACATAGGATTTGCAAAAGTGCCTTTCACTGATGTATACACCTATGTTTATATATATGTTATATAAAATATAAATAAGTGCAAACCAGAATTTCTAAATCTGAACACTGATGCAAATTCAAAGAAGAATTTTAAAAACTAAAAAAATGCCGGTGTTCTGCATGCGGTATTTCGGTATTCGATTTTAGCCGGTAATACCGGTATTTCGGTATCGGTATTGGAACCCCTACTACAAACCCAACCGATCTTGGCAAAATGCGATTAAAGTTTTCAAAATGTACCGATTTAAAGATATATTTTGCTATAACTTCGGTTCAGTTTGAGATATAATACGAGAAGGTGTGAAGGAAAACTTTGCTCAAGTTACTTAAAATTTTCGGTTTTTTGAGATATGACTATGATGCAATGAAGGAGCAATATGTTTATTAGGTGATAAACACAAATTTGTTTAAATTGTGTTGGTTTATATAACAGTGAAGTGCGGGAAAACGAAATAAAATAACATTTTGGAGACTCGTGTAAGATACTACAACATACAACTTGAAAAACCTTGACATGCATTTGACTGATATAGACGTTGCTTATGAAAAAGAAAATATTGCTTCTGATTGTGAATCTGAAACATGCTACAACGGTGCACTTTTAACTATTTGTCCAACCTCGGTAAAAAATGAACGAAATTTTTCGGTAACACGATAATTTGTAAATAAAATCAGAAATATACTTTTTGAAGGCTTACTTAGCGCTTTGAGTGTGTCAGAAAGTTATTTCCTAAGCCGTTAAAATGTTATATATTTATTTAAAATATTTTATCTATTTTGTTAATTAACTTTTTGATCTCATATCTTGAGTACCTTTTTATTTTTGTTTTATGAATTAAATTGCAATGTTTATGTTATCTTTTTATCTTGTATCTAGAGCATAATAATACGGAATAAATGCATAATAATAGGTAATAAAAGCGCGAGGTAATAAAAATTCAAGTTCCTATTTCAATATTTAATTAATTTTTTTAGTATTGAACCATTTCTTTTACTTTCTTTGTAAACAAGTTCCCTTACGTATTTTAAAAAAATTTTTTTTTATTAGTAAAAACAAAATTTACTTTGTATTATTTAAATGGAGCGGGATCCCGAGATTTAAAAAAAATTCCCGCTTTCCCGGGAATCGAAAAAGTACGGGAAAAAAACTCTAGTTACTTGCTATAATCATACTTTCCAGCTTGCCTAAAAGTTATGAAAACTTTATAGTTGTCATCGAATCTCGAGATAGTTTACCAAACACAACTGTACTTAAACCCAAATTATTGGAAGAAGAAAAAAAAATACGAAAATGTGATAAATGCAAAGGCCTAACCAAAATATGGGCGGCACGAACGAAGGCCCAAAACGAAAATGAACTAAGGCCCCAAATATTTGTACATGGAACAACAACAACGGTTTTTGGGGAAATAGTTCATTATTTTGTGGTTTTATTTCATTTTTTGAATTGGGGGCTTAATTCATAATGAAATAAAACCCCAGTTTGTAAAAAAGAACTAAGGTCCCACAAATAAAGTTGGGACATTAGTTCATTTTCTGAAAAATGTAATAAATTGCAATATTTCCAAATTGCTAACCGTTATACCGTTAAAAAAAAGAATTTCGTTTTGTTTATTTATCCATTCTGTAACAAGATTAATTAGTTTCTGATCTAACGTGGATGTCTAAAGACAAAAAAAAAAAATGAATTTTGAATTAATTTGTGGGAGTAGAAGAAATAGTGAATTGTTATATATAACCGAACAAAAAATGCTTTATCGGAAAAAATCGGAATATAAAGGTGTGACAAAATATCAATGTAGGCAGAAAAGCTGCAAATCCAGAGTGAACTTGCTTTCTGATGGAAGCTGTGTTTTATCAAAGGGCTGTGTTGATCAGAACCATGGTGACGAGGAGACAACATACAGGGAACTAAAGGCTTTAAATTTAATAAAACAAGATTGTCAAGATATGGCAGAAACTCTTGGTGGTACTAAGACTAATATTAGTACCACAAGAAAAGCTTTTCGAAGAACGTGTGAAAGGTAAGTAAACATTTTTTTAAGTAGCGCAAGTGCTTACATAAAAATCTAAATTTTAAAAACAGCTATCAAACCGATACAAAAGACATAAACTTTTTAAAAATACAAAGAGGCTTGCAGAAAATTGTAAGTAAAAATTTAGTGACTTCTCCCAAAAACGCTGTTCAAGTTGTGGAAGCATTCAATTTGGAGAATGTGTGGAACGATTTTGGATTGTCAAAAGATGATTCGAATCCTAGAACCTTCTTCACTGCTGCAATTACCGAAGAAACATACTCGTTCTGCATATTTTCATCGCTAAAAACCGTTGATGTTATAAAAGAAAATATTTCTCCTCAAAAGCGGACATATCTCGTGGATGGAACTTTCAAAATAGTTCTTTATGGCTGTTTTAAGCAGCTGCTTGTTACACTTTATTTTTGAATTTTTGTATTGGGGACTTTGTTCATTCTTACTTTGGGGACTTCATAATAACATTAGGGTTTTGATTCATAATGAATTAAGTCCCCATTAATGGGGGCTTAGTTCATTCCCATTTTGGGGGCTTAATTCATACCATCGTTGGGGTTTTACTTCATTATGAACTAATTCCCCCTTTTTCGGGCCTTAGTTCATTTTCGTTTTAGGGTCTTAGTTCATTGGGGCCTTCGTTCGTGCCGGCAAAATATGCATAGTAGGGTGGGTCAATTTGTTCGGGGGAGAAAAAACGTGACAGGCGTATACCAAAATCGAAATCTACGTAAAAAGAAAATTACCCATAGAAAGTATGGGTCTAAAATGAAAACCTAGCTCCCGCCGAGAGGCTTGATTATGAAAAATAAAAAAGTAGCAACATCTGGTATATACATACACAAAACGCAAATATGGTTGCTTTTTTTTGGGCCTTTTTATTGCATTTTTTTAAACCTTATTTGATTACAAATAAATTTTATGTATTTTATTATGTTCCCACTAACTATTGATTAAGATGTATGAAACATTGTTGTTGGATCGATATAATGTTTTAATTTTTATACGAATTACGAAGATTTAAAAAGAGAATGATTTTTTTAAGCCCCGTAAGAGTAATTAGAATTCAATGTTATTAATAGTTCTAGTCATTGTAGAAATTTACCGTTAATGCATTTTATAAAAATTTGGTGTTAAACATTTGTTTTGGTTGACTTATGCACTTGATAGTTAACTTTCAAAAAGTAAGCGTGTGTTAATTTATTTTTTAAAAAAGTCATCATTAAATTATGGAATCATCAGCGATGTCGGTTGACTCTAACGGGGTAAGTTATCTGACTAATCAGAACGCTAGTATCATTGGCATGCCAAGTGAATTTAGTGGATTAAATTTGCCAAGTTATCGTGATGGTTTAAAGTATTATTTTTATTAAGTGAACGCGAAAAACAAAAATCAAAAAAAAAACAACAATCGTATTCAAGATTTTCTCCGATAATTGCAAACAATATAATTGAAATTTGTGAAAAAATTAATATTGCACTGATAAATAGAAAAAGCATTTAAAAAAAACTGAATATATTTCTCAACAAATATCATAAAGAGGTGTAAAAAACATATCAAGAGGTAATACATTTTTAGTATTTGAGACATCGTTGAATGATATATTTTATATCGGCAAATGCACATGCACAAAAACAAAGCCATGCTCCAAAATACAGTTTTTTCTATGGGGACTCTTGTAAGCCTTCCTATTTTTGTTGTTTTCAGTGTTTGTTGTTGTAGCGGCCACCTAGCTACATATTCTGTCTTAATTTAAGCTCTTTAGTTCTTACCGTTTCCTCACCGTTCCGGAGAATGGGCACTGTGACGGACAGACAGATGGATGGACGCACGTACAAAGAAGTCTCAGTAAAAAGGTTTCATTTACACTCTTTGAGTACGGAACATTAAAAATGCGTAATTTTTGCATAAAACAGTATTTTGCTCTCATTACCTATTATTTTTTGAAACCAATTTTCAAGATTCCATTATGTCTCTCGGCGGGAGCTAGGTTTTGATTTTAGACCCATACTTTCTTAGTCAAGTTTTCTTAAAATTTATTGTAGATAACGTTTTTGCTATACGCCTACTTACAAAAAAATTGACCCGCCCTAATGCATAGCCTTGCTTAACCGACTGTGAAAAATTAACAAAAAGGCTCTCTAATGTATTTAAAAAAATAAAAACAAAATAAAAAACACTTGATTCTGAACGGAATGTGCGAATAGATTCGCACCTTTCTTGAGCAAATGACAGTATCATTAAACTTAGCAAAAAGTTTCCTTAAGTTCAATATGGTTTGTGTCAAAGCGGCTTTTAAAACATACAGGCAACAATAAAAATGAATACACAAAATATTTAACTATTAATTAACTATTATTAATATTTATTTAATTATTTAAAATGTTTTATTAATCGAAGTTAATATCTTTTCACGTTTTCTTGTCCTTCTTCTTTTTAATCACACACACCGACTGCCGCTCAAACATATATTTGCCAATCATGTCAAAACGATAGCACAAAAAATAATGCACTATGGGCTGGGTAGTTTGTGCGTGACAGTTCGGCACTTCCTGACTATGGCTCGTCCTCAATCCATTCTTCTTCATCTAGGATAGGAGAACTTTGGCACCATGACTTAATTTTATCGCAGGCGTATACTGAACAAAATTTTCGTGTGGTAATTTGCATACCAGGAATGTCCTCGATTAGGAACCTGTTTTTACCAAGACTTTTGGTAACGATGTAGGGGCATCTATATTTCGGCTCAAGCTTACGTGACTCACAATGGCTGCTGCTTCATTTTCGAGCACGACTGAATCCCCTTCAGTATACTCGGTTGGTTTAGCATGCTTTTCATCAAAACGCAATTTCCATTTTTCTTTGGATGTGTTAAGCGAAGCAGCGATATGTTTTTCGTCCATATCTACTTCATTCTCACGTTCTGCTCCATCGTCGTGGATAGCAGCTACTATTCGGTTTTGGACTACATTAATTAATTTAAATTCAAAAACTAGTTTATTTGGGGTGAAACCCGAAGTGTTATTTTTCTGCGAATTAACAGACCATTGCAGTTCTCTATGCGTGAGATCCCAATCTCTAGCTTCTCGTGTTGTTGTTCGTAAATAATTCAGTATCGTCTTATTCGTCCTTTCGACTTGGCCGTTTGCACGTGGAGTACGAACTGCTGTGCTTATGTGTTGAATACCATTCTGTTGACAATATTGCTCAAACATTTTAGAGGAGAACGCTGTTCCTCTATCACTGATAATCACCTTCGGTAAACCAAAATAACTCGTGACTTCGTTTAATACATTTATTACCGGTTGAGCTTTAGTTGTCCTCACGGGTTTAACAATCAGATATTTACTGAAAGCATCAGATATCGCCAAAACGTAGCAGTTTCCTTTTTTACTGCGAATAAACGGACCCAAGTGATCAATGTGTATCTGACGGAATGGAATGGGTTCAGGGTCACTGGAATACAAACATCCTTCAGTTTTACCACCTTTTGCTTTGTTGTAGCAACACTCCATACAAGCACCTATGTAACTTTTTACGTATTTTCAAAAATATTGTTTTACGCGTTGAATCGTTTTCTCCAAACCAAAGTGACCCATGTCATCATGACATGATTTTATAATGCGCCAGCGTACGGATTTACCATTCTCATGACGGTATAAACGACCATTAACCAACTCATAATCAGATTTTATTTGTATAACATCAATGGTTGATGTTATTTATTAGCAAATAAAATTTTATATTTTTATTTTAAAGGTTTATTATTTATTGGTTGTCTATAAGGTTCTCAACGCTTCAAATGTATAAAATGCAATGACTTTTACATCTTGGCGCCGCCATCTTAATTCTTATTACAAATTGCAATGTTGCCACTTAATTGCTAATTACAATGTTGTCAACTATAAATAATCTTAATAACTACTTATTACATGCTTTTTTTTTGTATTTAATTTATTTTAGACATTCCTTTCAACATACATTTAAAACTGCATAATCCCTACCATAACGCAAGGGGATGTCCAACATTTAGTTGTAGAGTTTCGGACTCTGGAGCATTTGATTCACTCGCTTCGGGAATTTTTTTCGTTCAAGGTCATCCCCATAGGAGATTCCACATTCACCGAAGGGACTGATTCAATTGCGTTACTATTATCTTGATCAATACTTCTTCGTTTCACCTCAGGAAAACTCACATCAGTTACAATATCATTTCCCTGCGGCCTGCGTCAATATTGTTTCCGTCACCCCCACAATCCTCCTCAAATGCAAGGTCACTAGCATTGAAGTCATCGTTCCTTGTTTTAACAATAAAACGTCTGTTTCGCCTAAAATAATTGTTAAAACTGTCCCTGATTATGTATAATCTGCCATTAAAAGATGATACAATTTGACCATAATTTCAATATTTCCCTTCTTTTTTAAACATTATTAGGTCACCCTCCTTTAATATTGGTAACGATCTTACGCTCCTATTATAATAATGATTTTGCCTTTCCTTTTTTTATACAGCCTGTTTAAAATTTCCCGTTCATCTATTCTATTTCTGGTTAACAAGGAATCACTTACTGGTAACTTTGTTTTTAATAATCTCCCAAAAAATAACTCGGCCGGAGCGACGTGCATGTCCGCCAAGGGAGTGGTGTTATAATCTAGTAGATGATATTGAAAACGGTCAGCTTCATTCATTTCAAAGCAGCGTTTAATAATATTTTTTGCTATTGCTTCCCCCTTTTCAGCCAACCCGTTGCTTTGAGGGTACCCTGGACTTGAAAATTTAATCTGTATGTTATACTCATCCGCGAAATGCTTGAACTCCCCTGAACTAAATGGACTGTTGTCACATTTAAGTATCGTTGGGTATCCTATAATATTAAATATTTGGCTAATTATATTGATGACATGACCAGAATTCTTATTCTGTATTCTAGTTTTCTTTCAGAAAGTCAGAGTTTACTGGTGAGAGGGGAAGAGAACATGCTGTTCCTTTTTCCCCTCTCACCCATAAATTCAGACTTTCTGAAATAAAACTTTCATAGTGTGATCCCAGACTAACGAAATGATAAAAACAATTATTTTAATCAATTTTCGAAATATAAAAACTATATTTGTGAATTGAATTATAATTTTCTGAATATAATTAGCATAAATATCAGAAGCGTTTGAATTGAAAAATTTAATCAGTTTAAATCTCTAATTGCTAATTTTCCGAAATTGCCAGATGTAATTGCAGTGCAAGAAACATGGTTTAATGAGAATGTGTTGCGATTGTATACAATACCAGGTTTAAATAGTGTTCACTGTTGTAGAGAAGATGGGTATGGTGGAACGTCGTTATATGTATGTATATAAATAAAAATTTGCATTACTCGGTGGAAATTTGTAAGAGCCAAAATTTTGTGGAACTTATAACCGTTAATTTTACAAATTTTAAAATTGATCATAAAAATATAAAACTGATTTCGTTTTATCGGTCACAGAAATGTGCTGTTACTGATTTTGTAAATATGTTTGATCCCACTTTAAATAATTTTGCTCAAAGTCCGGTAATTATTGTTGGTGATACCAATATTGATGCATTTCGCAATCCATATTACAGTGATTTGACAGCACCCGCTTGTTCGGCAAATAGTCGTCTTTGTGTTAAGTTGTCTCAAAAAAATAAGAAATGCCAAATCATTTGTGAAAAATAATTGAATTAACCAGGTAAAACCTAAAAAGAATAATAAAAAAGTGTTAAAAAAAGAGTTAAAAGTTAAAAAAAAGTTAATTTATTAATTTTTAGTCAAAGGTGCAGTTTGATACACTTGATACGTGCAGAGAAAAGTTCCGTGAAACAGGTAAGAACAAGAATAATAAAATGAGTAAGAGAAATCTCAGAAGATTAAAAAAAAAGAAAAAGATTATTATTTAGAGAAATTTAGTGCAGTGGAAAATAATTTGTCGGCAACAAGCGTTCCCGCTGGATATATTAATCATTTGGAAACGACAGAAGCTGAGATAGAAGTAAATGAGGGACGCAGTGAAAATAGAGAAAAAGCGCGGTCCCCGAGAGTTAGTGAAAAACTTAAACAGTGGTGCATAAAGCATAGGGTGTCGCGGAATTGTGCAAAAGATTTAATAGAAATTCTAAGGAGCGAAAATTTAGATGTTAGACCTTTTTATAAATTTCATTGCCAGAAGAAGCCTGTTGTGGAAAACATTTGTGGTGGGTCATATATACATATTGGTTTACAAGCTCAGCTTAAAAAAATGTGTTCTGTGATTGAATTGCCCAAAAATATTATGCTTGACATTAATATTGACGGCTTGCCTCTGTTTAATAGTTCAAGAACACAGCTTTGGCCAATTCTTCTTAGAGTAAGCAATGTTTGCAGTCGACCCGTCTTTCCAGTTGGAATTTTTGTAGGCAAAAGCAAACCATCCAGTTGTGATGAGTTTCTCCAGAAAGTAGTAGAAGATTTTTCGTTTTATATGGAGAATGGGTTGGAAATCGATGGAGATTTATATACAATAGAAATTAGAGCAGTTCTTTGTGACGCTCCGGCCAGAGCGTTTATTACAGGAACACCTTCACATACCTCATATCACGGATGTTCAAAATGCCTTCAAGTTGGGGAAAAAATTAATGGAGTTCTTACTTACAGTGTCAAATCTGGAACACTAATTAGTGATGAAGATTTTAAACTAAGAAAATTTCCAAAGCACCATTCATATGCATATTCAACAAGTGAAACAGCATTAGAGAAACTCAATATATCAATGGTAACGCAGGTTCCTTTGGACTGCATGCATTTGATTGATTTGGGGGTTATGCGAAAGTTTCTATTGAGGTTAATACAAAAACAAATGGTTTCCAAAGAAAAAGTAAATATTATTTCCGGTAAACTAATAGGAATGTCTAGTCATGTTACACATGATTTTGCGCGTAAGCCCCGTTCCTTAGATGAAATATTGAATTGGAAAGCCACAGAGCTGCGACAATTTCTTCTGTATACAGGATTGATTGCCCTAAAAGATGAGGTCAGCGAAGACCTCTATTACGAATTTTTGCTTTTACATTGCGCATATAGAATGTTATGCAGTCCAAAACAATGCAACTCAAATTTGGATTCAGCACAAACTCTTCTAAATACTTTTGTTGAAAACTTTGGAATTATATTTGGCTGTAATAGTATATCTTACAACGTACATTCTTTACTTCATGTCAAGGAAACCATTTTACAAATTGGTTCTCCCACGGAGAACTCATGTTATTCCTTTGAGAATTACCTACAGGGCCTAAAAAAAAGTGTCAAAAAGCCGTCAAAAATTCTCCAACAGTTATACAGAAAAGTTGTCGAGGAAGAGTTTACAGCTCCTGAGGAAATGGACAGACTAGACACTGTAAAAATTAAATATAGATTTCATGGTAGCATTTTAGCCAAAGAGAAGCCAAACAATATTTGTTATGTTAATAATGCTACACCAGTTAAAATCCTGGGCTTTTCGAAGGATAATGGTGGAGTATTATTGGGGCAAAGACTGACAAATATTACAAGTTTTTTTAAGGAACCATGCGATTCGACATCTCTAGGCATTTTTTTTGTGGATGCAGAACCTTCACCAGATGTTGAACAGTTTTTATTGAAAGATATCAAATGTAAAGCTGTAGGTTTTCTGTACAATAATAAAATATTACTATTGCCTATTTTACATGGGAGTCACTAATATATATTGCCTTTATTTATTTATTTTTTCCATCACAAACTGAGCTGTATATAGACGATCAACAATGTCAGAGTCAAACAGCCCCGCTAAAAAGATCGGACGACTTACTTTAGTAACAAATTCAGAGAGTAAGTATTATTATAAATATATATATATATATATAATATTATAAAAGGTTCATGCATTTAACAATACCAATGAAATAAATATATTTCCAGATCAGGCTCCAATAGTTGTGGCTGAAGTCCAACAACAACTCAAATCACTCCAAGAAACTGCAGATAATCTGCAATTACAATTGAATATTGTACAAGGTAAACACTTAACTTTACAACAGTATTCTATTTTAACATATTAATATTTATTTTCAAACATTTTCATGTTATAGGCCAGCTTAAAGTCATACTGGAGTCGGTATGTGATACGAAAGCAGTGGTTGGCAAACTTTTGCGGCAGCACTATGAGGATGAGCCCTTGCAGAAGCAGTTCCCCATAAAAACGGAACAAGAACTGCTTAAGTTAAATGAAGAAATATTTTTTTTTTTTTTTTGTTCATTGTTTATTTATTGAATCTTCATATATTAAATATGAACTAACAATAAATATGAACAGACAAAAATTTTCTTTATCACGGGTTCTGTTCACATATATAGGTGCTTATCGCTCTTCTAGTTGGGTAAGTGCTGCAGTGTCTCTTCTTCTTAATCGAGTGTGGCCGCCATGATTTAAAATATTTCGAGCTAGTGGATTTGGGTGTTGTTCAAGCCTTTTTAAATATTTTACTGCCTATTTTGTAATCATAGTTTTTACTAATGGCACATTGAGATCCTTATGAATGTTCGAGTTTTTAACGTACCAGGGAGCTGCTGTGATTATTCGCAGAAGTTTATTTTGACGCCTTTGAATTTTTTCGATATTAGAGGCCGAGGCGGTGCCCCATAGTTGAATACCGTAGCACCAGATAGGCTTTAAGATAGAGTTATAAAGTAGAAGCTTGCAATCGAGACTAAGGACAGAATTTCTTCCAATAAGCCAATGAATTTGAATGGCTTTTAGTTTCATTTGAGTTAATTTTACCTCTTTATGGCATTTCCACGTTAATCGCCTATCCAGATGTAAACCGAGATATTTTACATGCGAATGTTGAGGAATTATTTGATTATTGATTGTAATAGGGGGGCAAGATTCCCGGCGCAAGGTGAATGTTATATGTACGCATTTTTGCTCATTTACCATTATCCTCCATTGTCTTAGCCATATTTCTAGTTGAAATATATGATCCTGTAAATAACGAGATGCTTCATAACTGTTTTCGTGTACGCTTAGAAAAGCTGTATCGTCTGCAAATGTTGAAGTTTGTGTGTAGTTATTTGTTGGCATGTCCGAAGTATAAATTAAGTATAAAAGAGGGCCAAGGATGCTGCCTTGTGGAACTCCAGCGCCAATTGAATGAGGTGAACTTAAGAAATCTCCTTCTTTAATAATAAATTGACGGCCGACTAAGTAGCTTTCTAACAGTTTGTGAGTGTTTGCTGGTAAATTTTGCTTCAATTTATGTAGTAAGCCTTCATGCCAGACTATCAAAAGCTTGCGAAACATCGATGAAGAGTGCTGAGCAATATTTTTTTTCTTCAAATGCTTTTCTTATAACATTTACTATTCGATGAGTTTGTTCAATTGTGCTGTGTTTTCTTCTAAATCCAAACTGATGGTTTGGAATACATCTATTGTCATTTAAAATTGGTGTTAATTTTGAAACTAATAATTTTTCAAACAGCTTTGACATATTTGATAATAAGCTAATAGGCCTATATGACTCAACTGGCAACCTGGCTTTGGTATCATGGTAACTAAGGAAACCTTCCATTCTTGCGGGTAGTATTCAAGCCGTAAAATAGCATTAAAAATAAAAAGTATAATTTTCTTTGCTATGCGAGGTAGCTCTAAAAGCATTTTATTACTGATCTTATCAATACCAGGTGCCTTCTTAGTGTTTAAGTCACAAATAGCCTTTTCGATATCTCTTATTTCCATGGTTTTTTCTAGACGACTTAAATTAGGAGTTTCTTCGTTACTTGGAGCAGCACCTTGCATTGAAACATGGTTTGATTTAAGGACGTTAGCGTAAGAGGTTCTGTTACTACCAGGATGCGGAGCCTGAGTGTCATTAGTGTTTACTTGATTTGTTACCTGCGTTTGAGGGGGATTAGGTTTCGGTCCAGACGACTGCTTGACGATAGTGTATACAGGGCATCCTCTATAATTGGCAGTGTGATTACCGCCACAGTTGCTGCATTTCTTTACGTTGGGGTCGGTTTTAGACTTATCGCAAAGAACTGTACCATGTAATTCACCACATACTACGCAAACAGGGGGTAAGTAGCAGTATGCCTTAAGGTGCTATCAGACGGTATGTATTTTACATATGTACTGTCACTTTTCTTACCCATATGTAATTGCGTATGTATGTCAAAATTCCCATTTTACACACGATTCATAATTTTTGCTATCACACCTGCTTATGTTTTTCCGTATGACATAACCTATAAATGTAAACAAAAGCTGACTTTTTAAAGTGTATTAATTGTTTTAATTATAAAGCTGCTGAAATTATAAAGTTTTTAAAAGTAAAATGGATGTAATAACTGCTAATAAAATAATTGTAGCGTCCAGCATTATTGCAGTAATATCTGAAATAAAAATAAAAAAAAAGAAACAAAAACCATCTGTTTTGTTTATGTTTGCCACAGGAAAATAGAGCGTGTTCTAATCGAAGAAATTACATATGTATTTCCACATGTATTTTACACATGCAAAGTTTCATATGTATCACACGATGTGTACAACTTTTACAGATGGAAAATTTGACAGTACATATGTAAAATACATACCGTCTGATAGCACCTTTAGTATGACCAAATTCTTGGCAGTTTAAACACTGAACGGGTCCATTTCTTTTGTGCGGCCCCTCTATCGTTATTTTCCTGTACAGGATATATCTCAAACTGTATATAGGATGAGTTTCGTTTTTTTTTAGCTTAACATCGCCGGGCTCTAACTCCACTCGAAATAGTGGTTGTGGATTTTTTTTCCCTATTTTTGATATTTACAACATGTTTTATTTTGAAGCCTTTCTCTTCAAGGAATGTTTTTATTTCTTCAGGGTCCACATATGAGTCAATTCCCTTAATCACTACTTGAAGACCTTTGCTGCTCTTCAGTTGGTATGTATAAAAACTTTTTTTAATGTCTCAAATTGGTTAGTAATTTTGCGAAAGTCATTCTCATGATTTACTTGAATTTTTGTCTCGTTTATACTACCACGTTTGATTGCCGCTACGTAAAACGAATTTTCACCAATTAACGAAACTAAACTCTTTATTAGCTCGTTTGAGTTTTGCTCCCTAAGATATATAGGGGGAGGCTTGAAGAATGAAGAAATATGTCCCGGAAATAGAAATCAATACGTATGTAATTTTTAGTAAATATGTGTACATATTTGTATGAAACAGGGATGTTCATAATTATTTTTTCACTTTTTTTTCCATTATTTCTGTTTTTACGTAGGTTAAAGCAATGAAATCTATATTGGAAACTGGCGGAGCCCTAAAAAACCTCAAATATATAATTGACGACACTGTCACCATGGCATATAACGTTGATGGAGTACACGGCAAGCAGAGCCTTAAAACGCTGGACAATTTTTATAAAGCACTGTTAGGTAAAATATAAATTTTCTTTATTTGTATACATAGATATTAAAACTTTACTTCTAGATGCCATCTCATTGTTAAAAGACAGCCAGGGACTAATTTAATTATAATTTTTAATTTTCCTGTAAATATAACTTTTAAATGAATTCATTTTACTTTTGCTTTGAAATATATAACTAATTTAATTTTTAATTTTCCTGTAAATATAAATTTTAATGATCTCATTTTACGTTACCCTTAAAATATGTACCTAATTAAATAATAATTTGTAAACTTTCTTTAAATGAACTGATTTTTAATTAAATTTCAATTTAATTTAATAAAATATGAAGTATATAATTTTCAGAAAACATGTTTTTTCCTTTTTCATTCATATTCCCAATTTCACTAGCTATTTAGCTGGTTAGAAAATACCATTAAATTCATATTGCGGCTTTCACTAGTGAAATAACCCGAGAAAAGTAATGCAATGGGTAGACAATTATACCCCTCGTAGGACAACTCCATGTTAAATTCACCAGTCTAATACATGTAAAGTAGATTGGACAATAACTAGTGCTGGTTCCTAATGTATAGACAAATTGATAGTTCGGCACTAGTAACACGAACAAGCGGGCAATGTTTCATTATTATGATTGTACATGTGCTCATAACATGCTAACTAGGCCTAAAAGTAAAACATCTATAGATTATGTTTTTAGAAACTTTTCTGAGAGGATTTATATTGATTCAGTTGAATGCTCCCTATCAGATCATAAGATAAGTACACAGAAAAAATTATTAGTAATTTTTTATCAATTAAAAAAATTATTTAAAAAGAATTTAAACTTAATTATTGTAATAATTGAATCAATTATTTTTTTTTGTTGAAAGAAAATTAAAAATATAATTTTGATTTAATTACCATTTTAGTTGTTTTGAAATAAATTTTGAATTAAAATAATAATCAAATAACAAAAAATTATTTCGTTTAAAATAAAATAATTTAAACTTGTGAAATTGTTGTTGGAAATTGTCAAAATTAATCAAAACATTGTTTGAAACGGCAAAGTTTTTTGATCATATTTTATATTAAAATTAAAAATATTGTTTATTGAAAAAAAATATTCAAAATATTAAATTTTTACAATTTTTAGTAATCAATATAATCATTTTGGTAATAGGAGCAAAATCAACAAATGGGTTGCTTGATTCTATGAATTTGGTATAAAATTGGTGATTAGAGAATATTTTTAATTTTTTCTGTGTACAATAGTACTGTAAATTAAAAAGTTATGTGAGATTTAAAAAGTATATTGAAGTATCAAAAATACATTGTGACTATGAAAAATGCAACTGTAGCTACAAAACATAGAAAACAATTGTCTTTTGAACTTACACCATGGGCAAATAAAAATCTTCAAGAATTGATTTTGGAGAAACAGAAATTGTTGAAGAAAAAGAATAAGCAAAGTAATCCGAATTGCTGTTAAAGAGTGCAGAGATAATTATTATGTTGAAAGTTTACAAAAAAGCTGGAAATGATCCGAGGAAGTGTTGGAAGTTTATTAACACAACACTTGTTCGTACAAGAAGTAATGATATGTATATGCCTTAATGACTCACTGGGACAGATAATATAAACGGATCAAGCTAAAGTTGATTGTCTTAATAATTATTTTCTTTCGTCTGTAGCAAACCTTAAACAAAAAATAGAATTTCAACATGGAGACATATTTAATAATCTACCAACTATTTTTCAATATCCTTATCGTTTTTGCCTTTGACATGTTAGTATTGATGACAAAGTGAAGTCATATTAAACATTAAAATTAATAAGAGCTCTGGCTATAATAAAATATCGCCAAAATTTGTTAAAGAATGTGGAGAAACTATTGCACCAATATTAGTAAATATATTTAACAATATGATAAGTTCTTCGGTGTACCCTGATGTTCTCAAGGTTCATAAAATAGTGCCAATACCAAAGCAAATGAATGCGTCAACTGTGGAAAAGTATCGGCCAATTGCTGTTCTGTCTACAATAGACAGAATTTTTGAAAAACTTTTATATGATAATTTTTTGATGTATATGGAGGAAACTAATCTTTTGTATGATTTTCAGTTTGGTTTCAGAAGAGGATGTAGTACTGCAGATGCTGTTTTGAGCGTAATAAAGTATATATGCAATGGCTTAGATGAAGGTTCCAGTGGAGTTGCTGGTGTATTTTTTGATTTTACAAAAGCGTTTGATCAAGTTGATCATCAAATATTGTTGCAAAAGTTGTCATTATATGGTGTCAAAGGAAGAGAACGTTTACTATTTAAAAGTAATTTTTTGAACAGAAAACAATACGTGTAAATTAATAGCTTTATTGGTTCTGTGGATTTTGGAGTTCCGCAAGGGAGTGGATTAAGACCATTATTATTTTTAATTTACTTAAATGATTTAAAAATTCTAAATTTAACTGGCCAACTTTTTATGTTTGCGGATGACGTATGTATGTTTATTCTATCCTTTTAAACATAACATGGTTCTGAAAACCTACGTTGAGAGAGATGCGGCTTTGATATTTGAATTTGCACGCTTAAATCGTTTAATTATCAATCCTGACAAAACAAAACTTATTCGTTTTACACCCAATGCTTCCAGTCTTGGCAATGACTTTAACGTGTATATTGATGGAATCATTTTAAATGAAACACACTCGGTGAAATATTTAGGAATCACATTACAAAGCAATTTGTCCTGGGATTTACATATAAGTGATGTAAAGAATAAAATAGCTCCTGCAATTGGAATTTTGTACAAGCTGAAAAACAAATTGAGTGAAAAATCCAAACTGATGATATTTTAGTCGCTAGTACAGTCACATTTGAGTTATATGGGAATCATCTATGCTTATAACAAAAGTAGCAATAATTTAAAATCGCTCCAATGCATGCAAAATAAGACATTGCAAATTATATAAAATTTGCCAATAACTTATTCGACCTTTTCATTGTATAAAGATATTTGTAAAACGGTTTTACCAATTTATGGATTGCATGAGTTCCAAGTTTTAATGTATGTCTTTAAATGTATTCATAATATCGGACACCATACCATATCATTTTATCAAAATCAATCACATTTTTACACACGGAATGGGACAAATTTAAGAATTCCAAGCAGCGATGCCAACTTAGTGCTTTTGGCACTATTTATGGTGCTTTTTGATGACTTAAAACGCCAAAATTTTATCTGTAGTGCCAAACCTAGAAAAAGCACTAACTTGGTGCTTTTTCAATTTTTCGTTAGTGCATTTAGTGCTTTTTTAATTTTAATTTTTTTTCTACCGTTTTTTAAAAATACGATTATAGGAATAGAGGATTAAGATGAGCTTTGCTATTTGGGTTACAATTTTGAGAAAGCCTGTAAAGATTTAAAGATTTCAAATGATAAAAAAAGAGATAAAGAAAAGTGGCATTCGTTTTGCCAAAAACTTTATTTACGATGTTAGAGCTAGGCTTCCTAGCAATTTGGAAATTTTACAAAAGGTTTCACTTTTTAGCGATGGCAACATATTTAGTAATCGTAATAACAACGATGTATTTGTTGGCGAAAATAGAAAATGACTTGGAAAATATTAGGAATTGTGAATGGAAAAATAAACAACGATTTTGAGTCATGTAGAAAAGTTAAAAAACATGCAGTTGGAAACCGTACAAAAGAACGCAGACTTTAAAAATATATAAAAAGTTGAAACTTAGTATAACCAAAGTGTTAAATAAATTAATAAAAAGTTGACAGAAAATGCTTTTATAACAAGCGTTATGTAACCCGCCATTTTTCATGAGTTTTAGTTTTAAAACGCACAACACTCGTCACCAAATAACCGCGTGTTGTGCACTTCTGCCTCTAGTCCTACTGCAAAAAGGTTTGACTAAGTATCAGAATGCAAACATACATGATTTTCTATATAACACCTTATGTGTGTTTTTTATTTTGAAGCGTACATAGGTTAAAATAATTGGATAATATCATACGCCAATTGCTTTATTAAACTTTGGGCGATTTTAATTCAGATTTATTTAAACGATATAAATATAAAGTCATTGCTCGGTCATTGCAAATTTTCGGTAATTGCAACAGGCAAGATTTTTATCGAGTTCCAAAAATCGAGCTCGCACTGTATTACTTTAAAACGGTTTATGGCCAATTCAAACATAGCTGATGGATCATCATGATTTGGATGATATTATTTTTATTGAAGATAATAATAATACAATTAAAAATGTTTTTATACAAATGTAAATTTATGTATTTATTCACCCTTATCATGAATAAAATTTCACATGTAAATTTCCGAACGTGTGAACAGTTGGTATCATGAATAAAATTTGTTGTGGAAATTTCCGAATGTTTATATTTTTAAACTCCGAAAAAAAATAATTTGTGAATTTATATTTTTACACACGATTGTTAACAGCTCACATGTGAAATATTTTTACAACTTATAAAGAAAATAATTCACAAAGAGTTGTCTGTCGGAAAAGGAAGAAAATGTAAGTTTTTATTTAAAATTAAAAAAAAAAACCTTTCAAATGCACAAATTTAATTTATTTCATTTAGCGATCCCAAACAAGTTTTAGGGGTTGTTTAAAATTTTGCAATTTTTCGCGAATTTTAGAAATGTTCGCGATAGAAGCGATTTGTTACTGTAATTTTTCTGATTATTTACAGCTTTAACGATTTACAATAAATAGTAGACTTTGCCATAATGCCGCTGTTTGAAAATTTTTGCGAAATTCCGCTAATTTTACAATTTTTACCGAACTTTTGCCATTCTTTATAGTTTTACGAACTTTTAATTCGTTTTATGGCTTGTTTGAAATATTAAAACTTTTCGCGAATTTTTCACAAGTTTTCAATTTTTCGCGAATTTTAGCGATGTTCCCGATTTAAGCCTGGTACTCTGTTCAAATTTGTGAAAAATGTTGAGCAACATTAATTATTTCACACGAAAATTTTGACAGTATCAATGTTACCTTTCTTGTGAGTTTGTACAATTTGACGTTTTTAGTCCTGCAAAGTTTGCGACATTGTTTTGCGAATGTAAACAAACCGCACATGTATTTAACTAAAAATTATTTTTTTATTTAAAAAATTTAATGAAAAAGAATATAAATATGGATAAAAAACTGTTACCGGTTGTATTATTTAAATTTTTTATTTCTTATTTAATAATCAGATGATACTTTTTTGCTTTTGCTTAAAATTCCACGTGAAATAAGTGCAGCTTACATTATTTCGCAGTTGTAAAAAAATGTTGCCAGAAACATTTCCTAACTTTTTCACAAAATGAACAGAGTACAACTCTATCAACATTATTTCAAAGACATTCCGCATAAGTTTTTTTCATATGCGTTTTGACAGCATTTCACGTGAAATGTTGAACACAGTACCAGGCTTTAAGCGATTTTTTCCTGTGATTCTTTACATCTTTAACGGGTTTTATTAAATAGTAGAGCATGCCGCTGTTTGCAAATTTTTGCGAATTTCCGCTAATATAAAAATTTTATCCAAATTATTGCCATTTCTTATAGTTTTAAAAACTTTTAATAAATTTTATGGCTTGTTTGAAATATTAAAACTTTTCGCGAATTTTCGCTATTTTTGCAATTTTTTTTTTTGTTATTTTCCGACACTGTTCTTTTAGCCCGTTTAGCGATTTCAAATAAATTTTAGGGTTTTTTTACATGTTTTGTTTTGCTATTTTTTGCGAATTTTAGCCATGTTCGCAATTTTTAATAAAAATTAGACGGTGCTATCATGCCGCTCTTAGCAAATTAGCGATATTCAACTCAAATATGGAATTTAATTCAATAAATTTCCAAAAACACAGTTTTCTTAAATACATAAATTGTTTTTTGTTTACAACTCCGAATATAATGACACAGGTTTTTAAAATCAGGTATGTTATTTTATTCACAGGGGATTCATGATACGAAATTAAAATCCATGTGAATTAAGAATTTCATTCGGAAATTTTCACATGTGGAATTCATGATAAGGGTGATTATTTAATCTTAAAAAATGGTCCCCATAAACGCCATCGGCTTTTTTTTAAATTTTGAAGGTATATAATATTCGTCATAGCCGAAAGCAACTTGTTTTGTATTTAATTAAATTGAAAAAATAGCTAATTGCTTTTTTACGCTTTTTTTTTGCTCGAAATAGTGCTTTTTAGTGCTTTTTTTAAATTTTAAAGTGCTTTTTGCTCTCAAAAAGTTGGCATCACTGATTCCAAGGTGTAGATTGGAAAAGACCAAACAGCGCATAGATTACGTTGGAAGTATTAAATACAATAGTTTGCCTTCAGATTTAAAGTCAATTAGTAGATTATCAACATTTAAATCATATTGTAAAGATTTTTTGTTTAATAAAATAGAAACGCTTCTGTTGTAATTTAAATTATGTTGTAATTTAAATACTGTTGTAATTTTAATTAAGTTTTAAAACTTATAATGAAAAGCATTTTTGTTTTTTTTTTTTATTAATTTTATATTTAGTTTATTTTCTTACATGTGTGTATATTTACAAGTTATATATCTTGCCAGCTAGCTCCAATAATGCCTATGGGCGCTGGGGCCATATTTAAGATGAATGCATACTATTTATGTACAAGAATAAAAATAATATATCTGGGGGGTTACTGCGTAATTCGATTCGAAAAGAAAATTGTACGAATTCGAACAAATTGAACTGTGTAATACGATTGTCGTAAATGTATTTCCGAACGTACGTACATTTTTTTGCCCTTTTCGTATTTAAGAATCTTCGTTTCGAAAATGCAACTGTGTAATAAGAAAATGAATGCCAAAAACGTTATAAATGTTCGTATTTTAGTCGAAAGATATTTTGGTAGTGAAAGAGTAAAAACAATTTTAAATGTAAGAATTTTTATTAATTTTATATAAAAAACTTTTTAAAATACAAAAAAAAGAAATTTTTGGTTTTTTTTTGTGACATTAGTGAAATTTTATTTTAAAGGAATGTTCAAAAAACAAAGGCGCATACAAAATCCAAGCAATTTGAAATCATGGTGGACTTTATGTTGGAACATCCTGAATTGGCAAAGGGACATGCATATTAACTCTCCAGAAGCAAAAAGCAAATCACGGCACTTATGGGAAAGATTAACTGTAGCACTCAATTCTGCATGTTTTCCCACACACGATACTAATGGATGGAAAAAGGTGTGGGCAGATTACGAAAACCACATAAAGGTCAAGTGCAAGCGTAACAAAATCGGTATTTCTGGAACCGGCGGAGGACCTAGTAATTATTGCGCACTAACACCAATGGAACAGCAAATTTATAACCTCCTTTCATTAAATGTATCCGTCCATGGAATGATTGGAACGAAAGACTTTGGTGTAGCACCATCAACTATTCAAAATGATAATGTAGCTGTAATTACTACTGAAAATGATAATGTGGAAGAAAATAATGAAAGAGCAGATGAGTCAATATCAATCTCTCCGGAAGAAAACATAGAAAACTTGAGTAATATTACTTCCCGTAATTCTAGGCGAAATGAAAATTTGACTGATAAAGATTGCTTGCTTAAAAAACAAGTTGAAAACCAAATAAAATACCAAGAGAACTCCTTAACGATTTTAAAGGAAATTGAAACGACCCAAAAATTGAATACCAAATTTTTTGAAGAAATTAAACAGGACATAGCCGACATAAAAAAATATTCCAGGCGGAAATGTGACATTGAAGAACGCAAATTAAAGCTTACAAAAGAAAAGTTTGAGTTCAAAAAGAAAATAGAGTTGGAAAAAGCTAAAAGGAAAATGGTTCAGCTTGAATTAAAACAGCAAATTTTTGATTTAGAATCTGCCAAATATAAAACCTGAAGATAATTTCTTATAGTTATTTAATTATTATTTTTTGTTTTATCTACATCTTATTTTAATACACATTTTTTAATAACCCTGTTGAAATTAATTTAAAAATGTTATTTTCTTTATTGAATTTATAACTTAATATTTTCTTTTAATAAAATATCTACGTACATACATATGTATAGACATTTATTGTATATTGTTTTACAATCAATTGATGTTTGAATGTTGTTCATTAAATACTGACTCCGCTGAATTCTCAGAAACATTTCTGTAAGGGGTTAAAACCCATGGCTCAAGAGGATATCCAGAATCTCCTGAAAATTTTTAAGTTGTTAAAAATGCTGCCTTAAATAACCAAAAGAATAATCTTACCAAGAATTCTTGTTTCTGTATCACCATTTTCATATTTTTCTTTTAAAAATTGTCTTTCATTAGATAAACTCCATATATGGGAATCATGATTTGCTCCCCCGAAACGTCCATTGACAGCACTTGTATACATTTGATGATCACAAATCTTAAATAATATTAATAGTATGTGTAATTAGAATTTATTAAACATATTAATGCTAAAATTGCTAAAATATCAATTTTATATACATAGTATGTACATTAGTACTTACAACCATTGCGTTAATGCTGTGCTTTAATTTCCTTCCTAAATACAAATGTTCGTCAATAGTTGGTTTAATAATTTGTATGTGGGTACACTGAGAAAATTAAATCGTAAAATCAAAGAAAATACACTTTTTTGCAAAGACTTTTATTGGTAAGATTGTGCCCAAAGACAAAACATCTATACCGGAAAGGCGCAAAGATCTTTAGATTCCCATGAAATATAAACTTAAAATCAAAGACTTAAAATCTTGTGACAAGGATGTACGTCTTTGGAAACACATGAAAAAATTCCCTAAACTAAGGAAAAAGTAATTTGGCACAAAGACTTTCATTCGTTAGTCTTAAGTCTTGAATTTTTGATTTTAAGTACAATTTTCAGTGTAACAAAGACGTAATTTTAACATTATTACAAAGAAACGCAATTAAATTCAACGAAATAATTCTTTCAAATACTAAAGACTGATATGTAGAAACAAAGGCAATTTTCTTTGAAATCTGCTATAGAAATGTTTTAAAAAATTAAAATTTTTCTGCAAAATAAAATATTTAATGGAACCAAACACAGCATTTTTATACAATTTTTTTATTTCAGTTTAATGAAATAAAAAATAGTTCATATACAGCATAACTTTACTTAATTAATTAAACAAATACAAAGACAAGGCGCACATGCACAATTGAGCGTTCCTATCGACTGACTTACAATTAATGACAACCACGAAAACAATTCTTTTTATTTTTTACAATTATTGTAATCAATCGGCTACACTTGTTTCGTTATGCATTCGTATACAAATTTAACTTTGAAGACTAAATTCTTTAAAGATACAGATTTTATCTTTGTTTTTTTTACCGCTCTTGTTTACCGTTGCAAGCAAACATGTTCATTTAAGACAAAATTCTTTAAAGTTACAGACTTTGTCTTTGTAGCAAGGATGCTTAGCTTTAAAAAAGCAAAGAATAGTCTTTAATTTTAAATACGTTTTTCAATCCCTTATTAGCAAAGAAATTAATCGTTGTAGCAAATATTTTATCTTTACGGAAAAGATAATTTCTTTGATTAAGCTTCAAAGAATTTAAGTCGTTTGTGTTAAAGATGCACCATTTGCTTGTTTAAAGAATAAATCATTGATGCAAGGAGTTTTTCCTTCTAACAAAGATATTTTCGTTACAATTTTGCAAATACTTTTTTTCTTTGATTTTAAAGCTTTTAATTTTCTCAGTGTACCATCTACCGCACCAATAACGCCTGGTATTCCAGACTTATTATAGAAATGTATTTTGGCTTCTCGTTTTTTATCTTCTGTTATTTCGAAAACTATGTGTTTAGGACAGAGAATATTTTGTATAACTTCACACACTTCTGTAATACAACTGGAAATTGATTGCTGTGAAATGCCCAAGAGTCGATATTGGCCGATTTGATGCTGATATCCACCTTGGCCTAAAAATTTGAGTGTAGCAGCTAGCTTCAGCAAAGGTGGAATCGCTGTGGACCTATGAGAAGAACTCAAGTGATTCTTAATGGAATTAAAGATATACATAAAAGCATCTTTGTTGAGTCTAAAATTTTTAATAAAACTAAACATAAAGGAATGAATTTAAGTACCATTGCGCTGACGGAAGACATGCATTTTATATGGCGAGTTCCCACTTTGAAGCAATACATTTTTGACACATAAAGCGCATTATTCAGCGCATATAAAAATTGTTGTTTGCAGCGGTTGCCCTTACACACTGAGTGTTTTGAAACAGGTTTTTTTAGTATTCTCCCTTACAAACCTGCTTCGCAGTAAGGGAATGCCGTAGCACTTGAAATTTTATCTTTTTTTTTTATAAAAGTTTTTGAGAGTTCTTTCACTTACTTTACTGCATTTCTGTATGTCTTATTGCGTAGCGCATAATCATCTATGGGCAAATGCAAAAAGAGCGAAAGATGTGTATACATACACTGAGAAAATTAAAAGCTTTAAAATCAAAGAAAATTGTAACAAATATATCTTTGTTAGAAGGAAAAAATCCTTGCATCAATGATTTATTCTTTAAACAAGCAAATGGTGCGTCTTTAACACAAACGACTAAAATTCTTTGAAGCTTAATCAAAGAAATTATCTTTTCCGTAAAGATAAAATATTTGCTACAACGATTAATTTCTTTGCTAATAAGGGATTGAAAAACGTATTTAAAATTAAAGACTATTCTTTGCTTTTTTAAAGCTAAGCATCCTTGCTACAAAGACAAAGTCTGTAACTTTAAAGAATTTTGTCTTAAATGAACATGTTTGCTTGCAACGGTAGACAAGAGCGGTTAAAAAAAACAAAGATAAAATCTGTATCTTTAAGGAATTTAGTCTTCAAAGTTAAATTTGTATACGAATGCATAACGAAACAAGTGTAGCCGATTGATTACAATAATTGTAAAAAATAAAAAGAATTGTTTTCGTGGTTGTCATTAATTGTAAGTCAGTCGATAGGAACGCTCAATTGTGCATGTGCGCCTTGTCTTTGTATTTTTTTAATTAATTAAGTAAAGTTATGCTGTATATGAACTATTTTTTATTTTTATTACATTAAACTGAAATAAAAAAATATTATAAAAATGCTGTGTTTGGTTCCATTAAATATTTTATTTTGCAGAAAAATTTTAATTTTTTAAAACATTTCTATAGCAGATTTCAAAGAAAATTGCCTTTGTTTCTACATATCAGTCTTTAGTATTTGAAAGAATTATTTCGTTGAATTTAATTGCGTTTCTTTGTAATAATGTTAAAATTACGTCTTTGTTACACTGAAAATTGTACTTAAAATCAAAAATTCAAGTCTTAAGACTAACGAATGAAAGGCTTTGTGCCAAAATACTTTTTCCTTAGTGTAGGGAATTTTTTCATGTGTTTCCAAAGACGTAGGTACATCCTTGTCACAAGATTTTAAGTCTTTGATTTTAAGTATATATTTCATGGGAATCTAAAGATCTTTGCGCCTTTCCGGTAAAGATATTTTGTCTTTGGGCACAATCTGACCAATAAAAGTCTTTGCAACAAAGTGTATTTTCTTTGATTTTACGATTAAATTTTCTCAGTGTATACAAAAAACAAAGAGCAAAAGAGCATAAAACTAACAAATGCAAACGTAAACACACCAATACAATGCCACACATGCTAAGCTTTCAATGTAGTGGTGCCCATGCCTGCGCATAATCGTGCGCTTATTTTTTTAAATGTACCATTAGTGCTTCGCAAAATGATACAATTTTTTATTGGGAACAGTTCTTTGGTAGCTTCCCGTTGCTAAGAAGCGCAAAAATGTTGCCAGTTTAACATCGGGCCGAATTTTGAAACTCCGGAATGCTGATGCCGTTTTCAAGTGGAGCGTTTCCAACGGAGATGTAAAAATTTCCTTCGAAACGCGAAAGTTTGCCAGAAATCTGTTGTACATACATACATACATATACACATGTATTTTAATATGAAAAATATATGATAATGAAACATGAATATTAACTTAGTGCCTATTCACATTATACGATTTTTGTCGCTGCGATTCTTACCTTATGGCCGAGAGGGGAGAGAGGAATTAAAAGCGGTACACAAGCGAGTGTATTCTTCAATTCATTTTATTCGCTCATCCGTTCTCTCATTTGACGAAAAATGTATTGAAATTCGGTTGCAAAAGAAAAAGTCACAACGACAAAAATCGTACAATGTAAACATCAGACCGACTTCAAAGAGGAAACGACAAAAATCGTATAATGTGAATTGGGACATACTCGTTTGTGTTCATGTTGATATCCCGTAGTTGCCTCCTGGAAACTCTAACTTGTTCATTAATTTCCTCCAAGAAATGAACAGCGATGCTTAAACTCATATTAGAGTATTTAAAAAAAATAAAATTTGGCAATAGTTGCACTGGTGTTTCCTTTTTTAAATATTATTTTTAATACACAGAAGTATTTCACATTTGTTGTTTACAAATTTGCTGCCAATTGATTTTTGTTTGTAAGTACAGAGTTACATTTTCAATGAACAAATTATTTGTTTAACAGAATGTTGATCTGGCACCAATACAAATTGAACAGTTTGTAAATGACATACGTAACAGACGTAAACTCATGCGCACGACAAGTCGAATATTATTGGGACGCTCAAGCGCATGAAAGTGAGTGACTTATATTCTTAAGAGAACGTTAAGCGGCATCGTGGGATTGGCCATTGATATATTTTTTTGTGTTTAAATTATTTCTCACCCCATTTTTATTCGTTTATTTGACATTTCAAAGCAGGGCTACCGTTAGAAATTTTTGAAATTTCTAGTTGCGGGAGAGAAAAATAAACATAATACATCGGAAGACGGCGACGGCAATAGTTGTTATTGTTTGTTTACATTTATTCATTTATTTGTGCATACATTTTTTTTATCATGTTTTTTGTTTACAATTATGTTGTGAACAGTGCTGCCACAACCAATCCAATTTTTGCAACCAAAATTTTTGAAAAAGTTAACAAATGTAAAAAAATATAACCAAATTTAAAATGCCTTTTATTAATTTAGAAAATCATTAAAATTTATTTGAAGTTGCATTGTAATTCACAGGTTATTTGTACTTTATAGTAAAATAATAATTATAAATCAAGAAAACAAAACAAGAAATGTGATTCTCTTACAAATTAAAAATAACGAGAAACTTTATTAAAAGTTTTTATTTATTTGAGAGTTTTTCGTAAAAAAAATTTTTTTATTTTATAAGAGTTAAACCCGCAAAATGTCCGTACATAATTCTATATATTGAAAGTTAATAAATTGAATTTGTTTTAATATGCCAGTTATAAATAACAAAAATCCTTTTGTCGAAATTAATTTTATCAGGCCTGTTCTGAAAATCACTTTAACTCAAATAACATGTGCCTACTAAAATCACACGTGTGATATTTTAGTGTCCCGTTTTTGTGTGATCTTCATTTGCCGAAAGCACATCTAGAAACACAAAAACGGTATGACTTTCAGAACACCACAAAATCACACTTGTGATTTCAAGAACACGTGATTTGAAATTACGTGATTTTCAGAACACGCCCGTATGTAAATATTTCCTAATTTACATAAATCTAAAATATTATAAAAACTTTTTTCTCTTGTTTGTAAATTTATAATTCTTTTTATAAATAACTGTTTCAAAATTGTTCTATTTTAAATATTTTGTGAGTCATTGTAAAATATTTTGGCAAATATAAACAAACAAATTTGCCTTTTTTAACGTACATTCAATGGAAAAAGAATATGGCGGACAGTCAAATAATTATGTTAGAAAACATTAAATAAATATACATACCGCTGCGCATAGAAGCTAGCTTTCCCTAAACAATAAATTTCAGTGTACATATTTATCATATATGAAAAATTAATAGTTAAATTTCAAATTTCTAAAACTTACAGCCATTTCTTAAAGAAAATTCCATAAATTTTAAAATAATATTGATTAATCAATATATTTTTGAAGAATCTTTAAAATTCCTATGTGTATTTTCAAATATGTATTTCAATATACCTAAATTTAGAACACTAAACTTATTTTCAAGTTTTTAGAAACACTAAAACGACTTTTGTGTAATTTTTCAGTAATTTTTGAAATCGATTCCGCATGATTTTATGCACTTCCTACTTTAAGTACTACTTACAGCGATGCCAACTTAGTGCTTTTGGCACTATTTATGGTGCTTTTTGATGACTTAAAACGCCAAAAATTTATCTGTAGTGCCAAACCTAGAAAAAGCACTAACTTGGTGCTTTTTCAATTTTTCGTTAGTGCATTTAGTGCTTTTTTAATTTTAATTTTTTTTCTACCGTTTTTTAAAAATACGATTATAGGAATAGAGGATTAAGATGAGCTTTGCTATTTGGGTTACAATTTTGAGAAAGCCTGTAAAGATTTAAAGATTTCAAATGATAAAAAAAGAGATAAAGAAAAGTGGCATTCGTTTTGCCAAAAACTTTATTTACGATGTTAGAGCTAGGCTTCCTAGCAATTTGGAAATTTTACAAAAGGTTTCACTTTTTAGCGATGGCAACATATTTAGTAATCGTAATAACAACGATGTATTTGTTGGCGAAAATAGAAAATGACTTGGAAAATATTAGGAATTGTGAATGGAAAAATAAACAACGATTTTGAGTCATGCAGAAAAGTTAAAAAACATGCAGTTGGAAACCGTACAAAAGAACGCAAAGACTTTAAAAACATATAAAAAGTTGAAACTTAGTATAACCAAAGTGTTAAATAAATTAAAAAAAAGTTGACAGAAAATGCTTTTATAACAAGCGTTATGTAACCCGCCATTTTTCATGAGTTTTAGTTTTCAAACGCACAACACTCGTCACCAAATAACCGCGTGTTGTGCACTTCTGCCTCTAGTCCTACTGCAAAAAGGTTTGACTAAGTATCAGAATGCAAACATACATGATTTTCTATATAACACCTTATGTGTGTTTTTTATTTTGAAGCGTACATAGGTTAAAATAATTGGATAATATCATACGCCAATTGCTTTATTAAACTTTGGGCGATTTTAATTCAGATTTATTTAAACGATATAAATATAAAGTCATTGCTCGGTCATTGCAAATTTTCGGTAATTGCAACAGGCAAGATTTTTATCGAGTTCCAAAAATCGAGCTCGCACTGTATTACTTTAAAACGGTTTATGGCCAATTCAAACATAGCTGATGGATCATCATGATTTGGATGATATTATTTTTATTGAAGATAATAATAATACAATTAAAAATGTTTTTATACAAATGTTAATTTATGTATTTATTCACCCTTATCATGAATAAAATTTCACATGTAAATTTCCGAACGTGTGAACAGTTGGTATCATGAATAAAATTTGTTGTGGAAATTTCCGAATGTTTATATTTTTAAACTCCGAAAAAAAATAATTTGTGAATTTATATTTTTACACACGATTGTTAACAGCTCACATGTGAAATATTTTTACAACTTATAAAGAAAATAATTCACAAAGAGTTGTCTGTCGGAAAAGGAAGAAAATGTAAGTTTTTATTTAAAATTAAAAAAAAAACCTTTCAAATGCACAAATTTAATTTATTTCATTTAGCGATCCCAAACAAGTTTTAGGGTTTGTTTAAAATTTTGCAATTTTTCGCGAATTTTAGAAATGTTCGCGATAGAAGCGATTTGTTACTGTAATTTTTCTGATTATTTACAGCTTTAACGATTTACAATAAATAGTAGACTTTGCCATAATGCCGCTGTTTGAAAATTTTTGCGAAATTCCGCTAATTTTACAATTTTTACCGAATTTTTGCCATTCTTTATAGTTTTACGAACTTTTAATTCGTTTTATGGCTTGTTTGAAATATTAAAACTTTTCGCGAATTTTTCACAAGTTTTCAATTTTTCGCGAATTTTAGCGATGTTCCCGATTTAAGCCTGGTACTCTGTTCAAATTTGTGAAAAATGTTGAGCAACATTAATTATTTCACACGAAAATTTTGACATGTATCAATGTTACCTTTCTTGTGAGTTTGTACAATTTGACGTTTTTAGTCCTGCAAAGTATGCGACATTGTTTTGCGAATGTAAACAAACCGCACATGTATTTAACTAAAAATTATTTTTTTATTTAAAAAATTTAATGAAAAAGAATATAAATATGGATAAAAAACTGTTACCGGTTGTGTTATTTAAATTTTTTATTTCTTATTTAATAATCAGATGATACTTTTTTGCTTTTGCTTAAAATTCCACGTGAAATAAGTGCAGCTTACATTATTTCGCAGTTGTAAAAAATTTTGCCAGAAACATTTCCTAACTTTTTCACAAAATGAACAGAGTACAACTCTATCAACATTATTTCAAAGACATTCCGCATAAGTTTTTTTCATATGCGTTTTGACAGCATTTCACGTGAAATGTTGAACACAGTACCAGGCTTTAAGCGATTTTTTCCGCTGTTTGCAAATTTTTGCGAATTTTCGCTAATATAAAAATTTTATCCAAATTATTGCCATTTCTTATAGTTTTAAAAACTTTTAATAAATTTTATGGCTTGTTTGAAATATTAAAACTTTTCGCGAATTTTCGCTATATTTGGAAATTTTTATTTTGTTAATTTCCGACACTCTGTTCTTTTATCCCGTTTAGCGATTTCAAATAAATTTTAGGGTTTTTTTACATGTTTTGTTTTGCTATTTTTTGAAATTTTCACATGTGGAATTCATGATAAGGGTGATTATTTAATCTTAAAAAATGGTCCCCATAAACGCCATCGGCTTTTTTTTAAATTTTGAAGGTATATAATATTCGTCATAGCCGAAAGCAACTTGTTTTGTATTTAATTAAATTGAAAAAATAGCTATGTGCTTTTTTACGCTTTTTTTTTGCTCGAAATAGTGCTTTTTAGTGCTTTTTTTAAATTTTAAAGTGCTTTTTGCTCTCAAAAAGTTGGCATCACTGACTACTTATCTTTACTACTCTTGAAATCAAGAAAAACTACGCTCATTTAAAAAAAATAATTGAAAATCTCATTTAATGGCTAATAAATCAATGAGTGTTTAAAACCATGTTTAGTGAAACTAAACTAAAATTTATATGTAGTTTTAACTCAACAGTTGTAAATCAATGTCCCATATATTATACATATGTAGTTTAAAAAATAATAATGTGGCAGCACTACCTAAAATGTCAAAAAACATATGTTTTACAACAGGTTGTAATATAAAAAAATTGACAACCCGAAAAATTAAGAGTTTAAATTAACTAAAATGTTAAAGAAATAAATAAAAGATCCCCAAATTTTACGGAAGCAGAAATAAATTTTCTGCTAACAGAAGTAGAAAACCACAAAGAAACAAGAGAGTGCAAAAAAACAGATCAAATTAGATCTGAAGAAAGAAAAAAGTTGAGTCTTCTTTCAACGCAAAGTTTGGCCAAGTTTACCGAAACCACTCTGTTCTTAAAACAAAATACGGCAACATGAAGAAAACAGCACGTTTTGCTGCTGATAGACAAGAACAGTACCGGACTGGCAGAGGTGCATTGCCGGCACCAACAGCAACAAGTATTGATAATAAAATATCTGAAATTTGCCAGCCGGAACAAATGTTTGGACATGATGCGGTATTCGACGACGATGTCATTAAAGTATGTAAGTAAAAACAAGCAAAGTTTATATTGTATGGAAAGGATATTATGAGTTTTTGTTAATTTTCTTTTAATCGACTTGTAATACAAATTTGTTTACAGGTGACTACGAAGAATTTCTGGTGGAAATGCTAAAGATTTAAAAACTGAAACTGGTAAATATTTTATGCAATGCGACATTTACTTCTTTAACTGATTTAAACCTTTTTTAAAAAAGCAAATTGTTCATGGACGAAGTACACCCCAAAAACTTGAAAGCCCCTATTCATAGTGCTCTTAGCATAAAGAAAGAAAAGACAAAAGTGGCAGAGGCGAAGCTTTTAAAAATTGATTTAAAAAAAACTGCTTAAGGAAACAATCAGTGTTAAATAATCTGTCGGAGGCAAAACTTAAGCTAGAAATCGAAAAAGTCAAAATTGAAATAATGCAAAAAAGTTTAAAAAATTTGTTAATGAAGGATCTCTTTTTTGCACTCTATTGATTTTAATTAACCTGGACGTAAAGAAATCAAAATTAATAGACTTAGGCCCGTTTTCACAACTTACCGATAGCTAAAAGTAGACTTTAATCGGCGTTATAAAAAGTGTTCCATTATTAAAACTTTATTTTAACTTAAAGTGAGCGATAAAGTAAATTAAGGTTAATCCTACCTGGTAGGTTAAAGTAAAGTTGTAATAATGGTACACTCCTTATACGGCCGATAAAATCCTTCCTTTAGCTATCGGTAAGTTGTGAAAACGGGCATTATTAGGGTAGTTAGGTGTTTCAAAACTAATATGGGTATTAAATAATTTTTCATTGATAATAATGTTAATAAACGCAAAATACAAAAAAAGTACAAATAGTCTATTTAGCTTTAACATAATATTTTATGATTTTAAGTTTTGGTATTTATTTTTTTATTAAAAACAAAGTTTTTTTACTTTTTTTCGGGCAGAATAGCCAATATTTTTAGTTTGTTGCTTACTATATAAGTATGTATGAACATATTTAAATGAATTTTTATGTTTTTTTTGCACATGTCAATAATGTAGTTTATAAGTTTCCATTTGAAATATAACTACCTGTTTACGTTAATAAAAATTAATTTTTCGTTTAAAACATTTTTGTGTTGGAATTTTATAACAAATGTAAAAATTTTATGAAAAGGTCTTTGAAAATTGCTCCGTTTTCAAAATCGGTTTCCATCATATTCATTTGTATTTTTAGTAAAAATTTTTTAAAATTAGTAAACTCTTTAAGCAAATTAAGAGATATCGTTGGTGTTGCGTAAAAAACGCCAAACTAATGTGTAAACTGAACAATGATTTACCTTGTTTACGCAACGCTGTCAAGTTAATGTTTACATGGTTTTATTGGGCTATTTAAATACAAGGAAAAATACAAGTTCACAAATGATTGGAAGTTACAATCATTTCATAAAGCTTTTCTTTGAACCAAAATTAATCACCTATACAAAAAATTATAACTAGATCAATATTTTACTTACCAGTGCCCCTGTTCTATAACTCTCGCGTCGACAAACTTTTCGATTGAAATGTGTGAAATGAAACAAAAATGCCATATATTGAAACAAACAGCTGTTTTTCTCACTAAACTGTGTCTGTAATTTTATTGGCGAGTTCTAGCTGTCACGTAAGGAAATTACTCGCCAATTTACAGAAGTGTGTCTGTAACATTTTTGTGAGAAAAGTTCCCGCTTTAACCTGTCAAACAAACTCACGAATAAAAATGGGGCGAGAAAAAAATTTAACACAAAAAACAATTAAAAATGCAAAACACAAAGAATAATAATAATAATATTTTGTTCTTGGCACATTTTTTATTGTTTAGTTCTTTAACTTTTAACATTTTTATAAAATATACGAATATTTTCAAAGCTCGTTTGCAAACAACAAACATTAAAGTCGCACTTTACATTATTTGGTATAGCCGACGGTTGTATTTTCACCGCCGTCGTTGAAAAACTTTTAACTTTAGTAAATTTTAGTCGCCGTTAACGATATGTGTTACTGGCGCTCTCACCGTCTGCAATGTCACATCGGCTTCGAGTGCAATGTTATGACATTTATAACGTAACGACGTAATCTCTTTTGATAGTTTTCGACATGAGTTACAGCCACACTTTTTTCTCACTTTTCGAGAAACGATGGAATATTTTGTTTCACATCTTTTCGATGCAGAAAGTTCTCACTATAGTTACAGAACATGGGTACAGGCCGTTTTATGTTTGATATGTGGTGCAATTAGCTCCAGAATACTGTAAGCCGTTGCCTTCTGAAGGCGAAATCTATAAAAGAAGTTTTTTTCTTCAAATATGGTAAAGTAATTTGGTCTCAACCTTATGGTATGAGATTTTCTCAAAATGGTGACACTTAAGTTATTGTAAGTTTCCGAATCACTAAAATCTTCTTCATCAGATGAAAAAATCATTTTTTTTATTTTTAGTTAAAACTTTCCGCGCAAAGCTTCACAATAACATATGTATATTATTATTAAAAAAATCACAGTTGTCAAAATCATATGGTTTGTATTGGTGGTTTAAACGCCCAATTTTATGCGTTTAGAAATGGTTTATATGTTTACTGATGTATAGATTTGCTGGTTTAAACACATTTTAAACCAAAAATAGAGTTTAACTTGCAATGATTTATTAGCCCTAAAACTTCATTTGTTTTCGATTTCAGAACATGGCGTTTTTAAAATAAAAATCACAAATGGCTATATTTTCTTAGCAAAAATCTTAAAAAAATTATTTGGGTGTCTGATTTGAAAGGGATTTTTTGTTTTCGATAAATTATGAAAAACTTACGTTCATTGGTAACAAATAATTAAAAAATTGTAGTACACTGTATTATTATTATTATTATTTTAGAAAAGAGTAACCAAAATAAAAAAATATTCACATCTTCACATTAAAAAAATATATAACCAATTTTGGTTAGAAATAACCAAAAACGGCAGCCCTGGTTGTGAACGTCGCCAGTGTTCAAAAACTATGGCCACATCAGAAAGAGAACGAGGATCAAAAATTTAGAGAGAAAGATGAAAGTCCTCAACACAGAATACACAGAACTGTAAAAAGTGACGTGTGAAAAAGGCCCAAATCAGTTGCGAGGGCAGCTTTCGAAGAAAGAGAAAGAAAATGTTTTTGGTAGTGGTGTAAAATGTGTAAAAACAGGCCGCTACTATCAACACGAATTGCGTAATCAAAACAAAAAATGCAAAAAGGGCAGCTTTCGCAGAAAAAGACAGAAAAAACACATTATTTTCTGTCTCGTGACACCTCTGTATGCTCTGTGGTCCGCAATGAAAATGAAATAGATTTTAATTTTATGCCGTTCCGCACTGCGGTTTTTTGCTTCAAAATCGTATGAAAATCTTAATTTAATTTTGAAAAATTACTTTTTTATTATTTATATTTTTTTATATTTAAATTATTATTTTGTATAGAACAAAATCCTATACTAAGAAAACATTGTAAGCAACAAATTTCTTATTTGTCGAATTAATAAGATACGGTCCAGTATTTCAATAAAAATAACGTACAAAATTTATATAAATATAAACTAGCAACACTTTTTGTGCAAGGATTTAAGGTATTTTTAATAATATTTACTCACAAGAATCCATTCCATAACACAAATCCATTCTAAACAAATAGTAATCAGTCATGGTCTGGAAATCGAATTCGAGTGAAATCATAATCGAACAAACTTTGAAAATAACCCAGTGTTTAAAGCAGCGTTTAAAAAGCTGCAGTTGAGATAGTAAAAGTCATAAGATTGTGCTGCAACTTCGACATCTTCATTTGTCATTGGACAAAAAAATACTGTTGCCTTTACTTCTGATTCATTAAATGAAAACAGTCGTAGTGAAGGCAAAAGCAAAAAACAAAAAGTTGTACACAACAAAGAACATCGGCAGTCGACATGTTCGAAAGTGTTTGGTTTGACAGACTGAAACTTTTAAAAAATCACGTAGTTACCGAAGATGGGACGTTGTGTTTTTTTCCGAATTTTTTTTTATTTTTTAAATAATACCTACATGTGTACATAAATACATACACATATGTATTTATTTTAATGCTTAACAATCTTTTTAATTTTATGAAATTAAATAAAACGTATGTATTTATGTACACATGTATTAAAAAAAAATTGCGGAAAAAACACAACGTCCCATCTTCGTTAACTTCGGTATTTATTAAAAGTTTCAGTCTGTCAAACGAAAGACTTCCGAACATGTCGAGTGCCGATGTTCTTTGTTGATTTCAACTTTTCGTGTTTTGCTTTTGCCTTCGTATACGACTGTTTTCATTTAATGAATCAGAAGTAAAGGCAATCAGTGTTACCGTTATGCGACTAAAGTCGCATTTTTGCCCCTTTTTGACTGCCGTGCCACTTTTTTTACCCCATTGTTTTAAATCCCCTTTTGTATCATTTTGTAGTTTTTTGTGCCCATTTTGCCCCTTTTTGAACCAAATTTTTTTTATACTGTCAATCAATGAATCCGAGGTCAATTTGAAGAGAAAATAGCATCTAATTTGGAAAAAATTAAAATAATTCAGAAAGGGCTATCTATTAACAATAAAATTTACCTCAAATTTCTAGTATATGTATTAAATATTATGAATAAATTAAACCTTAATTTTCAAAACGAATCATCACAAATTATATATTTAGTTTCATCCACGATAGATATTGTATTAGACATTTTTAAAAAAAGAGTATGTTATGCAAACAAATATAGAACAAATTGATTTTGTTGATGTTCTGCATATAAAAGAAACTCTTAATATATATATCGGCTACCAAGCCGAGCTAGAAATATGTACTAACAACATCTTAAGTAGTGACATTGTAGAAATTAAAAACAACATTTTACTTTTTTACCAAAAGCTGTGCAAAGAAATTTTATCAAGAATTAATATTAGCGATAAGAGGCTGAGTTCATTAAAGGTTTTAGATTCAGTATTTATTAAGTCAGCTGAAGACATAAATTACTTTGAAATTGTTACCGTTTTTATTGATATAATTACTAACCCAGATGATTTTGTAAAAGAGTTCAAACTTTTAGAAACCAGATCAAACGATAAAAGCTATGAAGCAATTTTTAAAATATCTAAGCCTGAAACACCACAATAGTGGAGAGGGTACTATGCGTTTGTGCTGATGTTTGTAACACCTTAAAATATTGGCACTAAGCCCACCTTTTCGTATACCGATTGACTCAGAACCACTTTCTGAGTCGAATAAACGATGTTTGTCCGGCTGGCTGGCTGTCCATGTAAACCTTGTGCGTAAAGTACAGATCGCAAATTTGCAGATATTTTAATAAAATTTTGTACACAGCTACTAATGAGGTGTAGGGTATCATATAGTCGGGGTTGACCGACTATATTTTCTTACTTGTTTTTTATTGTAGATCTGGAATCAAAAGGTTGGGTAAATGTTGTCGTGATTTATCTTCAAATTAATTAAAACTAATACGCACGAGTGATTTTTATGAGATGAACAATAACGACATAAAATGTATCGATGATTTAATTTTTTAAATATCTTTCAAAATATTAAATAACGTTTATTCTTATTTAAGAATATGATCTTAACTTACAATTTCATCGTAAACAACTTTAAATGAATTTTTCTGTTTTGTTATTAAATGTGAATGTGTTTTTATTTAAAAAAAACTTTAAGCCATTTTTTAGCCCATTTTTTCTCGTAAATTTAGCCGTTTTTTTGTCTCCAAGTTTTGGCAACACTGGTAATAATGGCCCTAAATGGACTATAACGTTAATACTTTATATTAAATTTACTTATAGCGGAAAAATAAACAGGTAGTGACTATAAACAAAAAGTACTGTATATAGTTTGGTTGTGGTAACCAATTAAAGTAAAATTTATTTATTTTTGGTTATTGATAACCTAAGTAATTTTTTGTTTACAAATATCAATTGGAAAAAATTATTTATTTACAAATATCCATTTTAAATAAACAATTTAATTTGTTGGTTACAAATATCCAATTTAAACAAAAAAGAAAGTATAGTCCATCAATCCCGAAAAAAATTGCGATTTTGACTTTGCGCACAAAGTTTAAATGGACATCCAGCTGGACGGGTGGATATCTTTTGATCGATTCCCCTTGTGCTTTAAGTTCTTCATATGAAGTTGCTTATTTTTCAAAATGTGTTTGTTGGTTTAGACACACAATACAAACACTGCATATATAAAATAAATATGTATGCCTTTTTTCCTTAAGTATAAGCGCTGAATTAATAAAAGTTGTCTCTTTGTATAACAAGTTACCCAAAATTAATAATTTTTATAACACAAACCAAAAATTACCGTGTTGTAAGTGCTTATCAAAAAATAGACACTTTTATAATTTAGAGGCAAAAAATCGTCGAAATGCCGATAAATCGGTAAATATGGCAGGCCTGATCACAACGCTTTTTGCTAGTTTTTATTTTTACAAACACAAAGTATGTACACGTATTCCAGTGTTACCACCAACAAAATTCAAAATTGCACTTGAGCTGAAGCGAAATTACCCGATTTAAATAAAATTACCAAACGTGATTAAATCGTCAAAACCACCCCCGATATATCTTAGGGAGCAAAACTCAAGTGAGTTAATAAAGAGCGTGATCTCGGTAATAGGTGAAAATTCGTTTTACGTAGCGGCAATCAAGCGTGGTAATATAAACGAGACAAAAATACAGGTTAATCATGAGAATGATTTTCGTAAACTAACAAACAAATTCGAAGCCCTTAAAAAAAGCTTTTACACATACCAACTGAAGAGCAGCAAAGGTCTTCAGGTAGTGATCAAGGGAATAGACTCTTGTGTGGACCCAGAGGAAATTAAAACCTTTTTGAAAGAAAAGGGCTTTAAAATAAAAAACGTTACGAATATTAAAAATAGGGAAAAAAATCCCCAACCATTATTTCGAGTGGAGCTAGAACCTGGCGACGTTAAGCTTAAAAAAAATGAAACGCATCCTATTTATGATTTAAAATATATTCTATACAGAAAAATAAATATAGAGGAGCCGCACAAAAGAAATGGTCCCGTTCAATGTCTCAACTGCCAAGAATTTGGCCATACTAAGGCATACTGCTATTTACCACCGGTTTGCGTAGTATGTGGTGAATTACATGGTACAGTCCAGTGCGATAAGTCTAAAAATTACCCCAATGTAAAAAAATGTAGTAACTGTGGTGATAGTGTATACACGTCAAGCAGTCGGCTGGACCGAAAACTAATCCCCCTCAAATGCAGGTACCAAATCAAATAAACACTAATGACATTCAGGCTCCGCAGCCTAGTAATAACAGAACCTCTTATGCTAATGTCCTAAAATCAAACCATGTGCCAATGCAAGGTGCTGATGAAACTTCTTATTTAAGTCGTCTAGAAAAAACTATGGAAACATTAGTGCAAACAGTAAATAATTTTACAAACACAATGGGTAATATGATGCAGGAGATTCTTAGAATGCAATCGATGTTATTGCAAGCTGTACTTAACAAACCATGAACTGTTTAAAAATTTGTTTTTGGAACGCAAACGGCATCCGCCAACATAAAAATGAATTAGAATAGGTACTTTCTTAAAAATAAACAAATTGATGTCATGATGGTTTCTGAAACACATTTGACCTCAAGAAATTCGTTTAAAATCAATGGTTATACACTATACGATACCAAGGACCCTCGAGATAGAGCTTGTGGAGGTTCTGCCATTTTGATAAAAACCCGAATCAAACACTACCTAATGTGTGATTATCGTGAAGATTATCTTCAAGCAACAAACATTTGTGTTGAAGAGCTGAATCGAAACATTTTAATCTCATCCTTATACTCACCACCTAGATTTGCAATATCAGAAAGCCAATATTATAAATATTATAAGTCATTGGGGCCCTGTTTCCTGGCTGCTGGCGATTATAACGCTAAACATACCTTCTGGGGGTCACGACTAATAACACCAAAGGGTCGTGTTTTGTTTAATACAATCTCTAAAATGAATTTAAATGTTGTCGCGAGCGGACAACCAACATATTGGCCTGCTGATCCGCAAAAAATTCCACATGTCATCGATTTCGGCTTGGTTAAAAACATCCCCACAGAAACGATTCACGTTGAAGCTTCGTTAGAATTATCCTCTGATCACACACCTACAATAGTTACTATCACAAACACCAATAGAATTGTATCTCCCTCTGGTTACATAGCGACGTCAGCTACACAAATAAATTGGTTAAAATATAAAAAATATCTCAGTACCCATTGCTCAGAAAATATACCGCTTAGCACACCGGAAAATGTGGATCTCTCTATTGTCAATTTTGACAGTTATCTTAAACAAGCTGTTCAACATTCGAGCAAAACCCTCAAAAAAAAACAATTATAATAAAATATATTTTACAGATGTCGAGCGCCTCTTGAATGAAAAAAGGAGAGTGCGAAGAGAATGGCAAAGAGTGTACAAAAAGGCTAAGAAAATTTCTGCAGACTCAGAAAACGGCTTCCGTGGAAAAATATCTTAAGGACCTGGATGCAACTCCACAATCAGACTACTCATTATGGCGTGCAGCTAGAAAACTCAAAAGACCAGTTATCTCGAAACCACCATTAAGATATCAGAATGGAAGTTGGGCATGAAATGATAATGAAAAAGGAAACCTGTTTGTAAATCATTCGAAAAACGTATTTACCCCAAATATACCTGACAGCGGACGAGTTACCGCCTGTTTATGTTAGAGCAGCTATCCCCCTAAGATTTGAGATAAAGGAAATAGAAAAGGCTATTTGTGAATTAAACACCAAGAAGGCATCTGGTATTGATAAGATCAGTAACAAAATGCTTTTGGAGCTACCTCGCATAGCAAAGAAAATTATTCTTTATATTTTTAATGCTATTTTACGCCTTGAATACTACCCTCAAGATTGTAAGGTCTCTTTAATAACGATGATACCAAAGCCAGGAAAAGATCACACAAAAGTTGAGTCATATAGGCCTATTAGCTTATTACCTAATATATCAAAGCTGTTTGAGAAGCTCTTAGCGTCAAAATTAACCCCAATTTTAAATGACAATGGGTGTATACCTTATCATCAATTCGGTTTCAGAAGAGAGCATAGCACAATTGAACAAACCCATCGGATAGTAAACGCCATAAGCAAAGCCTTTGAAGAAAGAAAATATTGCTCTGCTCTCTTCATAGATGTTTCTCAAGCTTTTGACAAAGTCTGGCATGTAGGCTTGCTACATAAATTGAAGCTAAACCTACCGGTAAATACACACAAGCTGTTAGAAAGCTACCTGGTCGGTCGAAAATTCATTATTAAAGAAGGTGATTTTTTAAGTTCTCCTCAGCCAATTGAAGCTGGAGTCCCTCAGGGAAGCATCCTGGGCCCACTTTTTTACTTAATATATACCTCGGACATGCCAACAAACAATTATACCCTAACCTCAACTTTTGCTGATGATACAGCATTCTAAGCGTACACGAGAACATTCGTGAAGCATCTCGATACCTGCAGGAACATATATTTCAGTTCGAACTATGGTTAAAGGTCAATGAGCAAAAATGCGTACATATAACATTCACTTTGCGTCGGGAAACATGCCCCCCTATTAAAATCAATAATCAACTAGTGCCTCAACAATTACATGTCAAATATCTCGGAATTAATCTAGATCGGCGTTTAACATGGAAATGCCATATAGAAGCAAAATTAACCCAAATGAAACTAAAAGCAATTCAAATTAACTGGCTTATTGGAAGAAATTCTGTTCTTAGTCTCGATTGCAAGCTACTACTTTACAACGCTATTTTAAAGCCAATATGGTGCTACGGTATTCAACTATGGGGCACTGCCTCGGCCTCTAATATCGAAAAAATTCAAAGGCGCCAAAATAAACTTCTTCGAATAATTACAGCTGCCCCATGGTATGTTAAAAACTCAAATATCCACAAGGATCTTAATGTGCCACTGGTAAGGACTATTATTACGAAGTATGCGGTAAAATACTTAAAAAGGCTAGAGTTGCACCCAAATCCACTAGCTCGAAATATTTTAAATGATATCGGCCACTCTCGCTTAAGGAGAAGAGACACTGCAGCACTTACCCATTAGGATGAGCGATAAACACCTATATACATATGTGAACAGAACCCGTGATGAAGAAAATTTTTGTCTGGCACTGGCAGGACATAAAATAAAGCATTAGGTTAAGATTTGATTAATTATTGTTAGTTCATATTTAATATATGAAGATTCAATAAATAAATAATGGAAAAAAAAAATAAAATTACACCTGATATAACATTGAAGTTTTATTTAATAAAGAGACATTTACAAAGAAGCAAAAACACAACAACCTCATTGAAAGAAGACCAATAGTCAAATTGTTAAGATTCTTATTGTAATTTTAAATAAATTAACAAAAAAGACTTAAAAACAATTAATAAAACATAAAATAAAACTCCTTAAATAATGAGTTTAGCTTCCACAGTTGGTTTCATATATCTAGGGAAAGTTTTAAAAGCTTATTGCAATTCCTTAATAATGTTTTTTTAGCCCCATAGAGCTTACGAAAGGTTAGCTGTCAAACGAACTGCTTTCAATTGCACATCATCATGAATAGATTCATTCTTGAATAACGCCACCAAATTATCCAAATTTACTTTGAAAATCAGACATCGATGTTCGCAGCTTAAAGGCAACTTCATGATTAAACTAACGCAACTTATTATTTCACAAATAAAGGCGATGTGTTGATTTAGAGAAAATAAACTGTCAATTTGACTTCAAGGGCCTGCGATGTGACATCTTTTGATTGAAGTCACTGGCTTATGCTGATAAACCAGCAGCAATTGACGTCTTGGAGGTAAACAGTGTTCACTTTATTTGTGACAAGCAGCCAGCAATGCTCAAAAAAGAGGAACAAAATTGGACGTCTGCAAGGCGTTTCGTCAAGGACAGGCGCGGCGGCTATTTGTTTGAAATCAGTTTCAATTAGTAATGCCGTGTATTAGTCTGCGATTAAAATTATTTATATTTGTGTTGTCTAAAATTTTAAATTTCATGGTCTTAAAAAATACACTTTTTACCTTATTTAGTAAATAAAATGCCTGCTGGGTTTTATATACATATGTATACAACTACCACTTTCGTAATTCAGTTTAAACTTTAGGTTCTTAAGCACTCAAGAGGCATCTTTATCCAAATATAAGCGACCATCTTGCGATATTAATTACAAAACTTTTTAAAATATATATTTATTGATTGAAGTCTTTTCCTTAAAAGAAACCGAAACTTTGGTCCAAAAGACTGAAATTGAATCTTGATTTTATTTGGTATCTAAAGTAAGAATTTCAAATTACACCGAAATAAACCTAAGAGAAATTACACAATATGGGTAATTACCCACAAAGTGGCAACACTGACGTATTCAGTTCTTTCGGAAATTTTTCTTTCAATAATTTTTGTGTAGGTACATGGCATTTGAACGAAGAAAATGCACCCTTTTAATTTCATCAAAGAATTTTTTACACAAACAATATACATACGTAACCGAAATTTCAAAAATGTTTGCCTGCCAAAAAAAAAAAAAAACAAGCAAGCACATTTTTACGACGAGTTTTGTTCTTGTAAAGTTTTTTTGTTTGCCCCAGTGATTTTAACTTTTATTTTTTTATTACCTTATGGCCCACAGTGAGACAACGCCGGCATTAAATACAAGGAGTCATTGTACAGCTCTGAAATTTTGCACAGGTTAATTTGGAGACAATTCCAGTTTAAAAAAAAAATTAAAAAAAACCGCCCACTTTTACGCCCACCTCCCATACAATCGAAATTTGTAAAATGCCGTATTGTCCGTAATACTTTAAGTATAACTTTAAATTTTGGTATACTTGAATGTTATATTGTTACACATATTATCGGAAAACAATTTTGAACTTTGGCCCACTTTTACCCCCACCACCCACACAACCTCAACACAAAAAGTGCCATATTTTCTAAAATATTTTAGGTACAACCTTCAAATTAGATATTACTGTGATTTATATCATTTAAAGTATTTCATGCAAAAATTACAATAACACGCCCACTATTACGCCCACCTCCCATTGAAATGCAATAAAAAAGAACAATTTTTTTTTCTTTCTATCAATAATTTTTTAACATCATCATGGTATTCTAATTCGTAGAAATATTAATAATAATAATAGTATTTCTAATTCGTAGAAATACGTGAATTTTTACGAGAATGGAATAGCCTACAGTTTCTATACTCCTTATTCATTGCTTCTTGCGCTTCTTCGGATAACATTCCTGTAGCAAAAAAAAGTAATACCAGCCATCAAGATCTATATACAATTTTGCAGTGTCCATGCAATACGTATGGAATTTACCAACATCTATATTTTTACTAGTATTTATAGTATTTAATATAATTTGTAATCGGTGAATTAAGTCTACATTTACACCAGTTATGTCAGCGGTTATTTCTGGATTTTCAAAAAATCTTCTAGAGACATTACGATCATCGACCACATCGACTTTTAAACCCAGAACTAATTTGAAATTTTTTTTTATTTCTGTTTTAACCGCTTCTTTCTTTTCTTTTGTGTCTTTATTTGTCCTCAATAATATTAAAAACAACAACAATTTAATATTAATTTACAGTTATTACGTATAGCGACTGAATGTGCGCGTTGTGTATTTTTTGTAGTTTTTTGTATTTTTAAAGTTCTTTTGCAAACTTTTGCTATATGTTCTTAACTTCAAATGAAAGCTGAGACATCAATCTTTCATTTGATATAAGTCTGCACCTAGGGCGAGGGGCTGCACTATATTTCCTAGTCCATTGAAAATGCAAAATGTTCAATTTTTACACCACAATTATGTTGTTAAAAAATTTTTTTTTGTGTTTTTTTTTTTAATTTATTTTTTCATCTACTCATTCACAACAACTAAATTAATTAAAAAAATAAAAAAACAAAATAAAAAAAAAAAATTATGTATTTTTTATTCTTTTGAATATTACATATTGAACTAACATATTTCAACCGCGTTGGCATCCCTCAATTTTGACTTGCTCTAGACCAAAAAATAATGAAGTTATGAGGCTGAAATTTCATGGAATTGTTACTCATATATCTGTTAATATACTGTGAAAATTTCATCCAAATTGGACGACACGCCAAAAACCATTTTTTGCCGCGGTTACTAAAGGGCTGTCTCACTGTGCGGCCCTCTAGAAATTACCATTTCTGAGACAAAATTACCGTACGCAACGATTTTTTTATACATAGAATTAATGTGCTGTTTCCAAATAACAGACAATTCGTTGTGTAGTAAAATTTATATGAAAAACACTCAGTCCATCATCAATTTTTGAATTGTTGCAGCCACAAGAAAAATCAATCCATCCGTTCTTAAACCATGGCAAAGCGGTGTCAATTGTTCGATAAGTACGGATTTTCTTAAATCAATGCTTGCAGAATGCTTGATTCAAATATGGATTATTCAAGTGATAAATACTTATCTATAGCCACATTTTATTCCTGATCCGTACTTAAAATAATCCGAAGTTAAATAAAATTAATAATAAAAAAGAGTAATTAAATTTTTCATATTTTGCACTTACCGGCAGTGTTACCGTTATGCGACTAAAGTCGCATTTTTGCCCCTTTTTGACTGCCGTGCCACTTTTTTGACCCCTTTGTTTTAAATCCCCTTTTGTATCATTTTGTAGTTTTTTGTGCTCCATTTGCCCCTTTTTGAACCAAATTTTTTTATACTGTCAATCAATGAATCCGAGCTCAATTTGAAGAGAAAATAGCATCTAATTTGGAAAAAATTAAAATAATTCAGGAAGGGCTATCTATTAACAATAAAATTTACCTCAAATTTCTAGTATATGTATTAAATATTATGAATAAATCAAACCTTAATTTTCAAAACGAATCATCACAAATTATATATTTAGTTTCATCCACGATAGATATTGTATTAGAAACTTTTAAAAATTTTTAAAAAAAAAGAGTATGTTATGCAAACAAATATAGAACAAATTGATTTTGTCGATGTTCTGCATATAAAAGAAACTCTTAATATATGTGTATATCGGCCACGAAGCCGAGCTAGAAATATATACTAACAAGATCTTAAGTAGTGATATTGTAGAAATTAAAAACAACATTTTGCTTTTTTACCAAAAGCTGTGCAAAGAAATTTTATCAAGAATTAATATTAGCGATAAGAGGCTGAGTTCATTAAAGGTTTTAGATCCAGTATTTATTAAGTCAGCTGAAGACATAAACTACTTTGAAATTGTTACCGTTTTTATTGATATAATTACTAACCCAGATGATTTTGTAAAAGAGTTCAAACTTTTAGAAACCAGATCAAACGATAAAAGCTATGAAGTAATTTTTAAAATATCTAAGCCTGAAACATTTTGGTACGAAATTGGCAATTTAAAAAACTGTTTGGGTGACAATTTATATCCAAACTTGTATAAATTTGCTTCGTATGTTTTTACTTTAGCACATAGTAGTGCATCCGCTGAGCGGATTTTTTCCAAGTTAGCATATTTAAAAAATAAAGTGACAAATAGACTGAAAGTAGATACCTGTCAGTCTATGTTATCCGCTTTAAATTTGTATCAAAATGACTTGGAAGATTGGATTCCAAGTGATGAATTGATTAATAAATATAGATTTACGTTTTCAAAAAAAATAGATATTTAATAGTTGAAGAAACAACATAACACGGCAGTTTATAAAAAAATGGATCTGTACCTGATGTTAACTATCTTCCTATCAATACTTGTATATCGAGGGCCTATATTCAAAACCCTCTATCTTTGATTTTGACGAAAATGACTTTTTAATGGAAAAATGTTCAGTAAAACAAACCTCATGTATGGTGTGATTTTCATTACAAACATATTTTTTTTTGCTGTTTTATTTGCATTTTTGTATTTTCTCTATCTTACACAATTAATTTTTCTGAATGCAAAACCCTCTATCTTTTCTAATAATTAATTTTCAAATATTTTTTGGAACAAGTTGTTCTTCCAATACATGTTTTTTTACTATTTTTTGCAAGCTGAACATGAATTTGACATTTTTAATGGTTTATCAAAATAGCAAAAACAAAAAAAAAATTTGTTGCTATAACTTTTTGATTAATATTTTTAATTATTATTTTTTTTATCTTATGTTGTATTATTAGCCTTTATCTTAAATAAGCCAGGTTATACACCGACAGATGGCATTAATAAAATCAAAATAATTTATTTTTATTAAAATTCAAAACCCTCTATCTTTTCATTTTCATACATACATATTGAATATTTTTGAGAAGCAAAATCCTCTATCTCGCATAAAGTCCCCAATAATGCAAAATTTTAATGAACCAATTATCTGTGAGATTCAGTAGTTAATTTAAAAAATATTGTAGAATACCGAATTTTAATAACTCAATTAATACGCGAAAAAAACAGTTTTTTGGCTCTCCTGAAAAGTTGTGTTTTTTAAGATAGAGGATTTTGAATATAGGCCCTCGATATGCTTTTTCCTCGAGGTTTTTGGTAAAAAAGTAAAATAATCAAGGTGCCAAATATTTATGTACATATAGTTACATATATACATATCTCTATCTATTTAAATGTAAAGTTTTTTTTGTATCAAATCATATTATGAACTATTTTTTGTTTTCGTAAGTATTGTTATTACACTATTTTAAGCTCGTTTTATTTACAAGTAATTAGTAACTGTTTTTGTATAAATAATTGAAATAAAAATTTTATGCGACAGTTCATTATCGTTTACTTGCAAACAAGACATGTATTTTCACGATATATGTATGTACATATATGTTTGTTTTTCCCAAACAATTTGTATTATATACCTATAATGTATTTTTTTTTATAAATATGAAGTTTAGTTTTTGTTATGTTTAGTTTTCGATGAAAATAATTTAATAAATACATACGTTTTTTTTTAAATTTTCCTGTTTTTAAAGTTGCCCCTTTTTTTCTCAGAATTCCCCTTTTTGTGACACTTTTTTTTTGAAAATCCCCTTTTTGTGCCCCTTTTTGAAAATTTTGAACGGTAACACTGAAGGCAATGGTTTATTTTCGTCCAATGAAAAATCAGAAAGTGGAAGAAGATTTTGACTGCAGCTTTTTAAACCCTGGTTTAAAGTTCAATAAATTATTTTGTTTTCTATACTTCATACTTTGAGACAGCATAGCTTATCTTCATTAGAACTCATCTTAAAAAAAAAAATTAACTGAAAATCTCCATTGATTTCAATTTCACTCGATTTCGATAACATGGCTGTTTATGTACTTTTTTATTTGATTTACGGCCAATTTCACCAAGATCAGTTTTAACTTTCAGTTAACAACATGTTTTGACAGCTATAACTGAAAGTGAATTATATATAACTAAACTTAGTGAAAATTGCCGTTAAATTAATATAGCATACCAAGTCGAATTTATATTTATATACAGTGGCAGCAATACTACAACAATACAGAAGCAGCAGATGTTTTGCATTATTAGTGCCAACGGCTCAAACTGTCAACTATTTATAAAAAAAGCATTATGAAACCAAAACAAATTGGTTCGATCTATCAAAGTCAGCAGGTTTTCGCTGCCACTTGCAGTGAATTTGCCCTGATAATAATTTTTCAATATGATGATGACTGAATTTAAAGTGTTACGTTGCTTATAAAATTTTTTTTATTGCTAAATAAAATCTGAAGTAAAATTTTACTTTTTCTAATACATGGTTAAGTGCATTTTCAAATTGTGCAGTTATTTTTTTTAAAATCCAGATGATTTTTTTTCTATTGTCCAGTTATTTGACTTTTGGAATCTGGCAACCCAAGATGTAACAATACGCCTTTTTGCCTAAGTCCCAATTTACACTAGGGACATTTCTTGCCGGACATTTTTTGAATTCTCTTTTAATCTTACCTGAAGCGTTTACATATGAAACATTAGAAGTCAGACAGAAGTTAATACTTGTATGTAAACTACGAAAAGTAAGAAAGAGAAATAAAAAAATGTCCAGTACAGATAGTCATGTACTACACACTCTACCTTTTCGACCCCTCGCCATCAAACTTCGTCTGTCCGGCAAGAAATGTCCCCAGTGTAAATTGGGACTAAACGATACCGATTCTTGAAACAAAATATCGCCCATATCGATACCAATACGCATATTGAATTTGAATTCAAGTTAAAATTACCGAAACTCAAGTAGAGTAATTTGTTTATACCCTACACCACCATTAGTGGTGAATGAGTGTATGCTTAGTTTGTCATTCCGTGTGAAACTTTTTTATTATTAATTTCAGACCCCATAATTTATATATATTCTGGTTCCTTTAGTAATTCTAAGTCGATTTAGCCATGTCCATCGCTTTAAAACACGCTCACTTTCGAAGAGAAATGTACAAATTGGTGTCAAATTCCTTGTAGTTATCGTATGCAGTTTGGTATTAAAATCCAGCAAAATTGGTTCAGTAGAATCAGAGCTATGAATCAAAATGTGGAATCACCACCCTAAAAAATTGATAATTTTGTTACAAAAACTAACATTAATGGTGTAACAATACACGGAATGATATACGATTTTGCAAAAATTCGTTATATTCGACTGGAAATCACGCTGTTAAATTTCGTAAAGATCGTATGTATATCGGTTTCATAATACATACTCACTTAACAATCAATTAAAAAAATTGTTTAAAAAGTATTTAAATTTAATTAGTGTGATAATTGATTTAATTATTTTTTTATGTTGAAAGAAAATTTAAAATATAATTTTGATTTAATTTACATTTTAATTGTTTTGAAATAAATTCTTAATTAAAATATTTATTTAATAACAAAAAAAAAATTTTCTTTTAAAATAAAATAATTTAAACTTGTGGAATTGTTGTTGAAAATTGTCAAAATCAATCAACACATTGTTTGAAACGGCAAAGTTTTTTGATCATTTTTTTAATTAAAATTAAAAATATCATTTATTGAAAAAAAAAATTCAAAAATTAAAAGTTTTACAATTTTTAGTAATCAATATAAGTATATATAATAATTTTTATAATAGGTGCAAAATCAACAAATGGGGTGCTTGATTCTGTGAATTTGGTGATTAGAGACAATTTTTCAATTTTTTTATTGCTGATACTGAAAATTTTATAAAGGATTATTTAAAATAAACCTAGCAAAACGTTGGTATTAATACCGGCACATTTCAAACTGTTTGTTATTTCGGTATCGGTATCAATACAGAGGGCTAATTCTGGCAGTCGTGATCGAATACTTTTTCGATTCGAAAGCAATTTAATTTCTAGCTTTTTAGTCGATACTGAAACAATAGTTTAGATTCCTTCATTATCGCCTGAAAGAACTAGGAATAAAATTGCTTTCGAATCGAAAAAGTATTTGATGCCGACTGCCAGAATTAGCTCCCTCCCCTGGTGTTACACTTAAAACTGTATTTAAGCAGTATCGGTTTAAACACGGTATCGGTCACAGAATACTAATGCATTAAACACATTCGAGACAGCAGGCTACACGAACACACGACTACAAATGCTACTGGGTGCAATTATAGCCGAGTAGTCAGCTACTGAATTATTTTGAAGACGACATCTACAATCAAGGTATATTTATAGCAGGTAGCAGCGAGATTACAACAATTGTACAATAAAATAAAAAACAGGGCTTTTTATTGTTGTTATGTGATACAAACTGGCAAACAGCAAAGGGGTTAATAAGAGACAAAAAAGAAAAAAGATAAAGACAAACAACTTGTTTGCTATATAACATTTGACAGTTTATATCACAAAACAAGCAAATGAAAAATAAACAGCTGGCTTTCCGAGACTACCTGCTATAAATATACCTTGGCTACAAATGTGCGCCAAGATAGCGTCGATAGTTATCCACGAAAACGCAAAATTGAATTGGTGCTTTTGGGGATTGAATTGAAAATGGGAATTTAATGCTTTTAGGAATTAAAAAGATAATGGGAGTTTTGCTTTTGGGAATTCAAAATTTAGAAATTTAAGAATTAGGGTGTTCGAATAAAAATGAGAAATTTAAATTTAAAGCAAATAATTATGCAAAAATGGAGTAAAAAATTAAAAAACAATAATAAAAATATAGTATATATATATAAAAGCATTCAAATAATTAAATGAAGTGTATTTATAATTTAAAACAAACATTTTTACTTATAAAAAAAGAATTCTTTATCATAAAAAAAAATAATTAATATTCTATAAAAATATAAAGTTTGTATTAATAAAACCGAATTTGGTGTTTCGTTTTTTTTTGGGGTAAGAGGTAACGTCAAGGAAGAAACTCTAGTTTTCCAGAAATCTAGGCTTATTGTATTACTATGAAATGATTAAATAAATCAATAAAATCTGGGTTCCTCTAAAATGGTCAGCAAAAACTGGGATTTCATTTTCAAGGGTGTTAGAGGTAACGTCAAGGAAAAAACTGTATAGATTAAATAATGAAATATATACTGCTTTTAAAATAAAATTTGTTTTCAGTCATTGCACGTCGTAAAAGTTTCAGATCTCGTTGGGTGCGTACGTAAATATATAAAAGCTATGCATCACTGCTGTAGGGATGCAAACTGTTGTTTCTGATGCGTGGTTACCAGTTGCTGTTGTGATGCTGATACTTTTTTACTGCACAACAGCTGTGCAAAGCTTGAATTTTTGAACATGAGCTAAATTTCAAAAGTTAAATAGGCAAACATAAAATAATAATAAAAACAATAACGATGACAAATTCTATTGAAAGAAAAAGTGGCAGTGTTCTTAAAATTACAAGAAAAAACATCACAAAAGAAAAATAAAACGATTTCTTTTATGTCAAAAGTTATTGCATCAAAAAATTAACTTAAGAAATATTTGCAAAAATTTGCTGCATAGCTGCGGCATGACTACATAAAAACTTTACTTCTGCGCAAGCGATAACCAACAACTGCATTTACGAACGTTCCCCCTATCAATAACTTTATAGGTAAAAACTGGATCGAAGAAGAATTGGTATTATTAGAATCTACTTCGAAATATTTTTCACATGATGGATTAAAAATTTCGATTTATTAGCCCGTTAAGAGCCAATTTCAAATATTAATATTTCTTGATAGATTTTTCAACAAAACTTGAAATTTTGTCAATATATTTAATCAAACATAATAATATAAGGGAAGAACACTTCAAGCTTTAATATACCCTATTTTTAGTAACTCCATCAGGTAAAATTTTAAATTTATTAGGGTTTTAAAAATTATATCTTAAAAAAATACTCAATTTATTATAAGTTTGAGTAAAAATATATATGTGGTAATAATTTATGTTCTTGTTACAAGGCCGAAACCCCGCAATACAGAAAAGCTTTATTAAGCAAATATCTAAGGGTTAAATAATTATTGTTATATCGACATAATTTTAAGATAAAGCCAATTTTGTTAATAAAAGTCAGCCATGGAGAACGAATATAGATCCGAAATTGGCTCGTAATTGGTTAATCGGTATGCTTTAAACCAGAGTACGAAAACAAACAAAACGAAACGTTTGCTTTCGTTTTGTTCTTTGCAGTGAGTAAAACAAAAACAAAACCAAAACAATGAGAATGATTGTGCCATTTTGTTTTGTATTGTTTTTGTTCGAGAGCGCAAATTGTACATTAATATAAACGTACACAGCTGGAAAAGAAAAAGAGTAAGAACAATATTGAAACATTCAGAGAAAAAACGTTTGACAAACGTTTGGTAATTGATTTACTCATTATAAAATTTACTCATTTACACTATTGTTTCTAAGTGAAATAAATATAGAGGTTTTTAGGTTTTTTCGTTTTTATTAATGCTCTTTTTGACTATTATAGTCAAACAACTACAAAACTACTACAAATACCAAACAAGAACTAAATAAATTACTGCACACAAAACGTTTCTCTATTTGTTTTGTACTCAGATGTACGATTGTAACGGTAAATTAAAAAATGCACATGAGTGGAAAGCCAATTGTTTCGTTTTCTCTCTTTGACACTTGAAAAGTTTTTGTTTTGGTTTTGCACATGTAAAATACAATTAAAAAATTTTGAATAGTTTTGTGCATATTGCAAACGTTTGCGAAATGTTTTGTTTGTTTTCATACTCTGCTTTAAACGCCATGTGAAAAACACTTTGAAGCACTTTCCAATGTTTCCCATATTGTAAAGATTCATTTTATAGCTAAATAAATATAGATAAAGTATTTTGCAACTTTTACTACCTATAACTCATAAGCTAGGAAAGCGTAAGCGAGAAAAACATATTCCTATAGAACTTCTTTTAAGGCTACTAAAAAGTTATAAAAGTTTTTCAATTTCAAGCGTATTCTTTTCTGTTAAACAAAAAATTGTTTAAGCACTTATTCTTTAAATATTTTTTTATATTAGCAACACTTTTTCTGTTTTGTTGTGGACAAAAATGGAAATAAGTTTAATTTGACTACAACGACAAAATAAGAACAGACAACAACTTGTAGCCATGTAGCCGTGTCGTCGTAAAAATAATCATTTCCATATACACACATGTATTATATTTTCTGACATATTGAAGTCGGTAGCTTGCTGTGTCGAATGTGTTTATAGCATACCAGAACTGAAAAAAGTGACTTGTTTAAAGGGCCCAAATAAGTTGCGGGGGCAGCTTTCGAAGAAAAAGACAGAAGGCTTTTTTTGGTAGTGAAGTGGCAATGTGTAAAAACAGGCCGCAACAATCAACACAAATGGCGTAATCAAAACACAAACTATGCACGTTAAACAAATGCATTAGTTCAACAAACTTTTGCTTTGTGGAGAAAAAATTTATTTAGTAATATTGTTTTGTTTTTTAATGTTACATACATATTTAATTTTTTAAATATTATTTACTCGTGTTGTGGTAAACGTAAAAGTTAATTTTTACAACAGCTTTGCAAATAAATCTCAACTTAATAATTTTGTGTTCATTGTATTGCGGCATAAAAGATGATGCAAAGAGAAATGCAAAAGGGCAGCTTTCTTATGGCTAATAAATCAGTGAACGTTAAAACGCTGATTTAGTTGAACTAAACTTGAATTTTTATGTAGTTTAAACTTAACGGCAGTAAATCAGTATCCCATGTATTATATGTAGCTTAAAAAATAACATGTGGCAGCACCATGATAAATCTTATCAAATTCATATGGTCTGTATTGGTTGCTTAAACGCCCAATTTTATGCGTTTAAATATGGTTTATATGTTTAGTGATTTATAGATTTATTGGTTTAAACACATTTTAAACCAAAAAGAGAGTTCAACTTGTTCTGATTTTTTAGCCCTTAGAAATAGAAAAAAAAGCAAAAACTTCCGTCTCGTGACAGTTCTGTTAGTATTCTGTGGTATCGGTTGCAGCCTTAAGGCCCAAACATAATATGCGTAGCCTTACTCCACGTCTACAACTGCCATCATTTGCTGTTAAAACATTATGTTATAAAAGCGTTGTTAAAACATTTGCATTAACAACCGTGTTATAACATGAGAAAACCTCTAACATGATGAGTCTATACTTAACACTAACATCATATTAGTGTTATGCCCAGTTTTCAGGATTGATATTAAAACACATTTATTTTTAAAATCGATTTAAATAATAATAAATAAATAAATAAATAAATAATAAATAAAATAATTAATGTTAAACATTTCATGTCAGTTGTAGACTGCATGTTACTTAACCTACTGTCAAAAATTAATAAAGTCTCTTAAATGAATTTAAAAAAAAAAAATAAAACCAACAAACTTCTGATTCCGTACGGAATGTGCGATCAGTTTCGCACTTTGCTTAATCAAATTACAGTTTCATAAAATGTAACAAAAAGTTTCCTTAAGTTTAATATGGTTTGCCTCATATGATTTACATGTATTCGTACATTTGCTTAAGCCAACTTAAGCACATTATGGTTGGGCCTTAAGTTCTAAGTTAAAAGTTTTGAGTTAAAAATTTTTAAATTGCCAAAAACTTTAAAACAATTACAAAATTCATAGGTATATTTTTTTTCTATGAACTGAAAATTTCCGGGAAATTTCCCGCTTTTTTTAGGAATAAAAACCCCTATATTTGATACCTTTATTAATAAAAAAAGTTGATATTGTTGAAAAGATTACAATAAAAAAGTGCACAGTAATATTTAATAAAAAATGTAAATTAAGCATATTCAATATTTAAATAGTCTAAATGAATAAAGAATATAAATATGTATGTATATGTATGTACATATGTACATTTTTATTTATACAAGTTGATGTGAATGTCTGCAGTATGTATTTTATTTGCGAAATATATTAGATTACATTTGCTAAATTTAAAGGAAATTTACAGATTTGTACAGTCATTTCGGCTTCATCTACCAAATAGGTAGATTAATAATAAATTAGTTCAGTCCTTTATGGGCACGTGCTGTTAATTTATTGATGAACTTGATGAACGTCTTGAGCACGCCCGGATGGATCTTCCGGGCATCCCCAGTCGAGACGTGGCACCCAGCGCTTGACTGTTTTCGCAGCTCCACTTCCGGGAAAGAGTTCTGTAAATATACATCTGTAGTAGTAGGCTTCTTTGGTAGTGGGCGTATTTATTGGATATTTTTCGGCAGCTTTGGCAAACTCGGCATCGGTTATGTGATCGGTAGATACTCGGCGAATATGATCAATCCAGTCGTAACCCACGCCATCGGAAAATTGCTCTTTCTGGCGCCATAGAACTTCATCAGGCAGGTATTGATTTGTGAATGCTGCTCTTAGGACATGTTTTTCAATTCGGTGCTGTTGTTGGCCGCCAAAGCAGTTCAGGTTACCAGGTATTTTGTCTTCCGGCCTTATAGACATTACATAATTAACAAATGCTGTATCCAAAAATGGAACACGTAGCTCAATGCCTTTGGCCATTGTTACTTTGTTGGCACGCAGGCAATCGGAATCACAAAGTTGTGCAACACGTTTCACCAATTCTTCATGAAATTCACTATAATTTGGAGCTTTAAAGAAATATAAGTATCCACCGAAAATCTCATCTGCACCTTCGCCAGATAAGATCATTTTGATGCCAGTGCTTTTTATGTAACGTGCTAGCAGAAGCATGGGTAAACTACAGCGAACTGTGGTAACATCGTAAGTTTCCAAGTGGTAGATGATATCACGTATACCATCCAAAGCATCTGAAATTTCAAAGATTACTTCAGTGTGATCGCTATTTATGTAGTCCGCTACCAGACGGGCGGCTTTAAAGTCCGGAGCATTACGCAAGCCTACCGAAAATGTTGTAAGTCTGTAGTTGGGATCACGTTCTCGACGTATTTTTGTAGCAATCGATGCCACCAAGCTGCTGTCTACGCCGCCAGACAATAAAGCGCCAAAAGACACATCACAATGTAGATGGGATCGTACCGCATTTTCCAAATTAGTTCTCAGCAAAGTTAAGTCAGTTTTTAAGGTTGGAACGCTTGTTTGCCATTGCTCTTGGAAGAATCTTTTTCGTACTAGATTATCGGCTTTACCAAAGCAGAATTCACCAGGTGTAAAGGCCCTAATTTTTGGACAAAACTCCACTAGACATTTCATTTCGGATGCTACCCATACATTGCCATTATTGTCCTCTCCAATGTACATAGGAATAATGCCAAACGGATCTCGTGCCATCAGAATTGTTTTGGAACGTTTATCATACAAAACGAAAGCAAACATGCCTGTAATATATTCCAGCAATCTTTCTCCATATTCTTCGTACAATTCGATGATAACATTGCAATCACTTTTCGGTTTGTAGTGGCAACGAATTTTGGCAATTTCCGATGATTGTTCCAAATAATTGTAAATCTCACCATTGGCAATTAAGACAACGTTTCCATTTTCTGAATACAGAGGCTGATGGCCAGTATGAACGCCAACAATGGCCAAACGTTCGTGAATCATAACAACTCCTTGCTCGGGAATATAACATACACCGGTATCATCAGGACCCCGATGTCGTTGCTTACCACTTTGTCTGTAGGCAATTTCACGCAAACTGTGTAGACTTTCGTGATACATTTTCGTCTTGATGGGTTCACCATCCTTAGAAAAAATTGCAAAAATCCCGCACATTGTTTATTTTTTTTTTTTAATTTTCACTTTACTTATTACTCGTTATATACAAATCGTATGTTCAACTATTTGTAAAAAATTTAAATAACTTTCAATGTCGCTGTTAAGGTAAATACTAAAACGAATTCACTGGTTGCTGCGCCTTTTTAAGCGCTACTCGACAAACACAGACAAAATTCATTCCATTTTTCAGATACATTTACTCGTTTTTTTTTGAGAATAAATTCTGCTCTCATTTTTTTATTTTTACAAATGAGTGTGTATTAGGGCATAACCAAATTTTTGGCATAGTACCACGGAGTGGTCAATAATGTTTTAGTAATGAAAAAACCTGTCACCCATCGTTTTGCGAAAAAAAAACCTCACGCAGGGAAGCAAATTTCTAAAACCTTTCAAGAAATTTTGAACCGCGATGAATTGTAAACCGTAGGAAAATTTTTAAATCTAAAGCAGTGGATAAATTCTAAAATAGCATTTAAGTGATATGTATAGGAATATATACAAATATCAGGTGTATATTTTTTAAAATTTCCGTGAGAAAAAAATGGTTGTTTTCAAACTTCAACCGATCCGAAAAAATTGTCATATTTTTTATTTATAACTTTCAATATTCAACACGACTATACTATGCCGTTTTTGATACTCGCAAAAAGTGTTAAAAAGTTATCACCCTAGTGTGTATGTTACTCAGAGAATAACACTATAAACAAAAAAATTATTTTTATTCAATTTAAGTGAAATACTTCATTTATTACTTTTTTAAATGAGCGGACAAGAAACCATAGATTTTGTTTCTTACTAAATAGAATTATATTTAATAATTTTTATTTATGCATTATAAGTGAATATCCCCTTATTTACATTTTATGAGTTTCACACATACAACCAACATACGAAAAAAACTCATACTCTTGTATCAAATATACGCCGTGTTGCCGCTGTAAATTTAAAACAAGTAAGAGTGCTATATTCGGCTGTGCCGAATCTTATATACCCTTCACCATTGTGCGAGCAGAATACACAGCAATTAGACAAAAACTAAATAAAATTGGTAAATTTTTTTTTTTAAATAAGAGACAACCGATTTTGAACTTCGCTTTTCATAAGGGCCCAGAATATATATACTTTATAGGGTGTAGGATCAATATTGTTGAAATTACAGTTATATATACCTTTTTTACCTTCCGTGAAGGGTATAAAAAGAGTAATTTTCGGGAAATCAGGGGTCTAATCACCGCATTCGATACTTTCGTATCGAATAAACTACTGAATTTTTTTGCTTACGATAGACACTGGCTTATCGAATGAAAACTCGATAAATGTAATGTCGAGTTACTCGATGTCGAATGCTTTTATTTCAAATTCAATACATTTCATTCGATATCGAGTTTCAAGATACCAAAATAAATAATTTCGATGAATTTTACTCGATATCGTATGCAGTGAATAGACCCCAGTATTTCGGTTATAAATCATACAAATTTCCGACATTTTGGTATATAAGTCATATCCATAGGACGTATAGCAGCCCTAAAATTTAGGTTTTTATATAAATTTTGATGTTTTTTAGCCCTTTTTTGAGTATTTTGCTCATAAATTACCCATTGGCTAACCGATTTGATAGTTTTATATACCGACGTGTTAAGGAAGAATACCATTTACTTAAGTTATATTCAAATATAAACATTTATATAAACTTGTAAATATATATTTAAACAAAGTTAATTATAAAAAGAGTAATTTTTGGGGATTCAGTATTTCGGTTATTACTCAGCCATTTTTTAACCGATTTGGCAGATTTATATACCGACGTGTTGAAGAAGAAATTTACCATTTACTTTAGTTATAAAACTTGGACTCGGGGAGATCTATGGTTCCCGAAAGTGGGTATTTTGGTCATAACTTTTTTGTATCTGAACCGATTTTCTCGAGTTTTTTATAAAATATGTTCTACTTAAAATTTCCGATATTTTGATATATAAGTCATACCCATAGGACATATGGCAGCCCTAAAATTTAGGTTTTTATACAATTTTTAATTTTTTTTGTACGGGAGGTACCACGCCCACTTCCCCAGTCCCGCCCACATTTTGTAGGATGGTGTGTATTAGCAACCTAAATGTGTGTACCTAATTTGGAAGCTTTGGCTTTTGCCGTTCCCCAGATATTCAGCAAAAAGTAATAAAAATACAACAACCACAAGGGATTTTTCGAAAAAATTTGAGGTAGTCGTGGTTTTTTGCTCATAACTCAGCCATTTGTGGACCGATCTGGCTGAATTTCAATAGCAAAATTATAATAAGAATACCTGACATAAAGATACCCCAACCAAGTCCCCATCATATCTGGGGGCTTCGGAAAACCCATTTCAACAGACAGACGGACAGACGGACAACCGGATTTGAACTTCGCTTTTCATAAGGACCCAGAATATATATACTTTATAGGGTGTAGGATCCATATTGTAGAAATTACAAACGGAATGACAAAGTTATATATACCCTTTCTACCTTCGGTGAAGGGTATAAAAAGGGGTTCAAAAAGGGCTCGAAGGATTGGTAATTTTTTATGAAAAAAAGTGACGAATTGGTTTGTATGCAAACAAAGCTTGATTTACATCAGTTTAATTAAAAAAAAACTGAGAAATTGAACAGAAATGTTTGTTATTATTAGGGGCTGCGATTTCCTACAAATTTTTTTGTCGATAGTCTAAGAACGATGTCGACAAATTATCTTTCTGCATAGTTAAATTTGCCCTAAAATGGCATAGATTTGTGAAAGTAATTTTTGGGAACACAAATTTTTTTATTAATAAGATTTCTGTATGACGTGCTTAATTCGAAATAGATTTGTTTTTGCATATTGATGAAAATTTTGGTGAAAATGCGGTTTTTTTTGCATATTTTTCTATTTCCATACAATAAAAAAAAAATAATTATACTACTGGACATAGCAAAATACTGTTTTTTTTTGCCAGATGTGGTATTATAATCAAAGTAAATATTGAAATTAAAGGAAATGATTATTTAGTTTGCATGTTGGACCCGCTGTTTTGTCAAATATTTGATCAGTGTGACCAGAGCTTAAGGCTTCCAACGGGTTTAAAATATTTTATCCAAAGCAATAAAAGTTGTTTTTTATTCGACCATTTCTTTATAGAATCTCAAAGAAATAAATACTCAGGCTCTAGGTCATAAGTTTTTTAAATAATTTTTATTTATTTAAATACATCCAATATTTTAATATTCCTTGAATATCATCATCAGGGATAGGTAAATTATAAATAAAAATCCCAAATATTTTCTTTCGTCTTGAGTATTCATTTCTTTGAGATTTTATCCAAAACTGTTACAAGTTACTTGCTTGGCACATGAGTTATACATACGTTTGAAGCCAATTTGATAATATAATTTTTAATGAAATACATCCCTTGGTTCCCCGCCCACCGCACATTGGTCTCCAAGACCCTTTTTTTTTGGCCAAAACTCGGAACTTTTTTTCTTACATTTGTTGTTGGAATATTGTAGCAAACACTTCAGATAAACAAAAAAAAAATTATTTGTTTTTGCAAACTTCAATTAACCGTTATTCTTTGAAGTGAGAAAGTTCAATGCTTTAAGTGCAGTGGTAAACTGAAACACGTGGTGTACTTTTTTGTTTTATTTGAGTCACAGGTTACACGAAAATAAAAAAAAACTTTCAAATCTATTAGTTATGGATATTAATGACGATGGTAAGTATATAAATTTTTAATAGTGAAATATTTAATAAAGATTATGGTAATAAGAAATTACACAAAAAACTTTCATAACCTCAAAATCAGTGATTTTAGCTTTTTATAAAAAAAAAATATAGTATATAACATAAAAATTTCAAGTGATTTCAACGAAACAAAAGCACACAAAAGTACAGTGATATTTGGTGCTTACAAATCATCAATAACTTATTGCTAGTTATTGCTTGTTTTTAAGAAATCAATTTTTGTTTCAGGAAACTTTTGCTTCAAAAATTGTGATTTATTCAGAGTTTGGTAGAGTGGAAGTAAAAATTTTAATTATTAAAAACTTAATAAAATTTATGTTTTTTTGTTATTAATTATGTCTTTTATTTCAATTCATGTATATAAGTGAATATTTTAGTTTTGGCCAAAAAATGTGGCTCGCCAGACCAATGTGCACCGCAGCCAGTAGCAAACAAGATAGGGACCAGGGGCCAAACAACGGTATTCGATATTAATCGATATTCCCATAAATGTTGTATTGTAATTTGATCTATATTGAATATTTTAATTAAGCAAATTAAACTTTGAGGAGTTAAAGAATGTTTGAAGAACTTGATCATTCCTGGGCTTTGGAGTCGTCAAGAAATATTTCTAACTCCGACTCCATGCGCTGAAATGCTTTAAGTACGACTCCAACTCCGACTCCTACTTTAACCTTTGTGCTAATTGTATATGAGACTGGTCCTTATTGTAAATGTTTAAATATAGCAAGAAATCGTTATTATAATTCTAGTTATTTACATATGAGTAGGTGAGATGCAAATCTTGCTCGTTACACTTTTTTCGAATTTTGGGATAATGCAAAAGACATTTAGCGCCCGATTAAATGGATCAAATTAGTTGAAAAATTTAAACCAACTTAAATAAAGGAAAAAAAAAAGATTTAATTTGGAACGAACGAGTTTTGCTACGAATTTTCGAAAGAAACGAGTTTTGCTGCAATCCATATGGGATCGAACTAGTTTTGAAGGAAAACTAATCATTGAACTTCATCGATGTGTGAATTCCCACAAGCCCAATCTAATGTAGTTTTCGCGATAGAAAAGTTTAAAGCAACACCAATTCCAACTTGCTTAGTCGTTAAGGGCATCAAGTCTACTAAGTTTTGTTTACCACTGATTTTGGTTCGACAAAAAAAAAAGATATTAAAATCATTTTAAATATTCGGACAAGGGCAAATTTTTTATACAGATATAGAAGCATTTGTAATTTTCAACATGTTTTGGGGTCTGCTGTAAAGTTTTCAAAATGTGGCTTGGTGTAGTTTATCTCCCAATTGCAGAGTTAAAAAATGTGAATTAATAAACAAATAAATTAAAATATTTTTCTTCGGCCCTGTTCCACATGTCAGTCGAAACAGTCCGAACTTGCACAAATGTAACCAAAAGCTTTCCACATAACAATTTTTGTGCAATAAAGAGAGTAATATTTTTAATTTCCGGTACAAATTTGCACGAACTTTTTCTTTGGGTAAGTTCGGACATATGAAACTGTTATATATGTAATTGCACTGAGAAAATTAAATCGTAAAATCAAAGAAAATACACTTTGTTGCAAAGACTTTTATTGGTCAGATTGTGCCCAAAGACAAAACATCTTTACCGGAAAGGCGCAAAGATCTTTAGATTCCCATGAAATATATACTTAAAATCAAAGACTTAAAATCTTGTGACAAGGATGTACCTACGTCTTTGGAAACACATGAAAAAATTCCCTAAACTAAGGAAAAAGTATTTTCGCACAAAGACTTTCATTCGTTAGTCTTAAGACTTGAATTTTTGATTTTAAGTACAATTTTCAGTGTAACAAAGACGTAATTTTAACATTATTACAAAGAAACGCAATTAAATTCAACGAAATAATTCTTTCAAATACTAAAGACTGATATGTAGAAACAAAGGCAATTTTCTTTGAAATCTGCTATAGAAATGTTTTAAAAAATTTAAAATTTTTCTGCAAAATAAAATATTTAATGAAACCAAACACAGCATTTTTATACAATTTTTTTATTTCAGTTTAATGTAATAAAAATAAAAAATAGTTCATATACAGCATAACTTTACTTAATTAATTAAAAAAATACAAAGACAAGGCGCACATGCACAATTGAGCGTTCCTATCGACTGACTTACAATTAATGACAACCACGAAAACAATTCTTTTTATTTTTTACAATTATTGTAATCAATCGGCTACACTTGTTTCGTTATGCATTCGTATACAAATTTAACTTTGAAGACTAATGGCGTTTTCTTTTCTGAGTAAAATTTTGCATTTATTCTGCCTTTTACATTTTTTTATGTTCTTTTCTGAAAAATATGTGTTATTTTAAAAGTGTAAAGCGTTCTTTTCTGATGATGTTCCCTTTAAAATTAAAAAAAATGCTACATGTTCAACACTCATTTTAATTAAAGGGGCATGAATGCAGCACTAGATCAAGGCGAATTCAGTACAAGGTGGTGGCAAGTTTCGAGCCGTAAACACTAACAACGCAATACAAAAAACATCTGTTGTTTCTGTTGGCTTTGAATTGTTGTAGTCTTGCCACCACCAGCAATTGAATTTACCTTGCGCTTATTGTACTTTATTGTTTTATGCCGAAATTTGTGTTCTTTTGTAAACGTTATAAATGAAACACTTCTTAAAAATTAGGCAAGAATTTAAAAATGTTGCCAAGTCACATGTAACACTTATGCAACACTTTTTTTTAGAAAAGAAAACGCCATAAATTCTTTAAAGATACAGATTTTATCTTTATGTTTTTTTTTAACCGCTCTTGTTTACCGTTGCAAGCAAACATGTTCATTTATGCATTGAAGACAAAATTCTTTAAAGTTACAGACTTTGTCTCTGTAGCAAGGATGCTTAGCTTTAAAAAAGCAAAGAATAGTCTTTAATTTTAAATACGTTTTTCAATCCCTTATTAGCAAAGAAATTAATCGTTGTAGCAAATATTTTATCTTTAAGGAAAAGATAATTTCTTTAATTAAGCTTCAAAGAATTTTAGTCGTTTGTGTTAAAGACGCACCATTTGCTTGTTTGAAGAATAAGTCATTGATGCAAGGATTTTTTCCTTCTAACAAAGATATTTTTGTTACAATTTTCTTTGATTTTAAAGCTTTTAATTTTCTCAGTATAGAAACGAAAATAACTTTTTTTTAATATTCTTAGCTATGCTTTTGTTCCATTCATAATTTCAATTCAATAGAAATATGTATTTCGTTTTTACAAATCATATACACTTACTATTTATTCAAGAAATATTTTAAAAACAATTTTTAACTTTTTTATTCTTCCCCTGCAGCGTTAATTTTTTTAACACTTTTTATGTTATTTTCCGACAATTTGTTTTTTTTTATCGATTTAGCGATCTCAAATTAGTTTTAGAGTTTGTTGAAAATTTTGTGATTTTTCGCGAATTTTAGCCATGTTTGCGATAAAAGCGATTTGTTCCTGTACGTTTTCTGATTCTTTACGGCCTTAACAATTTATTATAAAAAGTAGACTTTGTTATCATGCCGCTGTTATCAAAATTTTGCCAATTTCCGCTAGTTTAGCAATTTTTGCCGAATTTTTGCCATTCCTTATTATTTTAGGGACTTTTAATTTATTTTATGGCTTGTTGTTTTTTTTAAACCATTTTAGCGATTTCAAATAAATTTTAGTGTTTGTTTAAAAGCTTGCAATTTTTTGCGAATTTTAGCCATGTTTGCAAAAGAAGCGATTTTTTCCTTCTATTCTTTACAGCTTTCACGATTTTTAATAAATATTAGGATTTGCTATCATGCGGCGGTTTGCAAATTAGCGATCTTTAGTTCAACTAAAGTGTTTTTGAACAAAAACTTCGAATCCACAAAAACATAAGGATTTGAGAACACCAATTTCTAGAATATACCTGATCATTTTCTTTTAAATATTCATTAAATATTAAATAGTTTTTTATACATAAAAAAGGCATTTCTTGCTTTTACTAACTGCGCATTTATATGGTTATTAAAGTACAAAAATTTAGCTAAATTAATTCCCAAATATCTAACGATTTGTTTATTGGGCATGAGGGTGAAAAAGAATTGCTTCGCATTTGTTAAGATTGATTTCCAGTCTAAAGCGTATTGTTCAACTGTGTCAAAATGTGATTGGAACTGATGGTTTATAAATAACACAAATTTTTTGTAAAGTTACTGACCTACACCAATTAATAACACACATTTGAAATTTATAAATTAAAAGAAAACAAAAAATTTTAAGAATAAGCATTATTAAACTAGTAATACTTATACTCAATTTCAAAATAACATGTAAACAATTTACCTTACTTAAAAAAAAATGTTTACACAATATACATAAATTGAAATACATAATAAGAAAAGCAAACTACTATACTTAAAAATTATCCAATATCAAATATGTATTGTAAAATTTTTCTGTAGATAAAGTAAGATATTTTAATTGATAAAATTATTTTTATTTTTTTTATTGTTAAAATAAACGTCAGCACAATTGAATTTAGTTTACCCTGCCTTTACACATGCAAATAATTACTTGCAAGTAGGCTATACGTATTAACATCGAAAATGGCGACGAAATAGTCGAATGCCATACAAGTTGTATGAATGTTTACACAGTCAAGCAGCGCTGCCAGAAGTAAGATTTTACCTTATTTTTTAAGATTTTTTAACCGAAAAAAGATTTTAAGATTTTTTTCCAAAAAATAAGATTTTTTGTTTTGTCTAGACTCTAGACGAAGTTAGGTTCAATTAAAAAAAAACCTTCTTTGTTCCTATTTAAAATTTTTTAAACAAAATAATACAATTTAGTATAAGAAATTAAATTGTTTGTTATGTTTTTTTATGTTTATTTAATGTATTAAATAAAATATGAATTGTTTTTATTATTTATAATAAAAAAAACTACTTTTTTCCAAAAATATTATTTTTTCTTCAAAAATAAGATTTTTTTTGGTGAAATGAAGATTTTTTGCTGAAAATTTCTGACAGCCCTGCAGTCAGGTGAAAGTTCCTTATAAATCAGAGTTACCATGTGCGAAACAGAGCTTCATTTCTAAATAAACATTTGGCATTAATAATTATTTTTACTTTTTCAAATTAGATTGACGCTTAAAAATTAAATTAATTGTCTTCTTTATGTATATATGCAAAAAAATCAAGAAATATCTTTAAATATACTTTAAAAAAGTTAAATCTATAATTATTATTTCCGCAACCAAGAAAATGTGGTAACACTGTTTATGTTTTTGACATTAACTTGCTGCAAGTGTCAAAATATCACTGTCTTCAGAAATGTCTTGCAAGCAGGGGTGCCAGAAGATTTCGATTAGAAATCGGCATATTTTCAAAAAAAAAATCGGCATTATCGGCACTTTAATTTAAAAAAAACGGCAAAAAATCGGCATATTTAAAATACCTCTTTTAAATACAATAAAACGTATTTTTAATAACAAAACAGAAAAATTCAGCATTAACTAATGTTTGGAACAGAATAATCAATGACAAAAAAAATGTTTTATAAATAATTCGTAGTTAATTAAAAACAAATATGTATATATATTTTGTATTTACCCTAAAATTTTTTAATAATAGACGAATATTTGAGTTCAACATTTGAGCTTTGTATAGAAATTTATGGTTTAAATCTGCCATATTTTAAAAGAAAACTGAAGGTTAAAACACGTTGGCCAGACGTTGGTTGAAATAGGTAAATTTAACTGATAGGTACGAATTAGAACTAAAATTGCTATCGAAACGAAAAAGTATTCGAACACGACTTTCAGAATCAGTTTCAAAACAATTCGAATTATTTAAATCGAAAAATTAAATTTCCTTGCAAATTTTAATTTTTTAGGGAGCACCGAAATTTTGTTCTATTAAGGTTGACTTGACTTCAAATTCTTTCATAATTTTCGAAATATTGGAAGGAAAATAATTTTTTGGAAATGCGCCACTAAAATTTTAAATCTAAATTTTTGCCAAAAAGCTATCGGATATAGCTGCATCATCCTCAATATCGTATAATCTTTAAGAATAATTTTTTATTCAAACCATTTTTATTGATAGTGAACATAAATTTAGCTTACCCTTACTGCTTTGAAGCGTCTATTCATTTTCAAACTCAAATATAAAGTTCTTTATATTTTTCTTTTATTTGGATTTAGTTCTTTCATACTTCATAGTTGAACATTTTTCAAATAAAATTTTTTAAATATACCAAAAACAAACAAAAAGTTACCATGTTTTAGTCGTTTATTGAAAAATCGGCAAATCGGCACTTTGATAATTTGGAGGCAAAAAATCGGCAAAATGCCGATAAATCGGCAAATATGGCAGGCCTGCTTGCAAGTTGACTGCAAGTTCTCTACAAGTACGAAAAATGTGATGGTGTTAGTAAAAAAGTGTGAGTGTATTGAATTTTTCGAACTTGTACTTGCATGTGTAAAGGCCAGGTTAATGACCACTAGTGCAAAGACACTATATGCAAGCGTCAGCACAATAAACGGCTGTTGAACCTTGCTAAATGTGTAAGAATTATGCTGATCAATACTTGAATTTTAGTATATAAGCTAGTATAATTTGTAAATAAAGACAGACTTTGATTAAGAACATCTTACGGCTAAGACAGCCTTGGTTTTTAATTTAAAATTCTCGAAACCTTTCTGGCAGTTTTTTTGAACGCCTACACTCAAGCTGGTACCCAATAGCTGTATAAATATGAATTGGGTTATATGGACAAAATACCATAGGGTCCTAAACATGGAAGGCATAGCGAATGTGCGTGCGAATGCAAATACCAAATGCGAATAAATGTCGCCCCATAATTGCAATTATTATAAGAGGAGGCTCAACGAATATTCGGGAACACGGTTTTAATACATACATGCATTGTCAGGCTGTTAGGACTCATAGTATAGGGTTTCTTTTAAAAAATACTACATTTGTACTTAAATGCTATTGTATATGAAAAATTTTAATTTTTAAATAAAAATTAGACGAATATTACGTATTTAAGATAATTAAATATTGAAATTCAGATATTATTTTAAAAATTCCCTACATTTGCCTTTAAATAAAAAATCTGTCCTCTTTTCCTACGCTTGAAATTTTTCGAAAAAATTATTACAAAAAGGGAAAATTCCCTACTGTTGGCATCACTGCTGCTTAGACAAAGTAACATAAAAATCAATTAAGAAAGTATAGTCGGTCAAGCCCGACCATGTGATACCCAACACTACAATATTTAAAAAGCCAATTTTCGAGAGTGTATGGCTATATGGATAGGTTTCTATCTAAGTTTTAAATTTCATTAAAATCGGCTTAATAGTTTCTGATAGGCATAAATTGCCCTCTATCTCCCCTCATGGTCCTATTTTTTTTAAAAATTCATACCTTATGTGTTCATATAAATATGGATATATCTACATATGTTTTAAATTTCATTAAAACTGGTTTGAACGTGGGCACAAAGACCCTATTCTGCAAAGCAACTTGTATGGGGGCTATATGAAATTATGAACCGATTCGCCCTTGTGCCAATTAGAACCCATGTACCAAATTTCATTAAATTATCTTCAAAATTGTAACGTGTACTTTGCGCACTAGGTGACATAGCTAGCCAGCCGTACGGACATCGTTAAATCTACTAAGAAAGTGATTCTGAGTCGATCGGTATACTTTAGGACCAATACTTTAAAGTGTTACACACATCAGCACTAATGCGTAATACCCTCTCCACTCTTGTGTGGGTATAATCCCTGCAAACAATAGGACTAGTCCAAACACGCGTTAATAGCGTAGCCCACAAGGGACTAGGACAAGTCCAAAAGTAACCCAAACGTATGGAAACACATGGTCTATTTAACATTACGATCTTAAAGGTTATACAATTTTTAGAGCTGATCGTAAGACTCGTGGTGGCGGTGTAGCAATTTCTATAAAAAATAATATAAAATGTAATTTTATATCCTCAAACCTTGCAAACACCAATGTAAAAACAAAAATTGAATACTTGTTTGTTGAAATTTTATCCTCTAACAGAAAATTGCTTGTTGGTTGTGTATTTCGGCCTAATCGAAATATTTCCACTGACACCTTTTTTAATTATCTCGACCAACTTTCGTTATTATACGCGGACTGTGTCATTGCTGGAGATTTTAACTCAAATTTATTAAGTGAAACCACACTCTCAGATAACCTATTATCGATTGGCATTGAATCTATCAACCGTTATACACCAACCCATTATACTACTACACTCTCCTAGATCTGTTTCTAGTTTGTAACATCTCAAAAGTTCAAGTCTATGAGCAACTTTCTGCTCCTTGTTTTTCCAAACATGACCTAATTTTCACTTCGTATGATTTTGATTTAAAACATTGTGACCAAACCTTTTCAAATCGTGACTTCAAAAACATTAACTTTGAAATGCTAGATGAGCATGACTCAGCCATCAATTGGGATAATATATTTTATATGATATCTTCTAATCAGCAAACCACTTTTCTTGAGAATAACATTTCTGATTTATATGAACGCTTTGTTCCAATCAACACAAAAACTGTCAAGGATAATACTAGGCCCTGGTTCAATCCAATCATAAAAAATTTAATTAAGAAAAGAGATGTTGAGAGAGATGTTTTTAAGAATATTGTTGCCAAGATTACTACCTTATTTAACCCACATTTTTAACACAATATTTACTACTAGCATCTTACCAAGTAGCTGGAAACATGCTAAGATTATTCCGGTCCCTAAAAATAACTCGGAGTTTAGGCCTATTGCAATTCTGGCTTATCTTTCCAAAATAATGGAAAAACTTATGTATACACAAATAAATGAATTTATTGATCGGCATAATTTGCTCACGCCCCACCAATCTGGCTTTCGAGCTAAGCATAGCTGTGTTACAGCATTAATAAATCTGTGTGAGGATATTTGAAATGATATAGATATCTGGAAAGTTAATATACACGTGCTTTTGGATCACTCCAAAGCTTTCGATGCAATTGACCATTCTTTGCTTTGCCTCAAACTTAAAAAGCTATTTGGTCTATCAGGGACCTCGAATAATCTACTTCAATCATACCTTGGTAATCGTTACCAATCAGTATTTATTAACGGAAGCTACTCGTCTGCACTCCCTGTCACCAAAGGTGTTTCACAGGGATCAATTTTGGGACCACTTTTGTTTTCATTACATGTTAATGATCTTTCTCAAACTTTATCGTATTCTAAGTTACACTTATATGCCGATGATGTACAAATTTACATTGGCAGTTCTTTCGAAGATATTGCAGACAACGTACGTAAATTAAATAAGGACTTAGATAGTGTTTATAGATGGGCAACCGCTAATAGACTTCTAATAAGTCCCCACAAATCCAAATGCATTATCATTCACCGTAAAACGATCCGTTTTCATATCAACATTGACATTATGCTTAATAATGAAAAAATTGAATGTGTACGCTCGGCAAAAAATCTTGGTGTTATATTCAATAATAATTTAGATTGGTCTGACCATATTAATAAAACTGCATCGAACATTTACCTAAAATTACGTGAACTTTGGCCTACCCAATACTTTACGCCTTTAAAAATTAAAAAACTTATCGCCAAAACATACTTAATGCCACGACTTTTATATGGTTGCGAGTTGTTCTCAAGTTGCGACTTTCGTAGCAAAAACGTGTTACAGAAAACATATAACAATATTATCAGATATGTTTTTGGTTGAGGAAAATACGATAGTATATCCCAGTTCACAAATAAACTTTATGGCATGACACTTAAAAACCTTTTAGATATGAGGGTATTGCAAATGCTACATAAAATAATTTATACGAAGAATCCTCCATATCTGTACAACAGATTAACCTACGCGAGGTCTAACAGGGGTAATCAAATAATTCCCTTTACACACCGCAGCCTGATATCTGAATATCAATTTTTTATCCAGTCTGTCCGTTTTTGGAACCTACTGCCCAATCATGTCCAAACAAACAACAATGAGAACAATTTTAGTAATCAATGAGCCAATTTAGACTAGACTAATTTTTAGTCGGATTAACTTTTGTTCTTTCCAAACTACGGTGGATTAATTATTCTGGCATAAAATTGTCTACGTACACGCAGCTTTGTATGTGTTTGTGTCAATTATTTCATAAGCTAAAATCTAACTAATCCAATTAATTTTTGCCATCAAAGCTATTTAGTTTAGTTTATTTTTAATTAATTATTTATATGTTACACTCAATCAATTTAAAAGTAATCATTCTTTAAATTAAATGTTTAATTCCTTTCCAATTTGATATAATGTACCCTTTTTTTTTGTTTTTTTTTTTCTTCTTTTCAAACTTTATCGTTGAATTGTGATAACCTATTTGTTTTAAACTAATATAATTCCTGCACTTTAACTATAAGATTTACATATATCTTGTTGTGTAGGATAAGCAAGAAATTCTTAAATAATGTCCTAGAGCAGGACCATATAACCCAGCTTTGGACCACAAAGGAGTAGTTTTAAAACTACTCCATTGTCTACACAAGAGGATTTGTTTTAACTTCGTTTAAACCCGAAAACATGTCGTTAAAAAACGAAGACATGTCGTCTCACTACAAACACATTTTAACTATGACATGGCCCATGCTTGGATTACATCGGCCAGTCCATGGAGTAGTCCATTTAATCAAAATAGATCAGGTGGTCCAATAATATTTGCAGGGATAATACATACAGTAGGGATGAGCAAATTGAAAAAATATATTGATTTATAACGAATCGATATTTGTTAAGAGTATCGATATTTATTATTTCAAAAATATGGATATATCGAAAGTATTTTGCTGAAACTATTACCAAATTAAAAAATGTAATATACCTTTGTACATACATATTTATGAACAAACATATTATAAGTATGGTTTTTTCCCGAGATGTGCCGTCCCGGGAATTTCAATTATTTAATTTCCCGTTTTCCTGGGATTTTTCTTACGGGATCCCGGGAAGTAAAAGTTCCTCTTAGTTTCAGAAAAAAGCTATTTATACTTTGAAAATTAGTTTTCTATTCTCTAAACATTAGCATCTGTTGATGGGTTGTCATTTAGATCAATAACAAGAAGTGAGTACGCTCATAAATCAATGTCTACTGACGCAATAAATCTACCAAACGCAGAATGTGCCGTGCAACAGTTGATAATTAATAAATTTAGTGAAGTGAAGAGTTAATAAAGAACACAAATTCAAAATAAGATGCAGGCAGTAAATTTTAATTGTCCATGGACAAGTCTTAAAAACAGGAGATATCCAAAAATATCGCTCCTTTATTGCATCAACCTTGACATACATTTCACTGATATAGACGTTGTTTATAAAAAAGAAAAACTACTTCGGATTGTGAATTAGAAATAAGCAACAACTTTTAACTTTTGCACTTTAAACTATTTGTCCAATCTCGGTAAAAAAGTGAACGAAATTTTTCGGAAACATGGTAATAAGTAAATAAAATAAGAAATATTATCTTTGCCGACTTTCTAAACGCATTGAGTGTGTCTTAATGTTATTTCTTAATCTGTTAAAAATTGTGTATATATTTATTTAAAATATATTTTACTTATAAAACATATTTATTTTAAATATTTTATCTATTTTATGAATTTACTTTTTGATCTCATAACTTGAATATGTACCACAATTTTTGTTTGTTTATCTTTTTTTATGTTATCTTTTTATCTTGTATCTAGAACATAATGATAGGAAATTTACATATAAAATCGTAAGGTAATAATAATTCAAGTTCCTCTTTCAACCTTTAATTAATTTTTGTAGTATTTAGGCATTTCTTTTACTTACTTTGTAAACAAGTTCCCTTACGCTTTTTTAAAAAAGTTTTTTTCATTAATTTAAAACAAATTTACTTTGTATAATTTATATGGAGCGGGATCTCGGGAAATTTAAAAAAAATTCCCGTTTTTCCGGGAATCGAAAAACTCCAGGAAAAAAACTCTAATTATAAGTAATTACCATTGTTACTTTTTATTGTTTCATTTTAATTAAAAAAAATTAATAAAAACAAAAAATTCAATCAAAACAAAAAATATAATTGTACTAAAAAGAAAAGGAAAGAGTACCAAAAACCATATGAAAAAAAAGGAAATTTCGAAAAATTTAAAAGGAAGTACCAACTAATCTTAAAATTTGAATTGCACTCCAAAAGTACCAACTTTAATTTTTGATTGTTTTAGTGAAACCAGTAATCATCTCTGTCAATCTGCTTCTTGTATCCAGCACGGCTTCAGGTAAAAAATACGAACGAAAAACAAAAGGAATTTGCGAGTACAGCAAAGTATGTACTCCCCGCTATTCTCTTTTCCCCTCCCTTCTATAAACTCAAGACTTTGCAAAGTAAACATTTTCTGTCTAAAAGGGGACTTAATATAGGTTGTTGGGATGATATTGTACAAGGGAAACACAAAATATTACCTAACGTTGAACGATGTTTTTTAACCAGAGCTGTTACAGCACAAAAAGGGTGGATTTGTTTTAAAGTATTTATAAAAAAAAAGTTCTACATCAAAGAAAAAATAATTACGATTTTTGCGAAAATTTATTAAATAAGTTTTTTTTCTTATAAAAAATTAAAAATGATCTTAAACTGGCAAAATAAGCAAAAACAGCCGATATTGCGAAAATAACTTAAAAAAGCCGATATTGCCAAAATAAGCAAAAAAAAGCCCTAACAAATTTGGCTAACTTTTTTTTGTTTTCTTATGATCGGAATTTGTTTTTATTTAAAAAAGATTTTACCTTGCCGCATTTATTACTTTTAAAAATATTAACAGCACCTACAACTGAAAGGTGGAAGTGAAATAACACCAAAGTAGTCCCGTAGTTTTGTAACATTGGGCACGTTCATAAGTCGTAACAGTTGTGTAACCGTTTAGTGTTTGTCTTAGAAACGCATAGTTGAGCACCTCCGCTCAACACAACTGTTGGGTATTTGAAGCCATTTAATCCATCATAAAATTTTTTAGCTACCTAAAGTCAACATGTTGTGCTCAACCTCAACAGCTGAAACTCAGATATAAATTCTGTATTATCCATACTTTTTAGCTAAACTAATAAATTTTATTATCACTTTTATTATTTTTTTCAATTGTTTATATTTATCAGCTGTTAATTTTTTATTATACATATAATGCCGTTTCTAAGACGAAAGTGTTCGGCTCAACAGTTGTCAACAGTTTTGTAGCAGTTGAGCTCAACAGCTACGTCTTATGAACGTGCCCAATGATTTCTATGAATCAAGGCGAATTTATTACAGGTGGTCTTAAAAGCCCTGCTGATATTGGCTAAAATCACTGTTGGATGTCAAAATTTTGTTTATTCTCTTTTATTATCTTTGTTTCTGTTTTGTTTTATTTCTGTTTTTGACATTGTACAATGATTTTACAAAAACAAATTGCTTGTGGTTTTTGTACGAGTTGTACTTGTTGTAGTACCGAGATTACCTGGGATGAATTCGTCTTGCTATGAATATAATAAAAAATTAGCATTTGAAATTTTTTTACATATTCATTTTGTTTAATATAAACACTTATTATAATGTATTTTATGACGATTTCTTTTTTGAGAAATATGTTGCATTAATGTAACATGTTCTACAGTTTTGTGTTCGTTTGTACAAAAAATACAACTGTTGGAAAAATGTTCAAGCTCTTTTGTAAATAAGTTGATGAAAAACATCCTAAACATGCTTGCATATTTTACCCTTACTTTTATTTAAGGTGTTCATACTGCCTTGTTACAAAACTTTGGTACATACTTTGTTTGGGGAACCAATGTCTTATTTCCTTTGTCATAATTAATACCGTTTTATTATTTTAAAACAAAATATAAAAATATTTACATATTAAAATGAAAACAGTCTATGTACATTATGGTACTATTCAGATGAACCGATTTTTTACAATATCGTCCAATATGTTTAAAGTGTGGCAACCCACGTTGTCTAATTTTGCACCTTCTCTTATGCGTATAACGGAACATAATAGTTCTGTTCTTAGTCCCAATTTACACTAGGGACATTTCTTGCCGGACATTTTTTGAATTCTCTTTTAATCTTACCTGAAGCGTTTACATTTGAAACATTAGAAGTCAGACAGAAATTAATACTTGTAAGTAAACTACGAAAAGTAAGAAAGAGAAATGAAAAAATGTCCAGTACAGATAGTCATGTACTACACACTCTACCTTTTCGACCCCTCACCGTCAAACTTCGTCTGTCCGGCAAGAAATGCCCCTAGTGTAAATTGGGACTTATCAATAGGGGTTTGGTCCAATAAAAGATTGCCTCGCTGAACTTTCTGAATAGTTGATGGTGCTTTGTCCCAATGTCTGAGAAAACATTCATTTACTTCTCTTAAGCCCGACAATGATTTTTGTAGTGTGGCGAATTTATTTTTGTTGATAGTATGATCAGAAAACCATACTTCGCTCTAAGCATCACATACAAATAGAAAAAAATTGCAATTGATATTTCGGAATAAGTATAAAATACAAAAGTGCCAGAATTCCAACGAGCATTACTGAGTGCTGGCATTGCTTATTGGTAATTGCGTTTGATGCGAAAACTTTTATGCAGAGTACGAAAACAAACAAAACGAAACGGTTGCTTTCGTTTTGTTTTGTTCATTGCAGTGAGTAAAACAAAACCAAAACAATAAGAATGATTGTGCCATTTTGTTTTGTATTGTTTTTGCTCGAGAGCGCATTAATATAAACGTACACAGCCAGTGCTGCCAGAACTTTTAGAGGAAAAATCAGCAAAAACCCATAATTTTTCGTCAAAAAATCTGCAAAATCTGCGCCAAAGTTTTAAAAATCTTCAATAAACCTTCAAAACAAATTTATTACATTTTTTATGTAGTTTGTTTAGAAAAAGATATTACAATAAATTTGAAAATATGTTCCCGAAGTTAAAATCGATGGTAGATTTAAAAATCGTTCTGGTCAATATGAGTGGTCCTCGAAGTATGAGGTATAAAAAAGGACTTATTTTTTTGAACTTTCAACACAGAAAAGTTTTAAAAATTTGTTCGATTTTAAGAACATGACCATTAACTTTTGGATATTTTTACATTAAAAATATCCATCTATTTAATTGCTCACGCTGAGTAAGGATTAATCTTTGTTATTTTAAAAAAGAAATTAAACGTTAATTGTTTGACATGTTATTTAAATTATCAAGGGTGTTATTGAAAATTTAGAAGAGATCAAATATTGCAACTTTTGAAGATATTTGTGCATAAGTGCATATAAATATATACGTACATACCCTGCAGTCGGCGTAGCTAGCGAATGTCTAGCTATTTCCTTAACTACCAATCATTACCATTAACTACCAGCCTAACTACTAGCAATGCACACGACTAACGATTTTAGCTTGAGGATGACATTGACGGTAGTCAATTGCCTCCATCTGCATAACCTTTTACTAATGATTTCACTAATGACATGTGATGTGCGATTTCATTGACACTGCTTCTATAGCAAAATAGTATGCATAATATTTTGTGTATAATCAGATGACATATGTCCGGCTTAATATCGCCGTGTCAAGTGTAGGGCGCTTGTAGCGAAGAAAATTATTTTCATTCAAATTCGATTTTAACTTGAGTTCAAAATCTACTTGAGTATTATTTTTACTGTATATATTTTTTTTTTCATTTCAAATCATGAACCGTTGTATTTAATTAATAACATTTGTTTTTTTAAATTTACCCTGGGAAAAAAGGTCAAAAATCTTCTTATTTTGTTTATTTCTTCTTTATTTTGTTTTTAAGGGATTCCCTATATATATATATATATATATATATATATATATATATTTATGTGTATATGTATATCTATAGCTATGTGTAAAAATAATATCCACAAAGGTCGAAGAAAATAGACTTATTAAATAGAATATTCCTTTTTGCCTTTCACATTGTTAAACGATTTTTTTTCACTTCTGTTCCAAATGAATATCTCCCTTACATTAAGACCTAGGTATCAAAATAAGATTTATTTTATTTTTTCAAAATAATATTTAAGAATACTTACGTTTTAACGGATAAAGCGTAAAATTCTGAGTAAAGAAAAAGGGACCATTGCGTTACAATGATAATGCAGTTATATGCGTTGTAAAATGTTAGTATTTAATGGTGTAGTGAAGGTGATATGAAGGGACGTATGAATTTTTGTTGTTGTTGTTGGTAGATTCTAAAAGAAAAATGGCATGAACTCTCAATTAATTCTTTCTTTTCCGCTTGTTCTTTCTAACTTTTTTTTTCATTTCCTGTTTGTTTTGTTTTTTCTTGACATAAAAATGTAATGTTGTGAAATTTAACATAAATTTGGCAATGTGTGTTAACCAACATTATAATATTGCATCCATTTTCTATTAACCTTACATTCTTTTACACGGTTTTGCCATAATGTTTATTTAATCTTTTCCGGAAATGCTGAGAATTGGTCAGGTGCACTAAACTTAGACCATTAGACTTCTTAACATCAAAGGTAAAACAGTGAATTGTTTTATTAGTTGAGAAATTACGGTTTTTGGACAAAATTTCAAGACGTACCAACTAATATAATCTTTTTTTTCCTAATTTATCTTTTTTTTCCTCCTTACTTTTTTTTGGATTTTTTTTTAAAGCCATGATTTTATTTCTTTGTAATGATTAATGTAAACCAAAAGAAGAAATTGAAATTTTTAAAGGTTTCATGTTTATAAAGTTTTCTCGGTTATTGGAGAATTTCGTATATGTTTGATTTTTTGTTGCATTGGATAAAGTTCATCGCTGATGAGCAGACATGTTAAAAATACAACAAAACCTTTTATCAGTAATTTTCAGAAATCGGAAAAATGTTATGAAATTTTTTTTTCATTTGCGTTTGCAAATCCATATCTCTGATTTTAAATTCATGTGGAAAATTAAATTTTTTCCCGACATCTATTTCGTTTTAGTTTTTTAATACTTTGCCTTAAAATATAACAGTATTTAGTTTTTTGTTATTCACGTATTCTAAAAATTTTTTTCTCTTACATTTTATATAATTTTTTTTTTTTTTTTGATTTGAATTTCTCTTAAGGATTGAAAATTGATCCAGTTGTCAGGCTAGATTAGTTCTGTATTTCGATTTGCCTAGAATCTTATACAGCAATATTATTTTTTTTTGTTTTTTTAATATTTTATTTACCTTAAATTTTTTTTATAAAATTACTGCATCTTAAAACAGTTTTTTGAGGGATTAGTTCAATTTGTTTTTGGCTGCATTTAACTTGTTTTTATTTTTTTCAAATCAGTTTTACATTTTTTTTTGGAAATGTCTATTCAGAGAAGTACGGAAGATTTAGTTAGCTTAGGTAATACTCTACCTAATTGTGGGGTTTGTGCCAACGTCATAACAGGCTCTTCATAACTATATAAAACCCTTTGTGGACATAGCTTTCACAAATCATGTTTCCAGAAACATATTAAGCAGAAACAGTTTTGTCCTACATGTAATACAAAATTAAATCCGATAGCAACTTCATCCGCTTTACCTCCTCCAATAGTGACTCGATCCCAAGTGCAGCGTGCACAAGAGTTTGACCTAAATCGATCTAATCCACCTTTGCGTGAACAGTGGGTTGAAAAAGATCAAGATGCGAGAGCTGACATTTTGATTGCATTATCGCCAAAAATTCTAATGCTAGTAAGAAATTTAAAATCATCGAAGCAAATTTGGGATTTTCTGTGTGAGACGTATGAAAGAAAGCCCAAGAGGCAAAAAGCTGAACTATACAGGAAATTATTAAATCATAAAATGAGTGCTGGGCAATCCATTTCAAAATTTATCGAAGAGTTTGATGAACATTACACACTTCTGGAAGAAATGAATGGTAAAATCGAAGAAGAATTGCAGGTCATAATATTATTAGACGGTTTATGCAACGCCTACAAGGAAGTAAAGGCAGCATTCAACACAGCAAATGAGTTTCCAACAATGAAGACTTTAAGGTCAAGACTTTTAGAGTTGCAAGAAAATTTTGATGTTCCCGAAAATGATGCATTAAAGGCAAAACATGGCAAAAAATATAATATAAACAAACCAGGTATGTCTAAATCTATTACTTGTTTTCGCTGTGGTAAACAAGGGCACATGGCTAAAAATTGCAAGACGAATGCTAACAAAGATCGTTCTCATATAGTAAATTCGAATGGATTTGTTGCCACGCATGGAGTAGTTCAGAAAGCTAGTCATAAAACAGTTTGGTTTTTAGATAGTGGGGCTACGTCACATATGACATATCAAAGGGATATTTTTCAAAATCTTGACAGAAATTACAGTGGTACTGTCAAACTTGCAGACGAAAAAGAAATAAGTGTAAAAGGATTAGGAACTGTGGTATTGGACGTTATAGTCCAGGAAGAACGTAAACAGCTAAAACTTTTTAAAACTTTATGGGTGCCTGATTTAAAAAATAATTTAATGTCAACAAGTAAAGCAACGGATAACGGATGCGTTATCGAAATGCAGGACAATGTAGCCAAAATAGTTAAAAATAATGAGATTTTAGTTGAAGCTAGCAAAATTAATGGGCTATATACTGTAAACATTGATGAAATTCAAACCTGTTATAGTGCCAATACAAAAGGGCAAAATGTAGTAGAGTTATGGCATAAACGATTTGGGCATTTAAATAGCTACTCTTTAAAGCAATTGAGTTCGAATAATATGGCGATAGGTTTACCAAGTACTCATTTACAAGAGCACGAATGTGAAACGTGTACAAGGGGAAAGCAAATTCGCGATACATTTCCTCAAAAGTGTGACAAGTCCTCAACTGAAGTTTTAGGGTTGATTCATTCAGACATTTGTGGTCCAATGAGGACCGAATCTTTGGGTAAAAAGCTGTATTTTGCAACATTCATAGATGATTTTTCTCGAAGTGTAACAATTAAATTTTTACGGAACAAATCTGAATATTTAGAAGCATTTAAAGAATTTAAAACTTCTGCAGAATTTGAAACTGGAAAACGTATAAAAATATTAAGAACTGATAATGCTAAGGAAATGACAAGCAGCGATATAGATAGGTATTTAAAATCAAATGGTATAAAACATCAATTGTCCGTAGAATATACTCCACAACAAAATGGCGTTGCAGAACGCATGAACCGCACACTTGTTGAAATGGCAAGATGCCTAATGTTAGAAGCGGATCTTCCTGAAATGTTAAGGGCGGATTTAATTAATACTGCAACATATATTCGAAGCAGATGTCCTACCAGTTTAAATAAAAATAAGACACCATTTGAAATTTGGACAGGGAAAACACCAAATGTTAAACACTTGCGTCAAATTGGAAGCAAATCATATGTTTTAAACAAAAAGCCCGGAAAAGGTAAATGGGAGCCTAGAAGTGAAGAATATATTTTAGTAGGCTACTGTGATGAATCTAAAGCATACAGGTTGTGGAAGGCTGGTGACAGGAAAATTACAAAGAGTAGAGATGTAAAGATAATTGAAGAAAAATTGCCCCATATAAACACTGATTCACTGAACTTTAAAGAAAATCAAGATTTTGTAGAGTTTCGATTAAACTTTATTACAGATGATAATCAACAAGAAAGTAGCAATGTTGATTTAAGTGAAGCTGATATGTTTGAAGATTCTGTTGACCGTTCTTCAGAACACAATTTTATGGAAGAAAGTATACAACTTAATGAACAACCAAACACATTAGATACAATTAAATCCCGTTTGAGATCGTGGAAACTTATAGGTCAAGAAAATGCAAAAATATCTATGGAACAAAACCCAAAGACTTTGAGTGATGTTGAAAAATCTGAAAACAAAAATGAATGGATAAATGCAATGCAAAGCGAATATAATTCTCTCATCAAAAACGCAACTTGGGAATTGCAAGATCTACCACCTGGCAGAAAGACTGTTGGCTGTAAGTGGATTTTTACTACAAAATATCATTCAGATGGAACGATTGATAAGCGAAAAGCAAGGTTAGTGGCTAAAGGGTATTTACAGCAGTTTGGTGTAGATTACATAGATACGTATGCTCCAGTTGTACGTCAGGGTTCCATAAAATTAATATATGCATTAACTGTTGAAAATAATTTAAAACTTAGACAACTAGACGTATCAACTGCTTTTCTAAATGGGGATATCGAAGAAGAAATTTATATGGACCAACCTGATGGTTTTATTATTGATGTAAATTGTAAAAAAGTTTGCAAGTTGAAGAAAGCCATTTACGGTTTAAAACAGGCTGGTCGACAATGGTTTAAGAAGATTCACAATGTTCTTATAAAACATGGCTTAGAACAATCAAAATATGATCAGTGCATTTACTATAAACATGGCAATCTAATAAACAAAAAGTTGTTGCTACATCAAGTGCCGAGGCAGAGTACGTTGCACTTACTGAGGCCGCCAAAGAAGCTATATATCTAAGATTTATAATGTCTGAACTGGGTTTCAAAACTCCTAATTCTATAGATATCTACTGTGATTCACAAAGTGCACAACAAATGGCTAAGTTTGGATCACATCACTTAAGAACAAAACATATTGACTACAAATACCACTTTATCAGAGATGCTGTGGAGAGGAAAGCTGTAGATATTAAATATATGCCAACATCTGAAATGCCTGCAGATTACCTCACGAAGCCAGTTCCAAAAAATAAACACTGTCTTTGTGGAAAAGCTACAGGACTGGATTTTAAAACAAATACAATTTGAGGAGGCATGTTGAATTAACAAATATACTTGTTTTAATTATACTTTGTTTATTTAATTTTATAAATTGAATATGTGGTTTTGAAATGTAATTCAAATATATGAAAATATTTTATTCATTAAAAATAAATCTTATAGAAAACACTACAAATTGTGTACGTATTTTAATAGTTTTCATACTCTGCTTTTATGTGATTGAAAAAAAAGAAATATGCTCCATTCGACTATGTTATGCCATTTTTCCTATATGCAACAATTGCAAAACGTTATACTTGGTGGCCACACGATCAAGTTTTGCCTTTCAATTCCCCAGCGGTAAAACTTAGAAGACCTTCTTACTTCAGGCCTTTTTGAAGGCCTGATTAAAAATTTTTTTGATTTAATTACTATTCTTATGTAACTGCTAAAGAATGCCTTGGCTCTTTGGTATAAAAGATAAGATACACCTTCCACACTCGCTTCTATGAGAAGCGATAAAAGAAGGAGTAACATTTTTTGTTTTGTTTTTTTGCACACGCAAGAGCAAAACAGTTCAGATTCCTTTACAAAAACAAAGTAACATACATACATAATAAAATAACTTCCAAATAACGTAAATCTTTTTAGTTGATGTTAAAAAGAGAAAGAGTAAAATTTTTTGTTCTGTTTTTTCGCCAAAGCAAAAGCGAAAGAATTCAGATCCCGTTATAAAAATAAAAATACATACATATTAAAATACCAAGTGAAAACAATAATGTAAATCTTTTTAGTTGTGTTTTGTTCACTGAAGAAGAAGGTTCTGTGTAGGGATGGACACTGTAAAAAAACATCGATGTTTTTTTCGATGCGATGCGAATGAAAATGGTCAGCCAATTTCCATTAGAACCGATGCACTTTTTACAAGGATGGTCGGAAAGGCCTTTTAAGAGCCATTAATTAAAAGGCCTTTTAACATACCTTTCTTAAAAACCCTTTAAGATAACCTTTATTCTAAAGCCTTTTAACAGTCCTTCTCAGGAAAGCCTTCTAAGAGCCATATATTTGAATGCCTTTAAGAAGCTCTGGCGAAAGAAAGGAAAGCGGAAGGCCTTCTCCGCAATGACAACGCGTGTAAAAAAGATATGAGTATGGAATGGAGCAAGAAGGCCTTGTACATCCAAAAGAAGGGGTACAGAGGCCTTCGTACTCCTTCTTTTTCCCGCTGGGTCCTTTCAATTTGCAATACAATCTCACTTTTTTACTAACACACTCACACTTTTTAAATTAACCACGAGATTGCTTTCAATTTCACCTTTCCATTTGTTTGGAAATTTTGCTTTCAATTTAACAGCTGATTACATGTTTGTCTTTATAAATTGTTTTTTTGATGACATAATGAAAGTAAATTGTTTACAAATTGAGTGCAGCCTACGTCACAACTTTCAATTTTGTAAATTTTGACAAGCAGTATTTGTGTGTGTCTTACATTTTTTTACAACAAACACTAATATTTAGTCTATAGCTAAGATCCCACTATCGGCGCAATGTACCAATTTTTGTCGTATTTCATGTGCCGATAGTGTGAACGGTCAAAATTTTTTAATATGCGACAATCTGTGCTGAAATTGTGCTGACATTGCACAATCAAAATAAACCTTGATGCGCCGATAATGTGAACACTCTTTTGCACAATGTGGAGCCATGATTTTGTTAAATATGTACCGATTTTTATCGGCCACTTGTGCGCCGATCACAGTCGCCAATCAGCGCCGATACAAGGGATGGCAAAACGAAATTTTTAAATTGCACCAACTGGCTACTAAAATTTTACTTTTTGAGCTTTATTGCACCAAAATTACAATTGTTTTATTTATTTTTTATGTATTAAAACGTTAAATAGTACATTTGTACTGTTAAATGAAAGAAAACAATTCGCTTTATTCAAAACATTGCAGTTGTATCGATGTTGACATCCCTGGTTTGTAAACATCTTTTTACAAAACAACAATTAAAAAAAAAGAACAAGTGCAGTAAGTTTGAATAAAAAAAATTTTTTTTATTATATTTTAATATATTACTTAAAATTGTTAGGAAACATAATGGAACTTTTAGACACAGAATTTTGCGAATTTCCAAAGTTAAATTTTGTCTGCCAACAAGCAAATAAACAAAAACATATGATTTAATTTGCCCAAATAGAACGATAGTGTGACCGCATTGTACCGATTATTGTCGCAATTGAGTTTTGTTATTTTTGTTTTGATCACGCCATTTGTGTTGATGGTTGCGGCCTGTTTTTACACATTGCCACTTCACTACCAAAAAAAGCTTTGTGTCTTTTTCTTCGAAAGCTGCCTTCGCAACTGATTTAGGCCCTTTTCACACGTCACTTTTCACGTTCTGTGTATTCTGTGATTTCAACAAACGTTGCGTTTAGTGAAAAAAAAATTCATTTAGTTATATTGGCGCGTATTCAGAAATCATAACTAAAGTCGCAACTAATAAAACAGAAACTAAAAAATAGTTCATAGATAGTTATAGATCTTATTCATAATTCATAACTAGCTTGGCAACAGCTTTCAGCTGATTGAAGAAATGCAACCATGCATATTGGCAGGTAGTGAAAAAAAATGTCGATAATATTCTGAACGATAAATACTGTAGTTTATTTAAAAGCTTATTAAGCTATTAAAAAAATAATTATTGTTCTTAAAAAATGCATACAAATTCTAAAAAAGTAATTTTTTGGTTATAGTTTTGATATAAATCAATTAAAATGGGTGCCTGAAAAAATATAATTATTCAATAAAATTTGGTGACTAAAAACACATCTCTAGTTTAGTTTATTTTTTATGGATGTTTTTGGACGCAATATAAATGGATGCAAGTGGCAAATGTAATAAAGCAAGTTTATTATTTACAAAATTGTAAGAGTATTTAGAGTTTTCTGTATTTTAGAGTGACAAAAATTGGTCGCCAAAATTGTTTTGCTATCCAATGAAATTGTAAGATAATATCAATCAGCTGTTCTTTGTATGTATTAGTTAGTTAACATTTAGTTACAGCTCTAACCATAATTAAGTGTAAACTTTTTCTGCTGAAAGTAACCAACTGTGAATAACTTAAATAGGTCCTTAAAATAGTTAACACTTAGTGATAATTTATGAATATGCGCCATTGTTTTGTTTTATAATGTTATTTACTCACTTAAATATTATTTACTAGTGTTGTGGTAATTTTAAAAATTAATTTTTACAACAGTTTTTCATGTTAATTTCAACTTAATAAATTTGTGTTCATTGTATTGTGGCAAAAAAGACGGTGCAAAGAGAAATGCAAAACGGGCTGCTTTCTTCAAAGGACACAAAAAAAAACGCAAAATCTTCCGTCTCGTGACAGTTCTGTGTATTCTGTGATTCTTAGTGGAAATTCAGAAAAAATGTGCTAAATCTAGCACTAAAAGTGCTAAACTGGCAAGCCTGCACCTAACAGTTATCATTTGACAAGTCACATATCTATTTTCAATGAACGTATTTAATATTAGTTACTGCAATGTAGTATTATTTCAATAAAACAAAATTAAAGAACCAAATTTTAGAAATGTGTCATTACTTTTTCCAACTTGTTGCTATTCATATAGAAGTTAAACGATTGTTTCTTCTTTCACTGATCACGCAGGCAAGTTTATGGTTGCCAATATCTTAACAATATGGCAACAGAAATAACAAGAGCTATATGTTGAAAGTTGCCATACGAAATACATTTGCAACTGGCAACAGGACTTCAGTTCCCATTCGACCATAAATGTCTATACTTTACAGTAATAGATGTAATTAGCAGTTAAACTCCTCGAGACCCAACTTTTTATGGTGTTTTTAAATTTTGGTTTCGTTTAGCTTTTACATATTTATTTTTAAAGTTACTTACAATCACTTTACTTATCCAAAAAATAAGGCGCACAAAATCATAATTATCACATGGTATGATTAATAACGTGCTAATTTACAAAGAAAACTTTTTTATTTATTTTTTCATATACATATGTATGTACATATTTATTTGTTGAATATTTACTTGCTATTTGTGAACTTACAATAACACTATGCAACAAGAAAAATTAAAAAGAGTGAAACTAGATTTTTTTAAGTGTTATGATCCCCTAACTGGAAAAATAGCCAAGACTTAAAATTCTATGAATAAAGTTATTTTTACATTTTTTAAACTTCTTCCAATTTTATTATTACTTTCAAAGGGGTAATCCAATTTTATTACAAGGACCGCTAAATATATATAATAATAACACTGCTAGTTGAAAAAACAGACAAGCCGGGCACATGGCGTTTTAACATAACTTGGGTATGCTGAATCCAATGGTGTAACCATTTTTTAGGTTAGCTCTTGTTTTCGAGATATACCGTTATTTCGAAAATGGAGAAGGTTGCACAACATATATTCGAGTAACTCAAAAACGGTTTAGTTAGGGTCAAATGTATGACCAACCCCACTTTATTTTTCATCTAAACCATTTTTTTTCTAATATATCTACCCGGTATCTCCATTTCTTAAGAGGGCTCCCATACAAAATTGTCAATACAGATTAGAAATGTATTAAAGAAAAAGCACCATAACTGCCTAGGGGGATAAAATGTTTTACTGACCTCCATTAGTGTTTGTTCTTAAAACATACTTGCCATATATTTCCACCCCTTAGTGGGGCTCCCATACAAACATGGCCGTTTAATGAAACTCTTAAATTTGGCCCCTGCAGCGCCTAAGATGCCCCTAGATGTATGACCAACCCCACTTTATTTTTCATAAGTCATATATTTTTAACATACCTACCCGCTTTCTCCATTCCTTAAGGGGGCTCCCATACAAAATGTTCAATGCAGACTAAAACAAGTTAGAGCGCTATATTCGGCTGTGCCGAATCTTTAATACCCTCCACCGACTGTTTGAATATTTCAAGAGGGATATCTATATGATGTCTATCTATTATAAATTTATCTTTACAGACATCACCATTAAAATTGGCTGGTTTGAGATTTAGATCTATATTAAATTATTTAGCAAATTAAACTAGCTTGAGTAACAGTTTCAATTCAAATTTTGTTATGAAAGCATTATTTTTTACGGTTTTAGGCGTGCTAAATGCATTTTATTCCTTTAAATACAGTTTTCAAAATTAATTAGCAACAATATATTTTATTAATATGACAATTTTGTAATAAATTATTTTATTTGATTGCCAACAAATATTTTATTTAATGTTTCAAACTCAATGTTAAAAATATTTGTTGAATGAGAATAATTTTAATTAACAAAAGTATTTTTTATATTTACAAAATCGGTTGTTGGTGCCTTTTCAATTAAAAAATTAATTGTATTCACGAATATGGTATTCAAAATAACAATTGATTCGTCGTAATTTTTTCCTGTGTATATGTATAAAGTTACTGAAAACGGAAGTATCGATTTCAAATCGTTTTGTTTTCAAAATCGTTTTCCATCACATACCTGATTATTAATTTGAATAAAATAAATTGAAAAAAGTGCATTTGGTTTGCAAGAAAAGGAATAAAATTTGAAAAATATTATTGTAAATTACACTTCACTTTTACATTTTTTATTTAAATTTTTTTCCAATTTTAATTTTAAAAACTCACGAAATAAAGGAACGTGTGGCAAATGTTCGCTTAGTTTTAAGGTGCTGCTAAGTTGTGTTACTGTCAAACGTTGTTAACATGGGGTCTTCACCTGACAATTTTTTGCCATACTAAACGTCAAAGTCTATATAAAAACACTCTAATAGGGTTTTCAGCGTTTTTATTTTTAATATAAAGTTGAAAAATTATCAGGTGAAGATCCCATCTAAACCATAAAAGTTTATCATAAAACAATAATTTGAGAAAAACAAAAGCTATCAATTGTAGTCAGCCAAAAGAGTCAAACATTAAATGATATTATGCCATGTTTCCACCAGGGTTTAAATGCACCCATCAGCTGGATGCTTTTTATTTTTGCTTTTTCCACTGCCATGGAAATTTTTAATATTTTTTTCAATAGCCAATGTTTTGTTTTTCATTTGTGCATTGTTCATTTGTCCTTTTTGCATTTTTTTATTTGTTTACAATTGATTTTTTACCAGCTAGCGACAAGAAAGGCCAGCCACATAAAAAGTAAAAGCTCAAAATGATTCTTATGCCTTTTCCTTTTTGTACTTTGCCCTAAAAGCAGAGCTAATTAAAAAAGACAAAACTAAAAAATCTAAAAATCAAATTTTTCCCTGGCTGGTAAAAACACAAAGAACAAAAAAAGCCGCACTTATAACTTATAAGCTGCTATGGGCAAATGCAAAATGAAAATGCAAAAAGAGCGAACAATGTGTATCCATACCAGGGATGTTAGATGTGACGATTTTACGTCATTTTGACGATTTTCTTCGATGAATTTACCAAAATGACGATTGACGATTTTTGATGTAGAGTCACTTATGTTTTGACGATTTAATTCCGTCTATAAATTTACTTGAAACTTTAATCTGGCATCAATTTTATAACACTTTATTCTGGCAAGCAGGGTTGGTAGATGTGACGATTTTTCGTCATTTTGACAATTTTTTTGAGAAAATACAGTAAAATGCCGATTGACGATTCTTTGACTAAAAATAATAGTGTAATGACGATTTTCCTGCATCGATAAAACACACAAGAAATATTTACAATTAACTAATCTAATACTGAGTCGTTTTCGACATCGAGAACCGAAATAAGGCTGATTATATTGAAAACAGTCCAAAACTTAGAAATCTATTTTTCGAAATACAAAAATTTTTGGAAATCCGCTTTTTAAAAATTGGTTAAATCCGCTTTGCGTTTTTATGATTTTGATTTGCGTCGCTACATACGAATGCATTTTTCGATGAAGTCATAATCACATGTAAAGAATATTTCTATTTGTGTGTAAAACGGCAAATCCCATTTAATTCTGTTAGGTAAGTTATTCTAAGTATAGTTGCGTGTTAAAAAGTAAGAAGTTAGTTCTTAACAAGAAGCTGTGTAGAAATATGAGTGCAAAGAGAAGACAATGCATTAGTTTGGAACTAAAATTGGACATAATAAAACGTTTCAAAACGGGTAAAAAGACTGTTGATATAGACAGAATCCTTGGTTTTTGCACCTTTAACAATAAAAACAATTTGCAATAGAGATAGTCACCCCTATCGTGAATAACAAGTGGAATTTGTGTTCCCATGAAATTTCCATTCCCCTTGAAGGGAAAAAAGCAATCGTGAATCTCATGTGAAAAATTTTTCACGCTATCAGTTTTAGTGAATGTAAAAAAAAGAAAGATTAGAAAAAATTAAAAATCAATGAAATTATTGTTCAAAAATATACACGTATGTATATATTTTAAAGAAAAGTTAAAATAATAAGGCAAAATATTTAGTATTGGAGTGATAGTTTGATGATAACGTTAGTTTTTTTGCAGTTTTTAAATTTTATGAAGTAAAATATTTTACAAAATTCTGCCACCACGTCTTTCGAAAGCTTCACAAATTCCCAGGCAATCGATCTGTTGTTTTGCATTTTGATGGCCAGTATATCGGTTTGTGCCTTAATAACGAAAATAGCCCTTAATATTCGATTTATATGAGGAGCTACTTACATACATGTTCTGTTCCCTAGCAAAAATAAAGTGAGAAAATTTAAGGGAAATGTGAACAAATTACGAGGGAAAAAACTTTTCACGATAAGGGGAATTATTTCCCGTGAAAAGTTTTTACGTTATTATTCTCATTTGAATTACCTTTTATTCATGGGAGTTTTTCATGATCGCAAATATGTGAAAAGGGGAATAATTGCGAGGGAAAAATTATTCACGATAGGGGTGAGTACTAAAAATAGCTCGAGTTTAAAGCAAATGAGATTTTATTTAATATTTTTCTGAATATGGATAAATGAAATAAAAAAATTTTTGTTATGCATTTATGCAAACATATTTTTTCTATTTTTTTCTTTTTAAATGATAAATATATTCAGCTCACTTGCTGAAATAAATATAATAAATCTTGCTAAAAATTTATATTTTCGAACCAATCCTTTCAATAAATTGTCTTTAATTTGTAAAATTTTTATATTTGACGTTTTGTTGACGATTTTGTTCAATTTTCGTGACGATTTTGACGAATTTTGTTTAAACTTTTGACGATTTTTGAGAAAAAAAGTCTAACAACCCTGATCCATACACAAAAAACAAAGAGCATAAAACCAACAAATGCAAACGTAAATAAACCAATACAATGCCACACATGTAAAGCTTTCAATGTAGTGGTGCCCATACCTGCATGCTTATACCCAACAAACACGAAGTCAAACCTTTGATATGAAATGACTTTATCATTTGACATCAAGCGCAATTCTCAAACGTTTTTCAATTGTTTGATTTAACATTTAAATTCAAATTGATAATGATTTGAAAATAAACATTTGATATCAAATGTTTTATCAATTTGATGTCAAATGTTTGTCAAATGTTGAAATCAAATCAAAAAAAAATAAACTTGGCAATACTAAAGCAAAAAATAAAAGTAAGCATTAAAAATGGCGATTAAAGTTACATTTTTTTACTTTGTGGTTATATGTGTTTTACTATTTAAAATAAATATTAATATAAAGTTTATTTCTTGTGAAAAATAAAAATTATTTGTGAGAAATTACAATGCTTTAAAATACGAAAAAAAAGAAAAATAATAAAACGGGAAAGTGAAGAAATATTGTTGAACTATCGCGGTGCTACAATCCTCAAAATAAAAGGGAGCCAAGTATTTTGTCTTTCCAAGATTTAGAGGACGGAAAGAACACTATTTCATCTTTTAGCTATGGTACCGAATGTTTATCTCAGTTTATTTAAATAAATAATAAATTTAAATTAAAAGAATTAAATAGTTTTATTAATATTCCACATTGTATTATAATCCACATTTGAAAAACATTTGAGAATTACGTTTGAAAGCAAGTTGAAAATAAAGGAATTTTTCAATTTGAAAATAATTTCCCCTTTTTGTTGAGAACGCTATGATTTTCAAATCATTATCAAACGTTTCTTGTTTGAGAAAACGTTTGATTTCAAATCATTTTCAATTTGAAATCAAACCTCCGTGTTTGTTGGGTAAGTGCTGAAAGCAGCCGATTTATGTGCTAATAGGTAATGATCAGCATTTGTGATACATTTATACCAGGGATGTCAGCGCCTTGCACAATTGTGCAAATTAATTCACATGTACGCTTACGCTCTTTTATTTTGCGAGCGTAAAATATAATTGTTTACTGAGAAACACTCTCATTCAGCGGGAAATATCGCAAATATTGCAAGGCCTGTTTTGAGGCCTCTAAATATATTTATGTATATAAATAAATATACAATAACTGTATGTAGGTACATCTTTTTTTTTGTTTTATTATCTTTTTTATTTTATTTATTATCTATGTTTTTGTTTTGTTTTATTTCTGTTTTTGACATTGTACAATGATTTTAAAACAGGGATTTCCATTTCTTTGCACAATTGTGCAATTGTGGTTATTTTTAAGATAGAATTTTAAAATTTTATAAAAATATATATGTAAAGTGAATCCTAATCAACAAAAATTTCAAATTTTCAAAATAATTGTTTTGCATTTAAGCTAACGATATGTGTTTTGTTCGTGAAAAAAATTCGTTGATGCCTGTAACAGGGTCCCTTTTTCTTTCGTTAAAAAGACGTACCTAAATGCAGAAATTATTAAGAAAAGAAAAAGCCACAAGAATTTGTTGGTATTTTGTGATTGTAAAAATATTTTTATTTCTGTACCAATCGCGTCGGTGGGTTTTTTTTTTAAAACTCTTTTCTTAAGTAGGTAAAAATATTTAAAAAACAAGTTAAAAAAGTCTTGTTTTGCTACAATTTATGTGTAAACCTATACACATAAAAGCAAATGTGACAGCAGGTAAATTAACATCCGCAAACCTAAAAAATGTTTTGTTGTTACGAAACTGCAATATAAATTTAGAAGATATTATTGGTAAATAAAAGTATTTATTATAGGCTAGTAAAATCTTCTCTTTTTATAATGGTGGTAAATACTTACAGAATATTTTTAAACTTAATATTTGCATTAGTATGAGCAAATGAATTTTCATTGTTAGAATTCGCAAAGGTATGTTGAGCAAAAAACGAAAAATATTGGAAAGAATTGTATTAGGTTGTAAAAAGACTTCAAATATTGTAAACTGCGCAATTTTTCCAAAAAATAAGCAAAGTTTCTGAGGTTCCAAATTAAATTTATTTAAATAATAACTGATTGTGTCTGTCCATAACTCAACATTTTTCGATAATTGTATTATTATTTATTGCTTTTAAGTCTTCATAGCAATAAATGTAAGTTAACTTTAAATGGTCTGATGAAAAATGAATGGAAAGCATGAACTATATTTCCTCGCATAATGCTGGCCCTGGTGTTTGCATCGCCCTTTCATGAAAATGTTTTGTAAGTTTTAATACCTTACCTGATTCCCAACAATTTAATCGAACATAGATGACCCTTAGAAAAGGTCTTTAATAAGGCCTCGCAACCGCATATTTCGCCCGCTGGGCATGTAAGAGATAAGAGCAATCTCACCAACACAATCATAATTGACATCACTGATTTATACGTACATACGTATGTACATATTTGCACAAAAACGATACATGTGTCAATACCTAAATAAGTATGTAGCTATGAATGTGCATACTTAAATTTTGTAAATAAATTGTTTTTGGTTTTCATATAAAATGTAACAATGCAACGCACAAAATTTTTGAAGTGGTTTTATTATTTAATTGTATAGAAAACAACAAAAAATTCTTGTTGTGTTTGTTTTGCATGAAAAATATCGAGTGTCTCTTCGCAATCATGTGCCATTGGCACATTAGCACTGTTGCCAATTTGACGGTTTTACCGCGATTCTAGCGGTTTTTGCGTGTCCATCGGGGTAAAATTTTCGTTTTGGCGGTAAGCGGGAAATCGAGCGGTTTTTCTAATATCATTAGAAAATCAATTTTTGTTCTAGGCATTTGCAAATTACTATTTTTATCTTAAAATAAGAGATTTAAAATATTTGTTTTCAATTAAAGTAATTAAGTGATAACAAAAAATAGTTTTTTGAGGAAATTAAATTTGTTTCCGCAACAAAAAATTTTACAACGTTTTAACAGATTTTATAAATTTTCTTGTTAGGAAGTTAAATTGAAATGTATTAACATAACCACCTTATTTCGAGCGAAATATTTGTCCAGCCCAAAAAAAAAACTAGACGTGATAGAAAAAAAAACTGAGAACGGACTTGAATTTATTTAAAACAATTTGTGTTTTCAACTTTTATCGATCAAAATATAATCTATAGTCAAACTTAAAGTTAAAAGGATGTTGTCTACAGCAAATCAATGTTTATATCAAAGCACTTAAGCAACCAAAAATTAAAAGTATTTTTTATTATCCCTTGGATAAAACTTCACCACGGTTGTCAAACCTAATGCCAAACAACGTACTGTAATTCGAGAATTCAAGAAATACTGTTTGTGATGCTTTAAAAAACAACAAGAAAGCGCCATTTTAAGCCTTTGCCTGGGTTCATATAAGTATGTTGTTTGGTATAAGCAAGCTTGTAACTAGCTATGCGAAAATTCTTCTTTATTTTTATTAAGTTAACGGATACAAACCTTATTTCTAGTTTTCCTAAAAAGTGAAAAATAATTTGTATAAATCTAAGCGAAGTCTTCGGAGCGAAACAAAAATTGTCTATTCGTTTGTTAGGATTGTAAACATATTTCAAGCATGAATGTTTGAAATAATGGCCAGCAAAAACTTTTAAAAATTATAAGCGTTAATAAGCAGTAGTGGCCATGATATCCATATATACATACACTCACAATATTCTGTACGTAAATTTAACTGAAATTGTAATATAAAATAAATGAAAGTTCAATTAAAAACCGGTCTACCTATTTTTCATTTATTTTTAACAAAAAGTTAATTTAATTTTTACTGTCAAAAATTCAACACCATATTCTGTAAAATCAAATAAATATTCAGTTATTTTGTAAAATTTTACTGTCAAAAATTCAACACCATATTCAGTAAAAACGATTAAATATTCAGTTATTTATTAAAATTTTACTGTCAAATTGACCCCATATGCAGTAAAAACAATTAAATATTCAGTTATTTTATTAAATTTTCGTTTACTCCACCAAAGAGCCGAATTTCTAAAAAATTCCAGAATTCTTATAAGCAAGAGAGGGAGAATATTTTTATTTACTTACCCAGTTACACACGTTTGTTTTACTTTTGTTGTACTGACCACGTTGTTTACTGAAGAACTCTCAATTATAAGACACCAGCAGCATGACCGATATGGCTTCGCAATTATTTTACTTTTAAAATTTGATGTATTTAACTAAATTATTTTAAAAAATAGAAAATGGGTATTGCTTACACAAAACAAGCAATTCATTTTTTATAGATAAGTAAAAATTAATTTTTGGTAGTAAAATTATATAAAATAACTGAATATTTAATTGTTTTTACTGAATATGGTGTTGAATTTTTGACAGTAAAATTTTATAAAATAACTGCATATTTATTTGTTTTTACGGAATATGTAGTTAATTTTTTGGCAGTTAATTTATAAAAGATAACTGAATATTGATTTGTTTTTACGGAATTCGCGGTTGAATTTTTGACAGTAAAACTAAAATGAACTTTTCGTTGCTTTAAATTACATTTTTATTTACTTTAACATAAAGAAGAATTTAACTCAATCAACGGACAATATTAACTGCAACTGAAAATCCGAATTAATATGCACTTAGTTTTTTGAATAACTGTTAGAATCAGTTAAAAATAAATTTGCTTGGAATTTTAAATGTTTATTTATTTAAAAATGACTGAACGGAATATTTCTTAAATAAACTACAGTCCGTTACTGTAATAATATTGTGAGTGTACATATGTTTATTCAACCTTTTTGAATTAATGTCCCTTAAAAAGTAAATGTAAGTATATATCAAATATAAAATAGTGCAAAATTTCAAATCGATTGTCTTGCATTTACTTCCTTCTTTCTTTAAGCAATTTTTTTAATCTTGGTCTACGGTCTAAATGTTTACCAAAAGTATATTAAGTGCACTTAACTCTAATGTCTGGATAGATTTCAAGCAATACAAATCCCAGAATATTATATGAATATCCACATTTTGCACGTTCGCGGGACTAAAAGAGTCAGTGAAGCCCAATATCTAGATTTGTGTAAAAATTTCACATAATATTTAGATTTTAGCGATATTTTTAAAACATTTTAAGCTAAATAAAAAATTTAGCGGTTTCTAGCGATTTTTGAAGTGCGATTTGACGGGAAGTCTTCAAAAAAAGTTGGCAACAATGCACATTAGTTTGCTTTTTTCCGCTGCTTTTTTCTCCTGGGGTCTAATCAGGCCTGCCAAATTTGCCGATTTTTTGCCTCTAAATTATCAAAGTGCCGATTTGCCGATTTTTGCTCAAAAAATGCCGATTTTTCAATAGACACCTAAAACACCGTAACTTTTTGTTTGTGTTAGTACAACCTTTTAATTTTCAGCAACACTTGTTACATTTTTAAAATTTTATTTAAAAAAATACTCAACTATGGATAATGAAAGAACTAAATCCAAATATTTATTTTGTAGACCAAAGATTTTTAAACCCAAAACAAAGCAATTAAAATCTCTTTTTCTATAAGGAAAATATTAAATACTAAATATTTGAGTTTGAAAATGAATTGACACCTACAAAAGAGTAAGGCTAAGCAAACTTTATATTCTCAATCAATGAAAATAATTTAAAAAATTATACTTATAATATTAAACGCAAGGATGATGCAGGTACATCCCATAGCAAATCTAATGTAAGAAAGTGAAGTAAACTTGCAAACTTATCGGCAAAAAAATTTGGATTTAAAACGTGATAATTTAAGTGGTGTATTTCCAAAAAGTATTTTCTTTTCTCATTCTTTCGAAAATGTGAAAAGGATTTTAAGCCAAGTCAACCTAAAATAAAATATCGATGTTCCTTGAAAATTTTAAATTTGTAATGTTTTTCTTTTCTAAAGATTATTTAAGCTTATTTTAAGTATGAAACTCAAATATTTGTCTATTAAAAAATAACTTTAAAAAAGAGTGTTTGTGAAAAGATAATTTACCCTTAATATAAAATATATTTGTTTATTATCTATTTATTGAAAATTTTCCAGTTGTGAGTCTAAAAATATAAATATATTTTTTTAAACTGTGTTATTTCTTTAATAAACTACATTTATAAAAGTTTTCTTGGGATTAAAAAATAAATTAACAAGGTTTTGTTTAATTTAATTTAGTTTATTTTTTTTTTATTGATTTTTATGGAACTTATATGTTTTAAACATAAGTTAATGCTGAATTGTTCTGTTTTGTTATTAAAAATTTCTTTTATTGTAGGTATTTTCAATTTGCCGATTTTATTAAATTAAAGTGCCGATAATGCCGATTTTTTTTTGAAAATATGCCGATTTCTTATCAAAATCTTCTGGCACCCCTGGGTCTAATCACCGCATACCATATTGAGCAAAATTTATTTTGGTATCATGACTCTCGATACCGAATGAAATTTATTGAATTTGAAATAGTATCATTCGATATCGAGTAACTCGACATTACATTTCTCGAGTTTTCATTCGATACGTCAGTATCTATGGTATGCAAAAACATTCGGTAGTTTATTCGATACGATAGTATCGAATGCGGTGATTAGACCCCTGTTTGTGTGGCTGCTAGCCTATATTGGTTTTTGATTTTGCGGCTTTCAGACAGAAGCTGTCTGTTTCATTCTTTTTCCTACCTATTTTTTCCTACAACATAAAAGCTATTGCCGTTGCTTTAAGAGTTCCATCAAATTGTTAAAAACACAAAAGCTGGAAAGAGGCAGTGCCCATTATTATGTCTGTTTATTTTGCTGCTGTTTTTGAAAAGTGTGGAACTTGTCGGCTTTTTAATTTTAATTTTTTTTTAATTAAGGAAAAGGCAAAATTTGGCTGCTTTTGCTAATATGGCGATAGCATTTTAAACCCTGGTTTCCACGACGATTTGAATCACCTGCTTCGTTCGCTCTCTGACTCATGTTTAAGAATCACTGGTTTTACTCGACTTTTCTACTTGCTTCGATTTGACAGTTGTCTTTAATAAACAAATCAGCGTTGTCAACTTTGCATTTTCAAAACGCACCAAAATGGATAAAAAACTCTTTTTTATTTAAAATATTTATTGAATTAATTTTGCATAATATTTACATATACAGTATTACAAATACAGTAGAGGAGTTGTGCACTTTAAACCAGCCGGTGCAAATTCAATCAATCTAAGTTAATTTATTAAAAAATAGTAATTTATATTGTAGTGAGTGTGATATTTTTATGCACACCACTACTTAGTTTTTAATTGAAGAACTTTGTTTATTTTTAAGTATTTTTATTTTTCATTATCGCAAGTCAAATTTTTAAAAAAGCACCATCAGCATTCCCACGGTTTGAACAATTTAAGTTTAATTAATGTAAACAAAATCAAATTGGGTAAATGCTGATGATAGGTTAAAATTTAGTATATAAGCCAAGCCATTGATTGATTTTAAAAAATCCAGAAATAATTTAGCATTCAAAAATTGATTGTCTATTTTCTTTCCCCAAAAAAGGTAATTTGTATCCCAGGATAATGCGGCAGAAGTGCTAAGATAAAACTTAAAAATTACACAAGACTCCACTTCATGACCAATAACTCCACAATATAAATTTAGTGTGTTATTTTGGAAAAATGTTTGTTTATTATTGCATTTTTTACAATTAAATACCGCTTAGAAAATTTAATAGTTCAAAAAGTAAACAACCCGTGGAATATTTCGGTTTACTTTTTCGCGATTCTACTGTATAACAATGGTCCACACCAGTAAAACCTGTGTAGTTATACGTACTAAGTTACATGCACAAAAGCGTAGATGCCTTGAGGCGAAAAGTAGGTTTACTTTCTACTTTTGTAAGCGTCACAAGCAGCGTTCGAACAAATCAGCTATTTTGACAAATTAAATTTTATTTTTACTTGTGATGCTGCTGCATAAAAAGCTTTGCATGTAACTTGAAACGTAGAACTCAAGTAAGGTTAGAAAAGCATGCACTGCGTGGAGGCGAAAACGCATGATATGGACCTCCAGCTTAAAGCAGTCTTTACAGTTCAGAGTATTTAGAAAAAAAAGTAAAAATTAACAAACAAAAAAAAACTACACAAATTTGTTTGTATTCATTCAAGGCGAATACAATAAGGTAAAATCTTTAAGCCAAAATACACTAGTCCCCAACAAACACGGAGGTTTGATTTCAAATTGAAAATGATTTGAAATCAAACGTTTTCTCAAACGAAAAACGTTTGATAATGATTTGAAAATCATTTGAAAATCATAGCGTTCTCAACAAAAAGGGGAAATTATTTTCAAATTGAAAAATGCCTTTATTTTCAACTTGCTTTCAAACGTAATTCTCAAATGTTTTTCAAATGTGGATTATAATACAATGTGGAATATAAATAAAACTATTTAATTTTTTTAATTTAAATTTATTATTTATTTAAATAAACTTTGATATAATCATTCGGTACCATAGCTAAAAGATGCAATAGTGTTCTTTCCGTCCTCTAATTCTTGGAAAGACAAAATACTTGGCTCCCTTTTATTTTGAGGATTGTAGCACCGCGAACGTTCAACAAACTTTCTTCACTTTCCCGTTTTATTTTTTTCTTTTTTTTCGTATTTTTAATCATTGTAATTTCTCACAAATAATTTTTATTTTTCACAAGAAATAAACTGTTTACTTTATATTAAAATTTATTTTTTATAGTAAAACACATGTAACCACAAAGTAAAAAAATGTAACTTTAATCGCCATTTTTAATGCTTACATTTATTTTTCGCTTAAGTATTGCCAAGTTTATTTCTGATTTGATTTTAACATTTGACAAACATTTGACATCATATTGATAAAACATTTGATATCAAATGTTTATTTTCAAATCATTATCAATTTGAATTTAAATGTTAAATCAAACAATTGAAAAACGTTTGAGAATTGCGTTTGATGTCAAATGATGAAGTCATTTCATATCAAAGGTTTGACTTCGTGTTTGTTGGGTCAAAGTACTCATCAAGCATTGTGGTAGTATTAGTGAAAATGTGTTGGTATGTGTGACACCGACAATGCTTGATGAAAAATCAAAAAATTTAGATATGACGGCGAATATTACGTCCAGCACACGTACACGTTGAATTCGCCGGCTGGACAAGCATTTGACAAGTGTATTTGGCCCTTTAAATCCAATTTGTCAAAAAATCGATACGGCTTTTTGCTGATACGATACCGATACTCAAACAAAAATATCGCCGATATCGATACGTATATTGAATTTGAATTCAAGTTGAAACTAGCAAAACTCAGATAGAGTAAATTGTTTATTGTACAAAATTAAATTAAATAAATTTTATAATTTGTAAAAAAGGTCAACATTATCAAAGATATAATAATACACAGAATATTTCTGCACAATACAGTGACGTCCAAAAAATGTTGGAAAAGTTTTTCTGATGATCTGACCTAAGCAACCAATGAAATGCGCATAGAAGCTAGCTTTCCTTCAACAATAAATTTCAGTGTATTTAACAAGTATAGAAAATTGGGAATTAAGCACGTCATACGCAGATCTTTTAATAAAAAAATTTATAACTGCGGAATAATTAAAATAAAAATTATAAAACATTTAGAAGAATTTTGTATTTTTACTAATTAGTTATTGTTTACAAATTAAACACAGCTGCTTTTGGTCTTTTAAAAGCAATACCATTAGAGCCAGCGTTGTTAAAAACCAGGTGATTTATCTCCAATTTTGGGACTTTATTTTGAAAACGAAAAAACAAAATTGTAATATTGTGCTAGCGAAGTTTGTTAGAGATATCAACATTATAGTGGAGAGGGTATTACGCGTTGTGCTCAGTGTTGCCAGAACTTTTACAGGTAAAATCAGAAAAAACCATAATTTTTCATCAAAAAATCTACAAAATCTGTTCCAAGATTAGAAAAATCTTCAAAACACATTTATTACATTTTTTATGTGGTTTATTTAGAAAAAGAAATTTTTTATTTGTATCTTTTCTACAATCTTTAGAAAAAGGTTTCCTTATGATCTGGCCTAAGAAATCAGTGAAATACGCATAAAAACTAGCTTATCTATCCAACAATAAATTTCAGTTTATCAAAGGAAAGAATTGGGAATTTAGCATGTCATAGAGACATCGTATTAATTATAAATTGTGTTTTCCCAAAAATAACTTTGATTATAACAATTCCTTTCAAAATATACAGCCAATGTTCTGCAATTTGAAATCGATTGTAGTTTTAAAAGTAGCTCTGGTAAATGTCTTTAGGAATCATTATAATAACTTGCCGTTAGCTGTTATCCGGCAGATAACAGATGCTTTGTGACATGTCACACATCACTAGCTGTCAACTTTATCTTAACTGCAAGTTGTAACAATGTCCCTAAGTGGTCCTCATAGTACGAGGTATAAAAAGGAAATATTTTTTTGAAAAAGTTTTTCGATTTAAATTTCAATCGAATGCGATTTTACTTAAAAAAAAACTAATCAAATTTATTTACTCAGGCAACAGATTAAAAGTTAATTGTTTGAAATGTTATTTAAACTTTTAACGGTCTTTTAGGGTCTTATTGAAAAGTTACAAGAGATCAAATATTGAAACTATTAAAGTTATTTATAATCACGCCGCCATTCACACTATCAGATAACCTCTTAACGTAGAATGACCCATACATATTATGATATTCAAAGTAAAACACGTGAGTTTGCAAATAAAAGATAGCATGTGTAATTTGTATTTTCATGTGTAATTTTGGCATGATCCATGTGTAATTCACCATTTGGTTGGTGGCAACACTGGTAGGTATATATTTCAAAAACAATATTCTTGTTGTTTAATTAAAATAAATAAAATATACCAATTAAAAAGATATGGAACAAATAGATGAAATGTGAAATAATTAAGACTGTAAATATTTATATTTGTTTTAATATGTTTTTTTTAATTGTTTTACAAGCTGTTTTTGTAAAGTTACTGTCGAAATGTGCTATTTCGCAAAAATACATTTGAAACAAAAACAAAGTTTTTAGAATTTATTTTTGTTTAAAGAAAGAAAGAGTTTTTACGCATTTACTAAAATAGGCAGTTAACACTTATCGTTGTTCATTAAAAAATTCAATAGTAAAAATGGGAAAAGAGGAAAAAACTCCCGAGGAATAGGTATTCATAATTGGGCTGATTATAACGTTCGAAGCTTATCTAAAAAATGCCAACATAAAATTGGTACTTTCTCAAAATTCTAACGTTAAAGGGTAGAGAATCGTAGATAATTTCGGTACTTCTTTTACAAAACATTTTTCGCCACTCATTGCCATATGGAAACTTCCACAGAGGAGCTACTTTTTTGCCATGTTTAGCCACTTAGCAATTAATCTTGTTTTTAAGACCCACGTTGTTCAAATGTGTGCTCTCTTTCACTTAATGCTTTACACCAAAATACACAAAAGTAAATAATATATACATTTTTTTTTTTTTTTTGAGAGACAATTAAAAATGCTTAGTAACGCAACGTCACAAAAAGTACACTCTTCTGCGGAAATGTCCATTTACATTAAAGTGAAGACACATTTTTTTTGGCGACATCCTCCAGTTCCAAAGCCGTGTACGACATGGAAAAAAACTAGGAGCTGCGATTTTACATTTTCCCGGACGTGAACAAGTTCACAAGCCTGAGAAATAATATACAATATTTATATGGAAAATATATTCCAGTAAAAAATTAAGAAGCTAAAGCCCGATAACCCCTAATATTCAAACAATATTAAAACCTCAATTGATAATTTAAATAAAGTACACATATCAACGGCTTAGACCTGCTTCGTTCGCTCTCTGAATCATGTTAAAGAATCACTGTGCTTACTCGACTTCTCTACTTGCTTTGATTTGACAGTTGCCTTTAATAAACAAATCAGCGTTGTCAACTTTGCATTTTCAAAACGCACCAAAATGGATAAAAAACTTTCTTTTTTATTTAAAATAGTTATTGAATTAATTTTGCATAATATTTTTATATTACAAATACAGTAGAGGAGTTGTGCACTTTAAACCAGCCGGTGCAAATTCAATCAATCTAAGTTAATTTATTAAAAAAAAGTAATTTATATTGTAGTGAGTGTGCTATTTTTATGCACACCACTACTTAGTTTTCAATTGAAGAACTTTGTTTATTTTTAAGTATTTTTATTTTTCATTATCGCAAGTCAAATTTTTAAAAAAGCACCATCAGCATTCCCACGGTTTGAACAATTTAAGTTTAATTAATGTAAACAAAATCAAATTGGGTAAATGCTGATGATAGGTTAAAATTTAGTATATAAGCCAAGCCATTGATTGATTTTAATAAATCCAGAAATAATTAAGCATTCAAAAATTGATTGTCTATTTTCTTTCCCCAAAAAAGGTAATTTGTATCCCAGGATAATGCGGCAGAAGTGCTAAGATAATACTTAAAAATTACACAAGACTCCACTTCATGACCAATAACTCCACAATATAAATTTAGTGTGTTATTTTGGAAAAATTTTTGTTTATTATTGCATTTTTTACAATTAAATACCGCTTAGAAAATTTAATAGTTCAAAAAGTAAACAACCCGTGGAATATTTCGGTTTACTTTTACTATGGACCTCCAGCTTAAAGCAGTCTTTACAGTTCAGAGTTTTTAGAAAAAAAAGTAAAACTTAACAAACAAAACAAAACTACACAAATTTGTTTGTATTCATTCAAGGCGAATACAATAAGGTAAAATCTTTAGAGCAACTGCTCGTCAGCTGTTAAATCCAATTTTGTCAAAAAATATTCTTTTTTAATTTTCTTTTTTGTTATAATTACAAACATTAAATTGTTGAAGTTAAAATTTTTTGAGAAAAAACTCATTTTGTGTGAAACTTTTATTACAATTGATTATATACATATATATATATATATATGATGTCCTGTGGTTCCTAGTAGGAACAAAGGGCCGCAACGAATTCTTTCCATTCGATCCGGTTTGATGCTAGATGTTTAATTTCCCTCCAGCTTAGCCCACTTTGGTTTACTTCAGATTCAAGTTGACGTCTCCAGGTGTGCGACGGGCGGCCAACTCTTCTTGTATTACCATGGGGGTTCCAGTCAATCGCTGATTTAGTAGGGTCGCCATGTGGTCTACGGAGCGAGTGACCTATCCAGCGCCATTTACGATTAAGGATCTCGATGTTAATTGGCCGTTGGTTTGTCCGTTGCCAAAGGTTAGTGTTGGATATGGTGTTTGGCCAGAATATCTTGAGGATCCTACGCAGGCAGCGATTAACAAACACCTGAATGGCGTTTATTTCACATGATGTCGTGTTCCATGATTCGCAGGCATAAAGGAGCACCGATTTGACGCAAGAATTAAATATGCTAATCTTAGTGTGTTCCGAAATAGAGGTAGACTTCCATACAGGACGCAACAAGCCGAATGATTGCTTGGCCTTTGACATTCGATAGGCCACATCATTGCTGCAGCCGCCAGTATGTGTTAAAATTCTACCAAGATAGCAAAACGACTTGACTTCTTCTAGCTCAACATCCTGAATTTTAAATTTGCTGTTGTTGAGGGTATTGCAACGCATTACCTTACTCTTTCTAATATTAATTTTTAATCCAGCTTTTGCAGCTTCGGTTTCGAGGGATTTTAGTTTAGCTGACATATGACGATAGCTGTGAGATAGGAGGCAGATATCATCGGCGTACTCCAGACTCTCAAGTCCCCATCTTATACCTCTATTTGTTTGAGTGGCATTGCGCACTATGACGTCAAGGACAATGTTGAAGAGAAGGGGTGATAGTATACATCCCTGGCGCACTCCGGTTACCACATTAAAGCTGTTACTTAGAGCGTTGTCAAGAACAACTCTACATTTAACGTCTGCATACAGTGCCTGGGTGAGTTGAATGATCTTAGGTGGAACACCTTTACACGCAAGGGCGCTCCATATTGCATTATGGCTTAAGGTGTCGAAAGCTCTTTCAAAATCGATAAAGACCATGTAGAGGGGGGACTGCCACTCTGCGGACTGCTCAATTATGATTCGCAAGCTATTGATGTGGTCAACTCAAGATTTTTGTGGACGAAATCCAGCCTGCTCTGGTCTGAGATCCTCCATAATAGCATCCGAGATTCTTTTATTGATGATATGCGCTATAATTTTATTATTTTATTACAATTGATTACAAAGTATGTACTTGTTTTTCATTAGCTTTTATTAGTTATTACCAAGGCCCGGATTTTTATGCAAATGCATATTTGTTCTCGTCAGTCGGAGCTTATCATACATAAAATATATTTGCGAATCAAGAAATTTGCAGTAAAATGGCATCGATTTGTTATTGCATATTTTTCTTTGAACGCTATTTTTCCATATATTGCTGATATTGCATATTTTGAAAAAAACTTGTTTAAATTGCTTTATTTTGCCATGCACCCTTCCGCAGAAGCAATTAACTGTTGCCAATTCAAAGATATTGTAGGATTCAATAATGGTGAATTTAAGTTAATTGATATTGCCATACATAAGATGTATTTTTTGGACGGCAACTTAAGTTAACAAATTCGTAGCAAGCTTGATAAAGATTAAACAAAAATTAAGGATTTAAATTTATTGTTTTAAATCCTTAACTGCTTGCATTTTTAATTTAAATTGCGTTAAATTAATTTAAATTGCGTAATGAAAATGAATATACCACAGAGAAACTATCAGCATTTAATCATGCACCTGTAACTTCCGTTTTATTTCGTTTAGAAAATCAAAAATGTATGGTCAAATATATCTCTAAAGGCATTTTAAAAAACAAAATCAATAAACCGTTGATTCGTATGTAATTGCGATCAGTTTCGCACTTTGCTTAGGCAGTGTCAAAAAAATTAACAAAAAGTTTTCTTTAGTTGAATATGGTTTGACACTTATGATTAACATCAAGCCAGCTAATGTATATTATAGCTGGGCCTTTACAAGTGACTTAATTTGCACGATTGTTCATGTTTCTTTACATATTTGTGTCTTACTTTATTTTAACTTCTACTTTTGTGGTTATTGTGCCTTACTTACATTTATGAGACTGAATTGTAACATTCTTAATGCTATTTTTGTTTTTTTCTTGTTATTTTATGTAATGTTTTTTTTATCACTGATAAAAAAATTCAAGATTATTTTAACTGCATATTTTTTAAATTTTAGCGCATATATTTCTATTTTTATTTCATTTTTTATGCGCATAAAACGCGATTTTAACTGCATAACTGTCCGGGCGCTGGTTATTATATAGTTATCCTCTTTAAATTGATCTAATATCTTCAATATCTTTAAAAACAGAAATTAAAATATAAAATTTCATTTATTTATTTTTTATTATTAACGTTTTCATCACACTTTTTGTAAACAACTATTTTGACAAATTGGATTTGTTAAACTAACAAAATTCCTGTTATTTTTGTTAAAGTTTTAATTGTTGTAGCGAATAGTTTACCTCGGTATTCATATGTTCTAGATACATTTTTTTAATTCGATAAAACATATACAATTTTTAAAAAGAGATCAACTATAAATATCTATTAGGGAATCAAAATGAACAATAGTTCAGTATTTATAGTTTTATTAAGATATTTTTAAAAATTTATTTTTTTTCAGAAGTTTATTAAACTTTTTTTTATATTATAAATAGTTAAAAAAGAAAAACCAAAAACTTTTTAAACAAAGTAAACAAATTTGTACATAAAAAATTCTGTTCAAAACTTTTTATATTTTCATCATTATTGTTATCGCTGTTGACAACTCTGAAACAATCGATTTTTACAGCTCTATCAGATAAACTTGCGATCAGGGTTGTTAGACTTTTTTCCTCAAAAATCGTCAAAAGTTTTAACAAAATTCGTCAAAATCGTCACGAAAATTGAACAAAATCGTCAACAAAACGTCAAATATATAAATTTTACAAATTAAGGACAATTTATTGCATGGATTGGTTCGAAAATAAAAATTTTTAGCAAGAAATTCTATTTATGAAGAAGAAAGTGATATGGTTAAGTTTTATTCTATTTATTTCAGCAAGTGAGCTGAATATATTTATCATTTAAAAAGAAAACATAAGAAAAAATATATTTGCATAAATGCATAGCAAAAATATTTTTTATTTGATTTATCCATATTCAGAAAATTATTAAATAATAACTCGAGCTATTTTCAAATGATTAACTTTTAGCGCTATCTCTATTGCAAATTGTTTTTATTGTTAAAGGTGCTAAAAACCAAGGATTCTGTCTATATCAAGCGACTTGAAACGTTTTATTACGTCCAATATTAGTTCCAAACAAAAAATTTTTTCTCATTGCACTAATTTTTCTACACAACTTCTTATTAAAAAGTAACTTCTTACATCCTAACACGCAATTTTACTAAGAATAACTAACCAACAGAATTAAATGGGATTTGCCTTTTTACACACAAATAGAAAAATTCTTCACATGTGATTATGACTTCATCGAAAAATGCATTCGTATGTGGCGACGAAATCATAAAAACGCAAAGCGGATTTAACCAATTTTTTAAAAGCGTGCCAGATAGGACTGACGCAAATCGATGCTCTAGTGTATATTTTTTGCAGTACCGATGGCATTTCTATAATTGTAGAATTTGAATTACTAATGCTTCTAATGAAATCCACCTGGTTTGTGAAGGGGGAGGAATTTTTTTGTTTAATTTCCAAAAATTTTTGTGTTTCGAAAAATTGATTTTTAAGTTTTGGACTGTTTTCAATATAATTGTAAATATTTCTTGTGTTTTATCGATGCCAGAAAATCGTCATAACACTATTACTTTTAGTCAAAAAATCGTCAATCGTCATATTATTGTATTTTCTCAAAAAAATCGTTAAAATTACGAAAAATCGTCACATCTACCAAACCTGCTTGCCAGATTAAAGTGTTATAAAATTGATGCCAGATTAAAGTGTAAAGTAAATTTATTGACGGGATTAAATCGTCAAAACATTAGTGACTCTACATCAAAAATCGTCAATCGTCATTTTGGTAAATTCATCGAAAAAAATCGTCAAAATGACGTAAAATCGTCACATCTAACATCCCTGCTTGCGATAAAAATTGGAGAAGAGAGAAGCAGTTGCTCCGTTCATGCTTGGAATGTGAAGCATGAATAGAGTGCGAAGCACGTACCGTGGAAACATGTCATTAGAAGAACAAATTTAAGGTAATCCGTTCACAAAAATTCCACAATGTTGTATGTATCGAAAGTATGTATTGTACAGATCATTAAAATGTACACATATTTGACAAACAGAGTCAGAATAAGCATAATTTTGCTGAAAACATAGATTTGTCAACGGCTGGTAATAACGTGTAGGGCGTTGAGGAACATTAAAATATAAACGGTTTGATAGGAATTCCGAGCAAATAATGTTATTATGTTCCAATAGCCTGGTTTTATATGGGGAAAGAAAGATAGATTGATTTGGGCTAGGTTTCGTAAAATGAAGAACAAAAATTGTTTTTGAATAGACTCAATTCGATAACTATGGACGTTGTAATTACAGACGTCACGATACGGCTTTTTGCTGATACGATACCGATACTCAAACAAAAATATCGCTGATATGGATATATATATTGAATTTGAATTCAAGTTGAAACTAGCAAAACTCAGATAGAGTAAATTCTTTATTGTACAAAATTAAATTAAATAAATTTTATAATTTGTAAAAAAGGTCAACATTATCCAAGATATAATAATACACAGAATATTTCTGCACAATACAGTGACGTCCAAAAAATGTTGGAAAAGTTTTTCTGATGATCTGACCTAAGCAACCAATGAAATGCGCATAGAAGCTAGCTTTCCTTCAACAATAAATTTCAGTGTATTTAACAAGTATAGAAAATTGGGAATTAAGCACGTCATACGCAGATCTTTTAATAAAAAAATTTATAACTGCGGAATAATTAAAATAAAAATTATAAAACATTTAGAAGAATTTTGTATTTTTACTAATTAGTTATTGTTTACAAATTAAACACAGCTGCTTTTGGTCTTTTAAAAGCAATACCATTAGAGCCAGCGTTGTTAAAAACCAGGTGATTTATCTCCAAATTTGGGACTTTATTTTGAAAACAAAAAAACAAAATTGTAATATTGTGCTAGCGAAGTTTGTTAGAGATATCAACATTATAGTGGAGAGGGTATTACGCGTTGTGCTCAGTGTTGCCAGAACTTTTACAGGTAAAATCAGAAAAAACCATAATTTTTCATCAAAAAATCTACAAAATCTGTTCCAAGATTAGAAAAATCTTCAAAACACATTTATTACATTTTTTATGTGGTTTATTTAGAAAAAGAAATTTTTTATTTGTATCTTTTCTACAATCTTTAGAAAAAGGTTTCCTTATGATCTGGCCTAAGAAATCAGTGAAATACGCATACAAACTAGCTTATCCATCCAACAATAAATTTCAGTTGATCAAAGGAAAGAATTGGGAATTAAGCACGTCATTACTGAAAAAAAAAATCAGTAATCAGTAAATTTTACTGGTTATTGAAAAAAAAAATCAGTATTCAGTAAAAAGTACTGATTACTGAAAAAAAAAATCAGTATTCTGTAAAAAGTACTGATTACTGAAAAAAAAATCAGTATTTAGTAAAAAGTACTGATTACTAAAAAAAAAAATCAGCATTCAGTTAATTTTACTGATTTGTGTAAAAAAATGCAGTAATCAGTAAATGATTGATAGTAAATACTGTCTGCCACAAAAATAATACATACACATTGTATGAATAGTGGCGTGTTTTCACTTTTTTAAATTCATATACGATTTTTAAATTTAAGAAACGTTTATTAAGAGAAATATTCATACAAAATTTGTTTTGTAAACCTTTATTAAATTTAAAATATTTTTATGAATACGGCAGTGTGTGTTTGTTTTAATTAAAATTAAAAATCGAAGCCAAATAAATTTGATTATTTTTTTCTTATTTTATAGACGAAACTTATCTTTTTTTTTTTTTTTTATTTTGTCTATGGATTACATCCTTACAGACTATACAATGTGACATAAAAAAAAAATTTACATATGTAGAATAATAAAAAAATTTACAGGGGTCTAATCACCGCATTCGATACTTTCGTATCGAATAAACTATCGAATTGTTTTGCATACGATAGGCACTGACGTATCGAATGAAAACTCGAGAAATGTAATGTCGAGTTACTCGATATCGAATGCTTTTATTTTATATTCAATAAATTTCATTCGATATCGAGAGTCATGATACCAAAATACATAATTTCGATCAATTTTGCTCGATATCGTATGCGGTGATTAGACCCCAGTTTTTTGTTTTAAGTGTTTAAATAAATTATTATGTTTCGTTTTACAATTGTAGAGGTTAGTGAGAAATCAATTAATTTATACAAGTCATTAAAATCTTTTCCAACTCTCCGCCATGGATCAGCATTTGCGTAATTGCTGCGAACAAATGGTGATGCTATGGGGCAAAAGTAACGAGTAGGTCTTTGAGGGGCATTGAAAGTAATATTTTCCAAAAGAAACTCTGATGAAATATCGCCATTAATTATATTTAACATAAAGGATACATTTAGCATAATTCTTCGGCTTTTTAACGTTGGTAGTTTAATTAGACTAAGTCTACTTGGATATGATGGTAGATTTATAGACGGATTCCATTGTTAACCTCGCAGACAAAACAGAAGAAATTGTTTTTGAACAGATTCGATATGGTTACTATGTATGTTGTATTGCGGGTCCCAAATTACGGATCCATATTCAAGGATCGGTCTTACAAGTGAGGTATATCGGGATCGGTAAACTCCTTTGTTTTGAAGAAAAATATGTTCGTATGGGTTTTTATAGCTAAAGAAAATTTTGACATCATCAGCGTACAATAAAATGTTACAGTATTTTATTATTGTTGGAAGATCATTAATAAACAAGCTAAAAAGAATAGGTCCAAGATGGCTTCCTTGAGAAATTACCAAGTATTGCATAAGTGGATTTACAAAAACATAACTATAAGATTAAGTTTAAAATGAAGTCAATATTATATAAAATAAAGTTTTTGTTTCGTGAAAACAAATTGTTTTTCATTTCTCAAAATAATTTTTTACATTTTGTTCTATATGCTATACAGAGTTTCGTAAATAAGTGAATATAGAACAAAGCTTTTATTATAAAAACGCTTATTACTCTTAGAGAACTCTAGACGTTTCCTTGGTAAGAAGGTTGCGACAACTTTTTCGGTTAAATTTTTTGTAATTAACAACTAAACTTTAACAGCGATTTACCAAAAAAACATTTTTGTCATATAGAACACAATAACTTGCGAACGACGATATGCTGTTCGCTTTTCTAAGCACAAGCATTTCAAAATTTTTGTCGCTAAGTTTTTGTCTTCTAGAGCGATTCACAATCCCCGCAAAAGAAAGCAGTCGTTCTACAGGTGCAGATGAGGGTACACACAGAAAAAAATCAAGTTAAAAACGTCGAAAACAAGGTTGATTTAAAATTTTTCGGTGGTGATTTTGCTTCATACGTTTTTCATATTAATTCAACCTAATTTTATAATTACTTGCGAACAACATTTTTTTCTTTTAAAATAACTATAATTCATGTTAGAGCAAAATGTCATTTATTTTAAAATAACAATCCGAATCACGTTGAATGAAAGTTATTTCAAGAAGAAACAACGTGAATTTCATGTAGAAACTAATTGGTTTGAGTGTGTTATAACAGAGTAAGAAGCTTCAGAGGCAACATATGCATTTATTTAAGAATAATTCAAAACACTTACCCCTGTAACACAAGGTTCACTTATTTTGTAGTCACCTTTTTTAACAGATCAATCAGCAGAATGGCCCGATATCAACTCTACTACTGTGAATAGATTTTTGCATTTGCTCATTGAACGATTGCTTATGCCATTTTCTAAATTTAGTATCACCGGCAGCATATAAGCGTTCATTTTCTGATGATATTGACAAGTTTTTAACATCTTCTACGCATTCCTCTGTGGTCAAGTGTAAAAAGGCTATATAATTGTATTAAATTGTTGGTTTTAAAAATAAAATAAAAAAAAGATTAAGTACTATTTTAAAAATTCCTTGGTACGATATTGGTTAACGGAATTCTTGAACGTAGATTCGGGATTCAATCTCTGCACTCGAGGGGGTGGAGGAGACCTTCAGTGGCGCCCTGACGAGCCCCATCACGAGGGCCAGGAGGAGCTTCCCTCCCTGGTGGAACTCGGAACTCTCGGCTCTAAGAAAAGAAGCCCGTAGGGCTTTCAACACGGGTTATGCCAGTAATTCGTGGCAGGAATACCGCGAAAAACAGTGGGCATATAAAAAGGCAATAGCAGTCGCAAAGAGAAGATCATGGAGGAACTTCTGCGAATCAATAGATAATACCAAAGAATCTGCCAGACTTAGCAAAGTTTTGGCCAAGGGCCACTCGAACCCAACGTATGTCAAGAGAACGGATGGTACCTGGTCGGAATCATCGGAGGAAACACTTGACATTCTACTTAACACTCATTTCCCCGGTTGCTTGGATGCTGCTGATGGGGAGCCAGTATGCGATGATTCGTTCTTCGAGATTGACGAATATATCATTTCGGAGGAAAGAATCCAATGGGCGATCGAAAGTTTTGCCCCATATAAATCCCCAGGACCTGATGGCATTTTTCCTAGGATGCTGCAGAGCGCACGGAAGTATGTCACTCCCTGGTTGAGGTTAATGTATAGACTCTGCCTATCCCTCAATTATGTGCCGGCTAATTGGAGGAGGGTAAAGGTGGTGTTTATACCCAAAATCGGAAAGAGTAGTCATGAGACTGCGGGGGACTTTCGTCCAATCAGTCTATCCTCTTTTCTGCTCAAAACTCTGGAGAGACTTCTGGACTCACATATAAGACATCGACTGGAGGGTACATCACAACTCTCACGCAGTCAACATGCCTACCTTAAGGGTCGGTCTACGGAGACGGCGCTACACGAAGTAGTAGGGGCCATAGAACGATCACTGGAATATAGACAATTTACCATGGCCGCCTTCCTGGATATTGAGGGCGCTTTTAACAACGTCACGATCACTGCGATCGAACAGGCTCTAACTGATCTGGATGTCCAGGAGTACATCATTAGATGGTTGGTGAACATGTTGAGGTCAAGGATCGTTACATCATGTCTTGGCAACAGTGTGAAGTCAAAGAATGTTAGCAGGGGTACACCCCAAGGTGGGGTGATCTCTCCTCTGCTCTGGCTCATCGTTGTTAACTCGATTCTTACTGGCCTGGATAACAGGGGCATCAAGACGGTGGCCTATGCGGATGATGTGGTGTTACTAGTATCTGGTGCGTTTCTGGATGTGATGAGTGACATTATGTCCAGTGCGTTGGGGGCGCTCAGCAACTGGGCCTCTGAGTGCGGACTGGGAGTGAACCCAAACAAAACGGAACTGGTACTATTCACCAGGAGGACAAAAATTCCGGCTTTTAGACTGCCACGGCTGGGGGGTTGCGAACTTCCCCTGTCGAATCACGCGAAATATCTGGGAATTATCCTGGACTCGAAACTATCATGGAGATTAAATACTCAACACAGGGTTAGGAAGGCTACGGTGGCTTATTACGCATGCCGTAGAATGTTTGGCACCAGGTGGGGCCTTAATCCTAGACTGGTCAAATGGCTATACACGGCAATAGTACGGCCCATTCTTACATATGGATCTCTGGTATGGTGGACCGCGACGGGCAAGAAATACATCGTGGTTCAGCTGGGCAGAGTACAAAGATCAGCCTGCATTGGAGCAACAGGCGCTCTACGTACTAGTCCTTCAGAGGCTCTGAACACTATACTGCACCTTGTTCCAATTGAAATACACCTTATGGCCATATCCGTCAATAGCGCGGTCAGGCTCTCTTCATCGGGATGTTGGAAGGCGAGGACGTACGGTCATGCAAGGATCTTACAGAAGCAACCCACATCTCTAAAACGACCAACGGACTATATGATACCCCGCATGGACTTTGATAGGAAATTCAAGGTCATATTCCCGTCAAGACGGGAATGGAGCAGGGGTATCCTGGCCGGGGAATACCGCACGAGGGTTTACACGGATGGGTCAAAGATGACTTGTGGTGTCGGCTCCGGGGTCTTCTCGGAGGAACTACATGTGAACCTCTCTTTTCGTCTGCCGGATTGGGCCAGCGTATTTCAAGCTGAAATACTGGCGATCAGAAAAGCATGCAGAACGCTATTCGGTAGGAACATCAGCGGCAAAATTGGTATCTTCGTCGATAGCCAGGCAGCTCTGATGTCACTGAGGTCACACAAAACAACATCCATCCTCGTCAACCAGTGCAGGGAAGAACTGTCCAGACTGGGCAGCCTATCTGACATTACCTTAATTTGGATCCCTGCGCATAGGGACCATTACGGCAATGAACAGGCGGATGGGCTGGCCAAAACTGGAGCCGCTCTTGATATTTCACAGGCTGTGCCAGTCGCAACACCCCTGGGAACTATCAGGAGCGAAATCTTCAGGCACTATCTGGATATGGCTGACGATAAATGGAGGAAACTAAATGGCTGCAGGGCTACCAGGGAAACGTGGCCCACATATGACATGGGTCGCTCTGACCGACTTCTCAAATTCAGTAGGAAGGACGTGTCAAGACTTACATACGTGCTTACTGGTCACTGGACGATCGGCAAGCACGCTATGAGACTCGGCCTCCCTTTCAATGAATGCTGCCGCAGCTGCAGGGAATCTGGAACTGAGGAGACAGTATTTCATCTTCTATGTGATTGCCCGGCGTTTAACTCGATGCGACATAGACTATTTGGGAATTACCTTCTACAGGGACTCTCGGAGATATCGCGGGTGGGACTCAACAGCCTGCTGAAATATCTCAACGCAACGGGCTGGTTCTAGCCACCTCGGCATTGCCCCTGGGTAAAGTTTGATCGTGGGGTTCCAATTTCTTGACGAGTTGTGTGGTGTCAAAACGGAGCCACTGTCGGCTCTACTTGCTGCACGCCTGGACTTATGCGTGCTACCACGTTAACCAACCAACCAACCAACGATATTGGTTTTCTCATTTATCATCCCTGATCAATATTAATTTACAAATTTTATACAAAAAAATTAAAAAAGTATAAAATTTGAATTAACATTAATGCACAGTGACCACATGATTGGCGTGGCACACTGGTTGGTGTTTAAGCCGCTAATCCTCAGGAGCGGTGGTTCGACTCCGGCTTTGGTTGCCAAGATATTTTATATTTTAAAAACATTTTTTAAACATTTTAAAAAATAAACTTTTTTTTTCAAAATCAAAATATGAATTTAAATATAAAAGATATTGGTCTAAAACTAGGTGCTTACGGCTCTCATCTACAAGGTTCGACTCTCAGCTCGGTCGGCTGGAAAATTTTTTTCATTGTAAATTAAAATAACTCGTTGTTTTAACTATGTTAATATTTTTTTACCCAATAACACATTTCCTTTTTAAATAATTTAAAAAAGTGAAAACACGCCACTATTCATACAATGTGTATGTAAGTACACTCACAATATTATTACAGTAACGGACTGTAGTTTATTTAAGAAATATTCCGTTCAGTCATTTTTAAATAAATAAACATTTAAAATTCCAAGCAAATTTGTTTTTAACTGATTCTAACAGTTATTTAAAAAACTAAGTGTATATTAATACAGATTTTCAGTTGCAGTTAATTTTGTCCGTTGATTAAGTTAAATTCTTCTTTATGTAAAATTAAATGAAAATGTAATTTGAAGCAACGAAAAGTTCATTTAATTTTTACTGTCAAAAATTCAACCGCGAATTCCGTAAAAACAAATCAATATTCAGTTATCTTTTATAAATTAACTGCCAAAAAATTAACTACATATTCCGTAAAAACAAATAAATATGCAGTTATTTTATAAAATTTTACTGTCAAAAATTCAACACCATATTCAGTAAAAACAATTAAATATTCAGTTATTTTATATAATTTTACTACCAAAAATTAATTTTTACTTATCTATAAAAAATGAATTGCTTGTTTTGTGTAAGCAATACCCATTTTCTATTTGTTAAAATAATTTAGTTAAATACATCAAATTTTAAAAGTAAAATAATTGCGAAGCCATATCGGTCATGCTGCTGGTGTCTTATAATTGAGAGTTCTTCAGTAAACAACGTGGTCAGTACAACAAAAGTAAAACAAACGTGTGTAACTAGGTAAGTAAATAAAAATATTCTCCCTCTCTCGCTTATAAGAAAAACAAGCGGACAGGTGTCTGTCTGGTATTTTTAGAAATTCGGCTCTTTTGTGGAGTAAACGAAAATTTAATAAAATAACTGAATATTTAATTGTTTTTACTGAATATGGGGTCAATTTGACAGTAAAATTTTAATAAATAACTGAATATTTAATCGTTTTTACTGAATATGGTGTTGAATTTTTGACAGTAAAATTTTACAAAATAACTGAATATTTATTTGATTTTACGGAATATGGTGTTGAATTTTTGACAGTAAAAATTAAATGAACTTTTTGTTAAAAATAAATGAAAAATAGGTAGACCGGTTTTTAATTGAACTTTCATTTATTTTATATTACAATTTCAGTTAATTTTACGTACAGAATATTGTGAGTGTACAATTTAAAAAAATAACGACGAAGTTTTATCATTTCTTTGAGTTGGTTTAACTTACTTTTCAATAATAAAATGCAAAATTATTGTTCGGATATAATACTACAGCCGTATTAATAATAAAAAGTTAGCCACAGTTTGTACACTACGTACAACGAGCTGCTAACTAGACATCCGATTAAGCTAAGCAGCTTATTGGCACAGAGTTAATTCATAACGAGCTTTTCTCCATCTGCCAACTTTTAATAAATCACCTCTGAATTTGTATGATGCCACATTGTATTACTCAAAAACGTTTTGCATTAATCATGGCTGAATTTGTAATTTGTTTCCCCCTTCACATATAAAATTTTTTATTTTTTAAAAAATCAGTTGTAAAAAAAAAAAAAAAAAAAACAAAATTGTTTGACATTAAACGGCTGTTTTTCACAAGTTGGCAAAAGTTTGTCAGCTCGTTAGCAAGAGTTTAGCAAATCGTTAGCCAGAGTTTGGTAAGTGTGTTATGAAGAAACTTTTTGCTGACTTCATGCCAAATTTTCATTATGAATGGCAGATGGAGAAAAGTTCGTTATGAATTAACTCTGTGCCAACAGGCTGCTAAGCTTAATCGGCATTCTAGTTAGCAGCTCGTTGTACTTAGTGTACAAACTGTGGCTAACTTTTTGTTATGAATACGGCTGCAAGTGGCTAAATTTTTGTCAGCCTTTAAGAAAAATGAGAAATGGAAAAATTTTTGCTTTTTCTTAATTTTTATTCCCACACCACAATAGAGGAGAGGGTATTATGCGATTGTGCTGATGTGTGTCACACTACAAAATAGTACTTTCTGAGTTCTTTATTTTATTTAAAAATTCATATTCCAGTAGGATCCGCAATGCTTTAAAGCTTGTCTGCAGTCTGTTTAACGATTTCCCTCCTTCCGGTTGGCTGGCTGTCCTCATGTAACCTTCATGTAAAGTAGAGGTCACAATTTTTAAGATAATGCGATGAAATTTTGGATATAGGTTTCAATTCATAAGGACTACACCTACTACATGTCGCCATACAAACTTTCGGAATAGTGTTTGTGCCTATAAACTATCCTATTACGTTGGTATTTACATTAAATTTTGACCAAACCTTTTTTATTGCAATCTTTATAATCTTACCATTTTTTATTGGAATCGGTCCATATTTGACGACTACCTTATAATGTTGGTATTGATATAAAAATTGGCGACAATAACTTACGATAGCCACTCTGTAAAGACAAAATATCGCGCTAGCGGGTCAAAAATTATCCATAGGTCCGATGTAAACCCCCTTCCTAAAATCACTTAAAGGCAAATAAATCTCATTTAGATGAAGATATCCTAATAATAGTCGCCACAAAAACGTTTAAAATAAATCTTAACCTAATAGCACAATTTTGTTCTGGCGGGTCCATGATTGCCCATGAGTCTCACTCTCGAAAATTTGTCTGTAATAACTGTGGTGTAGAGAAGCAAATGCTCGGGCTTGACGGACTATAATTTCTTACTTGTTTTGATTTGTTTTTATTAAATAAAAAAGTGTTATGAATTCTTACTATGTATGCTATTTTATTTTATAGCGAAATTTTCGTACAATTTATGTCAATTTGGTACAACTTTGCCATTGAGGTGGTACAATTTAAGAATTGTCAGATCCCAACAGTGACGTGCGGCGGTTTTCACTCTGCAACTCGTTGTTGAAGGGTGGCTGCTGCATCATTCCCAGGGTCAACGCTGTTCGGGCCATTTCATAAATATGTACTTATATGTATATCAATATATATCTCATTTGTACATACAATATAACATCTGTAATTTATATTCAGTTCTACTACCCAATTTTCATTAATCAAACTAGTTTAAATTATAATTAATAGTCTATAAATTTTTAATGGCTTTGAAGATAATTCAATGGAACATTAACGGTTATACTAATAATTACAATGAACTGATATTACGAATTTGAAAATATAACCCCAAAATTATCTCACTTCAAGAAACGCACTTACATACTAACAAGGGTATTCCCATTCCAATTAACTACTCTCTATTTTCCATTAACTCTTCAGTTACTCGCTACGGGGGAGTAGCACTTTTAATTCACAACTCTCTACAACACACCCCCATAAATCTGGCAAATGATTTCGACTCAATTGGTAGCGAAATTCAATCAATAATAAAGTTTAGAATTATATCAGCCTACATTCGACCTGACACCAACTTTTCCGAGGTTATCCTGGAAAACGTTTTAATTAATCAAAATTTACCAACACTAGTAACTGGCGATTTCAATAGTTGGCACTCAATGTGGTTCTCGCCCAGTAATAATAAAAGAGGGAAAATATTATCCTCTTTCATCAATAAATCAAATTTTATAGTACTTAATAATAATGCCCCTACTCATTTTAATACCCATTCTACCTTTTCGAACGTAGACATTACTTTCTCGTCTAGTACATTAGTCCCACATATAGATTGGAAGATCGAGACTTCCCTAAACGGAAGTGACCACTTCCCAATAATAATATCACTATTTAAACAAGAAAATCACTATATTTTTAAACCAAAATTTAAACTTTTAAATGCTAATTGGGAACTTAATAGGAAACACTGCATGCAATTTGAATCGGAATTAGAAAGAAGTTTAAATATCAACAAAGAGGCAGCTAATATTAAAAAGATTATTCTAAAATCGGCAAATATGTCCATCCCTTAGAGCTTTAACAATTCCATCTCACGCCTGGTTCCGTGGTGGAACCCGCAACAAAATGAACTTAAGGGTAAAAGAAATAGACTTTGGAATAAATGCATTCCGCAATATGACAACGGACAATTTAATTGAATATAAAAGAGCCAATGCCCACCTCAGACGACAAATTAGAATAGCTAAAAAAGAATAAATTTTTAATTTAACCTCCTCCATTAATCCCGCTACAAAAATCGATAAAATAATGTTTGACCATTAGGGCGTTTACCGGATACAAAACCAAAGTAAATATTCATTGCATCGCATCCTCTAATCTTCCAAACAAATTTCTTACTAATAACGCCGAAATCGCGAACAAATTCGGCATTTTCTGGTCCAATAAATAGTTCTTCAGATCAAAATTTCCCACCCGACTTCCTCAGAAAGAAACATGATTTATTTAACGACCAAGCACGGAAGCTCTACAGATAGAAGACAGACTCAACGTTCTCGAATTAAATTCTGTACTTAAGAATGTAAAAGGGAAAACACCAGTTTGGGACGGGAATTTCTTACCCTATGTTGAAACAACTACCACAAGTTATGAAACAACGTTTGCTAAGCTTATATAAAAATATTTTTAAAAATTACATACCACAAGATTTCAAAACAAGCATTGTAATCCCTATACATAAAAACTGTAAGAACAAAACTTCTTTGGACAGCTACCGACCCGTTTCTCTAAATTCTTGTTCGGCTAAAATATTAGATAAAATTATAGCAAACAGGCTTTGGTGGTTTATATCTACATATAAGCTATTTAACAGCCGACAATTTGTATTCATAAAAGGTAGATCAACAATGGACTCTCTTCTTTATCTAGACTACCATATTACGAATAGTCTATCAAAAAGAAAACACACAACCATAATATCATTAGATTTTGAAAAAGCTTTCGACAAAATCGGTATTCAATCCATTGTAAGTCAACTAAAAGTATGGAAGGTTGGTCCACGTATCATTAACTATATAATTAACTTTATGGTCAACCGTAAAATTTCAGTAAGATTACGTAATCATTTCTCTCCTCTATTCCCAATACATAATGGGATACCACAGGGTTCGCCGCTATCGGTGATTCTTTTCCTGATGGCATACAATAAACTATGTTCAATAATTGAATTACACAAAGAAATGGATTTTACAGCATACGCCGACGATTTCAATTTAATAATTAACTCTAGCAAGGGAAAACCCCCTTCTATTAATTTAGATAATTTATTCAATAGTATAAACCAATGATGCGACTCTTCGGGAGCAATTCTATCCACGGTCAAGCGCAAATATATACACATATGCAGAAAAAAACAATGTAAATGTACTGTTACTACTGGAAACTCCCGGCTCGTGGAAGTAGAAACACTAAAAATTCTCGGATTGTACATAAACAAAAGGTACTTGTTACGAAACCTTTTCCCATCGTGTTCTGTATGATACCCCAGCGTAGCTCAGCTCTCATAGTCGGGGACGGTTCTCAACCCTTATAAACACTGGTTTCTCACAATAAAAAAATATTTCACTTCCTATCTATGGAAATCCATCCACGTAAAAACAAAATAACAAAGCAAACAAATTCTCATTAAATCGACACAAACACAGAAAGCACATTTACTTCAGCCCAGGCCTGGTGTATCACCTAGACGCGTCCTCGCCCTATTCCCAACCTATGTCATATAATATATTTCCTCATATGACCCCTTTTCCATTCAAACCTTCATCAACAACTTACGGTTTATCCATTTTTTTCTACGCCACCGAGAACTCGGGAATCTGAAGTCCTTTTAAAATAAATTACCAACACACATACATATCTTCACTCTATTAATGCATACTTTTATTAAAAAAAACTAAACTACAATACATCTATTTTTTTTTTATTTTTGTTTTTAATGGGGCTTAAATATATTAAAAAAAAAACATAATAATTTCAATATTTGGTTTCCTGTTCTACCTAATTTCTCCTTCTATTAATGTTCACACAATAATTTTTTACTTAAATTTATGCTATCATCAACAGGCCTTCAGCAACAATTAAACAAAACTTACATATATATACACTACAATAAATAAGGAATAAAATTTAATCTTTTGGCAATGGCCATACACACACGCAAAAACACTTAGAACTTTATTTCTTGAACGATCCTCTTACAAATTTTTACACTTTTTTTACTTTTACCTATTCTAACAAAAAAAACTAATTTTATCTAAATCTAATTCTTATCAACTAACCTAAGAACAGCTTCAACTGCTAAAATTTCCTCTCGACGTTTTAAATTTCTGCTATAAAAAAACTACAGTCAACTTGATAGGTTGAAGTCTTAGCTCAATTTCTTTCGGAACTGAAAGCTTTTTCCTAGACCACATCCGGAAATAAAAAGTTCAAAAGTTTTTTATTCTATTTGGTGCCGCTTGTTTCTTAACCACCTCCTTTTTTGTATTTATTATTTTTTTTATTACCACCAAAATTTATATTACTTTAATTCAAATATAATTTACAGTACCTTTTTTCCTTCGTTTTGTTGAGCTTAATTAATTTACCGGACGTGTTGTTCGCCTTTCTTTGTCCCTTATCTTCTCCAGTCCACTTATTGGTTTTCCCCTGTGACCTGGGTATTTTCCTTTTTTTTATCTTCAGCCTTGACCTCCTAGTTTTATTTTTTTCTTAACTAATCAAATATTAAATAAATATACGGTTGGCCCTTAATTTTCACAATCTATTATCACTTACATTCAATTACTTAATTTTATAATTTACACTAAACTTTTCAGCTTAAACACTTCACGCATTATCAATTTTATTTGTTGTATGTATTTAAATTTTATTAAATAAAACTTTAGCACCTTTGCCAGTTGACTGCTACTTTTTTAATGATTTTAAATGCCTATTTCCTTTTTTTCAAATACTAAGTAAAGCCAACATCAAAATTAAAAATAAACAGCACTAACAAAACTATATAAATAAAAAACATGTACCGGTGGACAATACGGATTTAAGCAAGGTTTACAAAAAAAAAGAAAAGTTCAATGTCCTTTTTTCTTTGGCCTTGAACCTTGTTGTTTTATTTTATTTGTACAAATCTCACAGAGAAAAACTTTTAATTTTCTCTTAAGCTTGTACAAATGTGACCTTTTATATACGCACTACGGTAACCCTCTCAATACCTACATTACATATTTCACCAACTAAGTGTGTACCATTCCGCTTGTACCCCTAATTTCTATCAACTATCAGACTAAACAAAAGCACCGGTCACAAACAATAAACACAGATAAAAAATTTCAATAAATAATACACAACAAATAAGAACCAAAATTTCTCCAACAATACAAGGAAATTATCCAATAACCACAAGCAGCTTTCAACAATAAACAATATACTACAAGATTGATCCATAGACAAGAAAAAAAACACCAAACCAACATTCAGAAGCAACACACATGGCCATGCAGACAACAAACACACAAACATACCAAATACATTTAATCAAATAACTACCAGAAACAAAATACAAATAAACGAAGAAATAAATAATTATTTTTCTTTTTATTGGAGTTTAAATACAATCACGACACATAAGACAAAAACTGTTTTCTTACAAAACAGGTCAGTATCATAAAAAAAATATATGTGACACAAATTGTCACCAACAACACCCACAACAAAACTCTGCAGTTTTAAGATATTTCGCAGAAACTACAGTGTGATGGGTGGTAAAATCCTTTCAACATCCCTTAGCGTAAACAATTCTACTACACTTTGGAGTTATATACCCAAGGCGCTCAACGTAGGCTACACCCACATAAGAGTTAGCCGGGCATCAAATTTATCAAAAAGGCAACTTTCATTTCGTAGGTATATATGTATGTTTACTTTCCTTCCATTTTTCGAGGTAGTAGGTATATAATTGCAATTTATTAAATGGACAATGCATAAAGTAGACATTTAGGACAACGAACTTTAGTGTAGAAAATAAATAAACAACCAACACAAACACAATCAGCGACTTACAGGCTATACTTAATATAAATATTGCACTTGTAAGTAATTAATTACATCTACATATATTGCTCGCTTCCCCTTCCTTACACTATATAGCACTGTCCCAATTATCACCCTATTGCTTAATATCTTTTGCATGGTATACTCCCAAAGGTAACCCATTTAGTGTCTCTACCTCATACATGTTGTTGCCTAACACTTTTAGAATTCTACATTTTGAAAATTTGCGACAAAATTTAGCATTAATATTTTTGCTAAAATTGCTAAGTACAAAATTGCGTTTAAATACTTCTTGCCCTGGAACAAAACGTACTGTCCTAGCTCCTTTATCGTACCGTATTGAACTTTTTTCATATTGTCTGTGCAAATTATCTTTGATACTTTCCCGAATAATTCTTAACCTATCTTTATTTTCCAACATAATGAAATCGCTATCATCTAGAGATTTTAATTTTTTTGCTAGTTTATAGTCAGCTCCTGACGTAAACATATTGTACCCAAATAAGGCCATAAATGGACTGATTCCTATTGCGGAATGAACAGAATTCCTTAAAGCCAATTCTATAGAAGCGAGGTTTATATCCCATTCTCTGTGGTCGTTTTCCAAATACGTTCTGATAGCTGCCAATATACTTTGATTTACACGTTCGGCGGCATTAGATTGAGGAGAATGAATCGCAGTTCGCATATGGGTTATTTTATACTCGGTAGTCATTTTTAAAAATTCCTTTGATACAAATTGCTTACCATTATCAGAATGAATTATTTCTGGTACACCAAAATTGTGAAATACGTGGCTTACTAAGAACTTTATCACATTGGCAGAAGTAGCTTCTTTCATAGCTTTCAGGAATACAAATTTGGTAAGGTGGTCCATCACTATAAAAATGTAGGCATTACCGCTTTTTGAACGGGGATACTTTCCCAAGAAATCTATATATAATTTCTGAAAAGGCCTGTCTGTTATAACTTCGTTACCAATTCCTGGGGCTAATCTAACATTTACGGACTTACATTTTTTACATATTGTACAATTATTTACGAAGTTTTTTACTTGCAAAACCATGTTGGGCCAATAAAATTTAGTTCTTAAAAATTCAAGGGTCTTTCGAATTCCTCCATGACTTTTCTCCGGTGGTTCATGAGCAAGTCTAGTTAGTTCATGAGTTAATGAACTGGGAATCCACAACTTCCACCTAAATTCTTCTGTTTCTTCTCCCTCATGATTATTGCCAATTTTTTTGAAAACTAAACCATTTTCGATTTTAAGGTCCGGTAGCTTATCTGCTTTTTTTATAATTATATCTTTCAAATCTTTGTATTCCTCTGATTCAAATTCTGGCGTTTCAAACCCCAGTATCTCCTCAGGACAACAACTTACTTCTTCTACAGCTCTAGATAACGTATCAGCCACCACATTTTCTGAACCTTTGCGATGCTCAATAACAAAGTCATAGCTTTGTAATTGTAATGCCCATCTGGCAAGCCTACCACTCAGGTCTTTTAAGGACATCAGCCATTTCAGACTGGCATGGTCTGTAATCACGGTAAAAGCCATTAGTTCGATATATGGTCGAAATCTTTTAATCGCAAGAACCGCAGCCAGACATTCTTTTTCTGTAATACTATAATTTTGTTGTGCCGAGTTAAGTTTCATAGAAAAGAAAAAAATTGGTCGCTCGTTATTAATTTCATCCTTTTGGAAGAGCACTGCTCCTATACCATAACTCGAGGCATCACATTGTATAAAAAATCTTCTTTTAAAATCGGGGTGAGCCAAAACGGGTGCCGAAGATAAAGATTGCTTCAACTTGTTAAAACTTGCAACTGCTTCTTCGGTCATTTTGAATTTTGAACCCTTTTTTATTAAATCAGACAGCGGTGCAGTCATTGCCGAAAAATTCTGGACAAAACGCCTATACCATCCGGCGGTTCCTAGAAAACTACGAATTTCTCGGACTGATTTTGGGATTGGTATTCGCTTTATTGCCTCGACCTTTTCCGAATCAGTGCGCAACACGCCTTTACCTACAATAAAACCTAAATATTTTAATTCTTTAAAGCAAAATTTAGATTTTTTTAAGCCTATCGTTAAATTTGCCCTGTCGAGACATTCAGCTATTTTTCGCAACAATATCAAATGATTTTCGAAATCTGAGGAAATTACCAGCAAGTCATCCAGGTATATAAAAACATTTGACTTTAGTTCCTGTGGAATAATTTTGTCCTTGAGTCTGCATAGTCTTTGTGCAGCATTGCATAAGCCAAACGGCATTACCGTAAACTGATACAGTGGGCGTCCCGGAATAGTGAAGGCAGTGTACGCTCTTGATTTTTCTTCTAACGGAATTTGCCAAAATGCAAATTTCAAATCCACACTGCTTATATAGAATGTTTCATCCAATCTGCTCAGTATGGCCTCAATATTTTGTATTGGATATGCATCTTTAATTGTCCTTTCATTAAGTTTTCTGGCATCTAGACAAAGTCTGTTTTTGCCAGGTTTCCTAACCAAAGTGCATCGGTTACTCCATGGACTTAGACTTTCCTCGATTACTCCCAAGGTCAACATTTCATCAATTTCTGCATATATTAATTCCTGAACTGCAGGAGAAACAGGGTAATATCTGTCCTTGACATGTGTGGCCCCATGGACAAGTTCAATTACATGATTTTCTACGTTAGTTTTGCCCAGTCCATTTTTCTCAAATGTTTTAAATTTACTCTTTACTTCCTGTAATTGTTGCTTTTCTTTTTCGGTTAAATAATGCTGCTCAATTAAATGGTTTTCAGATGTACTATCTATAGGTAAATTTTCAATGCTAATTTCCTCACCCTGAAATATTTCTGGGGCTAATTCAAACGCTCGCCAGAAATCTACCCCTAAGTATGCCTCCTGTACCAAATCCAGACATAGATAGAATTGAATAATTTTTTCTGCTCCTTTAAACGTTACTGGAATTTTCGTCCTCCCTAAAACATTGTATTCTTTACCTCCTGCTGTCCTTAGACTAACAAATATAGGATCTATTTCTACTTCTAACTTATTAACAATTTCATCGCAATTATTGCCTAATATACTGATAGATGCTCCCGAGTCTAACAAACCCCTAACACACATGTCCTTTAACGTTATTTCTGCAGATTTTGGCAATACTAACGCGTCGCCTTCCTCAGTGGATTTTAATTTGCGTAGTATTTCGTAGGCATCCGCGTGCGTTATCATATTATAGCCGGTTAGAGCGAAGTAGGGTGAAACGCCAGTTGAAGAATGAACGGCCGACCTAAGAGAGCATTCTATCCTACCTAAGTTTTCGTCCCATTTTGACTGATCGTTATCCAGAAAACTTCTTATGGAGCTTAGGATGGTCTGGTTTACTCTCTCATTCGCGTTGGACTGGGGTGAATATATAGGCGTTCGGAGATGTTTTACTCCGAATGTTTCCAGAAAATCTTTGAATGTTTCAGACGTAAATTGCCTACCGTTGTCGGAGTGTAGTACCTCTGGTACTCAAAATTTGTAAAATACTTCGTCCCTCAAAAATTTTATTACAACCTTTGTGGTTGCCTTTGACAAAGCTCTCAACAGAACGAATTTGGTTTTGTTGTCTAGCACAATGAAGATAAACGTGTTGCCAGATCTAGTTCGCGGGTAAGGACCAAGAAAATCCACGTAAACCTTCTGGAAGGGTCGTTGGGTCCTGACCTCACCTCCCATAGGTGGTCGTAACGTCTGCCTAGGATGTTTTATCTCCCTACAACTTTCGCAGTTTCCAACGAATTCCCGAATTTGTGTTACCATGTTCTGCCAATAGAAATACTCTCGGATGTTAAATAATGTTTTTGCTATTCCCCCATGTGTTGTGTTTTCCACGTGAGACCGTTTTATCAAGACACTTGTCAAATCCGATGGTACCCAGATTTTCCAGCAATCGTCCTCACAATTTATATCGTCCCTGTTGAACTTAACCCTTTTGTACACGACACCTTCCTCTACTCTTAGATCTGGTAACCGGTCTTTGTTTTGTTCAACTGTGTCGATTAATGCTAGATAATCTTCTTTTTTAAATGCCTCCGAATTGAAATCTATCAGAACATTACTGCTGTTAACTATTTCTTCCATATCGAGTCGAGAAAGCATGTCCGGAACTACGTTATTGGTCCCTTTCCTGTGTTCAATGTTGAATCTAAACCCCTGGAGCTTTAAACTCCAACGAGCCAGTCTTCCGTTGAGATCCTGCTGGCGCATTAGCCATTTAAGGCTTGAATGGTCGGTAATGACGGTAAATTCCATTAATTCGATATATTGCCTAAACTTTTCAATGGCTAACACCACAGCTAGGCATTCCTTTTCCGTAGTTGAGTAATTTCTCTGAGCACTATTCAGCTTTTTTGAAAAATACTCTATTGGGTGTTCCTCATCATTATCGTCTTTTTGAAACAAAACCGCACCTATACCTACATTGGATGCGTCACATTGGACGAAAAACGGTCGTTCAAAATCTGGACTCGACAGTACTGGGCTGGTAACAAGGCGTTGCTTTAATTCTTCGAATGAACTCAAGGCTTCGGGTGTAAGTTGAAATTTGGTAGTTTTCCTAAGGGTGTCTGTTAACGATGCTGTTAGTGTAGAAAAATCGTGTATGAAGCGCCGATACCACCCTACGGTTCCTAAAAATCTCCTAACTTCTTTCTGTGTCCTCGGTGGTTTTATATCTAAGATTGCCCTAACTTTATCCTCATCGGGCTTCAATTTGCCCCCTCCCACAATATAGCCTAAATATTTCAATTCCTTATAACAAAACTTCGACTTCTGCATATTAATAGTTAAGCCCGCGGCCGTAAGCCTGTCACCCACGATGCTAAGCATATTCATGTGATCTTCGAAGTTCGGCGAGACTATCAGCAAGTCATCAAGATACACAAAAACCCTATCTCTCAATTCGTACGGCACCACTCGGTCCATCAATCGGCACAGCCTTTGGGCAGCGTTACACAGTCCGAAAGGCATAACCTTTAACTGGTATTGAGGCCTCCCCGGAACGGTGAACGCTGTCTTGGGTCTACTTTCCACCTCCAACGGAATCTGCCAAAAGGCGTCCTTCAGGTCAATGGCTGAGATATAGTGGGTATCACCCAGCCTCGACAATAAACCATCAATGTTAGGGAGAGGATAAGCATCCTTTTTAGTGACCTTGTTGACTTCCCTAGCATCGAGGCATAACCTGTTCTTACCGGGTTTCATTACAAGCGTCGTCCGGTTGTTCCATTCAGAACCTGTTGTTACTTCGATCACGTCCAGCTCTAACATTCTATCTAGCTCTGCGTATATAAGCTTTTGCACTGCAGGGCTAACTGGATAGTGTCGCATTTTTTTCGCTGGCGCATCTCCGGTATCTATCGAATGCGTCTCAAGTTTTGTTTTACCTAGACCATATTGCGTATAACAGCGAAATGTCGATTTAACTTTCTCCAGTGATTTACGCTGGTATGATGTTAGTTGGTGAATCTCAAATTCCACGGTACCCGATTCTACGACCCTTTCAACTACCTGATCACGAAAGCATACCCTAAGGCCTATCTTCATCCAAAAATCATACCCAAGAATCAATTCCTGTCTTAAGTCTGGTACCAGGTATAAAATAGATTCAACAGAATTTTTCCCATAACTGAGTACTACCCTTATTTTGCCTACGATTTGATGTTGCCCTCCGTCGGCAGTTCTCACGGAAGATTTATAATCCAATATCGGAACATCCATCCTTCTTGCATTTTCCATACAGTTTTTTCCGAGACAACTTACGGAAGCCCCACTGTCCAGCAGTCCTTGGTACTCCGAATTGTTAATTTGGACACGCATGTATGGCCTGATGTCGTCCTCACTGCCTATGATTGTAGATGCGATAACCTTACGTTCTGTCTTTCTCCTCTTATACCGTTCTCTAGTCTTTTCTATTCTTTTGCTTATGGTTGGCGTGTAATCGGCAAAAATCTCCTCTCTTTTCCGTTCATACCTCGCTAATCTTTCTTCATATGGCATATTAGGGTTTAAGGTTGCTCGTGGATGCTGTACATAGTTGGTGGTTGGTTCTCTTTGTGCTAAACTAAATTCTATATTATTTTCTTTTACTGGGGGGTCTCGCGGTTGGAACACACTGGCTCAGTTTTCAGCGTGTTCAGATTCCGGTTTCCCGTACACCTCGGACACGTAGGGCTGGTTACGTCCTCAAACCCGCATTTGTAACAAAACACGCTCCGTTGAACTACTGAGCATTCTATAAACGAGTGTCCTGGAGCTTTGCAGTTCCAACATATGAGCTGCTTGGCGGCCAACTTGTCCCCTTGCATTGCCTCTATCTGGTGTACTAGCTCACTCCTATCGTCGCGATCGCATAAGACCACTTCATATAGTCTGCGAGAATTTCCCAGGGGCATGCGATGTGAAGTTCGTTTAGCGATGTTGCGTGCTGCCCTTTTGCACTCTTCAAAAAGTTGATCAAGATTGTCAATTGTGATCGGAAAAACTAATTGGGCCAAGCCATCCTTCAAATTGTCCTTAACGATCTTGACAAGCTCGCTTTTAAGGACGTGGACCCTCATCTGGTTCTTAAGTTTCACGATTTCAGCAATAAATGCGTCAGACGATTCGCCCGGGGCCTGCCTACGTTCCATGATCTTCCGTTGGATTTCATAATCACTTTCAAAATTCCTAAACTTTTTAATCAAATGAAATTTAAAAGTGTGCCAATCACATACAGGATATTTCATACGGAATGACCAAAACCAGGTACTGGCGGATCCGATCAGTAGATGATGGAAGCCTTTCATTACCACATCCCAAGAACAGTTATAGTCCTGTTTTAAAGCCTCCACTCTAAATACAAAGTCTTCAACTGTCAGCGATTTATTTGTCCCATCATACTTGATACCCCATTTTTCCAACTGACTTGGAGTCATGGGTTTAAAACCTTGAAACTGTGGTGAGTACTCAAAACCTGAGTAATTTTGGGAATCGTTTTGGCTGACTACTGGATGTGGTACATTAGGTGGGTACGGTCCGTGTGGTTGAAACATTCGGGGGTCATTCCGATGAAAATGTTATGGCTGGGGTGGTCGGGTATAATGATTATTTAAAGGTGTTTGGTAGAAGTTATCTGGCCTTGTTGATCTACGGTCCGGTCTGTACGGGTTTTCCAGGAAAATTTCGCGTTCCGATCGCAATGATTCTCTAATCATTTGTGGAAGCATCAGCTGCATATTTTGCATTTCCCTCATAAGAGAGGCTTGTGCAGCTCCCACGGATGCGTTTGCGTAATCCCTAAGTTTCACTCCTTCTTCGTTTGCAATTAAGTTTGGGGAAGCATCCTCGCGAACAGGTGGCAAATTGCTGTTGTTTCGTTCCATATTAACTTGGCTTCTGTTTATTGGGTCACAATCTTGTCCGCTAATTGTTCTGGCCGTTATGCTACTAAAGGTAGGAGTTCGTATAGTACAAACACTATCAGGAGAGGAATGGGTTTGTGGTCCAAACCCAGGCGGAAATCTTATTGACATCAACGGCGTTACTGCGTTAGTCGAAACAACGGGTGCGATATTTTGTAAAGTCGACGCAAGCGTGGCCGTTGGATTTTCGGTTTCGTCGTTATTTTGCTGCGTTCTACTGGATGACCGTAGTCTACGAGTACTCATCGTCGACAATCCCGGTAAAAGGGCTGGCTATTCGATCTCACCTCACCTAACTTCAGCAGTATATAATCCGGAAAATAATAAGTGTACCAAGAATACCAAACAAAATATCTATATTACAAACCGGTAGACAGGGACCCGTCGACGACTGTTTCGTCAACACCTAACTAAAATTAAGTTCAGTAAGCGGTGGTTTCGCGCTAAAGTAGAACAATCTTTAAAACTTTTAACTACCAATCTCTTCGATATGATAATAAATCGCGTTATAAAAAATGTAGGAATGCTACGTAATAAAAAAAACAGACCCCTAATGGTCGGTAATCAGGATTATATTGTATAATTTCCAAAATTGTTAAGACAAAAAAAAATTGGTTAATAAGAAAACATTGGTCAATAAGAAAAATATTAAAAATAAGAAAAATAATTAGTTGCTATGAAAACAAATTAGTTACTAAAAAATATATGTATGTTAATAAGAGAATTATTAGTAAATAAGAAAAAAATAATTACTGAGAAAAAAAATATTAGTTAATACGTCTCTATTATTGTAAGTTGTAACTTGTAGAATTCGACAATATAGCTAAGTTAACGAGTCACTTATTGTACGAGCTATAAGTGTTAAATTTGCAAATAAATGTATGTAATGGTTGAAATGCTTGTAGCTTCTGTGAGGGTAAAAAAATTATCAATGTCGACGTTTACTCAAACCCTGTATCGCGCGTCAAAATTTTATCCCCAACGAACAATCCGCATTAAACACAAGACGTCCACACAACGAAGTAAATCCGGTGTCCTGACTCATCCCTATCTAATAATTAAAAGCAAAAGAATAATAAGCTCTCTAGCCCTTTTATCCCGCCCTCCAATATCGATAAGACCCGAGTCAGTCCATTCGACCCACACGCATTCAGTCCCAACGACGAATGTTGTCGCAACTCAGACATGACACCTATGGTGTCTACCAGGTCATACGTCATCCCTCGTACAGTCCGAATGCCAGCATCAAAAATTTTACCCCTTCCTTCAAATGCCGTCGTAACCCAGGCATGGTGCTTTTAGCACACTCCGGGACCTACGTCTTCTTCCAAAAGAAATAAATTTTCCGATGAACACTAAACAAAAAAAATTTATCTGAAAATGTGAAGCAAAACAAACAATAAACGACTTTCGTCGCATTTTGTCTGTTCGTGCCCCACGTTGGGCGCCATTTTATGTAACGTTTTTTCTTAATTCAACAACCCTTGCTCCGCGGTGGAAAGTGGCACGCAGTGTTGGGGCTTTAGCTCGCCGGGAATGGGGGGTTCGATCCACCTAGGCTTTCCGTTACAAAAAAAAATTATCGTGCCAAAAAAAGTGAAAGAAGCAATTATAACATATAACATTGGACGGACGGACGGTCGAGGGTAAAAAAAATTTCCGCGCAGGGTTGACCCAATTGGGCCTGAGTGCCAAAGACTAGCTGTTAAAGTCCTGGCAGGCTACCCACCCCTTTATGACTTCTGCAGTCATCCTTGACATTACCGTTTGCCGTACGTGTTTAGTAATGTCCCATAAAAAAAAAGGTCGACTTACCTCTCTTTACTCTACTCGCATTTCAACCATAAAATTATAAGTCTACTCCATGATCTAGTTTTAGTTCAATTACAAATTCCAATTTTTTTATTACAAACTTTAATACAACCATTAAATTAAATACAAATAAAAAAAAGAAATATCTTATACATACATATATAAATAGAGCATAACAATTTCAAAAGTAAAAAAAATAATGTTACTAACGCTTTGCCTCTAATCTCGGACGGATACAACCTTGAAACAGTATTAAATTAAGGTGGTCAACATAACCTTTTCACTCAGAGTATAAAATTCAGTTCATAAAAAAAGGTGTTTCACGTAATTAAAGAAACAATTTTATTTGGATTTTTTTTTTTTTATTTTATCATTCACTCTACATATGTTAAATATTTTCTACTTTTTATAGTTTATATTTCAACCTAATCAAGCACCGAAATATGCACTACTAGGTATGCCTTATTAGGGCAGTTTATTTTTATTGTTTCTTTATTTACGCCAACAATAGTAGAATCATCAAAATTTATTCAGTAATCATTAAATTCATAAATGTTGATAGTTCTAGTTATAATTAAAGAAAAATTTCAAAATTAATTCTTTTTTTTCAAATTTATCTTATAATTATTTCCAAGACCGTTATAATTCTATATAAGATAAGTAAAAATTATTTATATCCTATTCTAATTATCGAATTCAAATTTCAATATTTGTTTCGCCTAGTCCTATTTCCGCGTTGCTGTCACAAGCGGATAGCCTATTCACCTATTCATATCCGATTGAAGTTCACGCCTAATTTAAGTTTAAATTGCATTAGGTTATTGAATTGCGATTTTTTTTTTTTATTTTTTTTATTTTATTTATTGTTTTTAGGTAAGTTATCCGTAGTCGACTAATTACTAATTTATAGTTTTAGTTTTTTTTTATTATTATGTATGGTTTAGGTTAATTTTCAGAAATATTATTGATTTTCTATATTTCCCCTTTTTTCTAACATCCCTCGGTCCTTTTTTTCGTAACTTAGGGAATCAATACCTATCTGTTATCTAATTACATATATTTCCATATAATTCTAGATGGCTCAGAAGTTCACCACATAGACGAATCACATTAGATTAAATTATAAAACATACTATAATCTAATTATTTTTTTTTTTCTTTTTTTATTATATTTTGGGATTTAGGTTATACAGTAGTTTTGACTTAGCTGCACAATCTCCTTTGCACGATTTTTTGTGCAGGTAAATCAAAAATGCAGTTATCTTAAATGCATTTACCTGCCTTAACGTGCAGGTACACAATTGTGGTTACCTGCACAAAAGTGCAGCTAAAGTAAAGTGTTTGATTTAAAAGAAAAATAAAAAAATTATTTTTTTAATACATAAATTTATATTTTATTAAAATTTTATTTCAACCCAGGACCTTACTGGGAATCTCACCAAGAGTCTTTTTGATCATCGACGAGCTCATTTTTTAATTGTAGACGATTCCTAGCACGGGAGAAACTGTTACACGTGCTGATTCGTATGAGAGATTCTTCCATAACACAGCGAAAACGCTTATATTAACAGTAAAGGGAATCGTTTATGATGTATGTTGAGTATATCTAACGAGTCTTTCAAAAAGCATGCTAAGAGTCGTATGAGACTCGTGTAGGTATTATTTTACAACTCGTGAAATACTCAGCCGTATAACTAAGCTACCTAAATAAGGGCATCAGGCGTATTTTTCATGCCAAAACTTCTAATTTTCATACAATTTCTATAAAACAAACCTTAAGGTCGCGAAATCAACACCATCCTGTCGGAAAATCCTTTTTTGCAGATCCTTAGACCGGTTTGTTTTATTAAAATTGTATTGCCAATAGCATTTTCATACTTCAAAAACTGTCTTATTTAGGTAGCTCAGTGATTGTTATACGACTCTTACAGAGTGTCCCAAAAGGTTCATTTCAAGATTTACAGACGAGCGTGTCAAAAAATAAATAAATTAAGAAAAGATTTAGATGTTTTTGTTACTCGTCAGATAATCACCTGAAGATTCTTTTAGGAGTTGTATATTAAACACAATCGTCTAACAAACATCCTATGCTAGCTGGGAAATAACAGATCATTTTATACATGTATGTATGTATGTCTATTTAATATAAAAGAAACATTAACAAAAACAATGAGAATTCACAAAGAACATAAAACATAAAAAAACAAAATAATTGCGATTTATATTTTTATAAACAGCTTAAATTGGATATTTATATGAAAAAGAAGCCACCATATATTTTTATGTGTGCAGCTAACTTTGATGTTTTGTATGAAAATATTTTAAAGCTGCCCAATAATATGAAAAATGTGCAGGTATACAAAATGCACGTAAACAAGGATTTTGAAGAATAATTCCAGAAAATATTTATTTTGGGCAGTTAAATCAAAGTGCAGCTAACTTTGATTTTTTGTACGAAAATAATTTTAAAATGCCAAAAATTTTGTGCATTTATCTTAAATGTGCCGGTATAGAAAGTGCACTTAAAAAAGGAATTTGTATGGAATTAAAAAGAATAATTCCAAAAATTATCAATTTTGTGCAGTTAAGTCAAAAGTGCACGTAAACAAAAGGCAGTTAAGTCAAAACTACTGTATTATAAATTAAATAACAGGTAGGTTTTGACTCCAGTCTGTTTGCTGCAAGGCCCATCTATTAGGTCTGCTTACTTGTACAAAAACAAAATACAATTCTTTTTAGTTGTCAAAAATTTACTACCGCATATACAAAGCAAAAGGAAAAAACGTGTACGTGTGGCATACCATAAACGTATACATTCACAAGTAAGCAAAATGTAAACAACTTTTGACAACTAAAAAGAACATAAACAATGATCATCAGGCTTCTTGCACAGACCTTTTCAATGGGCCTTGGTTTGCTGGCTAACTGATAGTCTGCAACACAATATGTTGTCAAATAAAGGGATACGTAGATATATGTGTTCAGGTACCCATACGTAGGTAACTAGGTTTATCTACATATGTATGTATGTAACTAAATTCATGTAAATAAAAATTTCTTAGACAATTACAGGTAGGTAAACGTATTTAAAAAATAGGTAAAGTTAAGTTATTTTTCTAGTGTCGCGGATTTGTAAGACTATTAAAAAAAATCATATACAAGTAAATATGCTCAAATAAGTAAGAATTGTGCTATTTGAAATAGGTTCATGTAATTATAGGTACAATAAATTTAAGTAGTCACGGGTAAATATGAATATTAAGGTAAGCAAATCAGGTAAGTATAGTCAGATAAATATATATATGTAGGTAGTAGCAGGTAATAATTTACAGGTAAGTAAATTAATGTAGTTAAAGTTAGGTAGGTATATAGGTTGTATATTAATAAGTAGGTAAATATGTACAAATAGGTTAGTAACGTTAGGTAAGTTGATATACATAGGTAACTTTAAGTAGGTATAACTAGGTAAGTATATTTAAGTAAACGTAATTAGGTTGTCACAAAAATAAATTGTTTATGTAAATACAGGCCAATGTTTTGTTAGGTAATAAAAGGTTAAGGTAATTAAGAGCAAATGTATCCAGGTAAGCATCGATAGATTCACTTTGGTTATTATAGGTTGGTAAATATGTAGAACTAGGTAAGATTTAGGTTTAGTTATTATATCTAGGTAAATATGTACGTCCGGTAATTATATGTAGGTAATATATTCAGATAATTATAGGTAAATAATATAAGGTTATCATACGTAGATTCATTTAGGTAATTATAGATGAATTCATTCAGGTAGTTCTACGCAGGTCAACAGTTATAATTAGGTAAGGTTTCTTCTAGGTAATTATACCTAGGTAAATATGTACGTAGAGGTAATTATATTAAGATAATTATAGCTAAATATGTATTTAGGTATTTGTAAAGATAACATTTAGCCAATGATCTGGAGGATAATTAAACGTTTGTCCAATTATTACAAGCGGTTTTTTGTTGTTGTTTTTCTAACCGGAGGGCATATCTGTTTTTGCTGTGGTGTAACTATTTTCCCCCTTTGGCGGTTACGGGTTTTCTTAGAATTCTTCGTTGCTCTGGATGTTATCGGGTGTGTGACGGTGGGGTAATTACATATGTTTCGGTGACGTTTTAGCCGTTTATGGATAGGGCCCAGGCATGGAAGTAGTTAAGTAGGCTGCAATGGGTGAATGTTTAGAGAATTAGAGTGTGTTTGTTTTAAGGGCTGGTGCACTGCCGGTTTGTTTTACCTTTTTTTCTAATTTATTGAAATACAGCGGTACAAACAAATCTTTTAGAGCAAGAACTCTTTTTCCAATCTAGCACTTAGAAAGGTGGACGGACGTGACTGTGATATTTTGGTGGTACAGTATCCTGGGATTTTCACTATTTTATTTTTATTTCGTTATAGTGATTTTACTTTTTTTTATGTCTTCGATTTTTAGTCAAAAATCTCTTACTTTGCCAACCACATTTCTTTTCGGGGTTTTATTTTTTTTTATTACCCGTCCTCTACAACGTGAACTACCAAAATGATCTCGAACCTTCGCTTGCAATTTTAAAACCAACCAAAACCCACGCCACTTTTTATGTATCTCCTCAAGGCGAATTTAACTGTCAAACGTTGGCAAGCCATTGTTGTATTTATGCAGAGTTGCATTTTTTTGGCGCAGACGGTGATGACACCCAGAGATGGCGATTCACAGGAAACCATCAGGCAAAAATAAAACGCAAAACACAACGATCGGTGTTGGCCGTTACATAAGTAAAATACAATAAATGTTTAATGTCGTTTTAAAAGTCAAAGAAGAAAGAGGTGCAAAACTGCGGTGAGTAAATTTTGTCATGTTTGTCTTCATTGTGAAATTAACCGTTTCTTTCTTTATATAGAAATAAACTAAACATTTTAAACAGTATTTTGTTCAACGCAAATCTCTTTTATTTCTGTCAGCAACAAATGGTAAGATGATCAAACATATCTCGGTATTGTAAAAAATTATCTTCAGCCGGCTTATGATTCCGTCAATAGTGGACCGCACACTGGGGATTTTTGTATGTAGGTGAGGAAAAAAATATATTTTTCAAAAAATATAATAAAAATACACTGGGGATTTTTGTATGTAGGTGAGGAAAAAAATATATTTTTCAAAAAATATAATGATTTCATCATAAATTTAGTTTTATTTATATAGTAGTACACAAAAGTAATCAAAGAAAGTTAGAGAAATATATATCGTTACCTACAATGTAAAAAGCCCTAACTAACAAAAAAATGTAAATGATTTTTTTAATTCATTATTTATTTTAAATCTATTTTTAATTTCATCACAAACTTAGTTTTATTTATATAGTTATATACAAAAGTAATCAAAATAAAGAAAGCTAGACAAATGTATATCGCTACCTACAATGTAAAAAGCCCTAACTTACAAAAAATTTAAATGATTTTTTTAATTTATTATTTATTTTAAATCTACTTTTTTATTTATTATTCTAAAAGAGCCTTAACTTCGTCGCTTATATCACTATGCTTTTTCTGGCTAAATGAAGGAGTCAAGTGTGAGATCATGGGATCTGATGTTACCATCATTCGGTGCATAATATCTTCGTTCGTGGCAATTCGACGGCATTTTCTGGAGTGTCTAAAGCGATATTTTTTATAGTCTTTGTTACGACTTTCCTGAGCCTCTTCGGATAATAAGCCTACAGGAAAAATACACTTTTCAACTATATATTTTCCATGAATCAGAATTTTGTGGAGTGTTGGTGGCATATTGTACCACTCGTAGAGTGCAACAAACTTTTTTTCCGTCTCCAGACAAAAATCACCAAATTTTTTCGGATCTAGTGCCTCGGTAATGGTTATAGCTTCGATAATTGTTGAAAACCTCTTGATTATGTCTTCATCTAGACCCGTGATTTCGAAAATCAAAGCAGGATTAGCAAAGAATCTTCGTGACGTATTTCCTGAATTTGTCGTACCAGAGCCTTGTTTAACAGTATTAACCTGTATTCCAATTTTCTCTTTAATTTCACGCTTTATCAAACATTTTCGGGCTTCTCTTATCTTTTTTTTCTTATCACTTTTAAATTCAATATTGTAAGCTACATGCAAAAGACACTCCATCAGCTTAATACGCGCATGAAGTGGTGACATACCAAATTGCAGTGCTTGTTCATTTACGGGCATAGCTTGAACTTCTTCGATTTTATTCATCTTGGATGTTGTTGCTCCACAAATAAAACAAGAAGATGCTGCTGGTGTTTCAGTTACTGATTGTGCTGTTTTACTTTAAAGTTACGATTATTTACTGTTAACTCAAATTCTTTTAGTTGAAATATCTCCTCATCGACTCTACTCTTTTCTTCTCGTATAACATGAGTGTCTCTTTAACGTATGCAAACAGTAGTGTTCTACAATACTGTGTGGAAGAAGGTTTATTGTTGTTCCATACTAATTTATTTATGTCATCACTCAATGAGAATTTAAGTGGTACAACTGATGTCATATATAAATGAGTCAGAAATTTGATCATCTGAAAACCTCTGTTGGTATTCGCTTTGACCAGATGACCCATCACATCCCCATTTATAGTACATTGTTAGATTTCCGCTTTCCATTTTATTTATTTCCTTTACTGATTTGGTCTCTAGGACTCTTTTAGCAGTATGATTCGTGTGCGTTTTAAATTTTTCGAAACGTTCTAAAACATGACCACTCATAAATGTGGGTGCAATTTGTGTAGAAAAATCATGCAGGTAGCCAACGAAAAAAACCCAAATAATTAAAAAAGTGCACTTTCCTTTAAATTTTCCACGCACATTTATTACCGCTTATAACTTTGCTACCGCAATCATAAAAATCAAATAACCTTTTGTTTATTGTTTTTTTTTAATTCTGAGAATCATAAAAAAAGTCATAAATGTTTTTGCAAATAATTTTGTGCATATCTCGAGCAAATTTTTGAAATGCATACCTTCACTTAATTGTGAATAAAAGCGAAACTCGTTCATCGATTTTCATGATTTATATATAATAGGACTTGAAACTTTTTTGTTTTTATGAATTAAAAATTAAAATTTTTTGGGCAAAAAATATTTTTTTCTTCATACATTTATTTATAACTGCGAAACTGTTGCTTATGTAGCAAAATGTCATATAAACAGATGAAAGTAATTGTAATTCTTGATTTTTCTAAATTTTTCAGCAAAATCCGACTAGTGGTTCTCGAGTTATGTTAAACAAAAAAGCCTTATCAGAATTGAGGCCCGAATCAATCAGCTGAAAAATGTTGTACTGTGTAATGCAACAAGTTGAGAGGTGGCACCTGGTGGCACTTGAAATTGGTTAATAATGTTAAAACAGATATAAGACAATGTATTAGGTGTGATTTCAAACTGAGGAAAAGTAAAGATAAAATTGCAGGTCCAAATGTTTGGAGAAAAATGGGATTTTTGTTATATGTTCATAAAAATACACCAAAAAAAAAAAAAACTTAAGTCTCTGCAGATTTTTTTTTCAATTTTAGTATACTGAAATATACTACTTTAAATAGAAAAAAAGAGAAAAACGTTAGCTCACATAGTAAAATAATATTCGTATTTAAATTCTTAGGTTTAAATTAAGTTAAACACACAAGTTCTGAGTTTGAGACGGATATAAAAAAAAACTGGCAGTCAGATCGGAGTAAATCTGTTTGATTTGATTGTACCATTTAGTCTAAAATTGCAACATATCACTGCATATTGCATGAAGACTATGTTGACAATTTGACTTTTTTTTCCGCGAAATCCCCAGTGTGCGCCGCTGCCGGTTTCTTCCCGGCATAGATTTCTGATGTCAGATGGTTTGTCAGAAGAAAATAGAGTTCAAATTGAAATTTTGTCAGATGACTTTGCGTCTGACTTTTACAGAAGCAAAGTTAAAAAGGTAACACACGATATGTATGTATTTTGCAGTGGGAAATTTGAAATGTCAGATGACAAATACATGTCGTGTACGGTCGCCTTTAATATGACTGTCTGAGTCGATTTAACGATGTCCCTCAATCCGCGTAGCTTCAGGCTGGCTGCTTTTTTGGCCAAGTAATCTTGTGGGCAGTGTGTAATTTGTGTTGCAGTTTAAAGGTTATTTGATGAAATTTTGTACAATGCTTTCAATGTATAAGTACGAAACCTACTGAAAATGTTTGTGATTATTAACCCTCTTATTATGTTGGTATTTAGATTTAACTTGGGCAAAACTAATTTTATAGCAATCTAAATCATCTTAAAATTTTTTATTGAAATCGGTCCATTTTCCACGATACTACTCTCGGGAAGCTTTCAATGCCATAACTTCATTATAAATGTTGGTATTAATATAAAAATTGGCAACAATAACTTTTAAGATAGCTACTATGTCATGAAAAATATTGTGCTGGTAGATTCAATATTAACCATAGATCCCATATAAGAGCCCTAAAATACGTAAGGGAAAACACATCTCACATAGATGAAGATATCTAAATAATATTCAAACAAAGAACTTTCACATGAATCTTAAGCTGTTATGATACTTGCTATTTTTTTATTTTTTCTATATTGGAGAACAGTGCAAATATATTTTCATAGGAAAACTGACTAATGCCCAGTTTTCAGGATTGATATTAAAACACATTTATTTTTAAAATCGATTTAAATACAAAATTCTTTTCATCACTAAAAACTTAAATCAAACTTAAGTCAACGATGTGGTACACTTACGGCCATTTTCACCAAGTTCGGTTATAATTAACTATCGGTTATAGCTGTCAAAACATATTGCTAACCGGAACTTTAATTGAAAGTTAGTTTTAACCGAACTTGGTGAAAATGGCCGTTAATTTCAACTTAAGTTTCCATTGTAATATTTTAGCAAGGTGGCCTGAATATCACAAAAATACAACAACAACAGGCAAAGCATTAACAGTCAGCTGTTTTTTCAGACCACCTTGTAGATAATTACACTTTTTTATATTTTTTTTTTGTATTTAGTAGTGCTACCATACTTTTATCTTAATTAAATAAGACTTTTCAAATAAAACTCAAAAACACAATCTGTTTTAAATATGATTTAAGTTTGTTATGAAAATTAACTTAATATAGATTTAAATACTATCCTGAAAATTGGGCATAAGTGTAAAGAGTATGATAATATCATAAAAAATCTTGAAATGTCAAACAAATATACATGTGTTATCGATAAATAATCTAAGACTGTCAAAAAAAATATAAAATTTTTTTACTTAAAATTGACATTTCCAGATTAATTGTTAGCACTGTTGCCAATTTTTTTAGTTTTTGATCGAAAGAAACGGTTTTTAATTTTTTTTTTTGCTATTTTTAACTTTAATGACGGTTTTTCATGGGGAAAAAACGTGGGCAGTATTGTTTGTTTTGTTTACATTTTATCAAATTGTATTTCTTGTTCTTTCTCGAATTTGTTGTTTCATTCAGTCAATCCTAAAAAAATCCTATACAAAAAATAGCAAGTATCATAACACCTTTAACCTCTTAACATAATTTTGTTCTGACTGGTCCATACTTGCCCATGGGTCCGAAATAGAGTCTTTAAAAACAGAGCTTTGGGGTATCAAATGGTCGGGCTTGACCGATTATTGTTTTTTGCTTGTTTTGTTTTTAATTAAATAAAATAAATAGTGTTATGAATTACTTTGTATGCTTTTTTGTTTTACAGCGAAGTGTTGGTACAATTTATGTAAATTTGGTACAATTGTGCCATTGAGACGGTACAATCTAAGCATTGTCAGATCCCAACAGTGATACAAATCTGTTCAAGGCGAATATAAACAGGTAAGCTCATCTCGTCAGCCGTTCATCAGCTGTTTCCACGGCGAAATGTAAATTAACGTATTTTTTCTCTGTTCCCCTATCAAGTCTAAAAACATGTTAAAAAATCAACGTCTAAACTGCTTTTTCTTTTCTAAGAAAAAAGTGTTGCATAAGTGTTACATGTGATTTGGCAACATTTTTAAATGCTCCCCTAATTTTTAAGAAGTGTTTCATATTTTACGTTTACAAAAGAACACAAATTTCGGCATTAAACAATAAAGTACAATAAGCGCAATGTAAATTTAATTACAGGTGGTGGCAAGACTACAACAATCCAAAACCAACCGAAACAACAGATATTTTTTATATTGCCTTGTTAGTGTTTACGGCTCGAAACTTGCTACCACCTTGTATTGAATTCGCCTTGATCTTTAATTAAAATGAGTGTTGAACATGTAGCATTTTTTTTAATTTTAAAGGGAACATCATCAGAAAAGAACGCTTTACACTTTTAAAATAACACATGTATTTCAGAAAAGAACATAAAAAAATGTTAAGGGCAGAATAAATGCAGAATTTTACTCAGAAAAAAAACGCCATAAATTTTTTTATTATAACCTGGTAGATAATTTCGTGGTATTTATCTTTTAAATATGATTTCAGGCATATGTCTACCGGGCTACAAGTTTCACGGTCTATTCTTTTAAATTTTGGACCACTTTTTCTAATAAATCTGTTCATGTGGCGTAAGTGTTGGCTTGAATATTGGCTTCCAACAAACTAATGACATAACAGCTCCATAAAAAGTTATCCAGATGCGTTAAATCGCACGAACGAGGGGCCAGTGAACAGGACAGAAAAAATAGTCCAAAAGTAACCCAAACGTATGGAAAAAACATGGTCTATTTAACATTACGATGTCCTAGGGCAGAACCATATAACCCATCTTTGGACTACAACGGAGTAGTTTTAAAACTATTCCATTGTATACACAAGAGGGTTAGTTTTAACTTCGTTTAAAAACGAAAACATGTCGTTAAAAACGAAGACATGTCGTCTCACTACAAACACTTTTTAACAATGACATGGTCCATGCTTGCATTACATCGGACCAATATTATTTGTAAGGAAGTACAAGAAATTATGAGTCTTGATTTAGCTCTACTCACTTTTTCACTACTCATTGCTGATCTCTGGTGTTTATTGCTCATCTAAATGGGTAAGTGCTGCAGTGTCTCTTCTTCTTAAGCGGGTGTGACCGCTATCATTTAAAATATTTCGAGCTAGTGGGTTCGGATGCAATTCGAGCCTTTTTAAGTATTTTACTGCATTATTCGTAACCATAGTTTTTTCTAAGGGAACATTAAGATCCTGGTGAATATTTGAATTTTTAACATTCCAAGGGCCAGCTGTGATTATTCGAAGAAGTCAATTTTAACGCCTTTGAATTTTTTCGATATTAGAGGCCGAGACAGTGCCCCATAACTGAATACCATAGCACCAGATTGGCTTTAAAATAGAGTTGTAAAGTAGGAGAATTGAAAAGACAATTCTGTAGCGTGCATTGCTAAATTTGCCAAGGCCATACAAATTTAATTCGCCGCAATTTAAGCTTTTAATGTCATTGCTAAAATTTTTAAATTTTGCATTCTCTAAGGAATTTTAGCGATCGAGATTTAGCTTTAGCTTGGCGAAATGCAGAATACGGCTGCAGATGGTATGAAATACACTCAAAAGAAAAATCAATCCATCCGTACTTTAATCAAACCAAAGCGGTATTAATAGTACGGTGAGTACGGATTTTCTTAAATCAAGTACAGAAAGATTGATTCAAGTATGGATTTCCTATCGCAAAATTAGCGTTGCCAGAAGATTTGGAAGGAAAATCCCCATTTGGCGAAACAAAAATCTTATTTTGAAGAGAAAAATCTTCAAATTTTTTATAATACTTTAGGGCAAAAAAGTAAAAATTATTAATTTTTTATAAGAACATACTTCTTATTATGGAATCTATTTAAATTTAAATACATCAATAATTGCGGTATTATACAAAATTAGATTGTAGGTTTAGATTGTGTTTTATGTTTTAAATATTTCCCATACAATTTTTTCTAAAACTACATTTTAAGTCCATTTAATTTTTTGTAGTAATTACCAAGGCAAACTTTGTTTGTGGACACAAATAAATTAAGGTAGACTTTTTAATATGTGTTTAAATTTTTCTTTATTACCTTTTCAGGAAACCGCCATATACAAAGTGAAGTCAGTTGCAGTTTCTCTGCTCATTCTCATGAATCAAAGAAACAAGATTGCGCATTGCGCAGGACGTAGATGCGCAGTAGAATTTTTTTGTACGGCTGAGTGCGCAATCTTTTGTCCGTGTTTCGTCCGTCGTGCTGTTAACACGTTTTTTCTTTATTGTCCCCGTGTCCTCGTCCATTAATGTTAAAATTAAATTACTGGTGTTTACGTCGTCCGTCAATTAAATAGAAAAAAAATAAATAAACAAATTAAAATAAAAATTTAAATAAATACAAAAGAAATAGTTTAAACTTAAAACAATAAAATATTCCAAAAATTTTACATATTAAACTAAAAACGCAAATTCCAAAACAAACAAAAAATAAACACAAAACATAACTGAAAATATTTAAAAAAAAAACACAACACTTAAAAAGAAAAAATACAATAACAACATTCACTTAATAACTGTGGCTTCAATTGGAAATAAAAAAAAATAAAACAAACAACAAAAACCATAAAACACATTTCAACTCTTTTAAAAATCTAATTTACAATAACAACTAAACAAGTGCACAATCATCTACATAAATAACCTACAACACTCATCAAATACACAACCAAGGTATATTTACACAAGGTAAACTCGTTGGCCCATATGTTTGTCAGCTGTTTACCTAAGTTGGAACACCAATGTCAAATTCCGTGTATATGAGCCAAATTTTGTACATGTGTGCGTTAAATTTATATGAAGACAATTTTGACAATTCCGTTCCACTCGGTTATTTTTATAGAGCAGCATGTCTACACTCCCAAATGAGACTACCTTGTGTAAATATACCTTGTACACAACCACACAATATCAGGATACATTTACACCTCGATATACGCGATTAAAAATATATTTTTTTTTGGCAATGACCAAACGAAGGGCTTTTATGTCCCCGTTCACAGTGCAATTGCTGTTCACTTTTCCCATACCATTTTTCTACGAAGTTTAATTGGCATCATTCCAGATTGCTGTTGGTTACTTAATGACAAAGGCATAACACTGGCCATTGAGTAAATTTTTCAACAGCAATTTGGTATTTATGTCACGTTTACTATCGTAAGAAGTTTTGCCTTGAATCTTCTTAATTTATAATGACAGTGAATGATGTGGTGAAGCGGAATTTAGTTCCCTCTGGGTTAAATTCCGGATCAGGACACACATGTTGCATTTCGGATTTCTGTATAGAAGTCCAAACATGGAAACGGCGGCTTCTCTTAATGGCTTGACGCCCTTTCCGATACAATTTCTAGAATCCTGGAAAGTTGTCCGAACAGTGAAATTGTAGTTGCTGGCGATTTTAATGTCCACAACTGTTCCTGGCTTCGCCATTCGAGCCATACAACTCCCGAGGGCCAATACGTTGAGTTATTCGCGGCGCATAACCACTTAGCGCAACTAGTGAATGAGCCAACACACAATTCGTGTGTTGTAGGGCAATCTCGGAATACTCTTGACCTTTTTCTCACTTCTCACCCTGAAAAGTACGAAGTGAGAACACTCGATCCTCTCGGGAATTCGGATCACAATACCATTTCTGCTTACTTTTCATATTCGGCACTTCATAGCGTTTCGAAAACAGCCCCGAAACGCTCGATTTTTATTTATGAAAAGGCTCGTTGGGCCGAGCTTAACGAATTTTACCGGCATTTCAACTGGAAACTTTGTTTCCTTGACGATAATGTTGATGCCGCGGCAAAAATGGTCGTAAATGTAATTTTGCTTGGAATGAAACTTTTTATTCCCTCGAAGCAAATTTCGGTTAAACCAACACTTAAGTTTTGGTTTAACCAGACGTGCAAAAATGCAGTCAGATCCAGAAAGGAAGCGTTTAGTAGTTGGCGTTTGAATAAAAACGCAACTACTGATCATCTACGAAAGAAGGCAAGATCTGAGTGTGCCAAAGTACTTAGACGAGAAAAATTTCTACACGAACAGCGTCTTCGTGCTAAGGTCCTTGCTGCTCCTCGGGGCAGTAAGACCTTTTGGTCCTTCGTTAAAAGAGTAAGGGACAGTGCTAGTTCTTCTATCCCAGCGCTTTTAAAGGACGACCAAATATTTACTGACCCGATTGATAAAGCTAACCTCTTGGCTGAACTGTTTGCAAGTAATTCGTTCTTGCCGGAAAGCAATCAATCACTGCCCGTTGTCGGAAGAGTATCATGTACTATGCCCAAGATATTTTTCCGATCACGTGCAGTCAAAAGGGTTCTTTCGGATCTTAACGTAAACAAGTCACCGGGGCCGGATGGCATATCAGCACTGGTATTGAAACAGTGCTGTTCGACGTTAGCTCGTCCGTTGGCCAACCTTTTCGGCTCTTCGTACCGTGCGGGAATCTTTCCCTCTTGCTGGAAGGTGGCCAATGTTCAGCCAATCCCCAAGAAGGGAGAGGCTACTAACACTGACAATTACCGCCCAATCGCAATTTGCTCTTCGCTCTCAAAGGTGATGTAGAGCATGGTTAATTACCATCTTGTGAAATATCTGGAGACAAATTCACTTCTCAGTGACAGACAGTATGGTTTTCGTGGTAGCCGATCTACAGGAGACCTGTTAGCGTTTCTTTCAGAACGTTGGAGTCGGTCCATTCACCGCTTTGGTGAATGCAAAGTGGTTGCTCTGGATATTTCCAAGGCGTTTGATCGAGTGTGGCATGGTGCGCTTGTGTCAAAGCTTATTGCTTTTAGTGTCGGTAATGATTTCTCTCGATTTATATCGAGTTTCCTCAGTGCTCGCACTATACGTGTTGTTATAGATGGGATTGCATCAAACGAGTTTCAGCTGAATTCAGGGGTACCGCATATTTCTTAATGACCTTCTTGGTCATACTTCAAATCCTTCATATTCATATTCCTTCGATCATAGGCCAAGCCTTGTTGAGATTGGGGGCAAAAGGCAAAATATAAATGACACTCTTAATCAGGACCTAGGTACAATCTCTGAGTGGGGTCAAGCGAATAGGGTCGAATTTAATGCACGCAAGATCCAATGTTGTATGTTGACCCACAGACGGGCCGTGGGACCAACTATGTCATCTGTATTAATGGGTGGCATTGATATTGAGGAATCGGATACTCTTGATGTTCTGGGCATGAGAATACAGTGCGATGTCCGCTGGAATAAACACGTTTTTAAAGTGTCGAAAGAAGCATTCAAGTGTTTAGGTTTTTTAAAACGGTGCAAGACTTACTTCACTTCATCCGATCTCCTAACTATCTATACCACCTATATCCGACCGAAGATGGAATACAACTCCCATATATAGGCAGGGGCTTCAAAGTCTATTTTGAACCTTCTGGACCGTGTACAAAGGAGGGCGGTGAAGCTCATCAATGACAGTAGGGTATCCAACTCTATTGACTCATTGGAGCATCGTCGGAATGTGGGTTGTGTGACACTTTTCTATCGATATTACCATGGGAGGTGTTCCACTGAGATAAGTGAACTTATTCCACCCGCCCGAGTATTTCTTCGTAATACTCGCTCATCCAGTGGATCACATCCGTTTGTAGTCGATTGTCCTGTGTTTCGCACAACGCATTTTAGAGAAAATTCGTTTTTCAGTCGAACTATCCGTATGTGGAATAAACTTCCCGCAGAGGTCTTCCCCGGTACTTATTATTTATTAAGATTTAAGTCAAATGTCCACAAACACTATTCCCTCTTTCCTCCTTCCCAAACCTTATTTTCCTAATCAACACAATGCACTGCATATATAGGGGGCATCCCCTGAGTGTTGGTTTATCGCTAAAAAAAAAAATAAAAAATACTTCTTCCCAGCAAAAACATTTTGAAGTGGTTCAAGAAGAGGAAATATTTTCATGATTTCTTTAGTACTTATTTAATTAAATGAATTTAGAATACATTTGTAAGTACATACATGCAATATTCCCATTCAACTCTTATGTATGAATTGCAATTATTCTCTATATTTTGGTATGTATTCTTATAGGATTTAAAAAGGGTCGAATATTTGATGCAATTAAAATTAATTGTTGAGTTGGATTTTTTTTAATTTATACATTTCATATTAATACTTAATTTTTTTTTTTAAAAAACGCGAAAAAGGGTTTGACAACTTATAAATAATCAACTTTTTTTGTTTGCTTATTATGAATAATTTTGTGTCTATATCAAATTTAAAAATTATTTTCAATGGCCCATAATCATAGTCAAACGCTAAAGTCGGTTCGAAACAACTTTAAAATAAAAATATTCTTTTAATTTCCTTGCTACTATAGTCGAAATTAAAGTATTTTTTTTTTTTTTTTTTTATAGGACCAGCACTCAGGGGATGCCCCCTACTAATGCATTGCATTGTGTTGGAACTAGGAAAATAGGTTATGGGAAGGAGGATAGAGGGAGTAGTGTTTGTGAACATTCGATTTGAACTTGGTCATGTTGCAAGTGAGCGGGAAGACATAGGCAGGAAGGTTATTCCACATACGAAAGCAACAACAAAATTACATAATATTTTGGCTTTGTTTTTTACGTCATATGAAATCTTAAGGGTTTTTAATTTAATATTATATATTTTGATTCGATGTAATATAGAAGATATTTTGATAAAATTTTATTTAAATATTGCATGATTATTTCTGGGCATACATTTTTACTTTTCATCAAATGTTCTACATATGTATGTTGACAAATGTGTTATTTGTTGAAAGTCGTATGCAAGCTTTTCAGCATACGGCAAATTTGTTAGCATATCAAATGTATAAAACTTGATATTCCTTCAATTACCTGCTTAATTTTGTACTGAACTCCGGAACGTATCAAGATTTTTGGCTCCTTGGCAAACAAGAAACAAAAAAAAAAGCATTTAGAAGTGCCAACGAACTTTGTTTTAGAGTTAAAGACCATAAAAGTTGATAATTCTTAACCAATATCTCTTAAAGTATAATTTTGATCTAAGCAATATGGGTATCGCTGAAAATTATTTCCAAATACCTTTTACATGGTATATAAAACATTTCGAATTATTAACCCATTAAGAACTAATTAAAAATAATATTTTTATTAACTAATGTATTTTACCAAAATGGCTCTAATCTTAAAATTTTGTTGTGACAATAAATGTATTTTTTTACACACATATTTTATTTTTTAAAGAACTTTTTAAGCTTTGATATAATTTGGACGTTCTTATTCCTTAGAAATTAATGGATTAATAATGTATTTTTAGAAAAATTTGTACAGAAATATAACCGAAAACAATTTAATCCAATTAAATTTTGTAAAAATTTGGCAATTCGTCAGCTCATTATCAAGGCGAATTGACTTTCACGTGGCGTTGAAACAGTGTTGCCAAGTGAATTTAGAGAAATAACCCCAAATCAAAAAAATACCCCCTAAATTTGTACTGAGTAAAAATAAAAAAACCCCAAAATAAAAAGAATAATTTTTTAAATATTTTTTTAAACATACATACATACCATTTTATTTCATTTAATTTTTTACATATGTATGCATGTAACTATGTATATTTTAACATATACTTACATAAAAAAAGCTATTAGAAAAACAGAATATATTATTATAACTCATTAAAAACTTCTAGTATATTTTTATCCCTCTCGTCCACGTGCATGTTTTCATAATTAAATAATTAAAGCTTTCATAAGACGGAATAAAAATTTGGTATTTATTGCTTAAAGAATATCTAAAGGCCCAACCATAATGTGCTTAAGTTGGCTTAAGGAAATGTGCGAATACATGTTATTTATATGAGGAAAACCATTTTGTACTTAAGGAAACTTTTTGCTAAGTTTAATGAAACTGTCATTTGCTTAAGCAAGTTGCGAATCTAATCGCACATTCCATACGGAATCAAATGTTTTTAAATACATTTGAGAGACTTTTTGTTAGGCCTTAACTCTTAAAGTAATACATTCAACTGTTGAAGTTGCCAGTTGGTTTCTTATTTTATTTTCTATAATACTAAACATTGAGAATGATCGCTCGACAGTTGAGTTCGATAATGGTAGTGCCAGTAACGCAGATGCTATGGTAGTGCCAAAAACGCAGATGCTTTCCTACTAATATTTGAACATTTACTTGTAATGAAACTTATATTAAATAACCACCTTTAAATTCATAAGGGGTTTTCCATTCTTTTTTGTAATTTTGAAAATATTTTAAAAAATTAACCCTAAAATATCCCCAAATGCTATTTATACACACTAAATTTCCCCCTAACTACTTTTTAGTCCCTAAAACTGACCCTAAACGCAAAGGAAAACCCCAAATTTGGGGTGAAATCCCTAACTTGGCAACACTGCGTTGAAAACACAGCTTTGCTACTTTTTTTTCTTAATTAGAGAGAGGAACGTCAAAAGCAAGGCAAATTCAAACAGGTAAACTCATCTCGTCAGACGTTCATCAGCTGTTTCCACGGCGAATTAACAAATATGGTCAAACGTCAAAATATGATTTTTTTTTGAGAAGAAGTTGAATGAAAAGTGTTAAAAATATTATTTTTATAATAAAAAAATTTCAAAACTGCGAATGATTGAAGTGAATTTATTAATTTCTTTTATAAAAAAGAGATAATTTTAATTTGCAATAAAAAAATTATGACAACCAACCAGAAAATTGTATAAACAATATACATGGGGCTTTTTGCAGTTGTAGAGATGAGTTTACCTGTTTGAATTCGCCTTGGTCAAAAGTTACTTGTGTTTTTGACATATCGGCCAACGAAAGCCACAAAAAAATACATTGTTGTGTTTTTGGTGTTGTTACTTGTTGTCAAGGCGAATTCAAACAGGTAAACTCATCTCTACAACTACAAAAAGCCCCATGTATTTTGTTTATACAATTTTATGGTTAGTTGTCAAAATTTTTTTATTGCAAATTAAAATGATCACTTTTTTATAAAATAAATTAATAAATTCATTCGCAGTTTTGAAATTTTTTTATTATAAAAATAATATTTTTAACACTTTTCATTCAACTTCTTCTCAAAACAAAATCATATTTTGACGTTTGACCATATTTTTTAATTCGCCGTGGAAACAGCGGATAAACGGCTGACGAGATGAGTTTACCTGTTTGAATTCGCCTTGCTTGTTGTAGTATCGACACCACCCAAGGCGAATTCATTATTATACAAGGCGAATTAATTTTTAATGAATTAATGAATTCGCCTTGTTATGATACAAAATAATCAGTGTTGCCAGTGAAATTTCGAGAAAGATACATTTTAATTTCCAAAAAGATAAATTTTTTCAAAAAAAGATACATTTTGAAAAAAATCCATTTTTAACGTTAACATTTATTAACATAACATTTTTATTTCATGTTGAATGAATATTGTAAAGAAAATTATATTAAATAAATTCATTTTTATCAATAAATTAATTAAATTGTCATAAATATTAGGTATGTAATTTTTAAAAATACAGTAAGCAAACTTTAAAAATGATTATATGTAACCATCTTTAGATGTTATCAAAACAAATTCATTTATACATATACATATATAATATTATTATATCAAAAATTTCATATACATATATAAATTACCTGAAAATAAAAACAATGTTCATATTTCCTCAGAACAATTCGCACTACTAGCTATCATCGATTTAGGTGGATCGTATGTAGAAACGTCCTTAATGTTCTCTTTCACCATAATTAAAAATTCTCTCGAAAATGGAAGTACAAATGTTAAACCAACTACTTTTTTTAAATTTTTAAACATTAGCTTATTAACATTTTTTAAATTAAAATTTAATATATTATTTCTGTACATTTTACGTACAGATTCAAAAGATACGAAAAATGTCAGGATTATACATGGTACATGAAGTCATCAAAAGATACGAAACATTTATCTTTATATTAACACTGAAAATAATACATAATAGCCCGACAAAAAACAGACATCTAAAAAAGTAAAAAATTTTTGGTCAACAAATCTTTGAAAATAAGATAAAATCTTCGTTTTGGCAAAGCTGCGCAAAATACTTAAATTATTCATATTCAATCCCCATTTCGTACTTGAAATAATCTGAATATCAGATTGATTAAAACTAAGATTGAATCAATCTCAAAATGCGCTTGGTTGAAGTATTATAAAGTTTATTTTATACCGAAAATGTTAAAACCCCAACATCATTCCCGATATGGTTCTTGCTTTAGAAATTTGATGTACATATTTAACAAAAATTATGAACTAAATGAGAAAACAAGAGTTCAAATTTACTTTTAAACCCTTCGTGCTACACATAAGCCTGGCCAGCAATATTTTAAAATTCGTTTTTGTTTGATATGAAAGTTAAGCGAACGGAATCTTCGTTCGGAAATTGATGAATAGTTTTAATTATTTATTTTAAAAACTGTTTTACTATAAAGTCCTTTTTAAAGGAGATCGAATTTTTTATGTGCAAAAACACCCAGACAAATTTTATTTTTAAGTGCAAAAACTCAAATTTTTAGTTTATTAGCTTTATTACTCAGAAGATGTTTTCAACTTTAAAACTAATTAAATAATTTTTAATCCAAATTTTGATATTTAATTAGGCTAAAGTTCATCAAATTTAATTTTCATTAAATTATTTTTATGAAGAAAGGATTTTACAACATGAAATTAATTAAAATTTATTGATAATTTTTCATTCTTGACTGACCTAGGCTCTTGTTGAAAAAGGTCAACAAGAAAAAGAAAAACAAAAAAATAAATGCACTTTGAACTTCAAGAAGAATTCTTGACAAAAAGTGCGAAAAACAGAAGCAAGGAAGAACATGTAAATCAATTAAAAATAGATAATCATTCAAAAAAACCCCAATTTCGATCTAACAAGTTTTAAATACAATTTGGTTAAAAATTGATGTTTGACTATTGACTGCCAGCAGCCGTCGATGGCTGACAGTGCTAAACGACAAACCCCTCTGAAGAAACATGTATGTTGGGGTAATATGTCTGTAAAAACGCCTGGGTTCAGGCCTCAGGTCAATAAATTTTAATTGATTACATGTTGTAAAATTCCTTTCTTTATAAAAATAAGTTTATGAAAATTATATTTGATGAACTTTAGCCTAATTATATATCAAAATTTGGATTAAAAACCATAGAACAGTTAAACAAAAATAACCACAATACTGATTATTCTAATTTAATAATTTTAATATACATACATATGTACATTTAAGTAAATTTTTATCATTATTACATTAAAGTCTGTACTAGCAAAGTGAATACAATTTTAGATATTATTTTAAACGCTTTGAATGAGCTTCCTGAGCTCTTCCTGAAGGATCTTCTGGACAACCCCAATCTAGTCGTGGAGCCCACTTTTCAACAGTTAAAGCTGCTGATTTTCCAGGATACTGTTCCTCAAATATACACCTGTAGTAGAAAGCTTCTTTCGTCTTTGGAGTATTAATTGGGAATCGTACAGACGCTTTAACAAATTCCGCATCGCTAATATGTTTAGCAGCAAATCGGGGTAATGTTTCAAGCAAATCGTAGCCAACGCCATCTGAAAATTGTTCTTTTTGACGCCAGAGCACTTCGGCTGGTAGGTAATTGTTTTCAAAAGCCTTGCGTAGAATAAACTTTTCCATTCGATCACCAAGTGATCCATTGTAGCAATTAAGAGGTCCCGGTATTTTGTCTTCTGGTCTTATAGACATAACATAATCAACAAAACTTGTGTCGAGGAAAGGAACTCTCAGTTCTAGTCCCTTCGACATTGTAACTTTGTTGGCTCGTAGAATGTCGGAGACATTCAATTGATCGACACGGGTTACCATCTCCTTATGGAATTCTTTATAATTGGGAGCCTTAAAAAAGTACAAATATCCACCGAATATTTCATCTGCTCCTTCTCCCGACAAAATCATCTTTATACCAGTACTTTTAACATAACGGGCCAAATAAAACATAGGCAAACTACAGCGAACCGTGGCTACATCATACGATTCCAAGTGATAGATCAAATCACGAACACCATCCAGACAGTCCTCAACAGTAAAGCATACTTCAGTGTGATCGCTGTTGATATAATCTGCCACCATTCGAGCGTGTTTAAAGTCTGGCGAACCCTTCATGCCCACTGAAAAGGTGCGCAACCGATATTTTGGATCTGTTTCTCGCATTATTTTCGTTGCAATTGAAGCGATCACACTCGAGTCAACACCTCCTGAAAGCAAGGCTCCAAAAGGTACATCGCACTGTAAATGCGTACGCACTGCTGATACTAAACGCTCCTCTAAAATATTAATATTTGCGGGTTCGCATGGGATTTCCTGCTGCCACTTGCGGTTATAGAATCGTTGGGGATTTAAATTCCCCCCCAACTGGCCCATTATATAGTGACCTGGGGGAAAGTTTTTTATTTTTGGACAAAATTCGATCATACACTTCATTTCTGAAGATACCCAGATATTGCCTTCGCCGTCCTCACCAACATATAGAGGCATAATGCCATAAGGATCACGGGCAATTAGCACTGTTTTTGAACTTTTGTCGTAAAGAACAAAGGCAAACATTCCAGTTATAAGCTCAAATAGGCCCTCGCCATAATCTTCGTACAACTCAACAATAACGTTGCAATCACTTTTTGGACGATAATGTGGGCGTTTTTTTGCAATGGATTCGGCTAATTCGAGATAATTATAGATCTCGGCATTGGCAATTAAAGTAATATTGCCATCATCAGAATACAAAGGCTGACGGCCTGTCTTTACCCCAATAACAGCAAGACGTTCGTGGACTAAGGCCACTCCATCTTCTGGAATTATAGCCACCCCTGTTTCGTCAGGACCTCGATGCCGTTGTTGTCCACTTTGACGATAAGCAAATTCCCGGAGTGTGTGCACACAACCTTGGCAAATTTTTGGTAATATTGGAAGGCCTTCCTTCGAAAGGATTGCGAAAATTCCACACATTTTTATTGCAACGCGTCGTGTTTCGTTTTTTTTTTTTTTTGTTGATTTTTAAAAACAGTTTTCACTTTAAATATGTATTTGGCAGTTAAACCTTAACTAAATATTGCAGCTTGTCTATTTGCCTTTTATATTAAAAATGAACTAGATTTTTTGTTCGCTCATTAATTAATGCAATATTATGAATTATTTCGTCCAAGTTGATTTGGGGCTGTTATTATTGCAAATTTTATTGTTTTAGTCAATCACGTTTTATTTAATCGTAGATTTTAATTGTTCCCATCAGAGATGGGGTGTTTATATCTTTATCAAAATGCTTAGTCCCAATTTACAACGTTGAAATTGAAAGGCAGACATTTTTCTTATTCTCTTTTGAGCTTGCCTAAACCTTTCACAATCGCGAAATTAATAGACAGACAGAGAGTATTCATTTTCTTACTTCGTTCTCTTTCGCTGTCGACGAAGATGAACATTTAACAGGCAATGATACTAAACCGACATTGATGTGAGAAAAATGATATAAAGCAACAAGAAGAAAACTGCAAAAAGTGGAAAAGAGAAACAAAAAATGTCCAGTACAGATAGTCATGTACTACACACTTTACCTCTACAACCCCTCACCAACAAACTTCGTCTGTCTGCCTTCCACTTGCCACATTGTAAAAGGGGACTTAATGATTTTTTAAATTGATATTCATTGCAACGAATTTTTGAATAAAATTAAGGAACAAATGTGATTTTTAGTTGAACATTTAATTTTATTTTTTTTTTTAATTTTAAGTTAGGCTTGAGTCCATTAAATTTCATTTTCATTAAATTATTTTAACTAAAGGAACTTGTAATTTTTATTCAAATTAATTGATAATTTTCTTGGCTGAGCTGGGTTTCGATCCTGGGTCGGATTTACATGTTTCAAGAATCACCACATTCTTTCATCAGAATTCTTTGAGTTCTAACCTCTGCACCACAGCGGTTAATAAAAATTAAATTTGATGGACTCAAGCCTAACTAAACATATCAAAAATTAAATTTAAGGAAGTTTTAAACAAAATGATCAGCGCGGCGTGTTTTAGAAAATTTGTGTGCATTCAGTGGAAAATCATGGTTCATGTAGTTACACACAACTCGTTTAGTATAGATGCAAATAACTCTTAAATATTATAGTAATTGTCATAATAGTTATGTTTGTTGCGGCTTTAAAGTTTGTAAGTAGTGAATCAATCTTTAAAACAACTGACCTTACAGTATTAAAATACATTGCTGTTAAATGCGTATTCTAAAAGTACGATTTCGAGAATTGGCTTTGTAAGAGGATCTCTACGAAACTAATTTGAGGTCGCTGATTTCAAATCTTATCTCAGTTTTTCTCCATTAGCTCGCATTTTTAAGTTACAGTTACCAATCGTATTTTTGACTTTTTTCCAAAAATTAAGAGTTCAAAAAATCTTATCTTTACTCTCCATTAGGCGATTTTCAAAATTGTAATTGGTTTTAAAGATGTAATTGTGAGCTTTGAAAAACAAAAAAATTTTTAATAATCACCAACAAATGGGTGAGTTTACGTAAATAAAGCAAAATAATTACAAATTTTGTACGTTTACATAAACTCACATAACCTATGAAAAAATAAGGCATAAAAACCGATGAACACGGTTAGCTTCTATTTACAACGAGCTTTTAAAATTGTACTTTTTAAATCCCAATAGTACTAAATCGTTTTTATATTTTTTTTTATAAAAAATTATTAAATACAACAAAAACAAAAGTTATTTAAAATTCATTTGTACATGTAAAGTATATATGCATGTGACTCTTTCCGAGAGTCTTTAAGAGTGGATTCTGGTACCTATAATATATATAATATTTAAAATAATATATGTATAGTATATATAAAATGATGGGTCAAATTTTTTTCGCGTCAAAAGCACATCGCGATTCTTGTTTTATAAGTCATTCCAAGAAACACTCAACTATCAACACTCTTTTTACCCGACTTGAAACGTTTTATTACGTCCAATTTTAGTTCCAAACTAAGTAAGTGCTGGCTCGTACTCTTCAAGTTTTAGCAGTCAAGTCTTGAGTTTTGAGGAGAGAGAGAGAAAATAAATAAATGGTTAGAACCAGCACTAATGCATTGTCTTCTCTTCACACCCATTTTTCTACACAACTTCCTAACAAGCAAAAATATTAGAATAACTTACCTAACAGAATTAAATGGGAATTAGCCTTTTTACACGAAAATAGAAAAATTCTTCACATGTGATTATGACTTCATCGAAAATTGGAATCGTATGTAGAAATCGAAATCATAAAAACGCAAAGCGGATTTTACCAATTTTTAAAAAGCGGACTAAATAGAACCGACGCAAATCAGGGCTCTAGTGTATATTTTTTGCAGTATCGATGGCATTTATATAATTATATAATTTTAATTACTAATGCTTCTTATGAAAGCCACCGGGTTTGTGATGGGGGAAGAATTTTTTTGTTTAATTTCCAAAAATGTTTGTATTTCGAAAAATTGATTTTTACGTTTTGGACTGTTCCCAATATTATTGCAGATATTTCTGGTACATAATTGTTTTATTAATGCCAGAAAATCGTCATAACACTATTTCTTTTAGTTAAAAATCGTCAACCGTCATTTTACTGTATTTTCTCAAAAAAATCTTCAAAATGACGAAAAATCGTCACATCTAACAACCCTGGTTAGCAGGTTTGCATATTAAGCCGACGATATTTACACCGAGTCTACAACTGACATGAAATGCTGTTAAAACATGATGTTAAGACTCCATGTTGAATTTTTAATATGTTAATGGTGGAGTATAGTACTCATGTTAATGTTAAGAAATTTCATTATTTTTTGATTGTCGTCGAAGCATATTCCAAACAATAGTGTGTGTGAAATGAAAAAAAGCAACAAAATGACTTCTGTCAAGCTTAAACGTCATTTTATGTTATAAAAGAGCTGTTAAAACACATGGATTAACAGCCGTGTTAAAACATGAGAAAAACTCTAACATGATGAGTCTATACTTAACACTAACATCATGTTAGTGTTAATGTTAAGCATTTCATGTCTGTTGTAGACTACATGTTAAAACAGAAAAGCCATCTGTTAATTGGAATTTAATAAAAACAACTTTTTTGATACGCTGCGGAAGCTTCAAAAAGTTGAAATATTCGCTATAAACTTGAAAACTGCTGCAAAAACTCTTTCAACTAAAATATGTAAAACAAATGCTTCAAAGAGTGAAATATGCAAAAAATCACTAACAAATCGGTGCCAATATTTATTAAGAGCTCCAAAACAGATAAATGCATTATTTTTGCCTTTATTGGCCGCACAAGGAAAAACGAGCAATTGCATATTTAGGCTTTCCCTGGTTATGACATTCAAACAAAAATAATTTACAGCTGTATTCATAACAAAAAGTTAGCCTCAGTTTGTACACAACGTACAACGAGCTGTTAACTAGAATGCCGATTAAGCTCAGCAGCTTGTTAACACATATTTAATTCATAACAAACTTTTCTCCATCTGCTAACTTTAAATTAATCAACTCTTAATTTTAATGATGCCACATTGTATTACACAAAAATGCAGCAAGTTTTGCATTAAGTGCCGGTTCACACACGTCAAGTTTGCCTCGTCAAGTCTTGAGTTTTTAGGAGAGAGGGGAAAAGAAATTGCCTTCTCTTTTCCCTTCTCTCCTAAATGCTCAAGACTTGACGTGTGTGAACCAGCACTAATCATCGCTGGATTTGTCATTTGCAAGGCCCATTGAAAAGGTCTGCGCAAGAAGCCTGATGATCATTGTTTATGTTCTTTTTAGTTGTCAAAAGTTGTTTACATGTGCATGTATACGTTTATGGTATGCCACACATACACGTTTTTTCCTTTTGCTTTGTATATGTGGTAGTAAATTTTTGACAACTAAAAAGAATTGTATTTTGTTTTTGTACAAGTAAGCAGACCTGATAGATGGGCCTTGGTCATTTGTTTTCTTTTTCTTTTTCCACTTCACATATACAAATTTTAAAAAGTTTTTTAAAAAAATAAGAGAAAGTGAGTTAAAAAAACAGTTAATTAAAAAAAAAAATTGTTTAACGGTTTACGGCTGTTTTTTCAGAAGTTGGCAAACATTTGGCAGCTCGTTAACAAGAGCTTAGCAAATCTTTAGCCAGAGTTTGGTAAGTGTATTATGAATAAACTTTGTGCTAACTACATGTTCTATTCAATTGTAGAGAGTTGTCTGTTATTGTCAGCACTAAGAAGTCTTCTTTTGTCTTGGTGACCCTGAATGTTTTCCATGATGTGTTTCTTCATTCGCTAGGTCGTTTTTTTAAGTGTGGAGAATACATTTGAGAATTAAATATTTTCCATTTCTTATTGTGTGACCTTAGTTTTTTGTGTTTTCATGGAATCAATAATATTTTCCGGAAAATCCATATCTTTAACGAATTTTATACTTTTTCATCCGATACGGCTAGACAACCAAGACAAAATTTTACGTTTGTACGAACAAAAACATTTTTGCGTTAGTAACTTTGCTGTTTGCTTGTTTGGAAACTGTCTGGACTGTTAGAAAAGCTAAACTCACTGTATATTGTTGTAGTATTTGTTTAAGCTTTGAAATTGTTACAGGTAGAATTGGGGTTTATAATTCTTATTCGCTTAACAGTTATATTTGTAAAATATCTTTAGTTTTTCCAAAATCTTAAATGAAGTTTCCTGATGATCTGGCAGAAGGAAGAAGGAGAAGAATAAACATATTAGAAATAGATACAAAAATAAATAATTATGTTTGTGTCGTTTATTTGCGTATTGCAATTTGTATGTTTCTTAAGACGATTGTGCAATTTATTTGGCTATTTAATAAGCTCAGCTCAAAACATACTCAAACAGCGTCGGCGCTACTAAAGGTATGTTTGTATGTTCACAAGGGTGGTCGTTAACTGTATGGAGCATATCTGTTTTCTGTTTTTCCATACCTACCCGCTTTCACTATCTTTAAGTGGGCCCCCTTACAAAATTGTCAATAGACTAGAAATCTATTGAAGAAAAACCCCTAAAACTGCCAAGGGGGGAAATGATGACGGACTCTCATTAGTTGTTTGTGCTTCAAATATCTTAAAACATACTTGCCATATTTCTTAGGGGGCTCCCAGCAAAATTTTTTCAAGATTTCGAAGCAATGCATATTTATACTGCGTCCCAACCGCTTCAACTTATTTTACTAAAATCATATATACGGGCCTGTTCTGGAAATCCCGTGATTTCCAATCACGTGCTTTTAAAAATCAAACGTAGAATTAGGTGATGTTCTTAGCATCAAACCGTTTTTGTGTTTCTCTGTGCACTTTTGGCAATTGAAAATCACAACGAAACATAAACGGAACACTAAAATATCACAAGTGTAATTATAAAAGGCACATGTGATTTAACATCCGTACAGGCCTGATAATTCTTTTAAAACTCTAACCCTTTAATTCCAAAAAAATATTTTAGATTTATAAAAAAATGCTTAAGCGCTGAAATAAAAATTTTTTCTTTTCTTTTATTCACTCACTTTAGCGTTCTTCAGATTTCTACAGCAGAGCTTCTACGCGAGGAATTCCAAATAAAAATGATGTAATATTTCATAGAAGTAAGCGCTTTACTCCGAATTCTCTCTTACATTACTGCTTCCGAGGAAGCATCAGTTTTTGCTGGGGAAGCTTAATGAAATTCTTAAAGTTGGTCCCAAAATTAAAGATACGTGATTAATAGAAAATGCTCTTCTTAATTAAATTAAAAATTTGATGTTTTTTAGTGGCTTATTCGATATTTTTCAGTTTATTTTGTTTAATAAGAGATTAACGAAAAACTTCTTAACAACTTTTCTGCAAAATTTATAGTTATAAAACATAAAAGACAGATTTCATGAAAAATTTATTTTTTCGCAAACTTTGGTGGGCGTTTATAATCTTTAAAAGATTCCGGATTAAATTTGACCCGAATTTAGTTAATATTAAGTTTAGGGGGAAAAATACTTTTTAAGCTGGACTTGAGTTTAGAAAACATCTCATTAATTTTATTTTTAAAGTTACACAATAAGACTGAATTTTTAAGAAAAAAAAGATACAACTAAAATTGTTAAGCAAAAATGCAACATGCAACATAATTTTAAAAGTTTAGTTTTTAGGAAAATTTAGTGTAAAATAAAAAAATCTTGTTATGCGTGCAGCAAATTGTTTTTCTTTGTTGAATTTTTTTAGTTGATATTTAAAAATTATTATTATTTGCGGTCCTACTAATGGTGGCAAATTCAAATACTGCGTTAGTTGTGGGCCATCGGGGCTTATTTTTTATTCGTGTAGATTAGAGCTATATTGATATGCTAACAGATGTTGCGTACGAATGATGCGTTTGTTTTTTTTACAGTTTTACAAAATTTTTAGTCCATTATATTCTGAACGCCCTTAGGTTGTTTACCTCACTTAGAAGAACGACACGCGGAAAGATATTATTTCTCAGTTTTTTATGTCTTAGAACCCTTGAAGTTGTTTACTTCATTATTAAAAGCTCAGTTAGCCGGGAGTAACAGTAACCTTACCGTTAAAAAGTAGGACCAATCTATTTCTTACAGATTGAGACGTAACTTCTTAAGCTATGTTCACATTATGTGTATTTGTCATATGGAATGTCACTTTTCTATCCACATGTGATTTCATGTGTATGTCAAAATTTGAGTTTTACATAAGGTTTGTAATTCACATGTTGGTACGTAACGTATATTTGACATAACCTATCAAAAATCAAACAATTTTAATAGTTAATATTTGTGTATTTTATCTGTTTTAGTCAAAATCACATCAACATACATATACGTGTGAGATTTTTTTCACTAACACAATCAAAAATAACTGAGTTTGACAAATCAATTTGATACGTGGCCATCGTGCTTAAGAATAGATTACATCTTTACAGCCCTGCTGGGAATAATATTCTAATTATTTAATTTTGGAATTAATTAATATTTATTTAATTCGGCATATTTAATTGTAAGTATAATAACATCCAGGTATTAAAGTGCAATTCAAATTTGAAATTAATCGATATTAACAAAATCGAAAGTAAAGTTTTGCACATACATAGTACGAACTAGTTTTATAATTTAGTTTTGAACATCAGCAGTTTTTTTTTAACGATTGTTACAAGTGTCAGCATTATTTATGTATTCATATTTTTATCTATGATTTCAAAGTATGTACAACATTTTCGAAGTCATCGAATGCAAACTCATACCTTGCTCATGCCCGAATAGAATTTCTCAAAGTATTTTTCAGAGAACAATAAAATCTGAGTACCTACAAAAATATTTTTACATATGTATGTACGTCAGTGTTGCCAAAAGCTTTTTTGAAAAGTACCTACACACACTAACAAAAATCCGATTTTTCCCTACACGATAAAAAAATTTTCCCTACAAAAATCCCTGCTCGTTTTAGTCATAAATATCAAGAAAACAATAGTTATAAAATACTACTTTTATGCTCATATAAATAGTTGAGCTTAATTAACAAAAATAGGAAATAGAACTGAAAAAATGTATGCACTTTTGATAAAATTCAATGAAAAAACCGTAGGTTTTTTAAAAATAAATACATATCGCACTAGTTCCTTTAAAGAGAGTCAACTCAAATTTTTTCAATTTTAATTTTTTGCAAGAAATCGAGTGGTCATATCTACCCACTGTAAAAATCTTACATTATTTTCTCTAATCTTTCGCAAAAAAAATACAGTTGTATTCAGGGATGTTAGATGTGACGATTTTACGTCATTTTGACGATTTTTTTCGAAGAATTTACCAAAATGTTTTGACGATTAAATCCCGTCAATAAATTTACTTTAAACTTTAATCTGGCATCAATTTTATAACACTTTAATCTGGCAAGCAGGTTTGGTAGATGTGACGATTTTTCGTAATTTTGACGATTTTTTGGAGAAAATACAGTAAAATGACGATCAAGGCGAATTCAAACAGGTTAACTCATCTCGTCAGCCGTTCATCATCTGTTTCCACGGCGAATTAAAAAATATGGTCAAACGTCAAAATATGATTTTGTTTTGAGAAGAAGTTGAATGAAAAGTGTTAAAAATATTATTTTTATAATAAAAAAATTTCAAAACTGCGAATGATTGAAGTGAATTTATTAATTTCGTTTATAAAAAAGTGATAATTTTAATTTGCAATAAAAAAATTTTGACAACCAACCAGAAAATTGTATAAACAAAATACATGGGGCTTTTTGTAGTTGTAGAGATGAGTTTACCTGTTTGAATTCGCCTTGATGACGATTGACGATTTTCTGACTAAAAGTAATAGTGTTATGACGATTTTCTGGCATCGATAAAACACACAAGAAATATTTACAATTATATTGAAAACAGTTCAAAACTTAAAAATCAATTTTTCGAAATACAAAAATTTTTGGAAATTAAACAAAAAAATTCCTCCCCCATCACAAACCAGGTGGATTTCATTAGAAGCATTAATAATTCAAATTCTACAATTATAGAAATGCCATCGATACTGTAAAAATTATACTACTATACCTAATTTTCGTCTGTTCTATTTGGTCCGCTTTTTAAAAATTGGTTAAATCCGCTTTGCGTTTTTATGATTCCGATTTGCGACGCTACATACGAATGCATTTTTCGATGAAGTCATAATCACATGTGAAGGATTTTTCTATTTGTGTGTAAAAAGGCAAATCCCATTTAATTCTTTTAGGCAAGTTATTCTTAGTAAAATTGCGTGTTAGGAAGTTGCTTCTTAATAAAAAGTTGTGTAGAAAAATGAGTGCAATGAGAAGAAAATGTATTAGTTTGGAACTAATATTGGACATAATAAAACGTTTCAAGTCGGGTAAAAAGACTGTTTATGTAGACAGAATCCTTGGTGTTTAGCACCTTTAACAATAAAAATAATTTGCAATATAGATTGCGCTAAAAGTTAATCATTTAAAAATTGTTCGAGATAAAAGCAAATGAGATTTAATTATTATTAAATATTTTTCTGAATATGGATTAATGAAATAAAAAAAATTTTTGTTATGCATTTATGCATATATATTTTTACTTATGTTTTCTTTTTAAATGATAAATAAATTCAGCTCACTTGCTGAAATAAAAAGAATAAAACTTAACCATATCACTTTCTTCATGATAAATAGAATTTCTTGCTAAAAATTTATATTTTCGAACCAATCCATGCAATAAATTGCCTTTAATTTGTAAAATTTATATATTTGACGTTTTGTTGACGATTTTGTTCAAATTTCGTGACGATTTTGACGAATTTTGTTAAAACTTTTGACGATTTTTGAGGAAAAAAGTCTAACTACCCTGGTTGTATTCCTCTTCTTGATATAAAAGAAGCTTCTACAGAGTCAACTGAAGAGAAATTATATGAGTTGTCCCCAGCGTTGCCAAAGGATTGGAAGAAAAATCTTCATTTGGCGAAAAAAAATCTTATTTTGAAGAGAAAAATCTTAAAATTTTTAAAACAAGCCCAAAAAAGTAAAAATTATTAATTTTTTAAAAGAAAATACTTCTTATTATGGAAACTACCTAAATTGAAATACGTAATTGCCGTATACATACAAAATTAGATTGTAGGTTTAAATTGTGATTTTAGTTATATTTTCTATAAAATTCTTTCTAAAAATACATTTTAAATCCATTTAATTTCTAGTAAATAAGAAAGTAAAAAAGTCCATCTAAATAAAGAAGTTCCATCAAAAGTAATTAAATTCTAATATTAGAGGTGTATAAAATTTGGAAGAAAAAAATGTTAGTTAGGGAGCAATGAAGCGCATACATCATATGACATCTTAAGGGTTCTCAATTTAATATTATATTTTTTGATACCGTTGTTATATCAAAGACATTTTGAGAAAATTGCATTTAAATAAAGCTCATTGAAAAAATATGGATTTTCCTGGCTAAGAGGGTTATTTCATAGACTTTTATTTATTTATTTGGTCTATAGATTATAAATCCTTACAGACTAAAGAATATAATACAGGTGTGAATATATTATCTATTTAAATACAAAAATAGTTTTCTTTTTAAAATATCATTGCTTTTTGAAATATCTATAATATGATACAGTTTATTAAAATTTTCACAAATGCGACGAAAGGAGTCATTATTAGCATAAACGGATCTGTAGTAGTTAAGATTGATGAGCTGAAAGTTACGAGTTGGCCTATTTGGAACCCAAAAGTTAATTTTACTAAGCTGGAACGAAGAATCGTAGTGTTAAGTTCTATTAGTTTTACCTTTTGATACTAAATACATGAACTTTTTTGTTTTTTAATATAGTAATCTTTATAAAAATACGTTTTTTTTATTTTCGCAAATATTTTTTTCATCAATATTCCCAAAATGAACAACCGCTAATCTATGATGCTTTTTTAATATTTTGTATGCCCAGAACAAATGATGCATTTTTGTGTATGATAGGCAATGGGTACAAAACTGTGCAGAACCAATAGACAACAAGCTGATGTAAACCCTTATTGTTTTAAAAATTTACTGTTTAAAAAACTGTAAAAAATAATGTATGTTGTCCAAACTTAAAGTTAAAAAAAATCTTTATTTTTAAAAATAAAAAATCTTAATCTAAAAAAAAATATTCAAATCTTATTTTGTTCAAAAAATTTAAAAAAAAGATAAAATCTTAATTCTGGCAACGCTGGTTGTCTCCAAATGTAAGCTGAATTCATGAATCAAAGAAACAAGATTACGCATACCTGCAAATAATAGGACCAGTCCAAGCACGCGTGTAAAGAGTAGTCCACAAGGGACTAGGACTAGTCCAAAAGTAACCCAAACGTATGGAAAAAACATGGTCTATTTAACATTACGATGTGTTTGGACTGGTCCTATTATTTGGAGAGATTTGCAGGGATTGCGCAGGTCCGTTATTTTTGTGTGTGACGAAGAAATAGCCATTGCGTATGTGCTTTTATGTGTGTTTCTTAAATTGTTTACAACAAACACACATATTTAGCCTATGATGACGTAGATGCGCAGTAGAAAAGGTTTTTGTACTGCTGAGTGCGCAATCTTGTTTTTTTGATTAATGAGCTGAATTCATATCAGTTTTGTTTCAACTAAAGAGAAATATTTTAAGTTGTTCTAGTATTTATGTTACAACAGCTTACTTTGATAATGTTCTATTTCGTGTTGTGATTAAATCAGGATAAATGGATTTTTTCCGTTCTCTGGTACTTATCGAAACTAAGTTTGGTCAATGCAAATGAAGAAATGGCAGTTTTTCTACATTGAGTGCAGTTTTTTAAACGCTGGTTTCGAGAAACTCCACACGAGAAGGAGTTTACACATTATATTTTGAACTGTGTTATTAAAAAAATTCTAATTTTTAAAAAAACAAACTTTTCTTTCATACTAAATCTTGTTATTGTTGTTCATTAACACATTTTTTTAATTTATTTTTCTTAAGTGTGGCTTCTGCTTAAAGTTCAAATATTTGAAAATGTATAAATATGGGAATATTTTTTGAATCGTTTTTATTGTTTATAAATCTTAATCATTATTAAGGCCAATTTCACCAAGTTCAGTTATAATTATCTATTAACTGTTAGTAAACAATATTGTTATTGACAGTTTAAGAAGTTAATAATAATAATTAAAGTGTGTGAAATTGGCGGTTAATTGTAATTTTATTAAAAAAAAATTAATTTGGTTTTGTAATTTTAATTAGAGCAATAATTAAGTTACTAATATTCACGACTTGTTAATATTATTCGTAAAAGCTTAGTTACATATTTTAAGTATAAGTTGTAGATACATATATAAAGCCTCGTGCACAATGCTAGCAACCATTATACTTGGTTATCATAATAGTGCAAAATTTTTTTTTCGCAACCGCACACATTTTAAATTAAGAAAACGTGTGCAAAATTTTTCCCACAACAATATTATGCATTTATTATTATTTATTTTAGCATTTTACAAAATTTAATTAAAATGATTTTGTTATTCGTGCTTAATTCCCAATTTTTATTATTTGATAAAAACACTGAAATTTATTGTTGATGGGATAAGCTATTCCAAATTAGGTACATACATTTAGGTTGCCGATACACACCATCCTACAAAATGTGGGCGGGATTGGAGAAGTGGGCGTGGTACCTCCCGTACCATAAAAATTAAAAATTGTATAAGACCTACATTTTAGGGCTGTCATATGTCTTATGGATATGACTTATATACCAAAATATCGGAAATTTTTAGTAGAACATATAACTCGGAAAAATCGGTTCAGATACGAAAAAGTTATGGTCAAAATAATTTTTTTTTTAAATGTCTATTTTCGGGAACCAAAGATCTTTCCGATTCCAAGTTTTATAACCCAAGTAAATGGTTCTTCTTCTTAAACACGTCGGTATATAAATCTTTCAAATCGGTTAAAAAATGGCTGAGTTATAACCAAAATACTGAAATCCCAAAATGACTCTTTTTATACCCTTAACCGAAGGGTATAATCATATTGGGCATTAGCATAATTAGCATAATGCCCAATATGATTTTCGTTATCACCCTTCTTTATTATTTCATCTATTTAACGAAACAATTTTAACAAATAGAAACGGGCAATTTTTGATTATTTTTGCTACTTAAAAACTCGCCAAAAAAGGTAAATCTACGGTAAGACAACACTGCCTATACTAGAAGAAACAAACAAACACACATACATGGTACAAACCATTTTGGTGAATATAGGCCACTATTACGGTTCACAACTCAAATAAGTTGAATTGTAATTTTTGTGTTATGGTTTACAACTTTGCTGAGTGGAGTTAACACAACTGAGTTGAGTTGTGAAACCTAAAACGGGCTATATTTCATTTTAATGATATTCAAACAACGTTCGTTTATGGTTCAGTCGTGTAGGGGGTTGAGTTTAGAAACTGTGAGTCCTCTGGTTCAAATCTTGGTTTTTCAGGGCGATTTTTTTTTTAATTTTTATGTTCTAAAAACGATTGTAAAACAATATTTAGCAGTTTTATATTTTAAAATTTTATTTATAATGAAGTTTGTAGAATTGTGAATATGTATGTACAATGTACATTGTACATATATGTAAAAATTATTTAGTTTTTGTCTAGTTGCTCTGTATTCTGCTCGCACAATGTTGATGGGTATATAAGTTTCGGCACAGCCGAATATAGCACTCTTACACAGAAAGAAAAACACTCGGGATAAATCAAGTTTTTTGGGATTACTTTAAGTACGAGTCGTACTCAAAAATTCAAGTACGAATAACACTTAAACGTACTCAAAACAATCCTAAATGGGATTACTTTTGAAAATTAATTTCTTTTCAAAGTTTTTTTTTTAAATTTGAACTCATGCTACTCATTTAGTTTATATTTTTGGTTAAATATGTACATAAGATTTCTAAAATAAAAACCATATCGGGCATGATGTTGGTGTTTTATCATTCTGTAATGTGTAATACGGGTAAGTAAATCAATCATTATCATTTTTTCTTTGTAATTTCTTTTTTTTTTGTTTTTTTCAATCTTGAATTCGGGATAAAATCAACTTTATATTACTTGAATCAAGCTCATTTTGAGATTGATTCAATCTTAGTTTTACTTAAATCAATCTCATTTTCGGATTATTTGAGGTACGAGTTCGGATTAAAACAATTTTATAATTTTTGAATGAAGTGCATTTTGAGATTGATTCAATCTTAGTTTTACTTAAATCAATCTCATTTTCGGATTATTTCAAGTACGAAAACGGGATTGAATATGGATAATTTAAGTATTTTGGGATTAAAAATCCGTACTTGAATCAATCTTTCTGTACTTGATTCAAGAAAATCCGTACTCACCGTACTATTAATACCGCTCCGGATTGATTTGAGTACGGATGGATTGATTTTTTTTTTGAGTGTACTTGTTTTTAAGTTAAATTGAACTTAATACAAGAAAATTTCATAAACTAAAATTAAGTTCATTTCTATCTTAAATCTAGTTCAAACTTTTTTTTGAGTGCAACTAAATTTGGAGAAGATCGGCCCACAATTACCCATAGGATCCATATAAAGCCCACTCTGGTAAATCATTTGAATACGCCTAAAAAATACCGATATTGTGGTGAAATAAAGTCCAATTTAGCCTTGAATGTCTAGTAATAATACGATAATTTTGTGATAATCGTCTGACAACTCACTAAGGTCCCGCAGAAAGCGGTACTTTATCGTTTGTGTCGATACCAACATTTTAAAAAAAGTTATGGTATTGGTAATATTTTTGGGAGTGGTATTTGTATGAGAACTATAGATTTAGAATTTAAATTTTTTGACCCAGATTTAGTCTTAATACCAACATAGAAAATGGTTTAGGGGCACAAAGGCTCTTATCCGGGAAAAGTTTGTATGGGATCTTTCAGAAATTATGAACCGCTTCTCACCGTTTTTAATTACAATCAATAACTAGAACCAATGTACCAAATTTCATCGAGTAATTGCGACCTGTACTTTGCGCAATTGAAAGTGGACAGCCAGCCTGCCGGCCGGAAGGACATCCTTATATCAACTCAGATAGTGATTGAGTCGATCGGTATACTAAACGACGGTTATAGGACCAATAGTTTTAGGCATTTCATACACTATTGTGTTGTAGGTATCAAACAATCCATAAAACATTTTGCTGGTCGGCACATAATTTACCATAGGGGTAGAATTTAAATAAATTAATTAACTGTGAGGCTTTATTAATAATTTTTAGATCAATCCAGTCCTTAAATATTTTAATTTTTTGCGGATTTGGCCCAGCCCAATAAAGCACTCTTACTTATTAAGTATTAAATATATTTATTCCCGTCGTTCCAAATTGGAGCATAGGACCGTTAATTATTAATTACACTTAAACTCTTCATTTTTGCACTAAAGGCGATAATTGATAAAAAACATTTTAAATAAAATAATAAAAAAAGATAATTGTCATATTAATTTTTAAACAAATGTTCTCATTACTCAACATACATACATAACAACATACTAAATTCAACATATCGTTTAGACACAAAAAATGTATGCTAACTTATTTGTTGAAATACCATTTGCTGGCATATGTTGAATTTGAAAAATTTAGTATTTTCAGCATAACGTCTATACACCTAATCCTGCCTTTACACATGCAAGTAGTGGCATGCCACTACTATATCAGAGAAAGTCAATGGGTTTAAAAAAAATTAAAGTGCTCTAGCACATATCGAACATTTTCAATACATACACACAAAAAAAATCATAGGTAAAATTACCTAAATATATGGTATAAAATTAACTAAGCGCAAGGGTAGCATGGCAGTATCTAAGTTTCTTAGCTAATAAAACTATTAACTTAGGTAATTTCTATGTTCGAAAAAGTATCTAATTATTTTGTTAAAATTACTTAAAAACTTTGAAAATTTACCAATGATAGCAAAGTTATTTTATATTTTTATTTTTGGAAAATTATCTCAGTTTAATTTTGTAAATTTACCTGAAATCTTTTTTTGGTTACATACTTTAAATAAAATTAATTTAATTTCATTGTAATATTTTATTTATTTTCCTCAAAAGGGGAAAGTATAACAGATATAAATATAAAATTTACACACAAAATAAACTCATAGCGAACAATTCTGCATCATTAACTCCAAAATATTATATTTTGGATGAGCGATATATTTTTTAAACCTATTAGAATTTTTTTGTAAAAAGTGCAGTGGAGATATTATGTTTACAATATACTCACATAAATACGTTGTATCTTTATACTCTATCGAATTGTTTTTAATTTATTTTAAATTCAAAAATTTTAAATTGAAATTTAAATTTGAACTTTTTTCACAAAAAAATTTCCAATTGAAAGAAAAAATCAAATAAACCTACATACATACATATATAAAAAAATTCGAAGAAGATACCTTACCCAATTAGTAATAATAACAAAAATTTTAGGCAAAACTTTTTTTATAAATTACCAATTATCATAGGCAACTAAACTTAGTTTTTTGTTTTTATATACAAATAAATTACCTATGTACGCATTTGTAAAATACCCTAGATTATTTTTTTGTGTGTATGCGTACTCATATCTGTTTATTCTCATAATTGTGTATATCCCTGCGTATTTAATTTCATTCATACATATATGTTATCATACTTATTGTTTTTCATACTCGCACATATCCACATACACCCATAGTTATATCATTGCCTTCAAACATTTTTTTATTTTTAAATTTTTTTTTCATAAATGTTGCCAGAAATGTTTTTTGTAATTGCTGAATCGCTATTAAATACTTTTTTTTAAATCGTTTGAGGGAAATTCAACAACGCTATATAAAAATAACAATTTCTCTATTTAAGTTTGCAATAATATTTATAAATTCAAAAAAGGACAAATGTCCAACTTAAGGAAACATAAATGCGTTCACACGCCGCCATTGGATTTACCTCCAATTGTAGTTAATGAGGTAGATAAAAAGGCTTGCCTTAAAGATTTTTTAAATTTCGTATTTGAAAACTGCCGTTCATTTAGCATTATTGAGGCACATGGGTTTAAGAATGATTAAGAAATTGGTGCAAAATATGTAAGTATCGTCGATATTGGTCATTTCATCCCTAGTGTACAGACGTTATCTCGAAGGACATAACTATTGGCCGAAGAAAAAAAAGAGAGCAAGCCCTCACATTCAAAATATCATAAAAAATGTTGAGGCACCGGTTACTTTCCTGAAATCAATGGATTTAACAACAAGTACAGCTGCAAATATTCTAGAAAAACTAAATAGTTTACTTGGAGAATTTGGTGAAACAGATGTGTCTATCGTGGTTTTCATAGCGGATAGAGGATCTTACATCAAAAATGCACTAAAAGAATTTATGCGTTTAAACTGTTCGGCTCATTTGTTCTCCATTGTCTTGGATGACGCATTTGAACTGAATTAAAAGTCGTTTTAGACTATTGTAAGAAAATTGTTAATTATTGTAAAAAGTCTTATAAAAAAAGAAACTGTTAGCCTTACAGAGGACTTCGACATCATGCTATGGTAGAAAAACAACTCCACATGGTATCCAAATTAGCATAAAGAATTTTATCAATTCGTGCCGGCAGCCCAGCATCAAAGCTGGAAAAATTATCACTGAAAAAAGATACAGAATGGAGCCCAAAACGGTTGATAGCCTTCTTTTTTTAATTCTTTCTACAAAAAACCTCTTTGGTGATTCTATTTTATTTTTGTTAATAGAAGCATAATTTTATAATGATATAAAATATTTATATTTTAATATAACTTAAAATTTATAAAATTCTGAATTAATCAGTGCAACATTTGTTTTACTGGTTTTGGAATACTTGAAATATAGTTATGTTTTCTGCATAAACCATTTTTAGTTCGTGGCAACACTGCTTGCTTTACAAAAAACATACGAATTGTTGAAGTTACTTGTCGATATCCATACGCATGCCTGTTTGTCATCAGTGTTGGGCAAAATACATGGTTTGCGGTATTTAAAATACAAAATACAAAATACTTGCTGGTCATGTCGAGCCCTAACCGCCAAAAAGACTCAAGCGCCAAAAATTGAAATTTACAGGAGAAGCATTTTTTTAAATATCTTTAGACCATGTCTAAGGATTACGGTGAAAATTGTTTTGTAAACATTGCTACTTCTGAGCAATATATTGCATTTGATTGATTTTGTATACCTCCAAGATAACAGCTATTTATGGCGCTAAAGTCTTTTTTGCTATCACGCTGGATAGGTCTTTACCAATGTTAAGGCGGTTAAGCCCTTGTGATTTATTAAAACACAGCTTTCAGTTTCAGTTTTAATTTTTTTTTTATTTTTTCAAATTATTTTTGTGTATAAAATTAAACATAACGTTAAATTAACCTTAAATCCAGTGGTGTTTATAAAAAATTTAAAGGTTTTTGTTTTTAAAATGAATAGAAAATTACTTTAGAATTCGAAATGAAAGTATATAGGTAAACAAGTTTTAACAGAAATAACTTTAAGGTAAATATTATATATCTTCTTGATCAGTTTCAGCTAACGAATCTTTAATAGTTTCATCGTATTTCAAATTTAAAAATTCGTTGTGAAATTTTGCAGGAATTATGTTTTTATCACAAAGTGTTTTTAAATCTTTGAATTTTTTTAAAGAAATATTGAAAAAGTTATCATATAAACGGATGGGTCCATTTTGTATCAAAGCAGCGTTATGTCTTGATCGGGCAATAGAGTTGAGATCATATTCTTTAATTTTGGAGTCATCGCAATATCCATACTTAAGTTTCATTATAGAACTATTTTTATTTAAAGAGTCAGAACGTAATGTTGTAAAAGTCATTTTCATTGAAGTGAGAAACATAGCTTGGGCAAATGTTTTTCAATCTTTAAAATCTGAATTATTTATTAAAATGCATTTATAATTTTCAGGATTGGACCTTGCATTTGAAATCATAGTATACCATTCACTAGGAGCCCAAATAGTTTTGTCGCGAGTAAATATTGTGCTGTGTATAGAGTCCACAGGTATCATAGTATGTCCAGGCAATATATACGTTATTTTGATATCGCTTATAAAATTAGCAATTGTAAGAAAATACACTAGTGTAGCCAGCATTGCTTTGTTCCGATTTTGACCAGCGCAATATAGTATAGACTTATTAAAGAGTGTGTTCCTCTTTCGTACACAAGTTTTAAATACTCAAAAACCACAGTGCAAATTTCATTAGAACCTCTTTTTCCTTCCGTTTCTCCCCACTAAAAGCAATAACCATTCCTGGTGCCATTTTCGTACACGCTTTCATTGTAGTATGTATGTATACTTTCGGAAATAATACAACGTTACGCTCTTTCCATGGGGCGTATTTAAAACTTTTTGGAGGTCAAAACTAGCACATTTTTTAAAATAAGACACTTACCACTTGTTTCCATAACTCAATTTTTAAAAACCACTGATATAAAATGTAAAATTTTCTATTTTGCCACTAATACTAATTAATTTATAAAAACGAATAAAGACGCAAGCGACAGTCGTGGTAACAAAATTTGTAAACAAACAGTGAATTGTACTTAAGTCTTTATTGTTTTTGCTGTAAAATCATAACGGTAAATTCTACAGCCCTGATATTTTTTGAGATGATGCAGATGATCATGAGTAATAAATTTTAATAATAAAACGAAAATCGTCTATCATGTCGCTACAGCCCTTTTGGCGGTTATGGCTCGATGTATTTAAAATACAAAATATAAAATACTTTCAGGTTATGTATTTAAAATACAAAATATTTACACATCTGTATGTATTTAAAATACAAAATACAAAATACTTCCATTTATTGTACGTATTTCAAATACAAAATACAAAATACTTTCACGTCATGTACCTGTATGCATTTAAAATACGAAATAAACTATTTTTATTCAAACCAAAAAATAAATTAGATAAAACTAATAAATAAAACAATTGTTTCCTTTCATAAATATCAGATCAGCTGTCAAGAGGAATAATGTCTTTGCTCTTGTCACTGAGGAAACTGACAAATTCCAACTGCAAATTTGATGTCCTAGATTCACCATTATCAATATCTACGAAAACAATAAAATCATCGTCTTCTTTACTGGTGCTTCTACTTCTGATACGTTCTTTAGCGATTCTAGTTTTTGGTAGATCATAATGCAAACAATCTTCAATAAACTGAAAAATATATTTTGTAAACTTTTTTTTTAAAATACAAAATACAACCATTTTTATGTATTTAAAATACAAAATACGAACTACTTCTATTTGTTGTATGTATTTAAAATACAAAATACTTGCTGGACACGTATTTAAAATACAAAATACTTGCTGGACACGTATTTAAAATACAAAATACTTGCACGTCATGTATTTAAAATACATGTATTTCAAATACTGCCCAGCCCTGTTTGTCATACTCATGCCGGTCGATATACAAACCTATTTATGTTCATACTTATTGCCTGTACTCGTGCTCGGTGGCGTATGAATAATTTATAAGTATTAAAAATATAACTTTTTGGCTTTCTCTGTACTGTATACTGTATTTCTATATGTATTATCAAAGAAAATTTGTTCGAAATAGTCGAATCTCATGCCATTGACTTTTGTGATTACACATGCCACTGCGAGTTCATTTTCAAAATGTCGTTGAAGCGTCAACTTGAGCAAATTTGTTTACTTCTCAAATTAAAAAAAAATTAACAGAAAACAAAATAGAGTTACCGAGTTAATCATATTGGCACATTTTTGGGAAAATTTTTTAATTTATTTATATAAGCATTATTTAAACAATATTAATGCTCTATAATTAACAAACTTGCTTTTATTAATGCGCGTTTCAAAAATTAATCATAATAATACATTTATCAAGATAAAACCGTCACCGTCAGGGTTGTCAAAATGATTTCGACGTTTTTCGCTAAATTCAATGTCAAAAATTGCCAAAGCCTTAATTTTTTAGTTTTTGGAAATAAAATATATTTTTTTTCAATTATTAAAAATATCTTTCATAAATTCTACAAAATAAATTTGTTCCGAATCGCTAAAACCCGCCAAAAATTAAAAAAGTCACGACCGGAAGGGCTTCCCATGCCAGAAGGGTCTAAATCGAGCACTAACGAAGAACTACCCCCGTTTTCCATTATCTGTTTCTCCTAGTTGGAGCGGCTAATTGACTACCGTGTCCGCTGGCCCTAAGCGGTCACTGTTAGGCTCCGAAAAAAATCCATCAGCGTCTGTACTCACAATGAGCGGCTGATGGTCTGCGTAAAATGCAACCAACACCCCCCCCCCCCCCCAGAATGTCCGAAAAATCATACCATACGTATCTGGTAAAGGGCTTTATAATCTCCGTTAACTACTACAACGTCGGTTTCAGGCTGTAGTAAGTTGTTTGCATCCGAGGCCCCGTCTAGCAGAGTGGTAGCGCCAGGCTCTGCTAGTCGGTCCGTTACTAGTGCGCAAAAAATTACGACCAAGCCATCAGGCGGTCATAAATCAAGTTTAGAACAGAGTTCTTCAAAACAAAGTACCTCTAAGGCTTCCCATGTTTGGACGGGTGTAGATCCCGTCAAACTCCCTTCCTCGGATGCAGGTCTAACTTTACAGACTCAGTCTGCCGTTAAACCAATTTTTCACGTGCCGAATCTTGTGCAAAGTGAGCACACGAAAAATAATTCGATGCCCTACGAAGCACCTCCCTAGGCCTCCCCCAACAAACTCCCTAGGCATATAAATCCGTCAAAACAGGTCTTCATTACCAGGCGTTCCACCTATAAAATCGTACGCCGACTTGATGAAAAACCGGTGGGTGAGCTTACGGAGCAGGAGAAAAGCTCTCTACAGTGGGCTAAACTCATATTGAGGGTTTACAACGTGTCCACCATTCTGCAAAGGAAGGCAATCCTGAACGGAAGCCAACTGTAGCAGCACCTAAACGGTAATGTTCAGGGTATGACACCCTTCCTGGGACTAACAGGTCCAAGAGCATGCCTCAACGGCCGCAGATCGTATAAGGATGTGGCAAAAGACCACCTCATTTGGGCGATCAATGACCGCAACGCCAGTGACGGTACAATTTCCCCAATAACTGGAAATTGGTCGTCGTTGAACTAATCAAGGCGTTTCGTAATGTCTTAAGGGGTAACCCTGGACCACCACCCCAATCTGGAGATGCAGGTTGGTATCAGGGCCACATTAAATTAATAGCTTGTGCAGATAAGCGTTCAGCGCTGCTGGGCGACAAGATTAAGGCCGGGCGCCAAGATTAAGGCAATTTCTCTGGCCAATGTACCGCAAAGGCACAGATCTGTTGCCAAGATCCCTGCAGAGCTATCCGACCCCAAGCAGATCCTGGAAATTATACGGATCAGTAAGGTCCCTGTTATAATAAACAGTGACTCTGCCGTCACTTCGGAAGACACAGGGGAAGATATTTTACGGTTTCGGAACTATCTTCCTCCGAGTCTACAAAGGTGATAACAAAGAGAAGCCTCAAGCTCCGGTGACAACCACAGCAACTTTCGAGTTTACAGAGGACGACGCTGTCACGTCATCTGCTAACGAGGACTTCTTTGGCAAGATGGAGGTGGCAGATGATATCGCAGGCCAACAGGCGCAACATCCCCCTTATATTATGTGCTGGCGCTAATTCACATCACACCGCCTGGGGAAGCTCGGATGTCAATATACGAGGTGAGTCGTTTTTAAGCTTCATAGTAGAAAATGAACTAACAGTAGTTAATAGGGGTAAAGAACCCACCTTTATTGTGACTAACAGAAGGGGAGTTCTCGATGTTACGCTTATTAGCGATAGGTTCTCATATATGATCAGCGATTGGAACGTGTCAAAGACTGTTCCTTCTCTGATCACATGTACATTTATTTAAATTTTTCCTTAGGAGTCGATACAGTGAAACTGAAGAAAGACTAACTGGTCTGTCTATGCAAGTACTATAGGACAAACTGCCGGTGTGCCCAGTTCTCATAGACAGTGTGTCCATGCTCGACTCCGTAGTAGAGTCACGAGTATCCTAATTGAGGCAACAAACGAATCCTGTAAAAGAATCGACAGGAATGGCAAGGCTAAGCCCATATGGTGGAATGCGGAAATTGCTGAAAAACGCAAAGAAAGCAGGAAACTCTTTAATGAGGCAAAACGTAATGGTGCTTGGAAAAATTACAAGTCCTCAGTTAATGGATTCAAGAATCTTATTAGGAAGGCCAAGAGACAGTCATGCAGGATTTTATCCTTTAAACCTGCTAGTCCATCATATATATGGAAGATAGATGGACCCTGGACCACAAACAGTCGGGACACTCTTGAGGTCCTGAAGAATACACACTTTCCAGGTTGCACTGATAATGTGCCTAGAGTTAATTTAATTGTAAATCTTTTCTTTTTAAAAAATATAATTTTTATTTTATTTATTTTTAATATTTCTTTTCAAAAAGTTTTTAACAACTAAACTATATGTATTTTTATACATATTCCAATATTTTTTTATAATTTTTAAAATAAAGGAAGACTTGTTTAACAATAATAAAACAAGTAACGATATATTACAAAAATAAAAGTTATAATGTAAGAATACAATAACAATTTATAAAATATGTAACAGTGATATTCATTAAGTATGTAACAATATTCATTAAACATATAACTCCCCCATCCTTTAAACACGCATTACTCCAGAAATGTTTTATTTATTTTGTTTTAAATAATTTCTACCAGTAATTTTTCTATCAAAGTTTATATTTGGTATTTCATTTTGGTACTTCAAAATTCTTTTAACTAATTGCCTATTCCTTTTACAATTTTTTTCATCTAAAGAATTTGTTTTATTTTTCTCTTTTACTTGTTTTATAATATATTTGGGTTTTTGTTTTATGTTTTGAAATCCGAGATTTTTCACAAATTCTCTATCATTATATTCATGACAATCTTCTCTATTTTCATTAATTTTCTTTATTCTATTAATTTTATTTTCTCGAATTTTATTACTTAAAATTTCCCATTCAGATTTGTCAACTTTGTTATAGAATAAATTGCTTGGTTTATGACCCGTTGTACTATGAACTGAGTCATTGTATATTTGAACTGCCTTATAGACAAGGGATTTATTATCGAAATCGTTGTGGTTTTGCTCCAATTTGAAAAGTCTTATATGCTCATTCAATGTAAGATGAAATCGTTCCACATCTGCATTACCAGTATGAGTATTAGGGGCAGTAAAATGAAAATCAATTTTCTCTGAGTTCAGACAATTTCGAATAAAAGCTTAATACAGCTTTCATTGTCTGCTATAATTTTATTTGGTTTTCCTAAAATAGCAAATCTTTCCCTTAACTTTTCTACAATGGTCAATGAATTTTTATCACCTAAATTATGTATTGATACGTGTTTCGTCAGTTTATCAATACATACATGTTAAAAAAGTTGTATGTTTATCCAAAAACCATATATCGATATGAATTATCTCATTAGATCGAATAGGGGTTTCCGTCACACATAACTTGGTTTTTATTGGTCGTCTATCAAATTTACACATAGTACAATTATTAATAAATTTGTGAATTTCCCTTTTTAAATTTGGATAGTATATCCTGTCCTTTAGTTCTAAATATGTTTCCTCTATACCTCTATTATTTTTAGCAACAAACAGCTTGTTATTTTAGTTGCGATATAGTTTACATACTGCAACCATGAAATTGTAGTTGCTGCTAATACTTTTTAAAGTAGAAGGCGGTCTTTTGGGAAAACAAAAGCCAGCACTGAAACTTCATGGAAGCGTATCGCAGAAAAATTTAACAGTTTTTGCAACAATAGTGGGTCAAAATTAAAGAAAAAAATACGCACAATAAAAAATGTATTATCCCGATTGAACAGGCTAAAGCAACGCAACTGAAGTTGTGTTGCCATCCGTAATCGAACCATTTAATGCAAGTTATGCGAACGAAGTTTTCGTTTGATATCGATAAACAGACAGCAAGTTATTTTAAATAAAAAAAGTTATAACACAAATAAAAGGGGAATCAAGATACTAAATCTAAACACCTTTTACGGTCCACAATTTCTTAACAGATTTGGCAATACCAATGTCATTGTAAATCATGTAGAATAGACCGCCCAAGGTGGCCATTGAAATTAACAATAAAGAGCCATGAGCAACCTTAGGAAAACATTACCTACCACAGCTGGACGCACATAATCGGTAACCATGGCTTCAATACCCCAATGGGTATGCAAAACTTAAGACACAGCCAACAAAGCATCCATTGTTTGCGAAGGTAATAAAAATGCTGCAGGAATAACAGCCAAAAGAGCTAGAGATACACCACGTTCAATGGTCCACAAAGCTGTTTGACTACCACCTTCAGCAGACATACGAGGAGCACTTAATGCAATGTTTGCGGGTTACAGGCGCAACATTTTTAACCACACACAATGGTTTAATCAAAGCTTTGCGTTGAGCTACAACTACTGTGGCATAGGGTTTTCAAGGGGTGAAACGTGCAGATTTCATTAAACCAGCAGCACTGTTGAACTTGGTAGCATTACGTAGCAATTAGAGTTTTTTTCCCGGAGTTTTTCGATTCCCGGGAAAACGGGAAACATTATTAAATTTCCCGGGATCCGGGATCCCGCTCCATATAAATAATACAAAGTAAATTTGTTTTAAATTAATGAAAAAAACTTTTTTTTTTAAAAAGCGTTAGGGAACTTGTTTACAAAGTAAGTAAAAGAAATGCCTAAATACTACAAAAATTAATTAAAGGTTGAAAGAGGAACTTGAATTATTATTACCTTACGATTTTATATGTAAATTTCGTATCATTATGATCCAGATACAAGATAAAAAGATAACATAAACATAAAAATTTAATTCATAAAACAATAATAAAAACAAACAAAAATTGTGGTACTCAAGTTATGAGATCAAAAAGTAAATTCATAAAATAGTTAAATATTTTAAATAAATATGTTTTATAAGTAGGTATATATATTTTAAATAAATATATTCAAATAATAAAGGTCGAAGAAAATATAAATTAGATATATTAACATTTCTTAACAGCTTAGGAAATAACATTAAGACACTCTCAATGCGTTAAGAAAGTCGGCAGAGTATATTTCTTATTTTATTTACTTATTACCATGTTCCGAAAATTTCGTTCACTTTTTTACAGAGATTGGACAAATAGTTTAAAAGTGCAAAAGTTTAAAGTTGTTGCATATTTCTAATGCCCAATCCGCAGTAATTTTTCTTTTTTATAAACAACGTCTATATCAGTGAAATGTATGTCAAGGTTGATGCAAAAAATAGCATCAAACGGACTTCTTCTTACAAGATCCACCTGTAATCTTAAGGACAATGTGTTTTTAAAATTGCATGTTGTAGTATCTTACACGTGTCCCCTTATAAACATATCGTCATATCTCAAAAATTTTTTTTAATTTTAAGTTAATTAAGCCAAGTGTTCCTTCATACTTTCTCGTAACAAAAAATCGGTATTTTATCTCAACTGAATCGAAGTTATAGCAAAATATGTCTTTACATCGGTACATTTTGAAAACTTTAATTGCATTTTGCCAAGCTCGATTT